>JADMNL010000033.1:30227500-31427500 GCA_016271365.2 Neoceratodus forsteri
TATTATCAACAACAAAAATGGAAAGGGACCTGGGATTAGTCATGTGAGATGACCTAAAGGGACGTAAGCAATGTGAGAAGGCAGTAAGGAGGGCTGGGGGGATACTGGGATACATAAGGAGAGGCATCACCAGTAGAAAACAGGAAGTTGTTATTCCTCTGTACAGACAGCTGGTGAGACCCCATCTGGAGTACTGCGTGCAGTTCTGGAGAACCCATCTCCGCAAGAACATAGACAGGATGGAGGCAGTCCAGAGGAGAGCAACTAAAATGGTGCAGGGTCTGCACCAGAAGCCATACAAAGAGAGACTAAAAGAGCTTCCCTCAAGGAAAGGAGGGAGAGGGGGGACATGATAGAAACTTTCAAGTTCCTCAAGGGAATCAACAAAGTCCAAGAAGGTAGCATCTGTCAGAAAAAGATATGTACAAGAACAAGGGGACACAATTTGAAGATAGAGGGGGGACAGCTCAGAGATAATGTGAGGAAGTATTTTTTCATGGAGAGGGTGGTGGATGCATGGAATGGCCTTCCTGAGGAGGTCATGGGGACAAAAACAGTGGGGGAATTTAAAAATGCATGGGACAGACATAAGGCAATTCTAGTGGGAGGTAGGAGGAAGTAGGCTGTTGGTAAAACTAGGATCTGCAGCTTATCCAATAGGTAGGGAAATGGGCAGACTGGGTGGGCGAAGCAGTCCTTATCTGCCGTCAAAGTCTATGTTTCTAAGACGGGTGGTCACCCTCATTTTGATGCTGCATCGTGGCAGCTGTTCAGTTTCTTTTACACAAAAACGGAGAAAGTGACTGAATTTAAAGGCCTACTGCCCAGTTAGTCTGCCCATCCCAGCTGACTATACTACGTAGACCCCCTTTTTAGTCAGAGAGGTACAGTCACCAGGATGGCCAACAACCCCACCCTGCCCTTTCTTGAACATCCTGGGGACATTCCGTATGCCCGGGCTTTGCGTCTTTCCTCCATTGTTGTTGACAGTGACCGTGTTAGCGCCCACCTCCTTCCAGAATAAAACCAAAAACACTGCAGAGAGCCTGGACCCTGACTAGAAGCCCTAACAACGAAGTGATAACAACTGAAATTGAGCCTTTTGTGGGGGTCCCCAGGCTTGCACTACAAGTTAACTGCTCCTCTTGAAGAGGTGTTAATCACAGCAGGCCGCTTGGAACACTGGGGGAGATTAGCAGGAGGACTACAGCCTGCTTAAGTAGAGAATTTATATTTTGTAATTTTATCTTTTTTTCATTTTTGCAGCTTCTGTTGCTCATTTCTGTCATCATTTTATCAGGTGACAGGGTTAGGAACCCCTGTACACCCCAATCCTGCTATGAACTGCCTTACTCAAAGTAAAGTTCTGGTGAAATGAGTAAATTGGGGGGGGGAAAAAACTAAGGCATCAAAAGTCCACCTGTTAGTATATTGGAAAGGATCCTAAAACTGAACACAGTAATCAACCATCTGTGGATGGAGCCAAAATGCTGCTTAACCTTTTTGCACAACCCGTATTTATATATGCTATAATATGTATGTTTATTATGAATTATGCAACACACATAACGTTGTTTTTTTCACTAATTCCATAAACTCGTTTCTTGCATCTTGATGTATCTTGTTATTTGTTGTTTTGGTTACTGTATCGTAGAAAGATAGAATTTGTCAGCAGAGGACTGCTTGGCCCACCCAGTCTACGCATTTTTTCCCCTGCCTCTATTGTCACTGCACACCCTACTTGAGCTCCCCCCCTTGCCACCAAGATTTTCTTACACCTATTCTGCGCGTGCTTGAAGCCCCACCATCCCCCACCGCCACCACCTGAGCTGGATGACTATTCAGGGTTTTATTTAACTCCAAAAATTGATTAGCGTTTTGCTCATAAAAGTGCTAAAACATTGTGAAAATGCATAGCACTTGCCTCATTATGTTTAACAAACATAACACTTCTAGAAAACCTATATAAATACTTTCTGTACCGTTAGCATTGTCCCAAGAAAAAAAAACTGCTAATCAATTATTTAAAACCCTGCTGTTCCAGGCATCTACCACTCTTCCAGGAAGTATTTCTTCATGTTTCTCCTACATTTCCCCCTTCCAGCTTCAATGTATGCCTCCTTGTTCTCATGTACTTTCTTTAGGTACATAAGTGGAGAGCATGGGGAGGGGGATGGTAAGGATAAGGATAAGGAGGGTGGCGGCCGAGGGGGGGGGACTTTAGAAAGATCATCAAGAAAAAGCAGATAAGCCGGCCCGGTGGCACTGAGGGTTGAGGTGCTGGGCGCCACACCTTGCGCCACACTGGAGACCTGGGTTGGGGAACTGACTCGGATTGCCGGGGGTTTGTTAGGGGAGAGGGAGGATTGAGTGTCCCACGACTGCTCTCCTTCCTCTGGGGTGGGTGGGGGAACTGCATCGCTTTGCAGCGGCAACTGGCGGAGGCCAGAAGCACTATAGATAGCGTGCGTAGGCAAGGACTGGAGCACGACTTGCATCAGTACGTCAGTGCGTTGACGCCATTGCACGGCTGGCTCCAAGGGGAGAAAAATAGTGGAAATTGCGGGGTGATCATGGCGGCTGATGGCCGTGCCCTGCACTCCCAGACATGAGAGGTGCACCCCCTAGGTATCAGGTTCCAGGTCCTCATGGGTGGGGGGACTCTGCGTACCGGCCTGTTGTGGGAAGAGCATGTCACTGACCAGACCTGGTCTGGGGATGAGGGTGCCGGCTGCGGACGACTTGCCACCCACTCCACGTTGAAGGAGTGTGAACAAAGTAGTGATAAAAAACAGATGTGCTGAACAGGTACTTCTGCTCAGTCTTCACAATGGGGGCGCGGACCATCAGGAACAGCAGGAACAAATGGGGGAGGTGAACACATGTCTGTTTTGGAGTTTCTGCCTTCTACTGACCCCCAGCAGGGTTGTCAACATCCTGAAGGGGAATCAGAAATAGCTACCCCTCCTCCTCATATTCAGTTCTTGCCTCTCCTTTCCACCTGCCCTTCTGGGTCACCCATGTGCACAGCCTACCCTGTCCTTTTTTCCTCCAACAGCACTTGCGTACTACCTCGAGCCTGCTCCTGGTACACTCATGCACTATAATGGTTCTGTTGCATTATTACTGTTTTGTATGTTTATATGTTCTTTGGTACGATTTTGGACATGTATTGTAATTTACCCAATGTTCCACTACTGTTTATTATACAATACCTTCTGTTCCAACTGTTGCACAATCTTACAATGTTGTATTGTTTGTACTACTCACATACTATTGTAACTGATCATCCTTCACAACCCTATGTAACCCCTCCCCCCAGGTCACACCATGAGACTAGCAACTTGTTGTTCAGTGTGCCCTCCTGGTGAAACATTTCAATAAATTAATAAAAAATAGAGTCTTGAAGGGACATGTATCTCTGAAAATGGACGAGTCAGTGGGACTGGAGAGGATCCACCGAAGGGTACTAAAGGAACTCTGGGACGTGCTAACTGCCCCACTGATGGCCTTATTCAACAGGTCACTGGAAACAGGAGTGGTTGCAGAGAACTGGAGGAGAGCAGTCCTTCTTCATACCAGCGGCAGCAGGAAGGAGATCAGCAACTGTAGGCCTATCAGTCTCACATCAGTTGTGGGGAAATTAATTTTTATTTATTTAACAAATCAGAAAGACCTTGGAGCCAAGGGCTCTTCAAGTTCAAGTTTATTGCAGGCCAACTCCATTGAGCAAGCTCATTCACAAGGAGGTCCTGTGACATAAACACTTAAAGTACAAACACAGATAGGTAATAACAGTATATACATAAAATGCACGTTACATGATACAGGCTGGATATACATACAAGGGTACCACATAGGGTGACCACAGGTGGTAAACATTGATATGAGACAGGGAAGCGACTTACAGGTTGTATACTGATAAATGAAACATGATAACTGGTGTGTGCAATACATATATTTTGGCAGCTAGAACAAACAACAGACTACAACTGATATGGGGGGGAGGAGTGATTTGATAGAGTAGCAGTGGAGCGTAAGCATAGATAAAGCCAGGGGTAGAAGGGGAAGGGAAAGCAGTTAATATGACAAAGCAAGTATACCTTACCAGGGGATAAATATGGCACACATGGGGAAGGAAGAGACTTAATGACAGTTACAGGTGTCTTTTATTTTGACTGAACTTAGCAATTTGTAGAAGTTTATTGAAACTGTGCTAGTTAGTTTCAGTATGGTTTGTAATTGGTTCCAAATGGAGGGAAGGGCATATGCAATAGCACGTTTACCAAAGGAAGTCCGCGTCCTTGGTATGTCAAGCATAATAAAGTCAGATTTTCTTAACAGTATGCACTATGTGAGATACTAATAAGGAAGAGAGATAGCTTGGCAATTTCTGCGGGAGCAGAAGGAGCTCTTTACAGAGGTTCCATGTCAAGTCACAAGAATAGCAAATTACAATGGTTTCAGTAAGTAGTACAACATGAGACGTAATTACATAAACAAAAGAACAATATGGCAAGATAAACATTGTGTCAAGTGCAGCCAGTGGCCTTGTCTGAAGAGGGTGGAAGGATTACAAGGAGAGAAGTACAGGGGTGAAATGGGGGTGGTGGAGCAAAATAAGAGCAAGGAGGAGATTCCACAATGAAGTTTGAGCAGGAAAGACCCACCGGGGTAGAGGGAGAGAACAAGGTGAGGAAATGGGGTGGGGGGTGGGAGTGGAGGGTGAGGGAGGGGGATGAGGTAGGATGAAAAGAGGGCAGGAATGGGAAAGGGATATGGAGGAAGTGCTGTGAGTGGAATAGCGCAGCAACAGCATAGAGCTATACAGGGGCAAATGGTAAAGAGGAGGATGGAATCCCTGTTACAGTAAAGGCTGGTAGAGTATCTTGGATCCAGCAGACTACAAGACCAAAAGGCAGCATGGATTCACGGGGGTGTCAATGCCACATGAATCTGACCGATTTCTTTGACTGGATGACCAGGAAATAGATCAAGGGAGGGCAGTAGACATGGCTCTCTGGACTTTGCCAAGGTCATTAACACTGTGCCGCAAAGAGACTGATAAAGAAACTGAGCAGTCTAGGGTTGAGACACAGAGTGGTGCACTGAGTGAGGAACTGGTTAATACATAGGTGATGGAGGATGGTGGTTAACTGCACTCAGGCTAATGAGGGTAGAGTTTCAAGTGGGGTGCCGCAGGGCTCAGAACTGTGACCGGTCCTCTTCGATGTGTTCATAAGTGATAGTGTGGAAGAACCAGAAGGGAAGGGTATGCCTTTTTGCAGATGGCAACCAAAATCTTGTAATGAGGCAGGCACTCCGCATGGGGTAGAGAGAATGTGTACAGACCCTGGGAAGCTAAAGGAGTGGTCAAGAGCATGACAGTTGGGGGTTTAGTGTTAAAAAGTACAAAATCTTGCACCTAGGGTACTGGAATCTAAGATCTGAGTATAAGATGGGGGGGTATGGTCAGTGAAGAAGCAGAACAGGGACCTTGGAGTTATCATATCTGGTGACCTCAGAGGGGCAGGGCAGTGTGACAAAACAGTGGGATGCTAGGCTGCGTAGTGCTGCGTGTAGTTTTGGAAACCCCACCTCAGTCAGGACGTGGACAGGGTGGAGGTGGTTCAGAGGAGGGTAACTCAAATGGGACATGGTTTGCACGGGAAACCCTATGAGGAGAGAATGAGAGACTTCAACATGTACACCCTGTAGGTGAGGAGAGAGAGAGGTAACGTGCTAGAAAACTACAAGTACTTCCAAAGGGTGAACAGAGTGCACCTCACCCACATGCCACTGCTGGGCAGTCTGCGTTCTCCTGTCACTTTCCCTCCCTCTGGGACTTGCTCTCCCTCTCCGTTAAATTCCAGCTACAACATCTCCCTGCCTCATCCTTATCCTGCCAGTCCTCCACCTGAGCCTGCCTCTGCTGTGCGCTGCCACTGTCCAAACTAGAATCTGCTCCACTGTTAACGTAGTTTGCCCACCTGCACTGTTGACACTTTATAAATGCTGCTCAGTGTTCTACCCTGTTGTCACTGTACCTTTATCCTGTTGGTTGTACATTACCATGCACTTTATTTTGGTACCTAGTCAATGATGCTGTATCTTCTGTACTCCTCCCCCCCCCCCACACTTACAGGTCGCACCAGGGAGCAAAACTCAGCTGAGTGTACCTTTCCCGGTTAATCATTTTCATATCAGTAAATAAATAGGGAAAGGTATAGAAACATAGACTTTGACAACAGATAAGGACTGCCTTCCCACCTAGTCTGCCCATTTCCCTTCTTATTGAATAAGCTGCAGATCCTAGTTAACCAACAGCCTACTTCCTCCTGCCCTCCCACTATAATTGCCTTATGTCTGTCCCATGTATTCTTGAATTTCCCCACTGTTTTTGACCCCACAAACTCCTTAGGAAGGCCATTCCATGTGTCCACCACCCTCTCTGTGAAAAAATACTTCCTCACATTGCCCGTGAGCCATCCTCCCTCTATCTTCAACTTGTGTCCCCTTGTTCTTGCACATTTCTTTTTCTGAAAGTTGCTACTTTCTTGGACTTTGTTGATTCCCTTGAGGTACTTGAAAGTTTCTATCAAGTCCCCCCATTCCCTCCTTTCCTCAAGAGTATACATATTAAGCTCCTTTAGTCTCTCTTCATATGGCTTCTGTTGCAAACCCTGCACCATTTTGGTTGCCCTCCTCTGGACTGCCTCCATCCTGTCTATGTCCTTGTGGAGATCTCCAGCAGGAGGAGGGAGGGAGGTGGTGTTACCACTTTGTTGCTCGCTTGTGAGATCCAACTTGGAGTATTGTGTCCAGTTCTGGAGGATGCACCTCAAAAAGGACATAGGAAGGGTGGAGGCAATCCAGAGGAGGGCAACTAAAATGGTGCAGGGGTTAACACAGAAACATAGGCAATGGTGGCAGAAAAAAGACGAATGGTCCTTCCAGTCTGCCAGAGTTCCCTGTTTATAAGTGGGAACTACTGTCCCTCAAGGGTCATAGCCCTCCCCAACCTCCACCCCTTTCTCCTCCCAGTGCCTTCCATCCTGAGCAACCACTATCCCTTCATTCTGTCCCAACCATGCTTGAAACTACCAACGTTTTTGTACCTACCACTTAGGCTGGTAGGCTGTTCCTCGACTCCATCACCCTTTCTGTAACATAATACTTCCTCATGTCCCTCCCTCCTGTTAGTTTCTACTCATGTCCATGTGTCCGTGAACTAGTATTCAAGCTAAGTATTTCACTGCAGTTCACCTTGTTAGTTCCTTTCAGGAACCTGAAGGTCTGTCATATCTCTCCTCTCCCCTTCTGGTCTCCAGTGATACATGTTCAGTGCCTTGAGGTGCTCCTCACAGGACCTGCCCTGTTGGCCTGGAATCATTTTTGTCACCCTATGCTGCACCATCTCCAGCCTATCCCCGTCTTTCCTGAGGCGAGGACCCCAGAGCTGGATGCTGTACTCCAGGTGTGGCCTCACTAAAGATCTATACAGGGGGGAGTTTTACCTTTTTCAACAGGCACAAATTTCCTGTCCTCTTTAAGGAAAGGCTGGTAGAGTATATTGAATCCAGTGGACTGCAAGACCACAGGCAGCATGGATTCACTGTCATGCCAGCTAAATCTGAGTGATTTCTTTGACTGGGAATCGGGGTGGGCAGTGGACATGGCCTATCTGGACTTTAGCAGGGCCTTCAACACACAGCACACTTCAGCACAGGAGGCTGTTAAAGAAATTGAGCAGGCTAAGGGTGGCATCCAAAGTGGTGAATTGGGTTAAAAACTGGTTAACAGATAAGTAACAGAGGGTGGTGGTTAACAGCACTCACTCTAAGGTAGGCGGACAATGCGAAAGGGCAGCAAAGAAGGCCAGCAGGATGATGGGATGCATAGGAAGGGGCATCACAAGTAGAAGAAAGGAGGTGATCCTGCCGCTGTACAGGTCCCTGGTGAGACCCCACCTTGAGCACTGCGTCCAGTTCTGGAGACCTTATCTCAGGAAGGACATCGATAGATGGAGACAGCACAGAGGAGGGCAACAAAAATGATACACGGTCTCCATAAAATGCCATACGAAAGCAGGTTACAGGAACTCAACATGTACTCCCTGGAACGGCGCAGGGATACAGGGGACATGACTGAGACATTCAAGTTTCTGAAGGGTATAAACAGAGTCTCCACCCAGGAGCTCTTTATGGTCAACTGCACCAATAGGACAAGAGGACATGAGAAGAAATTGAGGGAAGGAAGGTAGATTCAGGGGCAACGTGAAGGTTTTTTTCACAGATAGGGTGGTTGACCCATGGAATGGTCTGCTGGCTGGAGTCATTGACTCCAAAACAGTAGGGGAATTCAAAGTAGCTTGGGAAAGACACAAGGGGATTGTCTCACAGAAATCCTAAAGAAGGGGGTAGGGCTCAGGGTAGACTAGATGGATCTTTGGTCCCCAGCTGCCATCAGTTTTTATGTTTCTAATGATGGGAGAGTGACCAATGAGGTGATGCAGAACTAGGTACTTGGACCAGTCCTGTTCCAGGACCAGGGGGCATGTGAGGAAGGTGGGGTGAGGAGTTCAAGAAGGATGTGAGAGTACTACTCCACTGAAAAGCGGTAGAGGCCTAGAAAAAACTGCCAGAAGAAATGGGGCAGCAAAACTGGGAGGGCTTTGAGGGCATGGGATAGACATAAGGTAATATTAGTAAATATACAGGAGAGGCGCTGGGCACCGCACCATGCCGGTGACCCGTGTTCAGGAACGAGCACGGGTCGCAGTGGGTCGGCAGGGAGGGGATGGATTGAGTGTCCGATGAACTGCTCTCCACCTCCGGGGAGGGGGTTTCCAGTGGCAGGTGCCTGCCTGACGACTAGCGGAGGCTGAGGCTCGATGGCACGGAGCCGTATAACTTGGGGGCAGGAACGCAGCAGACGCTTGACAGGGGCGCGCACAGGAGAGTGCGTGCACCCAGTCACTGGCATCATTGAACGCCAGGAGACCTGCAGGAGAAAAGCAGATAAAGGGCACCCAGTCGCAGCGGCTTGATGGCTGCCTGTGAGCACCCGCGCTGCTCCAGGAGGGATCACCATGTGGATCTGAACTTGGTGAGGGAAGTTGGCCACCCCCTGCCACCCTGCCATGGGGGGTTAGCTGTGGGGCAATTAGGTGATCACCCTCCCAGGAGACTGGTACGGGTCAGACAGCGGCCGGAGAAAGGGATGAGGGGATGGATTGGCCAACTGGGGGCCCCAGGAGAAACAACACTCAAAAAAAAAAAAAAAAACATACAGGGAGGGGAGGGTCATGGGAGGCTGGTTAGGGTCCTGGGAGACAGATTAAGGAGAGAACATCTGGACAGGCTGGGCCAAGCGGTTCTTTTCTACCAACAAATTCTGTTTTTCCTTTCTGCTCTCAGCACCCCTCTGAACACAAGCATCCTGCTGGCTTTGCTATATGCCTTGGTGCACTGACTCGGTTGTTTGAGGGAGTCACTGATGATGACTCCAAGGTGCTGTTCCTCCGCCGTAGTGCTAAGTCTCACCCCGCCCATTCGGTACTCTCTCCTGGGATTCTGGGGTCCCATCAAGTGTGTATGAAAGGAGCTGTAAAATGGATACTTTCCTTTTCCTTTAGTCATGTGTTTAGTGAGGCGAACTGTTAAGCATGTCAGGTGGGATAACATTCTGCAATAGGGTGGACACACCGGGGGTAGGGTGTGGAAAGGATGAAGGAGGACCTGGGGAAGCTGGAGGAGTGGTGAAGAACTTGGCAGTTCAGATTCAATGCAAAGAAGTGCAGAATCATGCACCTAGGGCATAAAAACACATGTGCTATGTATGAACTGGGGGAAGGAGGGGGGAGCAGTGAGAGGGCAGGAGAGGGACCTGGGGGGTTATCATATTGGATGACCTACAGGTGGCAAAAACAATACGATAAGCCAGTGGGAAAGGCAACTTGTATGATGGGCTGTATAGGGAGGGATATAACCAGTAGGTGGAGGGAGGTGATACTGCCCCGTGTATATATCACTGGTGATACACCCACCTCAAGTACCATGTACAGTTCTGGATGCCTCATCTATGTAAGGCTATAGACAAGATGAAGAGGGTACAAATGACGGCGACCAGAATGGTGCAGGGCCTGCAGCAGAAGCCCTGTGAGGAAAGGCTAGGTGATCTAGATCTGTACTCTCTGGAGATCAGGGGAGGGTGGGAGGAGACATGATTGAGACATTCAAGTACCTAAAGGAATTACTGATGAACGTTATCATTCCCAAAGACATTACTGGAAATAGAGTACATTGGCTACAAATAACAACAGTCGCTAAAATTAGGTGTCCAATGTCTTAGTAAATTGCACTACACAGGCTAAAATATTCATATGTTCCCAGTAATGTTTTAAGACAAAATAAAACTTAATTAAATTGTAATGCTTCGTAAGACAAAATCCAAACTACATTAGATATTGTCCAATTTTCAGATGCTATGCAGGTAGGAAACCGCAAATTATAAGTAACACCTCAAAATCCTGTGAGTTTGGCCTGCCCAGGGGCGTTGAGGCGCTGGACGCCACATCTCGTGATATGCCGGTGACCCATATTCCTGGGTCCCGGCATGGGGTAGGAGCAGGATTGAGCAGTGGCTCTACTCTCCCAGGAAGGGGGGGTCGCCCGCCCATAGTCCCGCCATCACAGGATGGCGGTCCAGTGATAGGCACAGACGGTATCAGAGCGACTGGTAGGGTGGGATGCTCCGTAGGGCGTGTGTACACGTGCCTCCACACGCATGCATCACGTCAGGGACGCGCAGGAATGGCACTGGGGAGAAAAAATAAAAAATACGGAAAAAAAGGGGGAAAAAAATCCTACGAGTTGAATATGGATGAAATAATTTGATCAGGAGGGAAGTCAAGATCACCCAGCATGGAGCCCAAACCAGACAAATTAGGTCCCTTTACACTGCGCTTACTTGCGCCGCTTGTTTTTGTTACGCTGGACCCGCTGCACTCCCTGCCAGCTTGTGCACATATCTTCGGTTTCGGTTGGTTGTCTGTTCTGGTGTTTTGGCGGTGTTTCCTGCCATCCAGAGGGTCGGTTATGTCACCAGGTAAAATGGAACTTTGGACTGCCATTCTTCCTGGATTTCTAGATAAAGTTATAAGTTCAGTGCAGAATTCGTTTAGGGAGGATTTTCCCTAATGAATTCTGTTGAAAACATTCCAAAATTCATCCGAGGTTATGTGCTGAAAGTGACCTCTGAGTTACTGCACAAATTTATTGACGAATACAATCTCACAGGGACGATTTTTCAGATGTTTTCAACAGAATTCATAGGGAAAATCCTACCTAAACAAATTCTGCATTGAACATTACAACTTTATGGTGGAATTCAGAAGAATGCCATCCAAAGTTTTATTTAATCTGTGCAGAAGGTGAGGTGCAACTGGGGTGAGGCTACTGGTTCACAGAAATGAGTGGAAAGCCCTGATTATATGGCAGGGTAGAACGGAAGAAAACCTGTGAACCCAGAAAAGCCGGGAATGCAAACTCTGCGAATGTTCATTTCTGTTGTGGAATGGATCTCTTGCACACACTAAAAAGTAACGTTGCAGTCGATCTGTATCGCTCATTGCAGTACAGATCACTGCGTGTAAAGGGTCCCATTCTGTTAATCTTGATTTCAGCAAGGCCTTTGACTCTATGCCCCACAAAAGGTTGATCAGGAAGTTGGTGGATCTTGGAGTTGGGGAAAAGATGGCCAGATGGGTGGAAAACTGGCTGAGGGACAGAACCCAGAGGGTGGTTGTGGGGGGAGAGTTATCTGGCACCAGAGAGGTAATCAGTGGGATACAACAGGGCTCGGTGCTGGGGCCAGTGTTGTTTAATGTCTTCATCTTCAGTGCAGTAGGTTAAGGCTATGAGCTGCAGATCTGGAGACCTGGGTTTCAATCCCACAGCTGCTTAGGTGCATACTGTGTGATCCTGAATAAGTCACTTAACTTCCTTGTGCTCCCAGGTCACATCTGGAAACAAGCTTCAGCTTAGTGTGCCTTTCCTGGGTAAACAATGTTCCCCTTTCATCAGCGGCATTGGGGATGGCATTAAGGGCAACATGTGTCTATTCGTGGATGACACCAAACTCTGTGGGAGAGTGGACACAGCTGAAGGGATACAGGACCTACAGGAAGATCTGGAAAAGCAGGGGAGGTGGTCCAGGATCTGGTAGCTTGGCTTCAATGCCAAGAAATGCAAACTTATGCATATTAGAGCCAAGAATCCCAGAACAGAGTACTACCTGGGTGGAGTCCGAGTATCTGCATTAGAGGAGAAGGACCTTGGAGTGATGATCGCTAGTGACCTGAAGCACTCCACACAGTGCAAGATAGCAGCAGCAAAGACAGACAATGCTGGGATGCATAGCTAGGGGGATCAGTAGTAGGAGAGAGGAGGTTATACTGCCCTTGTACAGATCACTGGTAAGACCGCATCTAGAGTATGGAGTTCAGTACTGGTGCCCACACCTCAAAAAGGACATTAACCTGCCGGAGAGGGTACAGAGGATGGCTACAAAGATGATAGCAGGTCAGCAGGGCAAGCATACGAGGATAGGTTGAGGGCACTGAACATGTACTCCCTGGAAGACACGAGAGAGAGAGAGAGGGGACACATGATTGGGACCTTCGAGTACTTAAAAGGGATAAATAAGGTTGATAAGGAGAGTATCTTTAAGCTGAGTGGCAACCATAACACGAGGAGGCACAGTCTTAAACTAGAGGGTGGGAGGTTTAAGAAGGAAGTCAGGAAGCATTTCTTCACAGAGAGGGTGGTTGATACTTGGAATGCACTGCCGGAAGAGGTCATCTCGTTGAAGACAGTGGGCAGCTTTAAGAGAGGCTGGGATAGGCACAGGGAGAAGGTAAGGATCATGGGTAGAGAGGATGGGAGGTGTGGGGAGGGAGGGTAGGGATATTTGCTCAGGTTGTGGACCCTGCATATGAGCAGATTTGCTGGACCAAATGGCTTTCTTCTGCTGGCTTCTTCATATATTTGTATGTTAAGAAAAAAACTTTGCAAGTTTAAACTTAATCACGTGTTGGGGGGGGGGGGACTGGTTTCACTTAAACAGATTTTATGTGGACTTACAGTGTGTTAAAAAAATATATATCATTCTGTTATTGTGGCTTTAAAAAAACACCAATGTGAACTCATTATCTGCATGAAAGGGTTTCTTGTGACATAATAAACTGTGACAGCAAAGCATGGCAGTAGTAATTTATTTATTTTTTATATAATAAGATCAGTCCGTGTTTGAGTTGTCACTGATGAATACCTTATTTTTTATGAGTAGAATGATTGATGTGACTCAAGCCACAGTTGTTTACCTCAGAGTGTTGTGGAAGCCACAGTAATAACATTTGTTTTGTAGAAAAAGAAAACATTTAAGAGGTGACAGACCAGGGCTTTTTAGGTAATTAAGTTGTCAAGACAATCCTATAAATCAAGAGTAAGATCCCCCCCCCCCACCACCACCACACACACACACACACCACTCTCTGGAGTTGAGTATCTTGAATCCAGCAGTTACAAGACTCAAGGCAGTATGAATTAGAGGGGGTGGGGGGGGGGTCATGTCATATGAACCTGATATATTTCTTTGACTAGGTGACCAGGGAAACGGGTCGGGTGGGGCAGTGGACATGGCCTTCATGGACATGGCCTTCAACATAGTACACATAGAAGGCTTATTAGAAACTAGCCGGATTAGGGGTGGGTGCTAAGGTGGTAAGTGGGTACAAAATCGGTTGTTGGATAGACAACCGGGGTGGTGGTGGTAAACAGAATTCACCGAGGAGGAGAGTAATCAGCGGGGTACCTCAGGGCTCAGTACTGGGTCCAGTCCTCTTAATGTCTTTATAAGTGACACGGCAGAAGAGCTGGAAGGGAAGGTCTGGCTCTTTGCAGATGACACCAAGATCTGCAGTAGGGTGGACATGCCGGGGTGGGGGTGGGGTTAGAGAGAAATGTGCAGAGACCTGAGAAGAGTAGAGGGAGTGATCTAGGGCATTGCAGCTGGGTTTCAAGGCAACTGGTAGCACATCCAGCACAGTATTCCGAGCAGCCTGGGTTCAAATACCTGCTGAGACACTGGCTGTTGGTTAACTAGGATCTGCAGCCTATGCATTAGGTAGGGAAATGGGCAGACTAGGTGGTCCAAGTGGTCTTTATCTGCTGTCAAATTCTGTTTCTATGTTATTTCTTTCTTCTTTTTGTTTGGGTTCCATACATGTGCACACCACACCCCCGTGTACGGAAATGTAATTATCTGCACAACACCTGGTTGTGCATCAGAGAAAGAGTAAGGTGCTTCTGGGAGTCCCAGGTTTCCAGTTTCCTTGGTGGTGCAGCTGGTAACACAACCAGAACGGTATTCTGGCAGCCTGGGTTCAAATCCCAGCTGAGGCACTTACTACATTTTATGTTTTTGTTCCATAAATGTGCATACTTCCCCCTTGTTTATGAAAACATTACTAGCGCTCTTCTCTCTTAGGTTGTTCTGAGAGTGTTTTGGGGGTGAAGGTCACACTGCACTGAATCCGCTGTTAGATATAAACTTTCTACGTTTTAGCCACTCATTTCTACAGTTTTGTCTTTTTTACACATCAAATTTTAGTAAATCATACAACCCAAACAAAGCAACTGTAAAATCTGTAAGGCGAAAACATGATTTAAGTAGAGAAAGATTTAAAATTTGTACAGTACGGTGCAAGCCAGAAACAGAGAAACATAGACAATGATGGCAGAAAAAGACCATAGGTCCATCCAGTCTGTCCGAGTTCCCTATTTAGTCCTGAGACCTACTGTTCCTCTAGGGTCCTGGCCCACCCCATCATCCCCCGATTCTCCTCCCTGATTCTGCGCCATGAGCATCCACTGGACCCTTCATTCTGTCCCCACCATTTCTTTTTTTTTTTTCTTCTTCTTTTTGCCCCACAGTTAGCCGCCGATCATCCATCCCATCACGGACCTCTGCCCTCCCACCTCCATTGCCGAGCCCTTCCCCTGAAACCCCTGGTTTACCCCCCCCAGGGGGTGGGGTTGTGGCACTAGCCCTCTAGTGCCGCAAAGCCAGTAACTGACTAGGGGAGCCGGCTCGGGAGGCTGAGTGAAGCCAGAGGCTGGCTTCACAGAGGTGGCCAACTGTGAGATTTTTTCCCATGGTATATGGGGACGGGGACGTGCAATGACGACCAGCATTCGACCCTCCCCTCCGACATGCTGGCGTTGGTACTGTGGTGCATCTGGCCTCCACCAGGTGTCCCTGGTGCACCGAAGACACTTCCCACCCTCCCCCCTGGAGAGGGAGAGAAGTCACGGGACACTCGGGCCCTCTACACCAGCCAGCCCTCTGGCAACCCAGTTCCGTTCCCAAACCCAGGTTGTCAGTGTCGCAGGTCGGCACCATGCCCCTGCGGCAGCCGGCCTGTCTCCACCATTTCTGAAACCACTAGCAGTTTTCACACCCTCCACCTCATCTGGCAGCCTGTTCCATGCCTCCACCACCCTTTCTGTAAAATAATTCTTCCTCATATCTCTTCTGAACCTCCCTCCTGTTAGCTTACACTGATGACCATGTGACCACAAGCTAGTACTGAAGTTAAATGGTTCTCCACAGTTCATCTTGTTACTTCCTTTGAGGAATTTGAAGGTCTCTGTCATATCTTCCCTCTGTCTTCTGGCCTCCTCTGAGTACATGTTCAGCACCTTGAGGTGCTCCACATAGGACCTGCCCTGTTGGCCCGGAATCATTTTTGTTACCCTGCACTGCACTGTCTCCAGACTATCCCCATCCTTTCTTAGGTGAAGACCCCAGCACCGGGCGCAGTAATCCAGGTGTGGTTTCACTAAGAATCTGTACTGGGGAAGTATGACCTCCCTGTTTCTGCTGTCACTGCCCCTCCCGATACATGCCAGCATCCTGCTTGCCTTGCTATAAACCTTGATGCACTGACTTGGTTGCTTTAGGGAGTCACTGATGATAACTCCAAGGTCTTGTTCCTTCGCTGTGGTACTGAGTCTCACCCCTCCCATCCAGTACTCCTTCCTGGGGTTCTTGTTCCCTAGGTGCATCACCTTGCCCTTTTTGGTGTTAAATTTCAACTGCCAGCCCCTTGACCACCCCTCCAGCTTTTGCAGGTCTCTCCCATAGAGCTTTATGTCTCTCTCTGCATTTCCTTTATTCCTCTCGTCACTATCCACTCTCCCGTAGAATCTAGAATTAATTTTTCCCAGTAGAAGCTGTTTTTTTTTTAATACTGGTTCATTACTCAATTATGTATTGGATTTTGTTAACTGGGTAGGCTCATTGAGACTGAACGTCCGTTTTTCAGGGGTATCCCGGAATTAATTACAACGACAGCACAGAAAAGCAATGGACATGAGTTGGAATTACAAGCCAGTTTACGTTCTGTTATCGCGCTAGCCATACGTGCTTTTAGATATCTTGGTGGCTGTTTCTGATTTCCATGCTGTTACTAAGGACAATTTTAGAACTGTAAGATGTAGTTTATGTCCCTGTTCAGCTCTTCTGCTGTTGGCACAATGCATCCATATTCTGCTACAGCACTCTGTGGTTCTTCATGACTAAACTACATCACACAGTGCTAAAAGGGTATTTACCAGCAGTCTGTAAAGCAGAAATACTCACAAACGTTACTAAAAGGCCTGTGTAGATGAAACAACAGACTTTGAGACAGCACTTGAAAAAGAGCTTCTGTTAGAAAAGTGCAGTTCGCCTTTAAGGAGGCCCCATATTAAGGCAACCTTTTTCCCAACCAATGGTATTTTTATTTTTTCTTAGGAGTTTCGCAATCCAGTGATATCAGCTGAGCTGAAGACTACAGTGAAGCAGAAAACCGTGACATTGGCTCAAATGATGTTACTGGATTCTGCTTCTTTGTAGTCTTCAGCTCAACTGATGTCATTGGGTTGAAGAACTGCTGGGTAATTACACTGAATATTGGATGCTGCATTAATATGGGGCTCATAAGAGCCATATGTCAGTTCGCTCTGGTCAGTGTGCTCTGTGACGACTCGCACTGTAGTGTTAGCTCCGGTGTCAATCAGCCCCCTGTACACATTGTTCCTGGACAATTCATCACCCCCGTATAAATTTAATGAGATAAACTCCAGGGGGTGGAATTCAGGGACGAATTGTGCAAGGAGCCAACTGACGCAAGAGTAATGGTCCTATGTGAGCTGTCGCGGAGCGATTTGACTGGGACAACTTGATGTGTCATTGCTCGTAAGAAGGGGGAAAAAATGGATTATTTAAAAACAAAATGCACAAAACAATACACGAGGGTGATTACACAGACTTCACACATGCCCAAATTTATAATTGTATTAAAAAAAATAAACAGCATTTTTTATATTCCCTTTAAAGAAAAATATTTCTTGCGGAAATGCCTTAGCACCAAATGGCTACTGAGAAAGACAGTACGGTTGTCAAGTTTTTGGATATTCCCATTGGCGATGGTGTGCCTCGCAGTCAGTAAAAATCATTTAATATCATGCTTTTGCATTTTTTTGCTCCTTCCTGGTCTCTGCAGGAATCACGAAGACCCACAACCTGTCCTTCCAGGAGTGCGAGTCCCTGCAAGCTGTGTTCGCAAAGGATGTCTGCCCCAATATCTTGAAGGCTCAGGCCAAGTAAGGACATGGCTTCCGTTTAATAGCGCTTCCAGTTTGTTAAAGTTTATCCGCGCTGCAGACTGAAGCTTTCTGTGTGCCAGGTACAGGGCGGTGCTAGCGGCAGTGTTGACGTAGAATAATACCCAGCCAAGGTAAGGCTGCACTTTCTCCCTAAACGCCCAACCCCACCTCCCATGCCGATCCAGCGGCTGCATCCACACTGCCCTGTTTCAGCACCAGTGCAAGCCTCACCAGCGAACGGGGATGTGAATTCGAAGGGGAGGTGGGTGTTTGATGAACTTGCTATTACTAGAGCTTGTGGGGCCGGCCCGGTGGTGCAAAGGGTTGAGGCACTGGATGCCACACCTCGCACAAAACCAGCAACCTGGGTTTGGGAATGAGCTTGGGTCGTTGGGGTCAGCGGGGGGGGAGGGAGAGGATGTTGAGTAGCTGCCGCCTGGTAGCTTTCCCCCTCAGGAGGGTCCAGGAGGGCTTCTTGGTGCTTGGCTGCCCCAGTGGAGGCTGGGTGGCAGTGCTGCCTCAAGAGCCCAGGCGCTAAGCCAGGGAGGACAGAAGGGGCTGTTGACTGGAGCTGCAGTGCTGATGCGCCGCCCATGCATCAAGTACCACTTCTGGGGCCCAGAGTAAACTAAGGGGAGAAAAACAGTGGAAAATCGGGGGTCGCTGCACGATGAAGCCTCTGGGCCGGCTCTGGAATTCCACTGGGATGTGCATAGTGCAAGGAAGATTCCGAACTACCCCCCCGAGTCAGGTAAGGGTGGCAGAGGGCAGCAGTGGCCTGCCACGGCGGATAAAGAAAGTTGGAAAAAAAAAAATAGTGCTTGTGGTGATGCGAGCCGTTCTGCCTGAACACATGGCAGGTTACACTGCTTGCATTGCAACATGTCCCCAGCTGGGCTGAACCTCCAGGAATGGATCGAGCATTGACTTACCGTAATCTGGTAAGTGTTCACACTGCCACATTTCCTCCACAGCAACACGCACGCTTGGGTTGCTGCGGAGCAAATGTGGCTGTGTAAACAGACCTATAGAGCATACAGTTTATCGTCAGAGAAAGACCACTTGCTCCATCTAGCCTGCTGAGATAGTCCCGTCACAGTCTGTCTCTGCAGATCCTTACTGGTCTCTGGTGACCTTTCCTCTTCCCTGCCCATTTCCTAATATTCCCGTATGTTTACTCCACATATTCTTGAAGGCCCCTACTTTTTTTTTTCCTTCACCACTTCCACTGCCAGTCTGTTCCAGGCGTCCACCACACTTTCAGTGAACTAGTACTTCCTCACATCCCTCCTAAACCCCCCCCCAACTTCATTGCCTGCCCGCTGGTTCTGGTGCTCTTCTCTCCCACGCTGCACCTTGCACACCCCTGTAAGGCACTTAAAGGTCTGTATCATGTCACCTCTTGTTTCCCTCTCTTCCAGGGCGTACATGGTAAGACCCCTCACTTTCTCCCTGTAGGGCTTTTTGTGCAATCCCTGCCCCCCCCCCCGAACTGCCTTCACCCTGTCTGTCCTTTCTGAGGTGCCGCCTCCAGAACTGGACACAGTACGTCAGGTGGGGAAACACCAGTGATCGATATACCGGCAACACCACTTCCCTTCTCCTGCTTAACATACTGTACCTCTCCCTCTGCATCCCAGCATCCCACTGGCCCTACCCAGTGCTTTATCACTCTGCCCTGCTACTTTGGTGTCATCCGATATGATAACCCCAGGGTCCTTTTCCTGCTTAGTGGCTGACAGTACCCCCCATCCTATACTCAGCTGTCTGGTTCCCATGCCTAGGTGCATGATTTTGCACTTTTTAGCACTGAACCCCAACTGCCATGCTCTTGACCACTCCCCGAGTTTCCCAAGATCCCTACGCATTCCTTCCACCCCCTGCTGAGTTTCTACCCTATTACAGATTTTGGTATCCTTTACAAAAAGGCATACTTTCCCTGCCAGTTCATCTGCAGTGTCACTTATGAAGACAATGAAGAGGACAATTCCCAGTACCGAGCCCTGCGTCACCCCACTGGTCACTGTTCCAGTCTCATCATTAGGGTGAGTGCCTGTTAACCACCACCCACTGTTACATATCCATTATTTATTTATTTTATTTTTATTTATTAAACCAGTTTCTAACCCATTTCCAAAATGTTGACTTCCTCACACTAATAAATTTAGAACTGGTGTAAGGTGCGTGACTAACTGCAGTGGAGACTTAAGTACAGGGTTTTAAATAATTGATTAGCTGTTTTTTTCTTGGGACAATACTAACTGTACAGAAAGCATTTATATAGGTTTTCTAGAAGTGTTAATGTTTGTTAAACACAGTGAAGCAAGTGCTATGGATTTTCACAATGTTTTAGAACTTTTATGAGCAAAACGCTAATCAATTTTTAGAGTTAAATAAAACCCTGAAGTACTGTGTTAACCCACAGGGACAAATACAGTGTGGGGCAGGGACAGTGCAGGCTTCCCCACACTGTGATGTATTTAGTGTTGGTGAAAGGTGAGGGACTGGAGCCTGAAGCCCTCTGTTTATCCACAGGGACAGGTACAGTGCAGACTTCCTCACACTGTGATGGATTTGGTGCTGGTGAAATGTGAGGGACTGACAGCACTGGAAACTGAAGCCCTCTGTTTATCCACAGGGACAGGTACAGTGTGGGGCAGGGGCAGTGCAGGCTTTCCTATACTGTGATGTATTTAGTGCTGGTGAAAGGTGAGGGACTGACAGCACTGGAGACTGAATTACTCTGTTTATACACAGGGACAAGTACAGTGTGGGGCAGGTACGGTGCAGGCTCCCCCCACAGTGTGATGTATTTCGTGCTGGTGAAAGGTGAGGGACTGACAGCAGTAAGCCCTGTGTTTATCAGTAGGGACTGACAAGGTACAGGAAGGAATGAATGGACAGTTTAGGCCTCCCCACACAGTAATGTGTTTAGTGCTAGTGAGAGGGGAAGGGAGGGACTGGCAGTATTACAGGTTCAGGAGGTTAAACTGGAGATTCCAGATTCAGATTCTGTCACAGGCACTAGCTCTGTGTGCGACATTTGCCTCTCAGTGCTTTGGTTCCTCTGCACTGTAAAACTACAAAACACTTGCTCCACCTACTAAAATATCTAGAACCTACTGCCGTAATCTACGTCAGTCTTCATACCTTCAACTAGAACGCCCTAACATAACTACAAGGATGGGCCTGAGAGCCTTCTCTGCAGCTGGACCCTCACTATGGAGCAACCTCCCCTCCTCCCTACATTCCCCGACCCAAATCTTAATCTAAATTCCCTGTTAAGAATGCACTTTTTGTCCCCCACATCCTGCATCTGCCCACAGGCTGCTAGCATGCCTTCACCCCCTTGCAGCTCACCCTTCCCTCCTCCCAGTGCCCCGCGCTCCTCTCCCACCCCGAATACTTATTGTCATTCCTATTGTTGAATGATAGAGCAACCTCACCCCGTTTACCTAAATGTTATGTACCTTGTTTGCTCAATTGCTGATGTACCTGGTACTGTTTACCTTTTATTTTCTCTGTTAGCTTGACCTCCACTGTTATGTTCACTGTATGATACATGCTGCTGTCTCACTGTATTTTTACATTGTTTTGCCAGTTTCTGACCCAGGCCGTGCCTGAAAGAGGTCTTCGTATCAGTGCAGCAACTCGGTTACCAAATGAGTGAATAAATAAAATCAAGTGAATTAGTGTTGTGGTGGGATTCGAACCTGGGACCTCACTTTGTTCCATTGTATGGTTTTAAACATGACTCCACATGTCTAGATCAAGCTTTATTTGGTTTGGTTAGGTTAACGTTTGTGTCTGAAGCTGTTCCTCTCTCTTGTCTGCTTTCTTTTTCTGATGGTGCTCTAGGGTTCTGGTAGACACAGTCATCCACTTCCCGGTCACACTGGAAGAGATCACCGTGGCAGTGAGGAGCAGCAAAATCCAGATCAGAAACTTCATTGAGGAAGAGGCAGGTATGGAGGGAAACCGTGCATAACCTCATAACATTCACTAAAAATACCAGCAACAGCTTAATCTGGTTCAAGGTCAGTCGGCATTCATCTGTATCCTCCTCCCCTGGGTTGTGCCTGAAAATAGGCAGGATGTGTCTAGTACACTTACCCAGTCAACAAAAACTAAATAAATAAAAAAATAAATAAATAAAACTATGGTCTACAGACCCCCAGGTTAGGATCAGGAGGCAGACAATGAACTGGGAGAGATACTTAGGATGGCGGCCAGTTTAAGGAAGGTGGTGGTAGTAAGGGACATAAATATGCCAGATGTGGACTGGAAAGTGCCAGTTGCAGCAAGTACTAAGACTCAGTGCTTGGTGGATGCATGCCAAGAAGCGTTCCTAGTTCAGCTGTAGCTAGTCCAGGGCCGGACAAGGGAAAGGGGCTCTGCTGGTTCTAGTGCTCGCCAGCTGTGAGAGGATTCAAAAGGTATAAGCAGAAAAGAATGCGGATGAACACCACATAAAGTCCCTGCATTTAACTGCTTTATTGTATTAATTCACACAACCAGAAGGGGGTGATGTTTCATGACCCCATGGCTTCATCAGGCCCACTGTGTTCCTGTGCATTCACAATATTGTGTCCATGTTTTTCTCAATAATTCAAAAATGACCTGTCCGTAAAGGCATTTGCTGTTTCCTGACATGACAGCCTCGTCCCTCTCTGTCATGTGTTCGGAGCCACACTCCTGTTTCATTCACTGGTACCAGTAGGGAAATTGCCCAGCTGTCCTGCCGACTCCCCACAGTGTAGCAGTAGAAATTTGGAAGTGATCCTCCTATCGTACAGGTCACTGGTGCGACAACACTTGGAATACTGCGCTGGAGACCATACCTAAGGAGAGTCTGCGACAAGGCGGAAGCGGTACAGCACTGGGCAACCAAGACGGCCTTCGTGGATTGGGGGGGCAAGACATAGGAGGAGAGGCTGCAGGACTTTGAACCTGTACACCCTGGAAAAAAGGAGGGAAAGGGGCGATGTGCTTGAGACATACAGGTGCCTGCACGGGATAAATAGGGTGGACACCAAGGAACATTTCTCCTTGAATTCTAATACAGAGACAAGGTGGCGCGCTCTCAAACTCGCAGGGGGAGACTCAGAAGGGATATCCACTTTTTACAGAAAGAGCGGTGGGCAAGAGGAACAAGTTGCCGAGGAAGTGGCACTGGCCAAATCAATTAACAGCTTCAAGCAGGGACAGGGAAGACAGGAGGGGTTAATCAGAAAAGGTGGGGGGGGGCAGAAACAAAGAGGGAGGGATGGACACTATTTCCTGTGCGGAGTAGTTAGGTAGGGTTTGGCAGACCGGATGAGCTGACTGACCTTTTTCCTTCATCGTCTGTGTATCTGTGTATGTATTTATGTCTGTGTAGCTGATGGAGAGCATGCAACTTCTCCAGTCCCAGCAGGAGTCACTGAGTAGCAGCTCAGGCTCTGGTGGAGCATACAGCTACTCCAGTCACAGTATTTTCCAGTAGGAGTAAACTACAGACAATGGTGTAGGAGTACTGGTTGTGGGATAACTTGTAGCTACTCCAGTCCCAGCCTCTCCCAGCAGGAGTCACTGTAGACAGTGATGCAAGAGCACTGACTGTGGGGAAGCTTACAGCTACTCCAATCCCAACCTCTCCCAGCAGGAGTCACTGTACACAATGGTGTAGGAGCACTGACTGTGGGGGAGCTCACAGCTACTTCAGTCCCTGCCGCTCTCAGGAGGGGTCACTGCAGACAGTAGTACAGGAGCTCTGATTGTGGCAGAGCACACAGATACTACAATCCCAGTCTCTCCCAGCAGGAGTCTCTGCAGACATTGGTGTAGGAGTGCTGGCTGTGGGGGAAATCAGAGCTACTCCAGTCCCAGTCTCTCCCAGCAGGTGTCACTGCAGACAATAGTGTCAGAGCACTGACTGTGGAGGAGTTCATAGCTACTGCAGTCCCAGCCTCTCAGATGGTAGGAAATAGTATTATATTTTTTCATGGAGAATCTCAATTATCCTTCAGCTGTCATTTCTCCCTTTGTTCTCAGATCCATTGAAAGTGATGCTGACAGAGTTAAGTCTCAACCCGGATGAATTTGAGTACTTCCAGGTCAGGGAAGAGTCGGACATCACCTTCTGCCTGAAAGAGCTCAGAGTAAGGCTAATGGGGTTAGAATAAATAATACAAGGGTTATTTTATCTTGAAATATCCTGAATCTGAACTCTACCAAGTGCCACTTGTGGGGTTACCAGAGGCTAGTGCTGTCTTTCCTTCCTCAGGGAGAGATGGTCACTTTCCTTAGAGAGCACGGGGACCACAGGCTGTTCCTGAACTCAGATCACCTTCATACTAGCCACCGGCGGGCTATGGAACATAGCTTTCAGCTGATATTTTTAGTCCCCTTTAAAAACAATACCTATACAGATACTGTATGTTACTGCACATCATACAGAAGGTTTTTGCGTAGAATCCTAGAATCATGTCATCAGAAAAGGACCCATTGATCCATCTGGTCTGTCCCTGCACTCCCCTACTCCTACTCTTTCACGGACCCTCCCCTTACCCCCTTTCCAACCCCATATGTCTGTCCTATGCACTCTTGAATCCTCCCACCGTATCAGCCATCACCACCTCTTCTGGCAGTTTGTCCCAGGCCTCCACCACCCTCTCAGTGAAGAACTTCCCCCTTACATTCCCTTTGTATCTTCTACCCTTAGACTGTGTCCTCTTCTTTTTGCGCCCCCCACTTTCCTTTCAAGTAGACTGACTTCCTTTACCCTGTTGATTCCTTTTACATATTTAAAAGTTTGTCATGCCCCTTCCCCAGTCTCCAGTGTGTACAGATCCAGCTTCTTACACCTCTGCTCGTATGGTTTCCCCTTCATCCCCTGCACTATTTTGGTTGCTCTTCTCTGAACTCTCTCTTAAGTCCCTCATATCCTTGCGTAGGTGCGGTCTCCAGAACTGAAACCCGTACTCTTAAGTGCAGTCTCACCATGACTTTGTAGAGAGGCATTAATACCTCACCCCTTCTGATGGTGCTGCCCCTCCCTATGCATACCACCATTCCATTTGCCTTTCCCCTGCTTTTGCTGCATTGGTTCCCTACCTCGAGGTTGCTGGATATCATGATCCCTCTTCTGCTTTTCTTGACCCCAGTATATACTGCTCTTGGATTTTTACATCCCAAATGCATTACCGCACTTTTTTTGGCATTGAACTTTAGCTGCCAAGTCTCCGACCACCCTCTAGTCTCTTCAGGCCCTGCCTCATGGCCTCTGCCCCCTGCTGGGGTGTCCACTCTATTACAGATTTTTGTATCGTCCTCAGACAGGCACACCCTACCCTCCAGACCCTCTGCTAAGTCACTGATGTAAATACTGAAAAGGAGGGGCTCGAGAACTGACCCCTGTGGCAACCCACTCGTCATTCCCCTCTCACTGGCATACACCCATTACCATGCTCCGACTTTTGCCCTCCAGCCATCTCTCCACCCACCTAGTTATTTTACCATTCACCCCTAAGCTATCCCACTTAGTTACTAGCCTTCTGCGAGGGACGGTGTTGAAGGCCTTACTGAAGTCCAGATAGGCCACGTCCACCGCCCCTCCACAATCTCCTGCATCACCCCATCGAAGAATTCAATCAGATTTAGCAGAAAACAAGCACAGAATGCAGTTTTAGCAAGACGCATTTAATTTTGTCACCGAAATTTAAAGCTGTGACTTTGGGCATGCGCATTAGCTATGGTGCCACTGGAGGGAATGGAAGTGCCAGCAGAACCAGGTATGTTGTGAAGTAATATCTGCTACCCCCTTAGGCCAGTCAATAGTTGTTGTTTTTTTACCTAGTTTATAGGGGCGCTAAGAGGGACTTTTATGGATGTGGGAGTGTCGCTTTGCGTGTTCTTAGGGCGAGAACTGCGAACCAAAGGTGAGCAGTTCTGGTGCCCTACAGACGCAAGAGGCAACTCTCTTATATCCATAAGAGGCCCTCCTAGTGCCCTTATGAAGTTATTATACATAGTGGCTCCATTTAAAAAAAAAACAAAAAAAAAAAACTTTTTGTTGTGCGTTTCTTCGAACGATCGGTGGTCATCCAGAAACCCATTACAGTGTGAACATGAGGTACTTGAACAGCAATAAGAGTATTTCATGCGCAAGTGGAGGAAGTGCTGTGATTGTTGGTGGAGTGTCACATGACACCCCACGATCTATAATGAGTTTTGAAAGATAACATTTAACTTTTTTGGGGCAGGGGGAGGTGCTACCCCCCTTTGCTAAAACTGCTACGCCCTTAGTAAAAATTCTTGTTCCACCCCAGGAGAGACCATGGCTGGGTGAGTGTGTACGGTGAGTGACAGGGCCGTGTGACATGGGAGGTACATGCATAGAGGCTGTTGTCTGAAGCCTTTCTGACCTGCCCTTTTCAGGCAGTTCTCCTCGCCCCCGTCCATCATGAATGAGCAGATCATATCTGACCTTGGTGGTATCCCCACCTTGCCCCACCAGATGCCACTGCTGGGATGGTATGTCACCCAACCACCCCACCAGAGGAGAGGGTATTTGTGGATGTGGAAGCTTTCAGTCCTAGCTGCTGGTCTCCACTTCTAACACTGGGGGCTTGGGGTATTATCCCTAGTTAGCAGTGTACAGATCGACACCCCCCCATTGTCCTATTTATTTATTGAAAATTTTCACCAGGTAAGGTACACTGAACAACAAGTTGCTTGTCTCCCGGTACAACCTGGGGGAAAGGGTGATGGGAGTTGCATAGTATCAATGAGTGCACACACAATTATACAATATCATAAAAAGCATAGGTTGTAAGTGAACAATATAATGGTAAGAAGGCAAATAGTTGCAGGTAGAGTAAATTTAAAATCCTGAGGCTAACTAGGGGTGAGATAGCATGGCAGGTAGAATAGTGGCCAAAGGGGACCTAAAACCTTACACACTACAGAATTAAGAATGGCAACAAACAGAGAGAGAGAGGATAAGAAGCTATCTACCACTGGAGTCAGGATAGGCTCCGAGACTGTAAGTGCATCGAATTGGGATTGCCCTACGCTGAGTAAACCTCATATTTTTCAAGGTTTACCTCTTACACCACAGTGACTGTGTGAGCCCAATTCTTATTTATTTATTTATTTATTCAGTCTCGGATTACAAACACCTTTGAGCTAAAGACAGTTAATTTACAAAGGCTCCGCGTCAGAGGAAGGGGTTACATCAGTACAAAGGCGGTACAGACACCGAACATAGAAAATCAGTGTAACCCCCCTGCAAATGGGGGTTCCCAAAAGACTTCCAGGAGCTTGCTTGAATGCTCCAAGCCTGAATGGTGTTTGGCATTTAAGCCATTTATCAGTGAGTGTTTTTAGAGCCTCTGGTACTGTCTCTTTAAGAGCTGTCTGCTTGCAGACATAATTAGTTTGTATGGGGGGACTGTGTGCTTCTCTGTTTGAGTACCACTCGAGCTGCTGCCAATTCACTCTATTTTTGCAGTCACTAGGAGTGCAAAGGGAACCTATCTGAAAGATGTAACTGTTTGCCAGAAATCATGTAGAGTAATAATGAAAATACAGTTTGTCTAACCTGCTTTCTTTGCAGTCAGAACTGTGTCTGCCTAGTTCCCCATTCTGGTTTGAACTGCTGAACTGGACCAATCAGTGTGGAGTAAGCTAGCTCTAAAATGGTGCCTTGGACGAATCAGAACTTGGACTCATAATCTGAGCCAGCCACAATAGGATTGCATGGGCAGTGACTCTGGGAGATGTAGTTTAGACTTAGGGCCTTTTTTGGACCAACAGCAGCAGTCTATTGTGAGTGACAGCCAATCCAGTCAAGAACTGGGAGGAACTCAAAGGAAGTGCCAGTTTTGTCTGTTGGAGTTTCAGTTTAGCTTTGGCAGTGAAGGGAAAGAAACCCTGTGCTCCTTCAGTGCACAGTTTCAAGTCAAAAACGTGTATAAGGCCCAGAGTTCAGTCCGCAGCTTGTGTAACTGCTTGTTAGGACTGAATCCGTCCTGTGAAAAGAATCAAAGGATCTCTGAAGAGTAGAAACCAGAGCTCACCCTGTAGAAGACTGGAGAAATTGTTGAATGCACTCAGTCTGTCCGGAACTGAATCTGCTGTGTGTTCTCCCGGGTATTGTGCAGTAATTGCGATCGGGATAGAAAGCAGCCTGCCTGGTATAGTACTTTCTTTTTTTACCATATAAATGTGTGCAGAGTCTCGTGGAGCTCAAGAGTAGCCCTGCTGGCGTTGAAGGACCCTATCTTGTTTGGAGGTCGTGAGTACTAATTCAGGTCGCTCCTGTTGAATTGCCACATTAAATCCAAATGGAATCACTGTACTGCTGACTGTTTAAAACTAATTTTCTTTTCACTGTGAAAGGGCCCTACCAGCTGCCACGTTTGGACTAGCCACTAGGGCTTGGGTACCAGGGACAGTAACTGGTAGGGATAGGCTAATGCACAGAGCCATAGAGTAGATAGTAAGTGATAAGCTAATTAACCTGATTTCCCCTGTCCTTGTTATATCCCCTAAATAAATCAGAGCTGCTTGTTTCAGCAAAGTTATACTGCCTGAGGTATTTGTCTATGTTAAAGTACTGTACTGTGATTGTTGCACTGTATCTCATTTCACAGGAGGTCCCAGTGCGGAACGAGTCCTGGGGGTAAGTGTATACTGTGAAGGTAATTCTGATATATTGTGTGGGCCACTAGTGGGAAGAGAGGTTGCAGTGTCCCAGAGGGCTGTGACCAAGTTAACAACTGTACAACCCTGGGCTCTGGGTGGAGGCACCGCCATTGGATCCAGGCCCCTCAACCTGTTAGTAGCAAATCAGGCAGGGTAGTAGCCCTGGGATAAGCGCCATCTAGGGGTTACATCAGTAATATAAAATGTAAGCAAAGATCGGGGCTGGGAGGGGAGGTGGGGGGAATTAGAACAGGAGGTAAGAGCGAGGAGAGGTGCACTATCTAGGTAGAATAGGCGTATAAGGCAGCCAGAGGCCTTGTCACAGAATGTGACAAAAGGGGGAAGCTAGGGGAGGAAGGGGGGGTGTGTGGGGGGCAGAGGAGGGCAAAAGGGGTGATTTGGAGAGTCATTTGTTTAGTTTTTATTGATATGAAAAGGAGGGCATGGCAATTCTGCCAATTTTCAGGCTTGTCTGGGGACACAGATGGAAACCAACTGGACTTTATCTAGATTGAGCTGTTGGTAGTATTTTTAGTGAATGGGGGAAATTATGGCTTCTGCACCAGGAAAATTCCCCTATTTTTTCAAGAAGGGTCTTACAGTCTTTAATGGCCACCAGAACAGGCAGATGGGAGCTCGGTTTAATGTCTCAACTGAAAGGGGGCACCTCAGGAGTGTAGCACGTCTCTCATAGTGTACTGCAGCATCAGTACTGGGATTTACCCCAAGTTCCAGATGTGGGGCTAGAACCTACAACAATGAAACACAGAAACTGTCGGCAGATGAGGACCGCTAGGCCCATCCAGTCTGCCCGTAAGCCCTACACTTGTTTGTGGCTTCTGACCCTACCTGGTCAGTGGCTTTAAACTGCTCCTTCCCACCGCTAAGGTTCCCTTATGACTGTCCCAGGCATGTTTAAATCCCCCCACTGTCTTTGCTCCCACCACCTCCTGTGGCAGACTATTCCATGTGTGCACCACCCTCTCTGTGAAGAAAAACTTCCACACATTGCTTGTTAACCTGCCACCTTCTAATTTCATATCATGCCCCCTTGTTCTTGTACTCCCCCTATATTGGAAGATGTCTCCCCCCTGCACTTTATTTATGCCGTTAAGTTACTTGAATGTTTCTATCATGTCACCCCGATCCCTCCTCTCCTCCAGCGAGTACATATTGAGTTCCTTTAGTCTCTCTTCATGTTTTCTGGTGCAAGCCCTGTACCATCTTTGTCACCCTTCTCTGGACTGCCTCCACCCTGTCGATATCCTTCTGAAGGTGCGACCGTCAGAACTGCACACAGTACTCCAGGTGAGGCCTCACCAGTGTTTTATACAATGGCATCACCACCTCCTGCTTGTGATATCTCTGCCTATGCACCCCAGCATGCCACTGGCCCTCTCTGCTGCCTTTGTACTTTGCTTAGACACCTTTAGGTCATCTGAAATGATAACCCCCAGGTTCCTTTCTTCCTTGGTGATCATCAGCATCTCTCTCTCCGCCTGCCCCCATCCTGTAGCTCTCCCTGGGTTCCCTCATCCCAGGAGCATTATTTTGCACTTCTTTGAACTGAACCTCTGTTGCCACACCTTAGACCATTTTTCAAGCTTCCCCAGGTCCCTCCTTATTTTATCCACTCCATCTGGTGTATCCACCCTATTGCAGATCTTGGTGTTATCTGCAAACAGGCAGACCTTTCCCTCCAGCCATTCCACAACGTCACTAATTAAGACATTAAACAAAACTGGCCCAAGGACCAATCCCTGAGGTTCCCTGCTGGTCAGCCTCTCTCCCTGGATTGGATCCCATTAACCACTATCTCTGCCTCCTGTCTGTTAGCCAGTTTCTAACCCAGTTTACCACCTTGCGCCCCATACCCATCTACCCATCTTGTTAACCAGCCTTTTATGTGAGACGGTGTCAAAGGCCTTGCTAAAGTTGAGGTAGGCGATGTCCACGCCCCCGATTTACTTCCTTCATCATCCAGTCAAAAAAATCTATCAGATTTGTCTGACATGACTTTCCTGCTGTGAATCCATGTTGCCTTGGATACTGGGCACTGCTGGATTCCAAGTCTACCACTATTCTTTCTTTAAGCAGTGCCTCCATGATCCTACCTACTACTGAGGTGAGGCTGACTGGCCTATAGTTCCCTGCCTCCTCTCTGCTGCCACTTTTGTGTAGAGGGACTACATGTGCCCTCTTGCAGTCCTCTGGGACCACTCCTGTGTTGAGGGACTCAGTGAACATGGCTGCCAGAGGTGCTGCCAGCTATCTACGCAGTTTCCTTAATATTCTCGGGTGTATGCCATCTAGCCCCATTGCTTTATCCACCTTTAGTTTTGTAGGCTCCTCCAGGACTCTCCCTCTGTGAATGGACTTCTGTTTCCCGGTGTCTGTTACCCAGCTGTGGTCCTTGACCTCCCCTCTTCAATGAATATTAAGCAGAAGTATTTGTTCAGTATTTCTGCCTTTTCCAGGTCTCCGTCCTTACACTCCCCTGTATCCTCCTGAGCCTTACAGTTCCTCCCTGGTTTTCCTTCTTTTGATGATGTACCTAAAAAATGTCTTGTCCCCTGTCTTCACCATCTGCACTAATCTTTCCTCAGTCCATGCCTTTGCGCTCCTTAAGGTACACGTCCCTGTCTTCCTCCATTTGAGTCTCCTTATATTTCCTGAAACTCACCCTTTTTGCCCTCATCTTGTCAGCCACCTCTCTTGTGAACCATAGTGACTTCCTTCTTCTCTTGCCTTTGTTTACCTTCTTGGCGCATTGGTTCATCACCTCCTCTATGCCTACCTTCAGGTGTTCCCATTGCTCCTCACCTGCCCCTCCTATCTGCCTCCTTACCAGGGCCTCTTTGATACAATTCCCCAATTTAGCAAAATCTGCCCTCCTAAAATCTAGGACCTTTGCCTTAGTGTGACTAGACTGTGTCGCTATCTCCATGCTAACCACACTATTCACACTAATACACACTATATTGAGGCAGTATAGCGCAGTGGTCTAAGGCTCTGAGCTGCAAATCCGATGACATCCAGCAGATCAGACCTGAGTCTGAATCCCACAGCTTCCACTTGCATACTGTGTGACCCTGAGCAAGTCACTTAACCTCCTTGTGCTCCCAGGTCGCTCCTGTAAAAAAGCTTTCAGCTTAGTGTGCTATACCTGGTTAAAAAAAAAAAAAACTACTAAATTAAAAAAAAAAAAAAACAACTGTGGTCACTGGATCCCAGCTGTCCATCCACCTGGACATCTGTGATTCTGTCCCCTTTGATCAGTACTAGGTCCAGAATTCCCTTGTCTCTTAGCTGTCTTAGGCCTGCCCCTGTAGGGAATCCAGGCTGTCTCAGCTCCCTGTTGAAGAAGCTGCTGGGATGGTCCAATCCACGTCTGGTATACTGAAATCACCCAGCAGTAATACCTCACCATGACTTGAATTTGGTCTACTAGGTCCCTATCTACTTCCTCCCCCTGTGCTGGAGGTCTGTGGATTACCCCTGGATAAATTGCTGTGCCATTGCCTGGCTCAAGGGTGACCCACAGTACCTTGGCCTCCCCCTGTCGACCCTGCATCTCCGTAGCTTTTATACCTTCTCTTACGTATAGGGCCACTCCTCTCCCCCCTTTTTTACTCCCCCATCTCTCCTGAATAGAGCATAATCTGGAACATTGCGTCCCAGTCCTGATTGGAGGTGTACCAGGTCTCTGTTATTGCCGCAGTGTCCAGGTCTGCCTCTACTATCAAGGCCTCCAGGTCTGGGATTTTATTTCCCAGGCTGCAACCTTCCAATCTTCTGGCCCAGGGGTTGATTTTAACATTGTTTTACTAGTCATGGGCCTACTGCAAATTGGCCAGGCTAGTGCAGCTAACCCTCTAGTTGTCCATCTTGACTTTTTCCATGACTGTCAATGATGTAAAAAGAAGTCCCTACTTTAGCAAACTCCAGTCCTCATACTAATCTCCCTTAGTGTTTCGGATGATCTGGTATGATTAACAGCTCTTTAAGGGCTGCAGTTATTGGTCCTGCAAGAGGGGGATCCCACAAAGGACTCAATGGGAGTCATTATCACTGTATTGTTGGGGCTTCCAGCTACTGCCCAGGCTGTGAATAAGGGTAATGTGGTGTTAAGTCGCTAGCTTCCAGTGTTCTGTGGCTGTCTTTATTTATCTGATGATTTGCCCGACCTCATTAAGACTAGTACCCCTCATTTCCCTTAATTTTATGTCATTCTTAAGGTCTGTAAACCGATAAAATAAATAAATGATTTTTGTAATCTCATCAGCCTGGTTTGTATTTCCTTGTATCTGTGTTCTCCACTTCCCCTTCCCCTGGGTCACACCTGAAAATGAGCCTCTGCTTATTCTGCCTTCCCCTTTTGCTGACTTTCAAATAAATAAATATATTCTGAGTGTCTGTATCCGATATTTCAGTGATAAAATGCTAAGAGGTATGCAATGTCTGCCCTGCTGGTGGTGAATTTTATTCCAGGCTCATCATAGTTGCTCCCTCTCCCCCAACTCTGTACATTCCCTGGACACCACTGCATCCCAGACTATGAAGTGGCCATCCATAGACCATTTGCTGCCGTTCCTGACGGGTGTAGCGGTCCCCAGCTCTTCCCAATGGACCAAGTAAGTCACTGCCATCCATGCAGTCCCAACCCTTATCCCACCCAGCATGTCCTTTCATCCTAAAAACAGTTGTATTTATTTATTTATTGAAATGTCTCACCAGGAAGGCACAGTGAACAACAAGTTGCTCACCCACCGGTGTGACCGGCGAGAAGTGTACAACTGGATGCAGAATTAGACATGCAGTTTAACATTAAACATATCCGAGAAATTAAACATTCAGTTACATTTGTAACAAGATATACAGTTAAAAATACCACAAATAATCATACAGTCGCATTTGTGACATAACATACAATTAAATATATCACACCTGTGGAATATGCATTTAATTACAAGTGGCATATCTGAGGAACACAGTACAGAAATTTAATGTAGCCTTGGAGCTAATTCCTTGCAGGAATGGATCACAGTTAAGAGGCAGGTTATTTAGCAATTATTGAATTAATGTGGTCCAGAGGGGACATCAAGGAGAGTAGAGGGGGGTAGACAGGGGAAACCAGCTGGGGAAGTAGAGAATAAAAATGGGGGGAACATTACCGGAGAAAAGTGAGCTAAAAAAAAATCAGTTGTGAAGGGCAATCTGGGAGCACCTCAGACAGAACAAGAAGTACAAGTTATTAGGTCAAGTGATCTAATTCCTTTGATTAAGCGCAGGGGTAGAGAGCAGGGCAGGAGAGAGGTGGGGGTAAGGGATAGGGAAGTGAAGGATGAGTCATACCAGGAACTGGCTCTTTCAGAGTGTGGAGATCGCCGCCAGTGGCGGAATGAGGTGAGGACAGAGTAAGGGGCAGGAGTAGGCAAGGACAAATAAAGGGAAGGAGGAGGAGGGGTGGGAGAAACTTGCGTAAGACTAGGCCTCTTCAGGATGCTGAGAACCCTGCCAGAGAGCAGAGTCAAGTGAGGACGAGTTAGGTAGCGAGGATGAAGGGGGAGGGAAGGAAGAGTAATTTCCCAGTGCTGGACCCCCTCCAGGGTGCTGAAAATCCTGCCAGGGGACAGAACTAGGTGAGGACAAGTTGGGAAGAGAGGAGAGAAACGATGAAGGGAAAGAAGCTTGCCTAAGACTAGGCCACTCCGGGATGCTGAGAACCCGCCAGAGCGCAGAATCGGGCGAAGACTGGTTGAGTAGAAAGGATATAGGGGAAGGGGGAGTGAAGGAAGAGTAATTGCCCAGTGCTGGGCCCTTCCAGGATGCAGAGAATCCTGCCAAGGGATAGAATTAGGTGAGGACAACTTGGGCAGAGGGAATGGGGGGGGGGGGATAGAAGAGAAAAGGAAAAAAGGAGGGATAGAAGAAACTTACCTGAGAGTAGACATCGTCAGGGTGCTGAGAATCCCGACAGAGGGCAGATTTAGGCGAGGACAAGTTGGGTAGAAGGGGGAGGAGGAGGAGGCTTGCCCAGTGCTAAACCCCTCCTAGATGCTAAGAACCCTGCCAAAGGTCAAAACTAAGCAGGGGCAAGTTGGTAATGGAAAAAAAGGTTAGGGGTGGGAGTGAGGGGGTTAGCGGTGAAGGGAGAGGAGAGTGTGCATAGAAGCAGGCTGGGGGGGGGAGGAAGGTTTAATAGGGGATGTGAGTCACGGAGAGGAACAGAGGCACAGGAGGACAGCTGAGGGTTAAAGCAGGAGCAGTTAGATGAGGGAAAGTTATGTAATGCAGAGGCAAGGGAGTGGGACGAGGAGGAGGAGTGGTGCCGTATTTGGGGGGGAAGGAGTTCCAGATTTGCGGGAAATGATGGGTAAAGCCTGACTGACCGATGAGAGTGGCTCGACAGGGTACCAACAAAGTGCAAGTGACCAAGGATCAGAAGGAATGGGCGGGGGGAGGGGGGAAGAGAGTGAGCATAACCAAAACTTAGAAGTGAGTTTGGCACAATGAGTGAGGCGCCTGTTGGCAAGCGTGGGAAGGGACATGGTGTGGTAGAGGTCACAGTGATGAGTAGGTGATGGCGCATCAAGGGCAGCTTGACAGAAGGAGTTAAAGAGGGTGTCCAATCTGGTTAGGGAGGATTTGGGTGCGGCACCATAGACTACATCATAGTAGTTAAAAATGGGGAGGATCATCTTGTGGACTAGTTCATACCGAGCTGTTGGAAGGATGCAATTACGGTTCCTGAATAAGGCACCAAGCTTAGGGCACAATTTTTTCAGGATAGCGTCAATGTGGCCAGAGAAGTTGAAGTGAATTCCTGGAATTCACTGGAGCCCTACACAGCACGTTGGACAAAGGAAATCTAACTGGGGCAGTATTTATCGACTTGACCAAGGCGTTTGATACTGTCCACCATCGTCTGCTAACTGATCAGCTACTGAATGCTGGGCTATATCGTAACTCTACAGCATGGTTTAAAAGTTACTCGGAAAATCCATCACAAAGAGTAAAAATTGCTGATGTACTCTCTGATGCTAGACCTGTCCGCTCAGGTGTCCCCCAGGGATCCATACTGGGACCACTTTTCAGCCTATTCCTGAATACCCTTCCGCAATCCTGCTCTGAGCAAATCATCCTCTATGCTGACAATGTTGTCATTCTCACTTACCACAAGAGCCCCAAACCCTTACAACACAATCTGCAGCTAGGTTTCACCTCTGTTGAAAACTGGTTTACTAAGCATAAGCTGGTCCTAAATCACACAAAAAAAAGTCAATGCTTTTTAGCAGCTCCCACAACAGGCATGGGTTACACCCCCTTACCATTACTACTAGCCTTGGAAATACCTTTGAACAGGTGCAATCATTTAAATACCTTGGGATCTTGCTTGACCATAATTCTGTCCTATGGGGCCCAGGTTGATAGTGTAGCCAAAGCTGCTAATACTCAGCTAGGCTTACTGTTCAGATACAGGCAACATCTCACCCTGGAAGCCTTGAAGATCGCTGTTCAGAGCTCAGTGGTCTCCATCATAGACTACGGCCTCATCGTCTGTGGCTCAGCCTCTGCTTCTACTCTCAGATGCATATCGACATCCCTCAACAAGGCCTGTCAGTGTCAGCTTATCACTGGAGCCCACCGTCTCACACATATGTGTAACCTTTATGCTCAATCTGGATGGCTTCAACTCTCCAACCATATTAAGTATCTAACCTGCACTATGGCGAAAAAAATAACCATGGGCCTTGCCCCTCCTGGAGTCCAAGCTCTCCTGCACCGGAGCATAAATCTGCGAAACACTAGGGGAGCTGAATTGCAGCTTTTGAAGGTTCCCCGTTGTTGCACCGCTCAGGATCAATGATCTTTTGCTCACAGGGCTCCTTCCTGGCTTAATGGACTCAGCACTGCCATCTCCTCCATTCCCAAGCTTGGCATGTTCAAATCCAGGCTCCGCCTTCACCTTACTGCCTCCAGCTCCTGTGACTGCCTCATCTAATCAGCCTTACCTACCACTACCCTAGCCCTTCCATGCCCTTGCTTCATAGCACTTATCTCTTATTTTACCCTTTATCTCCTACTACCCCTCCCCTCCCTTGCCTGCTCCCCCTTCTCCCTCCCACCAGCACTTCTCCCTGTGACGTTTGACAATGCTGCCGGCTGCTCCTGCCTTCCTCTGGCCCTTCCATTGTTCCCCTTTCTCTCCTCCCCCTGATTATACTGTTCTAGGTTTCTCTTCCGTGTTTCTCACTCAGTTACCTACTACTGGACTACTATACTGTTTACCTACAATATTGTTATTTTGTTGTATCTCCTGTATTGTACTGCAACGGACGTGGAACTTTTGTTAAAGAGCCTTGGCTCAAAGGTATTTGTAATCCTAGAACTAAATAAATAAAATAAAAAAAGTTGAGGTGTTGGTCCAACCAAACCCCAGGGTATCTGAATGAGAAGGTGTCCTCTAGGATTGTCCCATCAAGGGTATGGAAAGACGGTAAAGGGTAGAGCCTAGAGAGTCTCTGCCTAGTGCCAAAGGTCATGGAGACAGTCTTTTTGGCATTTAAGAATAGTTGATGTGAGGCAAACCATAGCTGAACCTGGTGGAAGTCATGCTGAAGGGCGGTTGCTACATTGGCAGGGTGTTTGCCTGAGAAGAGTAGGACAGTGCTCCTTTGGAGCATGTTAAAATACATCATTTTAAAGGTTAAAACAGGGTGCATATATTCTCCTAAATAGATAAGTGGTAGAGATCCACGTGTGGGTATTGTTTCCCCTTGGTTGATAAAAGGGCAGTGTTTTAAAAAAAAAAATGCTGTTATTCTTGGGGCACAGCATGTTAAAATAAATACGTTTGTTCCTGGTATGTATAAATAAAAATGTTACGGAGCTTTCTGTTTTCCCAGGACCCCCAGGTTTGCGTGGTTCCCTCCATAATGAAATCCTAGTTGTGCCCCTGGCTCACCTGGCACTGTGTGAAAACTTCCAGAAGTGTAGGTCTCTGGTTAATCACAGGGTGGGGGGCCATGATTGTGTTCATTGCTCTGTAGATGGGGTGAGAGCGTGGTAAGGTCCTTGATGATGTCGGCTATTGAATGAGCAGGGCTACGACTGCTTTACTGAACATTTGCTGCTGTGGGATCCTCTGGTTCAGTGGGGGAAGGGCACAAAAAGAGGAAGAGAGGAAGCCATTGCATAAAACATTGGGGGAAGGGGCACACTGTCTGTGACTGAATGGCACTCCCTTTCTTCTGCTGGGGCAGGACGCGCCACAGGAGCATGATAAATGTGCACTAATCAGAGTATTTCTGGGCTTGCATTTTTCTCCTAGATAAATAATAAATATTCACCGTTGCCACTGTGGACTAGTGCAGCCATCTGTGGGCTTGTACAATTCTGAATCAACTTGTCCTGCTGGTTAGTGCAAATAAAAGCGTACAGTTCACCCCTGTTCCAGCCTCGGAGGCGAGTGTGCAACCTGCTGAGCCACTGACATGTGAGCAACAAAAGTACGGTGGGGGGGTAGTGATTCATTCAGAATCAGTCACTCAGAGTGAGTCGCAGGCTCTGGTGGGAGTCAAACATGTGCAGTCTCTGCAGTGCTTCCCTGTTGGTTAATGGTCCTGGTTTGCATGCGGTGTATTTAATTTGTTCATCAGTTTTCTGAAGAGCTATTTGTGCAATGATTGAGTCAGGTTTAAGTTTTAGCTCTGAGAACAGTTGTTTTTTCGGGTGGGGGGATTGACTAATGGCAGTGCTGCTGAATTATTCTCTGTCTCTCTGTCTAGGGTCTCTTATCCTTTGCCGAGTCTTCGAATCTCCCAGTGAACATGCACTTTGATACTGCAGGAAGGTAAGGCAGAAAGGTATCTGCGTTTGATTCATCTGATGCTGTAACCTGATCTCAGGATTTGACAGTATAATATAGTGAGTGCAACACTGAACGCCAGATTAGCTCCCATACCGGATAAAGTTAGTTTGGTACTGTCCTGACAATGTGACCTTTTCAGGGTTTTACTACAGCGAGTGTAAGAGCTACACTGGATAAGATCCCATATTAGATGAGAACACTGTTATCCTGCCCTAATGATGGGATCTTATCAGGATTGTAATAGAGCGAGTGTGTCAGCCACGCTGGATAACATCCCAGATTAGATAAGCTCAGATCTTCCACGAATCGGTCTTCACCACTGATTCATACATATGGATCTGGGACTGGAGGCACTAGGACCCCGTGGAAGCTTTTCCTTCTAGGGAGGGCACCAGCATCAGCTACTAACACAGCTCACATGCAGCATGTACACATGCGGTGCCATGCACCAGCCAGTATCCGTTATCGACTCCCTCACACACCTCAGTTCTGTTATTCCTTGCTGTCGAGTGCACACTGTGGGAGCAGTGCATCAGTTCGACTACTGTTGAATTTCTTCTGCAGCATGTGCAACTGAAGGGAAGCCTGTGATTAGTTGGAAACGTTCCCATGATCTATAATATGCATAAAATATTTATTTAAGGATATGGGCTTGAATCCTCCCTGGAGCCACCTCCTCAGCAATTAACCAACTGTAAGCCACTAACCAATGATACTTTAAATGTTACCTAAGCAGATGGTACAGAGGGAAGGGCATTTGAGACAGGAGCCCGCCCCCTGACGAAGTTCTAATGAACAAGTGCCTGGGCACTTTATTTGTGTTCTCTCCATAGTTCACTGGCAGTTTTTTTACCTGTATGTAAATGTTATGAGTAAACTACATTCTACAGCACTGCTCTTTTTTTTTGTACTTCAGTGGCAGGTTCTGACTTGTAGAAGTGCGTTGTACTTAGAGTGAGGCCTGTGCAGGAACTGGAACACAGTCAGCACTGATATGGTATTGGAACAGCATACCCGCCATGCTTCAATGCTAACTCCAGGTTAGGGGGCCAAAAGGACCTATGATCCCTGGAAGTTCAGAAAGTGGTGGCACAGACCATGGAGGGAGGCGGCCAAGACTCTAGGGTCTATGCCCAGGCTACGGGACTGCTCAGTGGGCCTCACCCTATAGGAGGCCATGGTGAACCTGCCCAAATAATGTCGACCTATAGAAGAGGAATGACCTCGTCGGTGCCCGTAGGGAAGAGTCCTCTGGTGTGAAGAGCAGAGCTGTTCAGTCCCCTCAGGGCAACTCCGGTCCTCACCAGAGACAGGTTCAGCCATAGGTCCAGGGCAGAATTCGGTGACCCCCGAACTCTAGCCTGTGCGGTCTCCAGCACCAAACATAGGGTCAGAGATCCACCTAGTTACTTAACCCCTCCCCGACCCACAGCAGGTGCCATCCTTGGTGCCAGGCCTGGTGTCTGTTCTGATGCCTACCTCGTCTGTCACTGCGTCTGACAAAGAACCAGAGACAAACTTGAAGGCAGCATAGTCACCTGCACCATGCCCAGTGTCTGGCCCAGAACTGACACCATGACTGGTGCCGCATCAGTTGCACGGTTTGACACTGGCCTCTTCCTCGTAGCCACCAGAGCTGCTCGAGTCAGACATCAAACACCAGCACCTCAGCAACTGGATGCCACCTGGCCCTGGTATCAGTCCCTCGAATGACTCCATAAGGGAGCCAGACCTCACAGCTGGCACCACCCCGCTCACCAACACTGCAGACGGTCAGGGCGGCACAGGTCACAACACTGAAGTGTTCTCCAGGGTAGATCGAGTGAATAGCTTTGGCCTCACCATTGGGGATGTATGCTGCCAAGGGAAGACAGGCGGGGGGCTCAGTCAGCCACCCCGAAGGAGCTGATTGACCACCAGGCCCATCCCCCAGGGTTTCCAATGCCTCGGCAAGGTCAAGGAGAACCCTGTTCTTCCACAGTCCTAGAGAAACTCACCAGACCATGACCAGTATGACGTCAGTGAGGTGGCCTCTATGCTGGTGGGAACCGAAGTCTGCATTCGTTAAACATCTTGGCTTCAGCTCTGTCAGCTGGCACCTCTGGTCTGGCGAAAGGTGCTAAACTCCCACTTCCAGGGACTCACTTTTTACCCTGTAGAGTCAGATGGGAACTTGAGGGTTGCTTTTACGTTGTATCTGACACATACAACCAGAGGTGAGAAACAAGTAAGTGCCTCAGCTGGGACTTGAACCCAGGGTGCCCAGAATACTGTTCCAATTGCACTAAGCAGCTGCGCCAGTGAGACAAGTGGAACCTGGGCTGTCCCCATACAAACAGGTGAGAATGAAGTAAGTGCCTCAGCTGGGATGGCTGTGCTTGGGGACTGATGAAGATATTGAAGAGGACCGGCCCCAGGACTGATCCCTGAGGTAGCCCACTTGTGACTTGCACCTCTTCTGACTGTATACCATTTACCACCACTCTCTGTTTTGTGCCCATCAACCAGTTTGCCACCCAGTTGACCAACTTCTGACCCACCCTGAGCCTACCCAGCTTATTAATCAATCTTCTGTGTGGAACAGTGTCGAAAGCTTTGCTGAAATCAAGGTAGGCAACATCAACTGCTCCCCCTTGGTCCACCACTCTGGTTACCCAGTCAAAGAAATCTATGAGATTAGTTTGACAGGACCTTCCTTTTGTAAACCCATGCTGTCTTGGATCCTGTGCCCCTATGGATTCCAGGTGTTGCACTATCCTTTCCTTAAGGAGTGCCTCCATAATCTTGCCCACTACTGAGGTAAGACCGACTGGTCTGTAGTTCCCTGCCTCCTCCCTGCTACCACTCTTGTGGAGCAGGATCATATGAGCAGGGGTCAACCTTAACCTTTTTTTGCACTAGCCAGCAGGGCAAGTTGATTCAAAATTGCACTAGCCCGCAGATGGTTGCACTAGCCTTAGTTATAATGGTAAATTTTGCTCACTTATACAGGAAACAATGCAAGCAAAGCCAAGAAGTACTCTGATTATTGCACATTTATCCTGCTCCCACATTGCTTCCAGCTCCACAGCAGAAAAAAGACTGCAACGCCATCCATCAGACACAGTGAGCCCCCCATTGTTTTGTACCATGGCCTCCTCTCTTCCTCTTTCTGCCCCCAACACCAAACAGAGAGGGATATCACAGCAACAAATGTTCAATCAAGCAGTCCTAGCTCTGCGCACACAATAGCTGACATCATCATGCACCTCACCACATTGTCACCTCCACCCACAGAGCAATAAACAGAGTCAGGCAGAGAAAGACACTCGCGGTCCCCACCCTATAGTCAACTGGAGACCTGCACCTTTGAAAGTTTGTGTACAGTCTCAAGTGAGCCAGGAGCACATCTAAGATTTCTTTGGGGTTGGGGGCTAGACAAACCTAAGGGGCTTGGAAAATAGAAAACTATGACATTTTTATTTGTAAAAGCATTGATTTTAATATGCTCTGCCCCAACAATAACATATTTTTCTTTAACATTGTCCTTTCATCAGATCAGAGGAAACAGTACACAGGCATAACACTATACTATTTAAATTTCCGTATAGAAACATAGAAACATAGACTTTCACGGCAGACAAGGACCACTTGGCCCACCCAGTCTGCCCATTTCCCTTCCTATTGGATAAGCTGCAGATTCTAGTTAACCAACAGCCTATTTCCTGCAAACCCCCCCCACTATAATTGCCTTATGTCTGTCCCATGCATGTTTGAATTCCCCCACTGTTTTAGACCCCACAACCTCTCCAGGAAGGCGGTTCCATGTGTCCACCACTCTCTCCATGAAAAAGAATTTCCTCACATTACCCTAGAATATCACGAATACACGAAATTTGCCAGCAGATAAAGGCTTAGAGGTCTCTCAAGTCTGCTTTGGAATGTGCAAAATAGCACCCTATTCTGCAGCTGCCCTCCCTTCCACCCTTCCCTTCATTAACCCTCCCCTTGTCCTGTTCCATCCTCGTTTGAAGCAGTCCACTGTTCTACTGCATACCACTTCTGCAGGTGAGCGCATTTCACCCAGCCACCCCCTCTCTGTAAAAGTGTCTCCTCATCTCCCTCCTGAACCTTCCTCGCTCCAGTCTCTATCATGGCCCCTGGTGGCCTCCTCCCTTACTTTGAACAGCCCCTCTGACCTGTCTTGTTTATTCCTTTCATGTATTTAAAGGTTTCAATCATGTCCCCCTGTCTCTCCTCTCCTCCAGTGAGTACATGTTCAACTCCTTCAACCTCCTCTCTATATGGTAAGTCCCCAGACCCTTGATCATCTTTGTCGCCCTGCGCTCCTCCTCCAGTAACAACGTCCCTCTTCGAATCACGGACGCCAGAACTGCACGCAGTACTCAGGTGTGGTCTAACTAATGACCTATACAGTGGCGAATCACCTCCTCCCTCCTCGAGGGATATACCCCTTGCAGTACAACCCAGCATTTGTTGGCCTTTGCAGCTGCCTTCCTACACTGTGCCGAGTTGTTCATTGACCCTGTGATGAGCACACCCAGATCCTTCTCCTCCTCTGTCTGGGCTAGCTGCACTCCCCTAGCTGGTAACTCCTCCTTGGGTTCTTCATCCCAAAATGCAGCACCTTGCACTTTTTGGCATTAAAGCCCAGTTGCCAGGTGTCTGACCCAGTTTCAAGCTTTGCCAGATCATTCTGCAACCCCTACCATCCCCCTAGGTCATCCACCACCGCGCCAACCTTGGTATCATCAGCAAACAGACTGATCTTGCTCTTGATGTCCCATGATATGTCTGCAATGAATATCCCAAACAACACTGGTCCCAACACCGAGCCCTGTGGGACACCGCTCGTCACTGCCCTTGGGTGTGAGAGCTCCCCACCCACCACCACCCTCTGTTGCCTTCCCTGCAGCCAGTTTCCTACCCATCTCACCAGCATTGCACCTGCCCCCAGTGCCTACTACTTCCTTCCCCAGCCTTCCATGTGCACTGGGTGAATGCCTTACTGAAGTCAGATACAGGACATCCACTGCATGTCCCCTGTCCAGTTGCCTAGTTGCCCAGTCCATGGAACCCGACCAGGTTGGTTTGGCAGGATCGGCCCGTGTGAAGCCATGCTGTCTGCTGTCCTGTAGTCCTTTGGCCTCTAAGAGGGCCACCAGCCTCTCCTTCAGGATAGTCTCCATTAGCTTACCCACGATGGATGTGAGGCCTCACTGGTCTGTGGTTTCGGTTCATCCTTGGGGCCACTCTTGTGGAGGGGCACCACATGAGGCCATCCTCCAGTCCTGAGGTACACACCCCAGATGTGGTGAGGCATTAATCAGGTCTGCCAGAGGTCCTGCAGGACCTCTGCCCCTCCTTCAGTACCCTGGGGTGGATGCCATCTGGGCCTGGTGCCTTGTCCACCCTCAGTGCCTTCAAACCCTCTCGACTCTGCCCTCCATGATTTCCCCATCTGTCTCCACTTCCCCCTCGTCTGCCATTTCTCTCATCTTGGGTGTCACCCCCTCTTCTCTTTAAGTAAATACTGAGCAGAGTACTCATTTGATGCTTCCATGTACCGTACCCTGCTTCCACACAACCCTCCTCCTTCCTAATCCTTACTATGTGGTCCTTACAGCTCCTTTTCTCCTAATGTACCTGAAGAAGTCCTTCTCCCCTTCTTAATGCCTTGTGCCAGCCTGGAGTTCCATAGATGCTTTGGCTCCCTTGCTGCCCTGTCACCTCCTTGATTCTGTCAGAGTACTCCTCTCTCTGTCCTCCCCCTCCCTGTTTTCTTGTATTTCCTAAAGGCAGCTCTTTTCCTCCTTACCTTTCCATGACCTCCTTGCTCAACCAGCTCGTTTCTTAGCCCTAGCCTTCTTGCTCTGGGCTTTGCAGCAGGTTTTGGTTGCCTCCACTATCCCCAACTTTATGAGCTCCCATCTCTGGTTAGTATCCATACTAGATTGAATTCTGGTCAGGTACCCTTTTACCACTTCCCCCATCCTCCCAAAGTCAGCCCTCCTGAAGTCCAGCACTCTTGTGCCAGATTCCACTCCTTCCTTGCCCATATCCAATGTGAGCCATACTGAGTGGTGGTCACTCCCTGACAGCGGTTCCTCCAATGTAAGTTCTCTCACAAAGTCCCCATTTGCCAGCACAAGGTCAAGGGTATTCCCTAACCTGAGCCATTCCCCCCTCTAAGAGGCAGTATAGCGCAGTGGTCTAAGGCTCTGAGCTGCAAATTTGGTGACATCCAGCAGACCAGACCTGGGTTTGAATCCCACAGCTTTCACTTGCATACTGTATGACCCTGAGCAAGTCACTTAACCTCCTTGTGCTCCCAGGTCGCTCCTGTAAAAAAGCTTTCAGCTTAGTGTGCTATACCTGGTTAAACGACTAAATAAAAATAAATAAAAAAAAACTTTAAATTGTGCCCCCTTGTTTTTACACATCTCTTTTTCTGAAAGATGCTACCCTCCTGGATTTTGTTGATTCCCTTGAGGTACTTAAAAGTTTCTATCATGTCCCCACTGTCCCTCCTTATATCAAGGGTATACATATTAAGCTCTCTTAGTCTTCTTATGGTTTCTGATGTAGACCCTGCACCATTTTAGTTGCCCTCCTCTGGACTGCTTCCATCCTGTCTATGTCCTTGCGTAGATGAGGTCTCCAAAACTGCACACAGTACTCCAGATGGGGTCTCACCAACTGTCTATATAGAGGGATAACCACTTCCCTTTTTCTACTTGTGATGCCCCTCAGTATGCATCCCATGCCCCTTCCTATGCATCCCAGTATCCCCCTGGCTCTCCTTACTGACTTCTCACATTGCTTACCCACCTTTAGGTCATCTGGTATGACTACACCCAGATCCCTTTCCATTACTGTTGTCGTTAGTACCTCCCCTGCTATTGTGTACTCTTCTCCTGGATTTTTATTTCCCAGGTGCATTACTTTGCACTTATTTGCATTGAATCTAAGTTGCCATATGTCTGACCATTCCTCCAACCTTGCCTAGTCCCTTCTCATCCTTTCTACCTCCCTTGTGTATCAACTCTGTTACAGATCTTTGTGTCATCTGCAAAGAGGCATATCTTTCCCTCCAGACCCTCTGCAATGTCACCTATAAAGACGTTAAAGAGGACTGGACCCAGTACTGAGCCCTGAGGTACCCCACTAGTAACCCCTCTTTCTTCAGAATGTGTTCCATTCACTATTACCTTCTGTGTCCTGTTGTGCAGCCAGTTTGCAACCCAGGCTACCACCCTGGGACCCACTCCCAAGCTGGCTAACTTGATTATTAATCTTTTGTGCGGGACTGTGTCAAATGCCTTGCTAAAGTCTATGTACCCTAGGAATGCCTATTTCAAGGTTTCAAATTATGTATTTTATCAAGGTTTATTTTTGTACCATACATAATCCAAAGTTTTGTTTTTAAGCTGAAAGGACATGCTGAGTGGGATACGGGTGGAATTGTATGGATGGTGATGCTGGCATGGTCCATTTAGAAGAGCCGAGGACCCCCTACACTTGCCAGTAATGGCAGCTATGGATCTATGGGTGGTCACTTCAGAGTCTGGTCTGCATTGGTGTCCAGGGAAAGAACAGAGTTAAGAGATTTGGGAGAGGGAAGCTATGGTGAGGCTGGAATAAAACCCACCACCTGCACAGCTGATCCTGTATACCTCTTTGCATTTTGTCACTGAAATGTTGGATACAAACACTCAAAATGTAGAGAAATGAGGGGCACTGGTCTTAATAATATTGGACAAATTGTTAGACATAGACACATTCAGAACATTGGAACCTAGTGACTTAACAGCACTCTACCCTTGATCACACCCTGGACACTAGCTGAAAGTCTTAACAGTGGAGTGATAATGACTCACATTGAGTCATTTGTGGGATCCCTCTCTTGAACTGCCAGACAATTGCAACTCTTAATGAGTTGTTAATTACAGCTGGCCATCTGGAACATTGAGAGAGATTAGCATGAGGACTAGAGAACGCTAAAGTAGAGACTTTTTTTAACTTCATTAACAGCCATGAAAATCTGCACTAGCCCTGGTCAATTTGCACTAGTAAAACAATGTTAAGATCGACCCCTGCACATGAGCCCCTCTCCAATCTTCTGGGACCTCTCTTGTGCTCAGATACTCACTAAACAGTTCTGATAATGGCTCTGCTAGTTCCACCCTTAGCTAGCTCCTTTAGTACCCTGGGATGTATGCCATCAGGCCCTCATGCAAGTTGTTCCCTCCATGATATAAACTGCCACCCCTCCCCCCTTCCCGACTACCCTGTCCCTCCTGTATAGTTTATATCCAGGGATCGCAAGGTCCCAGTCATGGGGTGATGTTGCCCAAGTCTCAGTTACTGCAGCTATGTCCACCCTCCTGTCTGCTAATGGTGCCTGCAGGTCATCCATCTTGTTTCCAAGACTCCGCGCAGTCAGACACACCACCCTCCACTTAGAATCTGACCTTCCTTCTCTTCTTCTATTCACATTTATCCCCTCTGTGTGCACCCTTCCACGTACCCTTGTTATGTGTTCCTCACCCCTCCATCTTTTGCTAACTGTGTTCTCGTCCCTTTCACCTCCCCCCTCCAGACCGCTTCCATCACTGTTGGGGGGAGGTTCACTGACCACCTCTTCTCAGAGTGTGTGGGCTTCCGCATCACTGTCCCGTAGTTCAAATGAATATGACCTGAGTAATACAGAATGGGGAGAGGAAACAAAGAGCGGATGAGAAACAGTGTCCAAATATTATGTTTTCCAAAGCTCTGGAGGCGTTGGCTGCTCTTTAAGCCTTACCTAGTAACGTGACCTTGTTGGTATTATGCAGTGATGTACTGAATGGAGCAGCCACACTGAATAAGATCTCTGTTGTTCTGTTCCTACAGTACAGTTAAGGGGGTTTAAGCAGTATACATTCGTTTGATGATGGAGAGCTCTTCTGACCCAGGTTCTAGCACTGTGTTCTATATTTTAATTCGATCATTTTTTTTCTTCTCCCCCAGGCCTGTGATATTTAGTTTAGAGGACTCTGTGCTGGAGGTAAACTTTGTCATGGCAACCCTCTCCGATGTTACGGATCGCTCACAGAGCACACAGAGGGAGGTTCGGACGCAGGAACAGAACAGGTAATATCCATCTTTACAAACACGGATACAGGGAGCTTGCCATCCGCACATCCCATATGCTGACTTTCCATGCACCTCAGGGTTCCACAGACATGCATACCTTGACAGTTTCGTACCCATGTGTTATTGTTTGAACCGCGATGCCTGATCACATCTCCCCTCTGAACCCGTTTACCGTGTGAAAAATTCTTTAGCTGTGGCCAGACATATAAGGAGAACTGCATGTTTACCTGTTAATATTTGTTTCTTAGGGAAAGGTTTCTAAATGCAGGTTCCCATCCTGTTCATTTCTCTCACTTGCTGTCTCACTGCATCTCTCTCTCTCTTCCCCCTTCTGTCTCTCTAGTTCTGTCTCTCTCTCTCTCTCCCTTTTGTCACTATTACACTGTGTCCCTATCTTGCTGTCTTTTTCATTCTTTCTCTCACTAGGCACCATCTCTCTCTCTCTCTGTCTCTCCTGGCCTCTTCCTGCCGTTCTCTTTCTCTCTCTCTTTCTCTCCCTCGCCTTATCTCTCTCCCTGTAGTGCTCTGATCTTCCTGTCTGTCTCCTTCCCTAACTCTTTAACCCTCTTTTTGTCTCTTCCTCTCTTTCGCCCTGTCCCTCTTCTGTCTCCCTTCCTTTTACTCTGTCCCTTCCCCTCCTCCTCTCTCTCTCTCTCTCTCTCCCCCCTTTTTTCTCTCTTCATTTACTCTAGTATTCTTTGTTGTATATCTCATCAGATACAGCATTCATGTGCTCTGATTTTTACTTATTGTACATTTCTTACATACTACTTGCAGAAGATACTCTACTCCTCACACTCAGACATTTCATTAGTGATGTACATAAGAAAATGGCAGTCTTTGTAAAGCAGTGCCCTTCAGCAGTGGCAGCAGTTAAAAGCAATACTGCCATCTAGTGACGGCTTATGGGATAGCAAGTATTAAAAAAAAAAAGGCACATGCTAACCTTTTAGCTGTTGAGGGTATTTCCTTTAGCTGAATGATTAGAGTTGCTGCCTTTGGAACTCGTGATCCATGGTTTGATTCCCAGCAAGGGCCACAGGTCTGCACAAGTAGAGGGGACAGACGTAAACATGGAGACAAGCAGGGGATGGTTCTCATTAAAAGGTTCTGACAGTCCTATTCAACCACTCGCTAGAGACGGGAGTGGAGTGGTCCCAGAGGGCAGATGTAGTACCACTTCACAAAAGTGGTAGCAGGGAGAAGGCTGGCAGTTACAGACCAGTTAGCCTGACTTCGGTGTTGGGGAAATTAATGGAATTGCTACTCAAGGAAAGGATTGTTGAATATCTTGAACCCAGTGGCTTACAAGATCCGAGGCAGCATGGATTCACTGGGGGGAGGTCATGTATAAGAAATCTGATAGATTTCTTTGACTGGGGAATTAGATCAGGGTGGAGCAGTGGATGTGGCCAACCTAGATTTCAGTAAGGCCTTCAACACTGTTCCATATATACTCATAAGCAAGCTGTGCAGCTTGGGAGTGGGTCCAAAAGTGACAGACTGGTTAAGAAATTGGCTGGGGAATAGGCGACAGAGGGTGATGGTAAACAGAGTTCACTCTGAAGAAGGGAGTGTGACCAGCGGGGTTCCACAAGGACCAGTACTTGGACCATTCCTCTTTAATGTGTTCATTAGTGACATAGCGGGGTGGGGGGGCTAGAAGGGAAGGCATGGCTTTTTGCAGATGGCACTAAGATCTGCAGTACAGTAGACACTCCAAGGGGGGGGGAGGTGGACGAAATTAATAGAGATCTAAGAAAGCTAGAGGAGTGCTCAAGAGTGTAGCAACTGAGTTTCAGTGCGAAGAAGTGCAAAACAGCTTAATCTGGTTCAAGGTCAGTTGGCATTCATCTGTATCCCCCTCCCCCCGGTCGTGCCTGAAAATAGGCAGGATTTGTCTAGTGCACTTACCCAGTCAACAAAAACTAAATAAATAAAAAATATGCACTTGGGGTGCAGAAACCCAGGACCGGAGTACAAAATAGGGAGAGTGGTACTAGCAACCACCAAACAGGAAAGAGACCTGGAGGTAATCGTATCTGATGACCTAAAGATGGCCAAACAGTGTGACAAGGCAGTGGGGAGAGCCAGTGGGATGTTAGGATGCATAGGGAGGGGGATCACCAGCAGAAAGAGGGAGGCGATGATACCTCTGTATAAATCGCTGGCGAGACCTCACCTAGAGTACTGTGTCCAGTTCTGGAGACCTCATCTCCGGAAGAAGACAGACAGAGTAGAGGCGGTCCAGAGGAGGGCGACTAAAATGGTGCAGAGTCTGCATCAAAAGTCCTATGAGGGGAGACAGAAGGACCTCAGTATGTACCCTTGGGAGAAAAAGGAGGGAGTGGAAGGGATATGATGGAGACTTTCAGATACCTCACGGTTATAAATAACGTTCAAGAGGGAAGCCTTTTTCAGAGAAGAAGATGCTCAAGCTATGAAGCTGGGCGTGGTAGACTCAGACGAGAAATGACAGCTCATTGCAGGCACTTGTGCAGGAACAAAGATTATCAATGTCACGTGACAGGGAAAGTGGAAAATAACCTGGACAGGCAGCCACATGGTGCCGTAGGTCACTCTTGGGACCCATGTCGCTGCAGCCTGTGAGGGTTGTATGCATGGCTTTTGTCAGGTGCCACCTGGTGGCACCACCACAGGTCTTAAGCCATGGACTGTGACACCTCCGGTGTAGGGCGAACTGCGGGGCAGGGAGGAGACCCTTGTTACCACAGCTGAGAAGAGAGCAGCTTGGACCAGCAGGGAGAAAAAGGTGTGAAAATGAAAGGGTTAAGCAAATACATTTTGCACTGCGTCCAATCATTTTGTATTTCTAGGGCTTCCCACAAGGCCATGCACCATGCTGGAGATGACGATGACTTCATGAATGATGACATTGATTCCTTTATGATCGCCATGGAAACCACCATCCTAGATGACGCAGTGGGTACAGAAGACATTGCAAATGGCCATGCTGTGCCCAGTGCTGCCCCACCTCGCAGCCCCACCTTTCCGCTGCAGTCTGGCAGCCGAACGGGGCCCAACTGGCGTGTCCAGGAAAGGTTTTCTCTACCTCCGGAGGAGGAGGAGGAGGAAGAGGAGCAAAACCAAGATGATGAAGTCCCAGGAACCCCGCCTCATAAAAAGGTACAAAAATTGATTTTTTTAACTTGTGTTTCATTATTTTTATCACACAACAAACTACAAATTATTCTCATAAAAAGAACAGACATATTTTGTATACCATGCCAATATATGTATACATACAGATAATTTGATATGTGTAATTACCTGTTTTCCGGTTTTGGAAACTGACCCAGAACATTGGGGGTCAACCTGGAGGGAGAGAATTTAATTTTATTTATTTATTTATTTATGTATTTATTTAAAAGTTGGTAACCGGGAAGGCCACACTGAGCCAGGCCAATTTTCAGGTGCAACGCAGGGGGAAGGGAATATAGGAGGAACAACTTATTATGGGAGTAACTTACATCACAGAGACAGCAGTAAATGGAATGGCATGATGATAGAATAACAGTATAAACACAGCAATGAAAAGGACAGTCGTGAGTGAAGGCAAAGTGTGCCTTGCATGTTGGGGTAGGGGGGCTATGTTAAAAAGCATCAAAATTGGAAGGGGGGAGGGGGCTGAACAGGACTCTATTGTCTCGGAGGATGCTGATCTCCTCCAGAGAGGGAAGATAGCAGGCTCCACTGTGAAACTGACGCCTGGGTTGATTACAAGTGGCAGTGCATTTGAGGCAGCATGCAGAGATGCAGGACACTGACTGGCAGCGTACGCGGCCACACATACGCGTGAGCATGCGCACGTGGTTTCTGCGTTGCCGGTATCTCCTTGCATGCAGTAATTCCTGCCGGGGGGAGCTATCCCACAAATTTCCACTGTTCTTGGAGGAACACTGGAGTACGTAGCTAAATTCAAATATCTTAAGAGTTTGGCTCGATTATAAACTTTCCTTCGCCGAACCATCTCGAAGAACTACAGAAGAAACTAAGGCAAAGATTAGGACTATTCTACAGAATTAACCACCTGCTCACAAAGGAGGCCAAGACTCAACTGGTTCAAGCTACCTTTCTATCTTTAATAGAATACGTGGACTTGCTCTACAGCCTCTGCACTGGCTAAGTTGGACACCCTCTACCACAGAGTATCAGGTTCATTAATGGCCTTCCACTTTCCACACACCACTGCTCCCTGTACTCATCGTTAGGCTGGATTTCCCTTTACCATAGAAGGAATAGAAACGCCGCCCTATGGGCCTTCAGAGCGGTGACCAACACGCTCCCCTCATATGTCTCGGAATGTATTCCCCGGAGTGTGTTAGGCACCTACGCTCTAAGGAGCTATTCCCTAATTGCCTTCCAAGTTCCAAGGGTCAAAACTCGTTTTGGCAAAGCTGCTCTAAGCTTCTCTTTACTCACATTGTGGAACGGTTTACAAAGGAATTTAAAGCTGAGCTGCCCTGTTAGCCTGAATATCTTCAAGGCGCTATGATCCCTACATGAAAGCACCTTGCAAATGTTTTCCTCACCTAGTCCCACTAATTCACATCCCCCTTCCATCCTGACGCCGCTTATGTTTCTACCCCCTGGCCTCTCACTCTTTCCCTATTAACTCTTCCTGCTCACCACCCTTCCCTGTCTGCTCCAGCCTGGCTAAAGTCCCACCCCATCCATAGTAGTGTCCCAATTATCTACCCTCCTCCGTCATTATCATAATAAACAAGTACACGACAGTCATCGTCACTTTCTGTGGTTTTACCCAATTTTTCCCCCAGTCGTCGGTAATATATCCCTCCTCTTTTTTACCTCTCTAACCTGCCACCCCATACACGGCCTCTTTCCCCTATATGTGTAGTTGGCGGCTGCCTCACTCAAAAGATCTCTGCTTATAACCCCTGTATGACTGTGGTTCATTGTACATCTGCTGACTTCTTCAATTGTAAAATAATGCTGTTTTTTTTAATTTATTTCAACCTCGTACTGTATAAACTTTTTCTTCCTTGTATATTATTGCTTTTTGTATACCTGCTTCTGTACTGCACTTTTTTTTTTATACTTTATTTTTATAAAAGTTTCTATATACAGAGGCTCATGAAAATGCATACAGTGAACAGTCCACGCAGAGAAACAACAAATAGGACGCTAGGCCCCATAATTATAGACACAGGTGTATCCACTGTATAGATACACCACATTGGGGAGAATCAACATGATAATACTCAAATATTAATACTGTCCCAATAAGCTGCTGTGTTATCATGTCCAAGAGCTACATGGCAGGCTCCTAAAAATATAATTGTCCAGCAATATCCCTTGAACAGAAAGTTAGCTTGTCCCACTAGGGACCTTGCGATGCAATGTAAATCCCCTAAATGTTAATCTCTAAAAGTAAAACCTGGAAGCAGACTTTTAATGTAAAGTGATAAATTGCCCATTTTTAAAACCAACGGACGGCAGAGTTCTCAGGTTCGCAGAATGATATCCGGATATATTATTAGCCAATTTAAATATATACCTCCCAATCGCTTATACAATGATCCATCCCTTAAGTTGACCCTACTATAAACTGAAATAGTAGAGTCTTTACTTCTTAACAAGTGAAAATATGTCCTTTTAGGAGGTAGTCATGCCCAAGACAATACCATCAAAGCAAAAAAAACACCTATTCAGGTTCCCTCCCGAGTCTCCTCGTGGTCATTCTCCTCAGAACAGGCTCTCCTAGGTGCCACCCTAACAGCCCACTTGCCGGCATCCACCGGGTCTGAGAATATATAGATTTTGTCCTCGAAGGTGATCCTCAGTCGTGCCGGGAAAATGATAGTATGCGGGACCCCCGCTTCTCTGAGAGTACGACGAACACCATCAAATTTCTTCCTGCATTGGCGGGTCGCGTAACTGACATCAGGGAAAATGTATACCTGCCTGTAAATTAAGTACATCAGGCGCTCTGCTCTTCGAGCCAGCTGCAGAATTCGGTCTCAAACTCCTACTCCCGCTGTTAGCACCAACAAGGTACGTGGTTTCTCCCCATGTTGTCTTCCTCGAGGGGTAATTCTATACACCTTCTGGATTTCCACAATAGGGTCCGATCCTTCCTGGACTAACTTTTGTTAACCATTCTTTTACAAAGATAGGGTGGTTCCCCCTCAGAACTTACTGGTAACCCCAGCAAGCGCAGGTTAACTGAGCGGATCTGATTTTCCAGAGACTCCAAGCGAGTTCTCGTATGCTGTGTTTTCATTGTCATAAGGGAGGTTGCCCCACTAGAAGCCTCAACTTGTCTACAGACTTCTTGAAAGTCTTCTTTCAGTGAATCTACTGCTGTTTCTAGGATAAGTACTCTACTACCATTGAAACTATCCACCTTCTGGGAGAGATCTGTGACTGAAAGGATCAATTTTTGTAGTTTAATTCCCAGTGAATCTAGCGTTTCTTCTGATCCCCTATCAGTAGTAGAGAAGGCCTCAGCTGCGGCGGATCGTGTAGTTTCTGCGACACTAGAGCCCTTGTTTTTTTTGGGACCTCCTGAAATTTTATCCTCGTTTGGATTACCCATCTTGTGCAAGATTGAGTTCCTCTTTCTGCTAGAAACCTCGATCGGGTGAAAAAACAGCGTAAAACTGCCGATTTTTATAGTTCTAAATTAAGTTTGCTAGAGCTTGTTTAAGTTGCCTCCAGATAGCTCTGGCTCCACAGCGGCCCCCTTCTGTACTGTACTTTGATGTATTCAAGACCAGGTCCACCTTGCAAATGAGCTGTGCTCGATGGTGCCTGCCTGGATAAATAATGATTCTGACTGATTGATTGATTGTTTGAAACAAATGGACACCCCAAGTGTGCAAGGTGAAGCCTGCTGCTTTTGGGTCCTGGCCTTTAACAGGCCACTGCACCTCCCGCAGTAGAGGGCTGAAGGGGGCAGCTGACTCCCCGCCCCCCAAGAAACCACTTCAGAGGTAGGAGCTGCACTGTGAGGTTGAGGCAAGCACCAGAAATGAGATGGGGTGGGGTCTGGAGTCGGGGCAGAAGGAAAAGGCACTAGAAAGGGGATTGTCAGAATTAAAGGGGGTAGGGGGTCAGGGCAGAAGGGAGTTGCATCAGAGTGGGGACAGGAGCAGGGCAGAAAGGAGAAGTATCAGAGAGAGGATTGTTGTCTGTAAAGGGGCGGGGTCAAGGTAGAAGGGAGTGGCATCAGAGAGGGGACTGTTGTCTGTAAAGGGGCGGGGTCAAGGTAGAAGGGAGTGGCATCAGAGGGGCTGTTGTCTGTAAAGGGGGGGTCAAGGTAGAAGGGTGGCATCAGAGAGGGACTGTTGTCTGTAAAGGCGGGGTCAAGGTAGAAGGGAGTGGCATCAGAGAGGGACTGTTGTCTGTGAGGCGGGGTCAAGGTGAAGAGTGGCATCAGAGGGGCTGTTGTCTGTAGCAAAGGGGGGTCAAGGTAGAAGGGAGTGGCATCAGAGAGGCTGTTGTCTGTAAAGGGGCAGGGTCAAGGTAGAAGGGAGTGGCATCAGAGAGGGGACTGTTGTCTGTAAAGGGGCGGGGTCAAGGTAGAAGGGAGTGGCATCAGAGAGGAGACTGTTGTCTGTAAAGGGGCGGGGTCAAGGTAGAAGGGAGTGGCATCAGAGGGGGACTGTTGTCTGTAAAGGGGCGGGGTCAAGGTAGAAGGGAGTGGCATCAGAGAGGGGACTGTTGTCTGTAAAGGGGCGGGGTCAAGGTAGAAGGGAGTGGCATCAGAGAGGGGATTGTCGGCTGTAGAGGGGATGGGGTCAAGGCAGAAGAAAGTGACATTAGAAGGGGGGTTGTCAGCTGTAAAGTGGGTGAATGTCCTGGCAGAAGGGAATGGCATCAGAGGAGGGATTGTTGGCTGTAAAAGGGTGGGGTCAGGATAGAAGGGGTGACATCAGAGGGGTACTATTGGCTGTAAAGGGGAGGGGGCAGGGCAGAAGGGAGTGGCATCAAAGAGGGGATTGTCAGCTGTAAAGGGGATGGGTGTTGGGGCAGAAGGGAGTGGCATCAGAGAAGGGATTGTCTGCTGTAAAGGGGTCAGGGCAGAAGGGAGTGGCATCAGAGAGGGTTTTGGTGTGGGAGTGGGAGAGAAGGGAGGTGCATCAGAGAGGGATTGTCAACTGTAAATGAAGCGAGGTCAGTGGAGAAGGGGAGTGCCATCAGAGAGGGGACTGTCAGCTGTAAAGGGGCAGGGGCAGGGCAGAAGGGAGTGGCTTCAGGGAGGGGATTGGGGAGGGAGCGGGGCAGAAGGCAGTGGCATCAGAGAGGGATTGCTGGCTGTAAAGGAGGTGAAGTCAAGGCAGAAAGGAGTGGCATCAGAGATGGGTTTCTTGGCTGAAGAGGTTCAGGGCAGAAGGCAGTGACTTCAGAGAGAGGATTGTCAGCTGTAAAGGGGCGTGGTCAGAGCAGAAGGGAGTGGCATCAGAGGGGCTATTGTCGGCTGTAAAGGGGCAGGTCAGGGCAGAAGAGAGCAGCATCATAGGATTGGGTCAGGGCAGAAGGGAGTGGCGTTGGGGGATTGTTGGCTGCAAAGCTGGCTTTAAAGAGGTCCGGGCTCAGGGCAGAAGTGAGTGGCATCAGTGAGGAGATTGTTGGCTGTAAAGCAGGCGGGGTCAGGGCAGAAGGGAGTAGCATCAGAGTGGAGATCATCGTCTGTAAAGGGGTCAGGGCAGAAGGAATGGCATCAGGAGGGACTGTCAGCTGTAAGGGGCGTGGTCAGGGCAGAAGGGAGTGGCACCAGAGGGGGCATAGTCAGGGCAGAAGCGAGTGGCACTGGGGGGGGGGATTGTCAGCTGTAAAGGGGCAGGATCAGGGCTGAAAGAAGTGGCATCAGAGAGGGGATTGTTGGCTGTAAAGGGGGCTGAAGTTGGGGTAGAAGGAAGTGGCATTAGAAAGGGGATTCTTGGCCGTAAAGGGGCGGGTGTCCGAGCAGAATGGAGTGGTATCAGAAAGGGGATTGTCAGCTGGGTAGCGTGCTCAGCTCTCTTTTTATGTTTTTACAGTAAGGAAGAACTGTGGATCCTAGAAAGTTACAAAGTTCCCTTTGAATAAGGACCTGCCTTGGCCGTTCTCACAATATGGCTGAGTGCAATGCTTGCTTCTTCATGGATGGCTGTACTCTCGAGATCCATGCCATGAAGTGGGGTCGTCCATGGGAACTGCAGTCTGCATCAGGCAGACGGTGTGGCTTTGTCTTTCAAGGCTGGCACTCACAGTTCCAAGGGGCTCAATTCCTCTCCTGGAGGGTCAGGCAAGAGCTCTCAGGGTGCCCTCTTGCTCCTGTGCCACAGGCTGGGTCTCACCAGACCTGTAAGGAGTCCCTGTTCTCGGTTGTTCTCCCCTACACAGAGGGCTGAGGGTACTTCTTACCTTCAGGGTTAGCCAGCTCCTCCCTAATAGGAAAGCAAACTTGGTACCCAGATTCACAAGTGGGAATCAGTGATGAAGATGAATTCTTGGAAGTTATGAAAATTACATTTTTACCATTATTGTTGATGTTCCAGAATAACTTCACCATCAGTTCACACACCCGCCCGCCATACTCCACTCAGAGTTGGGGCCTCTGGGCAGCTCAACCTGTGTGTTCTGGCAGCACCATACAGTACTGGGTAGGCATCTCCTCTGTAGGGTTTGTTTTTCATTACTGCAAAGGCATAAAAAGAGAGTAGAGCACCTTGGTGCCTACTTATAACAAAAAAGGGGGGGGTTCTAGCGCCCCCCATCCCAAATTAGAATTGTTTTTTTTTTGTGGCTGAGGAAGGTAGCCCCTTCCATTCAGTTTTCTTTTCCTGTCTTCCTCCTTCCTGCCTGGGGTATATCCCCTCTGTGTGTATATCCCTGTTGGTTGGTAGATGCACCACATGCCCTGGGCAGTACCCAGTCTGACTCCACTGAACAGCTGCTGTGTGTGTGGAAGTGTGCTGTGCACTTTGCTTTGGATCCATGCACTGACTTTCACACAAGGTACATCCCTGTGGTCACAGGGAGAAGCAGGTTCTTTCTAATTCCTTCTCTAATTACGTTCGACTTTTTTTGGTTGCTCTAGCCCTTGCTTTCCTCTCTCTACCACTGGAGCTTGGCCCCCCCTGCTTCTAGAGGCTGTCGGAGGAGATGAACACATCTTTACTATCTTGACCTGGCTGGTCCCACACCTCCAAATGCTTCTACGTTCCACTTACTAACATGCCAGCAGAATAGGCCTAATGGTCTTTCGTGTCTGCTCGTTTGGTCAGCCCCCACCCTGGTTGCTGACCTTGCTGCCCCCCTCGCCTTCTCTGACTTCTCCCTTCCCAGTTCCGGATATTCTTGCTGCATTGGATTTTGCTTCCAGAACCCTTCCCCTGTACCTGTCCCACCCCCTCTTGAACCCCTCCACTGTCTCTGCCTCCACCAGCCCCCTAGGCAGCGCATTCCATGGCTCCACCACCCTCTCAGTGAAGTAAAACCTCCTCCTTTCTCCCCTGAATCTTCCCCCTCCAGCTTCCACCCATGCCCTCTAGTGGCCCCCTCCTCCTTCCTTCGAAGCACCCTGACTGTTCCTCCCCTATATACCCTCTTCATGTACCTGAAGACCTCTATCATGTCCCCCCAGTCCCTTCTCTCTTCCAATGTGTACATATTTAGCTCTTCGAGCCTCTCCTCATAGGTCCTGTCCCCCAAGCCCCAAATCATTTTGGTTGCCCTCCTCTGGACCCTCTCCAGCAGATTAATGTCCCTCTTTAAGTGTGGCCTCCAAAACTGCAAGCAGTACTCAAGATGCGGCCTCACCAAGCAGTTATACAGAGGGAGTATCACTTCCCTCCTTCTGGAGGTGATCCCCTAGCGATGCATCCCAACATCCTGTTGGCCTTGGCTGCTGCCCTCCTACAAGTCTCAGAGTTGTTCATCTTGACATTCACCACCACCCCCAGGTCCCTCTCAGCCATCGAGACTTGTAGCATTCCCCAGGGTGTACACTTGGCCCGGGTTTCTGGCCCCCAGGTGGAGTACCTTGCATTTCCCTGCATTGAACCTCCGCTCCACTTTCTAGACCATCTTTCCAGGCCACCCTCCCTCCTCCCCATCCACCACCGCCCCCAGTTTTGAGTCATCCGAAAAGAGACTCATCTCACTCCTGATTCCTGTCCTTATGTCAGAGACGTAGGCGTTGAACAGAAGGGGCCCAAGGACTGATCCCTGTGGGACCCCACTAATGACCCTCCTTGGGGATGAGACTATTCCACCAACTACAACCCTCTGGGTCCGGTTCTGGAGCCAATTACCTATCCATCTGATCATCTGGTTCCCCACCCCCATTTCTCCCAGTTTATCCAACAGGCCCACGTGAGGAACAGAGTCAAATGCCTTGCTGAAGTCTAGAAAGAGGACGTCCACTGGTCTACCCAGGTCCAAGGCACTCGTCACCCAGTCATAGAACTCCACCAGGTTTGTCTGACACGATTTCCCTGGGATGAATCCATGCTGTCTATCGTCCAGGCACCCTGACTTATCCAGGTCCCCCCCAGCCTCTCCTTGACAATGCCCTCCATCACCTTGCCCACCACCGATGTCAGGCTGACAGGCCTGTAGTTACCTGCCACCTCGCTTGATCCCCCCTTGTGGATAGGCACTATATGCGCCACCTTCCAGTCCTGGGGCACCCACCCTGTCCTCAGAGAGATGGTGAAAAGCTCCGCCAGAGGTTTCGCCAGGACATCCGCAAGTTCCTTCAGCACTCTGGGATGTAATTTATCCGGCCCGGTGCTTTCTCCGTCTTAAGGGAACGAGGCTTCCCTCACTCTCTCTGCTGTGATTTCCACTTCGGTACCTCTTCTCCTGTAGCCCCGCCAGTGATGCCTCCCCTCTCCCCAGACCTGCCAATCGGTAGGGTTCCCCCTCCTCAGTATCTCTGTTCTCCTCCCATGTGATGCAGCACCCCCATTTTCCTTAGTGAAAACTGAGGTGAAGTACTCATTATGTACCTCAGCCTGCTCCCCGGGTCTTGTGCCCATCTCTCCCTGATTTAATCCTGCTAATCTGCCCTTCACCCTTCGTTTTTCCCCAATGTATCTAAAGAACCCTTGTTCCCTCTCCTAATTTCCCTGGCCAGGTTCTGCTCCTTCCTTGCCTTAGCCACCCTCACCACCCTAGTGGCCCTTCTAGCCATCGGCTCATCTCCCCTCGATCCTTTCACTCCTTGAGCACTTGAATTGCTTATAGGCTGCCTTCTTTCCCCTCCACCTCCTGGACCTCCTTGGTCCACCAGCAGGAGGTTTTGGGCCCACCATTTTGTCTTACTCTTGCACAGGTGCTGGTAGCATCCTGCACCCCTCTCCTGATGATTTCCCACCTACTATCAGCGTCCATGTCTGACCCAATCCCATCAAATGCTCCTAAGGATCCTTCCCATTTCCTTAAAATCCGCCCCTGCAGTTGGTTACTCCGTCTTTGTGCAGCCTTCTACCCCTCCTAGGTCCAGGCAGAACCAGACCGTGGCATGGTCACTCCCCGCCAATGGGTCCCTTACCTCCAGGCCCCAATCTGGTCACTGTCTGCCAGGACCACATCCAGTACCAGCCTCCCTGGTCGGTTCCCTCACCTGCTGAGTTAGGACAGCGTCTTGAAAGACATCCAACAACCTCTGTTCCCTGGTCACAGAGGATGTCATAGTCTCCCAGTCTGTTCCTGGCATGTTTAAGTCCCCAACACCACCACCGTTCCTCTGCCCAGTCTGCAGTGTCTCCCAACATCTGCCACCAGACTGTCCTCCAGCTCCTCCGCCAGGGCAGGGGTCTATACACCACTCCTATTTTTACTCTCTTGCCCCTTGTTATCAGGTGACCCAATCGCCTCCACGGTTCCCTCGCCTCCTCTACTCCCCTATGCCAATGCAGTTTTTGACTATCATTGCTACCCCTCCTCCCCTTCCCTCCCCCCTGTCCTTCCTGAACATAGTGTAACCCTCCAGGTTCAGGTCCCATCGTGTCCTGCAGTGGCCTAAGTCTCAGTGACCGCCGCCACATCCACTGCTCCCTCAGTTAGCATCGCCTGGCGCGCAGGCATTTTATTGCCCAAGCTCCTGGCATTTAGCAGGACTACCTTCCACCCTTTCCCTATAGTTCCATTTCCCCTGCTCGTGTTCCCATGGGGATTCTGTTTTCCCCTGGTCTGCACTTTGCCAGTTGGCCTTTTCCCGCAATCCTCCAGCTCCCCAGGGGGGTGGAGACAGAGTCCCTCCTTTATCGGCACCCCCTTGACTGCCTTTTCTCCCATCCTACCCCCCTTCACAAGTTTAAACCCCACTTTTCACCAATGAACCCCTCTATTTTCAACTTAAGGATTCCCCTTCCCTCCAAATTGAGATGGAGTCTGTCTCTAGCATACAGCTCCTTATCCTCCCAGGTCTCCCCCCAATCCCCCATCAACCCATACCCTCTGGCCTCACACCACTCCCTGAGCCACTGGTTTATCTCCCTAATCTTCCTTTTCTGTTCCCCACTAGCCAGTCGGCACCGGCAGGATTTCTGAAGAAACTGTGCATCCTATGTCATGACAGACCCTGGCAAGCTCCTGAATCTTGCTTGTATCTCTAGCTCACTATTTCCTCAATGTCATTTGTACCCAGGTGGACCAGTATGCCGGGAACCCCCACAATCCTTTGCCAGCTGATATACCTCGTGCTTAGCCCTGTGCACCGTTAGTCCAGGGAAGCATCTTGTTCTAACTGGCCAGGCTTCTCCCTCCCTATCCCATTTGATACCCCTGATCATAGAATCCCCCAGCAGGAGCACTCTGACCACTCCTTTTCCTCCATTCCCCCTTCCATGTCCCTCATCCTTTCTACAGGCCCCTCCACCCCGCTGGCTCCTTGTTCCTCCCCCTATCTGGGTGCCACATGCCACCCCCTCCTTATTTACCATGGCCACCCTCCTCCAATCCTATGCCTCTCCTCCTCCTGAGTATCCTTCTGTACCTTGCTAATTCCCCCCTCACTGCTCACAACTGGTCCTTCTCCCCCATCTGCTAAACTAGCCTGGCTCGTCCCTCCCTTCCTTCCTGTCTCCATTTAGTTCCTCCTTTCTAGTCGTGCTCCCTGGCCTAAACCCTCAACTCCCTTTGCTGAATCCTCCTTGTACTTCTGGTCCTTCTCCTTTACCTTTCCTCCCAACTGGTCCTTCTCCTTGCGCTTTCCTCCCTCTTCCCCCTGCCCCTCCTGCTCTGATTCACTGCTCCCCCATTCTCCTGCATTCCAGGTCCCCCCTGTTCTTCCTGCTATCTGGCCCCTGCCTCCTGCCTCCCACTCCCTTTCCATCTCTAACCACCCCTGTCGTAGCTACATCACCCCCCTCATCCTTGAGCAGAAGAAGAGAATTGAAGCGGTTACTGAGTGTAAGGTCTGATCCACCTCCCCGCCTTGCTTCCTTCTGTCCAGCCCTGGCCATCTGCCACTTCCCTGAGAATGTTGTCCTGCGTCCCCCTTTGAGGGTCCCAGTTACCTGCTTCCTTGGTAGTGTCCTTTGGACCCCTCTGCCAGGGTCCTATGTGACCCCTGAGTATTCTCTTGCACTCCTTTCCCTATGCCCCGCCCCCAGTGCTTAGTGCAACTGCGGGAGATCCCCAGCCCTCTCCAACCATACCTCCCTTCCCCAGCTGTCTCCTAATCCCCGCAACCTCCTCCCTAAGCTGTGCCAGCTGGTAGCACACTGGGCAACCACTGAACTTCCAGGCCCAGTCCAGTATCATGGCTGCTCCACACCCTATGCACCCCACCACCCTCCCAAAGATGCCGACCCTAATGATGTGTGGTTCCATCCCCTTCTAAATAGGTGTCCTTGGGTGAGCCACCAGGTTCCCCCCAGTCCAAGATACACCCTACTGCCTAATTAGGTCACCCACTAATCTTAGAGACAGTCCCACTGTACACCAGTAACCCTGTTACTAGGTGCAGTACAACACATTAAACTTATAAAGGAAATAAACAACTCCCTAAGCTCCTCTCTCCCAGCCTTTAAATCCAACCCCCAGTGGCTAGAACTACATGTGCTGCACCTACAGCCTTTCCTCAAATTGCAGGGCAGGTGTTTCCCTATAAATTAGCAGAATTCTGGGGAGGGTGGGTCTTGGGCAGACACCTGACTCGAGAGAAAGAGAGAGTGTATCAGCCCTGTGTCTCCCCTCCAAGCCCAGCAGCCAAAGAACCAGCCCCAAGCAAATCCCACCAAATAGGTTTTAAATTAGAAGAAATAGGCCTCCACCAGCGCAGCCTGTTACACAGTGAAACATCCACAAAATGAGCCCATTTACAACCACCAAACTAGTTTTCAAACTTCCAGCAGCCCCCAAAACAATACCCTGCTAGCCCCTTAGAAGTAAGAAAGAAAAGAACTAACCTTCTACCAAGTAAAATCCACAAGAACCCTGTGAAAACAACAAGCAGCAGCTACTGTCCTGGAACACAACTGATCCTGTCCCCTTCCACTTCTTTTCCATCTCATGTAAAAAGAGACAATCAATCAATCAATCAAGTCTTTATTTAACCAGGCGTTCATCGTAGAGCAGAAGCTCATTTGCAAGATGGACCTGGGTGGAGCATGAAAAATTGTATATACAGGTCAACACAGGTATTTACAAGGCAATACAGATAATACTCTTTACAAAGAAGAAGAAAAAGTTCGTATGTACATAGAATTATACAGATATTGTACGGATTACACGGTATTTACATACATAGAAGTGTCTATAGGAAGATAAAGCAGGTTATCTAAGGTTGCAGGAGGAAGTAACGGAAGAAAAAAAATAAAAATAAAAGTATACACCAGGTAAAGGTGAAGGTAGGGGGAGAAAGGCTAGGAGGGCACGGTGCACAGAGAGGAGTTGGTAAAGCTGGATGTAGAGAAGGTGGATGGAGAAAAGGAGTATGTGTGAGCCCCGGGATTGAATGCTATAAAGTACGGGGCATGGTAGGATGTCACAACCCAGGGTAGTGAGCTCCTATCCGAGGTTGGGAAAGGAAGAATAAGGGGATGGATGGGCCTAGTGTTGATAAGACAGGGGGATAAGAGAGAGAACAATTAGGCTGGTGAGGAGCACAAGGGGTTACTCTGTGTTTTTGTTTTTTTTTTGCCTCCACGCCTCTCATCGACCATCGACTCTGGTCACAGACCCCTGGAGCCCCAACCACCGGATATTGCCGTCTCCCCCGGTCATCCCTGGCTTACACCCCAGAGAGTGGTGCCGCGGCTTCCAACCCTGGATATCGGACCGCGGAACTGTGACTGGTTGGGGGAACGGCTCCGGTGGTCAATTGGGGCTTCCAGGGGCAGAGCGTCACCGAGACGCAAGGCGTGGGATTTTTTTGTCCCCCCCTTTAAGCAGGATGGGGACGTGCAATGGCAGCCAGCGTCCAACCCCATCCTGAGCTCTGTTATGCCCCGGCGTGGGCGTGCACACAGCCTCCGCTGGGGTACTCGTCACGCCGGCTGCAGCCCCTGCCCTCCCCCCAGGGAAGGAGAGCCGCCCATGTGACGCTCAATCCTTCCCAACCCGGCCGGTCCTCCAACGACCCAGGTCCGTTCCCGAACCCGGTTCGCCAGCGTCGCAAGCGGAAATCCAACTGCTGCGCCGACGGATCGGCGAGGGGTTACTCTGTTCTTTATCGGGGTAGCACGGAGTTGCCCCTTTCAGGAGTCCAAGTATCATTTTTTGGCGCATTGTCTCACTGAAACATGGGCCACAATATAGCGGGACTGAGACCTGGTGATCCCAGGATACAGGCTTTACCACAGGGACGGGGAACAAGGGAAAGGAGGAGGGGATAAGGTGTGCCAGGGAGGAGGGTAGGGCAGAGGCATCATGGATGCAATTCCAGGATTCAAGGAACAGGACACTTAGGATGGGGGTGGTGTGTAGAACACCATCTCAGGCAGAGGACTTGGATAGGGAACTAGTGGGGCAGATAAAGGTCAGCGGAAGGGTAACAGCGTGATCATGGGGGACTTTAATCTGCCAGGAGTAGAGTGGAGCACCCCTGCCACCTCAAACATTGAGGAGCAGATCCTCCTGGAGACTTTCCAGGATAGCTTCCTGGTACAGATGGTAAATGAGCCAACCAGGTTAGGTAACATTCTGGACCTAGTGCTGACTCATGGGGACTTTTTCAGGGAGCTGGGGTGGAGGATCCACTGGGAGGGAGAGACCACCACATCGTGTGGTTCTCACTTAGAATGGATGCAGTATAGTGCAGTGGGTTAAGGCTCTGAGCTGCAGATCTGGAGACCTGGGTTTGAATCCCACAGCCGCTTAGGTGCATACTGTGTGATCTTGAGCAAGTCATTTAACTTCCTTGTGCTCCCAGGTAGCATCTGGAAACAAGCTTCGGCTTAGTGTGCTACTCCTGGTTAAACAATGTTCCCTTTCCCCCAACATGGGGGGGGGGAGGGGGGCGACAGGAATAGGGACCAGGGTGTTGGACTTCAGGTGAGCCAACTTTGGTAGGATGGGGGAGATAGTGGCCGGGCACCTTGCAGCATCCACCCACACGTGGATGCCAATCAGAAATGGGAGGTTATCAAGCTAGGTCTTCCAGGGGCCACAATCTCTTGTACCAAGACACAAAGCAAAAAAGCTAGGTCCAAAAATAACACGCTGGTTAAGTGGGGAGGTGTTGGTGATGACAAAAAGAGCAGTCTTCAGCAGATTGAAGAGACCCAGTCAGGGAGAAAATAGGGAGGAGTACCTGAAGAAATCAAGAGAGGTGACCAGGGCAGCCAAGGCTTCAAGGGAATGAAGGCCAGCACAGGGTATCAAGGAAGGAGAAAAGGATTTCTTCAGATACATAAGGGAGAGAAGGAGTTGCAAGAATCAAATTGTAAGGATCAAAAGGGATGGAGGGTGGGTGGAGAAAGGGGCAGATCAGACAGAGGCGCTTAGTGAATACTTCTGTAGTTACTAAGGAAAAGGATGGGTGACTGCCTCAGGGGATAGGAAGGGTAGGCACGGGAGGGCAGAGATAACTGATGGGGTAATCTCATAAGGCAAGGTACTGGAAGGCCTAAGGGCACTATGGGTGGATAAGGCACCTATCCCAGGTGGCATTCACCCCTGGGTATTGAAGGAGTTGGTGGAGATCCTGGCAGCGCCATTGGCAGACATGTTCAATACCTCTCTGGGGACAGGGTGCGTACCCCAGGACTGGAGGATGGTGCATGTGGTGCCCCTCCACAAAAGCAGTTCCAAGGATGATCCAGGCAACTACAGACCAGTAATCCTTACAGCCATTGTGGGGAAGTTAGTGGAGGTGATCCTGAAGGAGAGGTTGGTAACCTTTCTGGAAGAGAATGGACTTCAGTACAGAAAGCAACATGGGTTTGTCTCAGGCAGATCCTGCCAGACCAACCTGGTGGATTACTATGACTGTATGATTAGGGCACTTGACAAGGGCCAGGTGGTGGATGTCCTGTATCTGGATCTCAGCAAGGCCTTCAATTCTGTGCCACATGGGAAGCTGATTAGCAAGTTGGGATACCAGGGGGCAGGAACGAAGATGGTGAATTGGGTCAAGAACTGGTTGCTGAGGAGGCAGCAGAGGGTGGTGGCGGTGGGAGGGGAACTCTCCACTCCAAGGACTGTGACTAGTGGAGTGCCATAGGGCTCGGTGTTTGGCATTTTCATTGCCAACATCTCACATGGCATTAACAACAAGATTAGCCTTTTTGCGGATGACACACTGATCAGGGCGGTGATGGATGACACAGTAGAGTGGCAGGGGCTGCAGGAAGATTGACTAAACTTGAGTGCTGGTCAGACACATGGCAACTGGGGTTCAATGCAAACAAGTGCAAATTCATGCACATGGGATGGGAGCAAGGAACCCAAGGAGGTACCACCAGTTGGGAGGGGTGCAGATAGCCACTACAGAGGAGGAGAAGGATCTAGGGGTGATAATAACAAGGCAAATGAACCACTCAGCACATTGCAGGAAAGCAGCAGCTAAAGCCAATAAGATGCCGGGGTGTATTACTGGAGGCATCACGTCCAAGAGAGGGGCAGTGATCCTGCCACTGTACAGGTCATTAGTGAGGTCACGCCTGGAGTACTGTGTACAGCACTTGTACCCATACTTAAGGAAGGATGTTAAATTATTGGAAGGGGTCCAGCGCAGAGCTACAAGGATGATCCTGGGATTGGAGGACAAAGCCTATGGGGAAAGGCTAAGGGAACTTGAACATGTACTCCCTGGAGGAGAGGAGGGATGGGGGAGGATCTGATAGAGACCTTTAAATATGTGAAGGGGATTAACAAGACTGGTACAGAGGGGAATTTTAAGTTAAAGGGAGGGAGGAACACAAGGGGGCATGGTCTGAAACTGGAGGGTGGAAGATTCAGAAGAGAGATGAGGAGGCACTTTTTCACGGAAGGGGTGGTTTCTAGGTGGAATGCACTGCCCGAGGAGGTGATTTCCTGTAAATCGGTGGGCAGTTTTAAGAGGGGGTGGGACAAAGTGAGGGGGAGGGTCACCGTTATGAAGGTCGGGGAGGGAGGAGCAGCTGCAGTATAAGGGTTGCTAGCTGCACACTCAAGCAGACTTGATAGACCATATGACTTATCTGCTGGCAGTTTCATATGTTCCTAGCTCAGTGGCATAGGGGTCCATCGGAGCAATAGGCTTCCCACAGGCAACTACCATGATGTCAGGCTACTGTATTTTCTTCCACTTCTTAGCCCCTTTCTTCTCTTTTTTGGATTTGGGCATCACACTGAAGAAAAATAACTGTGAACAGGCATCACGAGTGAAAACAATTAGCAGTGTTGCAGTGACTGTTAGGCAGTGACAGTGAACTGAGGCGCTGTCGCTCCCACAGTGTACAATCGCTGGCAGGAAGAACAGAATATAGGTGCATGAGGGAGTCAGCGACAGTTATTAGCTGGGGCAACTGGCACCACGTGAGGTGCTCAGGCACCATCGATACCAAATGTCGGCTCCCTCCTGCAAAAAATGTGTTCCCACGGGGTCTTAGTGCCTCTGGCCCCAGACCCATAAGTGGGAATCAGTCCTGCAGATTGATTCTTGGAAAGTCTATCTCAGGTTCTGCCTTTACTGCCATGTTTGTTAGGTGGCCTGCCAGCGCAATGGTAGAGGTACCGCTTGCGGTGCTAACGACCCAGCTTCAGGAGCAAACTCAGGTTATCAGAGGGTTAGCCAGGGGAGGAGTTCAAGTGTCCATAGGACTGCTCTCCTTCTCCAGAGAGGCAGGGCTGCTGCACCCGATGTAGTACTGACCCCTAGTGGCGGCTTGGGGGTCAGGCACCCAGGCACAGCAATGCAGGGGGTGGGAGGAGTGGCATCCACCGATGCCCTCTGTGCGGGTGCGCGCTGGCATGTCTGATTGGAACTGCGCACCTGTCCTCCTGGGGAGTGTAAAGGGGAAAGAAAATCACACCTGGCCAGCATGAAGGCACCTACCCCTCGCAGGCTGCGCACCCTGCTCTGTGGCGTGCCTCCCATCTGAGGATCCTGTTTGCGGCCCAAGGTGGGGGTAAGCAGTGGGGATGGCATGGAGTTGGGCAGTAATTCCAAACAGGGTGGGGGTCGCTCCCTGGTTGTGGGACCTACCTAGGTGAAATAAAAGCACTAACTGCAAAAAACTGTGTTTGTGTTTTGCATTTTAGCTTTTATTTATTGAAAATTTCAATAAAAATTCTCAAAAAAATATATTGCAGTGAGAATAAAGTATTAAAAGGGTAAAGATAGTAACTAGAAACTTGAGGATCGCGATGGGGATGTAGTGGAGTGTTGTCTGCAGCATTCCACCCATGTGCTAATGTCCTTTTTATTTTTTCCAGTTCCGTTCACTGTTTTTTGGCTCCGTTTTGTCACAAAGAGCAAGCTCCAATCAGACGCTGCAGGGCCAGGAGGTGCTGGTGGCGGCCAGTGACAGCGAGGAAGATGCTTGAGAGTGGGCAGAAAACAAATGTACTGCTGAAGCTGTGAAAAGTAAACAAACCCTCCCCCCCATGCTGTCATAATCATGTGGTTCACAGTAGCAGGAGGGGATGGACTGAGCACAGACTTGCCCCCATCTTTGTCACAGAGGCACAGTTGTTTTGATGGCAACAGAAAAGCTGAATCAGACTGGACATAACTTGAAAGTGCTGAAGCAGAATGGGGGAACCCCTCATCTTCCTTTCCCTATCTTTAGCCAGCAGGGATCGTTGCCACCGTGGGTCATACAGCCACAGGGCTCTACAGAAACTTTAATTTAGTTGCCAAGTGGCATCTGTTAAAAAATGAAAAAACTTGAAAAAATAGCCTCCCCCTCCCGCCAAACAAATATGATCCCTGCATCCCATTTGGCCATCCGGGGTAAATACTCTGTAATATAATAAAATCATTTAGTTTTATTTTTACTGTGCATTGTTGTTTTTTTTAAAACTATCCAGGAGAGAAGGTCTCATTACTAAAAAGCGCCCAAACATGGCTATTCCATGTCATTGATATTCCCTTTTCTATTAAAAACAGAACTTGCCATCCAACTCGCTGGTGCAGTGGTAGGGCTACTGGTCATGACACGGGGGGGGGGGGGCAAGCATTCCACAGTGTGCTTTGCAGGAAGGAAGGGTGACGGGTTCTGTTACAAGACTGTCACCTGGGTGACCACAGGTGGCTGTGCAGTCAGGAGTCACTAGTGGGAGGAGGCTGGCTGGTGTCGTGCACAGCTGCTTGAGCAGGCACACTTGGCACCCTCACTGCTGGCGTCCTATGGTGGAAAGACAGCTAAGTGTAGGAAAACCCCAGAGCTGGTCCCAGTGGCGGGCTGAGGTGCTCCACACCACACACTGGTGACCCGAGTTTGGGAATGGACCAGGGTCACCCATGGGCCAGCGGCATCAATAGACGGGTCTCCTCCTTCAGGGAGTGGGGTACTGCGCATACCACTGCTTGGCTGCCACCTAACGGAGGCTAGGTGGTGTAGTAGCGATCACCTCATTTGACCAGGCATAGGTGTTAAGTTGGGCAGTGTCTTTACACTGTACATTCTCACCACTGTATGTTTGCCAGCCCCAGATTTGGGGGTGGGGTGGAAAAGCTCCTCCACAAGACAGGATGATACCAATGACCCCAAGGTTCCACACCCCCTACTGGGCACACACTCGGATCTCGTGGTAAGTAAGTAGATGGGTTAAGTCCCAGGGATGGTGGGTGACAGGGCTGGGTCAAATGGAGACGGACAGGAGAATAAACACATGATGGGGGGGGGGGTGTGGAAAACCCAGACAGCCTGAGATGATGCTTACCCTCCCGGACTCCACTGCTCGGATGAGCCATTGGCTTCCACATGACACAGACCTGCAGGGACAGGCGCCACCCAAAAACAGAATGCACCATGGAACCAGGTGTGGCCTTGCTGACCCCAATAAGGAACAGGTAACTGCTCAAGATGAGTCTGGGGTGTCTAGCGAAGGAATTTGTGCCAGTGAAGGGAAGAAACAAACAAAAATGCAAGAAAAGTAAAACACACCTTTATAGGGCAGAGTCCTTTTTTATCCCGCTAGGGTGTATGGTTTAAGGAAAAAAGAATCAACCTTGATATGGAAAAATTCTTAGGTCTGGTACTTTTTACATGGTTTCATACGTTTTAATAGCAAGCTCTCTCAGGACTCGGTCTTTTCCATAGAGCTCTACTCTTTGGTCTTGGCCAGAGGCACTGGGACCCTGCAAGAACATACTGTATGTTCTGCTAGGGTGCTGACACCAGCGCATGTGCGACACCACACATTGGAGCCAGTTACTGTCAGCTGTACCCTTACTGCCTCAGCCATTGGGCGTGCTCTGTGGGAGCAAACTCCCTGTTTTTCATTTGTTTTCTTTGCTAAAGTATGTGGAGTAATAGGGCTAAGTCCGCCATGCCCAAACCCCTGGGCCCCTTTTTTATCGCTGTAATTGCAGGAATAACACTGCCCACAGCATGGCGGCCTGCAGTGCCTGTGTTAATTTGTGCTCATTTTGAATGTAAGACAATGGAGTATGCAGCCCTGAGACTGGGACGTACCATCCGTGACCTCGGGGGGACACTATTCCAGGAGGCACTCGGTAGGTCCAGAGACCATTATCCAGGTCCCGTAACTGCCTTTGGAGCTGGCTAATGTACTGAGCTCTCCCTCCCCATTCAGCCTTTGTAATGTCAGAGTCTCAGCTGGATCCTGTGCTCCTAACTGTAGGTGACTGAGGGAGCACCCACCGTGGCCCACTAGCTATTGGCACCAGGCCTCCCTGTTGCCAGGGTTGTTGCCTTCAGTGGCAAGCTCTTCCATAGCAACAATGATATGTACCTGCCGGTGCTGTGTCAGCATGGGCCTGAGTGCTGACGTGGCTTGCAGTGTTGGCACCAGTTGGTGTTCTCCGCACCAGGAGAAGGATTAAGGTTCAATCGCCATACAAAAGGCCTTGAATGCCCAATTCTGGGGAACCTCCCTTTTCTCCCAAGAGGTGGTACAGCAGCTGTCAGAGTTGGCAGCACCATCGGCCCCTAGAGATCAGGTGCACTCACTTGTTAGGCCTGCAGATCAAGATGATTCAGACAACCCCCCTCCTTCGTCTCTCTCCCCCCCCCTTGCGCTGAGGACTGAGGCCTCCTTTAACCCCCTAAAGAGCTAGCAAGTATTTTGTTCTGTTCTGCTAATTGAAAGATGTTCTACCCGACAGTACCAGGTGTGATGTGTGGAACAGCGCGCTTCCTGGAGGCTGATGTACTACATCATCAGCCTTGTGACCTCACTGACTGTGACATCACAAGTAACCAAGAAGTCAGTCTCCTGCTGCATGATTGGTAACTTGTGACACGTGTGACCAATCGGACAGCAGGGCTTATGATGTAACAGTGAGGGAGGTCACATGCTGATGATGCAGTGGGAGGAATAAAACTAGATCTAGAACAGTTCACCTTCAGTTGGTTCTAATCTGTATCACTACCACCCCCTCCCTGGGACAAGGCTGAAAACAGGCAGAATTGCCTGGTGCTCCTTTCTCAGTCAACAAACAAACAAATTAGACATATCTGCACTATTTTTACATCACATCCAATATTTTTATGTAGAAACCATCTGATAAGGACGTAGGAAAAGGAAAACTTTTTAAAAATAAAAGTAATAAGGGACTACTTTTAAAAATGAATACAAGTTTCTGCCTGCAGTTTTTTGGTACATCTCTAAGTGCCTATGGATGTACATTGAGCGTCCTGAACTTTATTTTTACTTTACGGACTCATTTTGGTTATTTTAAATGCAAAATCAGATGCCGTACAACCATAGGATATGTTATAAAATGAATGTGAATAAATCATGAGCTCTACAGAGCCGAAGCAAACCAAGTAAGAAAAACAGTTATAGTAACGTGCTTTTCTTTTGTATTGGAGAGGAACAGTGGCCACAAGATGGCATTGCAGGAGATGAAGGAATGCAACTGGTCCACCATGCAATGTATAGGAAGAAATCGAGAACTGTCAGAACCAGGGGTGTTGGCAGGCATACGGACTGTACTCAGCAGAGTACAGTAAAAAAAAATCAGGCAGGGGCAACAAAGAGAGGAAAGCAAGGACACTGAGTCACATCGTGTCTGTGTTGCACTGAGCCCTTTTGCCACCAGCCAAATGCACACACAAGAACAACTTACCAGGCAGGCAGAAAAAGAAACGAAGGAGGATTACAGGAAGAAACTGATTACTTGAACTCAAGACATGGCAAACCGGGGCCGGGGGCTATTGTTGATGTGCCATGGCAGTGCATATTTTGGTTTACGTTTACATAACGGGGAGGGAGGCAACAGCGCATCAGTTTTGAGTACAAGTTTAAAATTCCTGGTCAGAACTATATTTAAACAAATATTTCTAGCAAAATTTCCTGAGCAAAGAGGTTAAACCAGAGAGATCTGCACTAGACGATGCTTCCTGACTGTGCAAGAGCTGAACAAGGGCATGTACTACAGCGCATAGAATTTGTCAGCAGAAAAGGATCGCGTTGCCCCCTGCCTATTCTGTCCCAGCAGACCCTAACTGGTCTCTGGCAACCCTCCCCCCTTTCTGTTTACCAGTATTTCCCTATAGAAATATAGAATGTGACGGCAGAGAAGGGTCGCTGGGGCCAGCCAGTCGGACCATTTTTTTTGTTACATTTTTCTGCTGCTGATCTACACTGCCATCTCTTCCCTACCCCCATGATTCCTTTGTGCCTGTCCCAGGCATTTTTGAACCCCAGTACTGTTTTGCCCCACCACCTCTGCTGGGAGGCTATTCCAGGCATCCACCACCCTTTCCGTGAAGAAGTATTTCCTCACATCCCTCCTGAATTTACCTCCCCCAGCTTCATAGCATGCTCCCTTGTTCTAGAGCGCCCTTTTCTCTGAGAAATACCTCTGTCCTGTACTTTAATAACCCCCATGAGGTATTTAAAGGTCTCTATCATATCCCCCCCAGCTCTCTTCCAGTGAGTACATATTTAGCTCAAGTGTCTCCTCATAAGGCTTTTGATGTAGACCCTGCACCATCTTGGTAGCCCTCCTCTGGACCACCTCCACTCTATGTCCTTCCAGAGATGTGGTCTCCAGAACTGGACACAATACTCCAGGTGAGGTCTTACCAGTGATCTATATAGAGGCAGCACCACCTCCCTCTTCCTGCTGGTGATACCCCTTCATGCCACTAGTGACTAGCCCTTCCGACTGCCTTGTCACATTGCCTGGCCACTTTTAGGTCATCCAGTATGATTACCCCTATGTCTCTTTCCTGCTTGGTCTTTGTTAGCATCACTCCGCTCATTCTGTACTCTGCTCCTGGGCTTCTACGGCCCAAGTGCATTATTTTGCATCAAAACTTAGCTGCCATACTGTTGACCACTCCTCTGGTTTTTTCAGATCCCTACCCATCCTTTCCATCACCCCCCCCACACCAGAGTGTCCACTTTGTTGCAGATCTTGGTGTCACCTGCAAAGAGGCATACCTAGGTGGGCCAAGCGGTCCTTATCTGTCGTCAAAGTCTATGTTTCTATGTTTCTTTCCAGTTCCTCCGCTATATCACTTATAAAGATATTGAAGAAGACTGATCCCAGCACTGGTCCCTGAGGTACCCCACTGGTCACCCTCCCTTCCTTGGAGTGAACTCCATTTACCACTACCCTCTGCATTCCAGCCGTCAGCCACTTTTTTACCCAGGTTACCCCCTTATTACCCATCCCAAGTTCCCCAGCTCGCTTACAAGTCTCCTACGTGGAACAGTGTTGAAAGCCTTGCTGAAATCCAGGTAGGCCATGTTCACTGCTCCTCCCTGATCCAACTCCTTGGTCACCCAGTGAAAGAAATCGATCAGATTTGTTTGGCGTGACCCTCCCCCTGTGAAACCATGCTACCTTGGATCCTGTAATTCATTGGGTGCAACATATTCCACAATCATTTCTAATTTAATAGTGTTCCCTTGAACTTGCCCACCACTGATGTCAGACTGACTGGCCTACAACAATCTGCCTCTTCCCCACTACCACTTCTGTCAAAAGGGACCATCTCTACCCTTCTCCAGTTCCCCTGGACCACACAGCCTCTAGTGATCTGTTAAATGGGTCTGTCAAAAGAGTTGCAGCCAGTACCTCCCTGAACTCCCTCAACACCCTTGGATGTACCCCATCTAGCCCCATGGCGCTGTCCATCTTCAGGTTAGCGAGTGCTTTTTGGACTTTCTCATCAGAAAATGGACTAGTGTGCATTTCCCTCCCAACAAAGCTCTTGGCGCCTTTTCATGGGCCCTTCCCTTTCCTCCTACTGTGAGTACTGAGCAGAAGTATTTATTCAAGATGTTTGACTTCTCTCGGCCCCCCTCTGTACAATTCCCCCTCCCTCTTTAACCTAACAATCCCTCCCTTAGTCTTCCTTTTCCTGCTAACATACCTAAAAAATGTCTTGTCCCCTTTTCATACTCCCTGAGCTATTCTTTCCTCAGTTTGAGCCTTTGCGCTCCTTACTGCTTTGCCTGCCTCTCTGTTTTCCCAGATGCACCTCCCTATCCCCCTCTTTCTGGGTCTCCTTATACCTTCTGAATGCCATTTCTTTAACCTTTACTGTTTTTACTACCTCTTTTGAGAATCACAGTGGTCTCTTTTTTTTTTTTCTTTTTTTTTTTTAAACATTTGCTTACGTGCTTGACACAGAGGTTCATTGCCTTCACTATGATCTCTTTTAGTCTGGCCTACTTTTCCTCTTACTCTCTCCCCCCCAACCCCGGTTCTCTCCCCCTGCCAGATCTTGAGGCATTCGCCCATCTTTGTAAAATCAACCCTTCTGAAGTCCAGAACTTGGTCATTGTGTGGTTACATTCTGCAGTTGTTCTTATGTTGCGCCACGCTGTACAATGGTCGCTGGTTCCCAGATGGCTTCCCATCTTGATGCCTGCAACAGCACTCGATCCAGTATTGCCCAATCAGCAGTGGGTTCACAGACTAGTTGCCTGAGGAATGCCCCCTGCAGGGAGTCCAGGATGTCCTGTCATATAAAGCACCACTCCCACTTCAATCCTTTCTACCCTGTCCCCCCTGAACATCGTGTAGCCAGGTATGACCATGTCCCACTCATGGCTGACAGTGCACCATGACTTGGAATGCCCACAGTATCTAGGTCTGCTTCTGCCATGATGGTTCTAGGCCTGCAATCTTCTGTCTCAGACTTCCAGCATTAGCACACATGGCATTCCAGATTTTGTCAGCTCTCTGCCTTTTGCTTCCCCCTTTCTCCCTCTACTTTTCTGACTGCTTCTTTTCCCTCTTCCTCCTTTTCTGACTGCTCCCCCCCCACCCATTTGAAACTTATCTGTTAGAGCCTCTGTGTCCTGGGTGCATGATTTTACACTTTTTGGCATTGAACCCCAGCTGCCATCCACTTGACAACTCCTCAAGTTTTCTGAGGTCCTTATTCGTTCTCTGCACCCCCTCCTGAGCATTCGCCCTATTACAGTTCTTCGTGACTCATCTGCAGAAAGGCATGCCTTCCCATCTAGTTCTCCTGCAATGTCACTTATGAAGATATTGAGGAGGACCGGTCCCAATACTGAGCCCTGTGGCACCCCGCTGGTCGCTCTCCCCTTACTAGAGTGAGCGCCAGATTTACCACCGCCCTCTGCCACCTGTCCATTAGCCACGTTTCTACCCGGTTCACAACTCTGGCTCCCACTCTTAGACCATCTAATTTCTTTATCAGTCTCCTGTGTGGTACAATGTCGAAGGCCTTGCTGAAGTCCAAGTAGGCCACGTCCACTGCCCTCCCTGATCGATTTCCCGTGTCACCCAAAGAAATCGATCAGATTTGTCTGACATGACTTCCCGCTCGTGAATCCATGCTGTCTTTGGGTTTGCAACCCCCTGGATTCAAGATATTCCACTAGCTTTTCTTTTAACAGGGTTTCCATTAATTTCCCCGTTACTGATGTCAGCCTGCTGCCGCTGTTATGGAGCGGAAGTACATCAGCTCTCTTCCACTCCCCTGGAACCACTCCTGTTTCCAGTGATTTGTTTAAAAGGGCTGTCAGTGGTGCAGCAAGCTCCCCAAGTTCCTATAGCACCCTTGGATGTATCCCATCCAGTCCCATGGCCTTCTCCACTTCAGGTTTGCAAGTTCCTGCAGGACTCTATCCTCTGTAAATGGACTTGTGTTCACCTGCCCCCTCCTGTCTTCCTGCTGCTCCGTGTTGGTCCGTCCACCTTCCTCTCCACAGTGAATATCAAGCAGAAGTACCTGTTCAGGATGTCAGTTTTTTCCTGATCTCCTCTGTGTAGATACCAGTTACTGACCTCCTTATTCTCACTATAGAAACATAGAATCTGTCAGCAGATAAGGACCATACAGCCCACCTAGTCTGCCCATCTCCCTACTTGGTTTGGTAATCCCTACTCTTACCTGGACTGCCTTTCCCCTGATCTGCTGTACAGCAGGGTGCCTTATGCTTATCCCATGTACTTTTGAATCCCCGTACTGTTATCACTTCCACCATCTCCACTGGTAGGCTGTTCCACTGATCCGCCACCCTCTCTGTGAAAACAATACTATCCTTCCCCTTCTTGCTTATGTTCTGGCAGGAAGCCTTGTCCCCTCCTGCCACCCCTTTGGCTATCCTTTCTTGTTTGCACTTCTGCTTGCCTCACTGCCCTCCCTGCTTCCTTCTCTGATACCTGGTGCTTCTCCCTAGCCTCCTCCATGTTCTTTTGTACCTCCTGAATGCCACTGTTTTTTCTGTCACTTTCCCGGCAACCTCCCTGGAGGCCTTTTCTTTCTCCTGCTCACTTCTTTCAAATGGGCTATTTGCCTTCACTATATCTGTTATTTGTTTCCATTGTTCCTCAGCCCCACCCTGGAGAAGAGGAGGGGGAGTATGATAGAGACCTTCCGGTACCTCACGGGCATGAATAAGGTACAGGAGTGCAGCATCTTTCAGAGAAAGAGGTGTTCTGGAACAAGGGGTCATGACATGAGACTGGAGGAGGTAGACTCAGGGGCACCGTGAGGAAGTATTTCTTCACAGAAAGGGTGGTGGATGCATGGAGCAGCCTCTCAGCGGAGGTGGTGGGGACAAATTCGGTAGGGGAATTCAAAAATGCATGGGATAGGCATAGGGGAACCCTAGTGATAGGTAAGAGAACAAAGCCATATATCAAGTCATTTTTTTTTTTTGGAAGTCTTTGGTAACCGGGTAAGGCCCACTAGGCACAAGTGCCTGTTTTCAGGGGGTGACCTGGGAGCACTGGGCGGTTAAGTGACTTACTCAGAGTCACACGGTATGCAAGTGGAGGTTGTGAGAATCAAACTCGGGTCTGGTCTGCTGGATGTATCAAGCTCGTTCACACCTCATTCCTCTAACCTCTAGGCTATATTGCCAGCCCTAGGTAGGGTCTGTGGTTTTTGCAACATGTAGGGAAAATGGGCAGACTGGGTGGTCCTAGCAGTCCTTATCTGCCGTCAGTTTCTATGTTTGAATCCACTGCCGCTAAGGCTATTTCTAAGGCAGTTTCTCCTTACTTTAAAGTTTGCCCTTCTAATGTCTAGGACCCTCCTTCTCATGTGGTTTGCTTCTGTACCTGTCTTTAATACTGAACCACACTTTATGGTGATCACTGGTCCCTAGGGGACTGCCCACTGTGACACATGTTACATTGTCTCTGTTAACTCTGTCTTGGCAACTAGTCAAGCAGCCAGCTCGTGACTGAACAGTCCTGAACCTGGCGCTCATAAACAGGGAGAGTATTGCAAACTCAAGGTGGGATGCTGCCTGGGGACTAGCGATCACTGGACAGTGTGGTTTAATATAAGGACGGCAGCAATGGTAAATGACACAAGGATGAAGGCCCTGGCCTTCAGGAGAGAAGATTAAAAAAAACAAACGAAAAAAAAACAGGTGAATGCCTCAAAGATGCCCTAGCTGTGTGTGTGTGGGGGGGAGGAACAGTGGTGCAGATTTTAGGTTGGCATAACAAAAACAACAAACCTCTGTGCAAAAGAAGTGAACTAGAACAGGAGAAACCGAGAGACGGCTATGATTCTAATGGGAAGTGGCTGGAAAGGTAAAAGCTAAAAGGGTAGCATTCAGGAGGTACGAAGAGATGCAGAAGAAAGAGGATAGAGAGGCGTATGAGGAAATGCAGGGAGGCAGTGAAGACTGAGGAGCAAAGGTGCAAACTGAGGAAAGGATAGCCAAAGGGGTAACTAAGTGGGACAAGACCTTTTTTGGGTACGTAGTGATAAGACGAGGACATGGGGAGGGACTGTGAGGTTAAGAAAGGCGGGGGACTGTGCAGAGGAGGATCAGGAAACAGATATTCTAAACAGATACTTCTGTTCAGTCTTCACAGTGGAAGGGGAGTGGGATGGACCACATAAAAGCAGCAGGAACACTGGGGGAGGGAGAAGAGAGAGGTAGACACAAGTCCATTCACAGAGAAGTCTTTTTTTTTTTTTTTGAACTCATACTCCTTCTCTGGAGCCTCTGACTTCTCTCCAGTGGGACACCCAACCCAACTGTATCCTGCCTGCTTGAAATCCCCAGCCTTACCTGCCTGTGGTGGTGGTGGGAGGCTCTTCACCACTCCTCCCGGATCTAAGCCCCCCAGGGTGGGACCGCCAACTCCTCCAGTAACCTTTCTGAAAATTTAGTGGGCGGACCAGGCGTTGCGCAAGGAGCATCTGGAGGCAAGCTAAAGGATCCAGCACTGGGCGTGGTGGTCTGTCACTCAACCCACCTTCGCCTATTGAGGCCCCAAGGTGTTTTCTTGTTCTTTCCTCCCCCGATGGCTCAGACATGCAGTGTGTCCAGTGCGGGCGTACTCGCTTCCGGGCACGCCCACAGGATCGCCGTCACAGCCAGTCCTCTGGCTGATGGACCCACAGGCTGCCGTGCCTCCTAGTCACCACCAGAGCCTGGGATCAGAATCTCCCTCCCAGGACAGGAAAGCAGTCCTCTGGATGTTCAATCTTGCCCTCCCCCCTGCCGGCCCGAGCTTTCTCCTAAACCTGGTTTGCTGGCTTAGCGCAAGGTAAGGCCTCCAGTGCCTCAGCACCACCGGGCCGACTCAAAGGAAAGAGTCTTGAAAGGACCTGCAAATCTGAAAGTGGATAAAGCTATGGGACAAGATGGGGTACACCCAAGGGTGCTGAGGGAACTCGGGGAGGTATTGGCTGCACCTCTGACAGCCCTATTCAACAACTCATGGGAAACAGGAGTGGTTTCAGAGGACTGAAGGAGGGCAGATGTCCCGCTTCATTAACACAGCAGCAGGGAGGAGGCTGGCAGCTGCAGGCCAGACAGCCTGACGCCAATGGGGGGGAATTTAATGGAGACACGTCTAAAGGAAAGGTTAGTGGTGTATCTTGAATCCAGTGGTTTAGAAGACCTGAGGCAACACGGGTTCACAGAAGGGAGGTCATAGAAACATAGACTTTGACGGCAGATAAGGACCGCTTGGCCCACCTAGTCTGCCCATTTCCCTACCTACAGGATAAGCTGCAGATCCTATTTAACCAACAGCCTATTTCTTCCTACCCCCCCACAAAAATTGCCGTATGTCTGCCCCATGCATTCTTGAATTCTCCCACAGTTTTAGATGCCACAACCTCCTCAGGAAGGCTGTTCCATGCGTCCACCACCCTCTCTGTGAAAAAATACTTCCTCACATTGCCCCAGAACTGTCCCCCCTCTATCTTCAAATTGTGTCCACTTGTTCTTGCACATCTCTTTTTCCGAAAGATGCTACCCTCTTGGACTTTGTCGATTCCACTGAGGTACTTAAAGTCCTTGTGGAGATGGGGGTCTCCAGAACTGGATGCAGTACTCCAGATGGGGTATCACCAACTGTCTGTACAGGGGGATAACAACTTCCTGTTTTCTGCTGGTGATGCCTCTCCATATACAACCCAGTATCCCCCTAGCCCTCCCTACTGTCATGTCAGACTAATACAATCAATTCCTTTGACTGGGTGACCAGGGAAATAGACCATGGTGGGGCAGAGAAGATGAACTACTTAGATCTCAGTAGGGCCTTCAACACTGTGTCATATGCACACACTCCCTACCTATGCAGCTGCTGACCCTACTGCCCTCACCAAAGTCCAGACCTCTATCAACAAAGCCTGTAGGCTCCTGACCGGTGCCCACAGCAGAACTCACACATGCCTACTCTACCTCTAACATACTCACCTTTGATGAATGGCTGCAATACCACACCTGCTTATTGGCAAAAAAGGCTCTAATTGGGCTTTGCCCCCAAGGGGTCACTACACCCCTGCAACAGGCCTCCCACCCGGCACTCACCCATAATGCCACCAAAGCCACCTCCCAGGTGCCTAGAGCCAGGACTTCACTCTGCCAAAGATTCTTTCACCACAGAGCACCTGCTTGGTATAACTCCCTCCCTACGCACATCACAAATGTCCCCAGAATCGGCCCCTTCAAAATAGCTCTACGCAAATACCTCACTGATAATCAGAGCTGTACTTGTCCTTAATAGTACCTCCCAGAGCACCCCCGAACATCCCAGCTTACTTAGAACTGGTCTCTGTCACAGGGTATGAATCAGTCTTGTATAGTTACTGTTTCTTGTTTTGCTTTATTATTTTACACCTTGTATCTCACCTGTATTGTTAACCAATGTCTTACCTCACAATTATGTTTGTCCACCCTCCCTGCGACAAAGTACCTTTGTAAATGAGTCTCAGACTCAAAGGTTTGTAAATCTGATTTATGAAATTAAACAAATAAATAAATATAGGATGCCGATATGAGACTGGGTAGTTCAGGAGTAGGTCCCAAGCTCATAAACCGAGTAAGAAATTGGTTGATGGATCGGTGACAAATGGCACTCATGCTGGGGAGGGAAGAGTGACCAGCGGGGTACTTTGGGGCTCATTACTGCAATCAGTCCTCTTTAGCATCTTTGTAAGTGACACCAAGGAACGGCTGGAAGAGAAGATTTGCCTCTTTGCAGATAATACCAAAATCTGCAAGCCGGCCCAGCGGCAAGGTGTCCGCATGCGGCGCCGACATCCTAGTTCGGGAACGGACTCGGGAGTTGGAGAGCCAACTGGGTGGAGAAGGATTGAGCATCCTAGAGACTGCTCTCTTTCTCTGGGGGGAGGGGGAGTAGCGTATCTGGTGCTTTATGGACACCTAGCAGAGGCTGGGGGTTCCATCGCAGCTGGCGCTGTCCACTGTGGGGGAGGAGCAGACACTGGCATCACTGCACACTCCTCTCCCGGACAAAAAAAGCCTGCCCCACTTTGGTCAATGCAATGATGCCTGCCCCTCGGTCCAGCTGTACCTGCCACTTACCTTTCGGTGCCTCCCGAGATTGTGTGTTCCATTGGGTTGGCCCGCCCCCGCGGCCCCACCTGGGGGAAGGCAAGTCCAGGGAGCCCTGCTGGCAGTGGTGGTGGTGATGCCAGTAATCTGGATGTGCTTCCATGGGGGTGGGTTCTCAGTGGCCCCGCCTTGTGGGGGCAAGCCAAGGGGGAAGCAACCAAGGTGGTGATGGTTGGGGGATGCTGATGGGGTCAGGGCAGACACAAGCCGGCTGACAAAACAGCATACTAAATTGCAAAAAAAAAAAAAAAAAAACACACACACCAAAATCTGCAATAGGGTAGATACTCCAGAGGGAGTGGCGAGAATGTGCAGAGACCTGAGAGAGAACTCGAGGAGTGGGCAAGGGTTTGGCAGCTGGGTTTCAATGCGTTGAAGTGCAAACTCATGCACCTAGGGTACAAAAACCCAGAAGCCAACTATAAAATGGGGGAAGAGGTACTGATGATCACCAAACAGGAAAGGGACCTCCTTGTAATCAGATTTGATGACCTCAAGGTGGCGAGGCAGTGAGACAGGAAACCCAGAGGCAGAGTATAAAATAGGGGGAGAGGTATGCATGGTCACTAAACAGGGAAGGGACTTGAGGGTAATCATATCTAATGACTGCAAGGCGGCGGGGCAATGCGACAAGGCAGTAGGTAGGGCCAGCAGGATGCTGTGGTGCATAGGGAGGGGGATCACCAGCGTAAGGAGGAAGGTTCTGTTGCCACTGTTTAGATTGTTGGTGAGACCCCACCCGGAACACTGTGTCTTGTTCTGGAAACCACATCTCAGAAAGGACATAGACAGGGTAGAGGCTGTCCAGAGGAGAGTAACTATCATGGTGAAGGGGCTGCATCAAAAGCCCTCGGAAGAGAGACTGAGGGATCTCAAAATGTACACCCTGGAAGACAGGAGGGACTGGACAGAAACCTATAAATACCTCAAGGGGTCAATAAAGTACAGGGGGTCTTTTTTTTTACAGGAGAAGATGCTTAAGAACAAGGGGTATGTAAAGAAGCTGGAAAGGGGGAAATTCAGGAGGGATGTGAGGAAGTACTTCTTCACTGAAAGGGTGGTGGATACCTGGAACAGTCTTCCAGTGGTGATGGGGTGAAAACAATGGCAGGCTAAAGGATGCATGGGATAAGCACAAAGGAATCTTGGTAGGAAAGCTGGGGGGGGGGCGGTAGCCGGAGATCAGATAGGGTCTGCAGTGACAGTACAGTAAGGGAAAAATAGGTGGATCAAACTGTCCTTGTCTACCAACAAATCTGATGCTTCCATCTCTAGTGAACACCAGATCCAGTACTGCCTCATCTCTAGTGGGTTCATGGACTAGCTGCCTGGGAAACACTCACTGTAAGGAGTCAAAGACTGACGTGCTTCTAGTCGAAGCTGCAGCTGGAAGGCTCCAGTCCACTTTAGGGAGACCAAAGTCCCCAACCCGCAGCACCTCCCCCTTTATCCCCCATGCTGCTGATGTTCTCCCCTAATGCCTTGCCCAACTCCTCCCCCCTCTGCTGGAGGCCAGTACATCACCCCAACTGGAATACTGGCCCCTGCTCCTGTCTCTAGGGTGACCCACAACACCTCTAGCCCCTCCCCTGCCCTTCCATAGCCCTGATACCCTCCCTCACCTACAGGTTAACTCTTCCTCTCTTCCCTGTCCCTTCTGAACTGAGAGTATCCTGGCATGGCCATGTCCCAGGCATGGTTATTCAGTGCACCATGACTTGGTTACGACCACAATGTCCAGGTCAGTAATTTTATTTCCTAGACTTCTTGGGTTGGCACACATGGCTGTCCAAACCTTGATCCCTCCCTGCAACTTCCCTTTCTCACCACTTCTGCCTGCGATACATCATACAAAAGAACCATGAGGCAAACCAGACGGTTGTCCTAATACAGTTGGGGTGGGGGTCCTGGTAGTGGGTATTAACTGATCTTCCATGACTCAATCTTCGGCATTGATTCATTTATATGGGTCTCGCACTGGAGGCACTAGTACCCAGCGGGAGCTTTTTCTTCTAGCGAAGGGAGATGACATTGGCTACTGATTCTGCTTGATTGCAGCACTTACCTAAGTGGTGCCACGTGCTGGCCAGGAACCACTGTCAACTCCATTACACACCTCAGTTCTGTTCCACCATCAAGTGCACACCATGGGAGTGACAAAGCCTCAGTTCGACCGTTGTCAAAATTATTTTTGCATCACTGCCTAATTTCTTTGTTTCATGGCATCAGCCTAGTTTTCTTATTCTGTCTGTGATGTCGGAGTCCAAGAAAAACAGGCCGCAAAACACCCCTATCATGCAATTTTGTTCCTGTGGAAAGCCGATCGTGGAAGGAGGATCAACATCAGGCCTGCTGGACCTGTCTTGGCCTGGAACATGATACAAAGTCCTACAACACCTGCTTTGCTTTTCAATGGACCGCCGCACCTCTGAAGTACTGCAGTGAAGTTGGGTCACCCTATTCCCACCTTCGGAGGCATGCAGTGAACCTGTGTCACCAAGGACAGGTCTTTGAGCCTTTCCACTGGGTCCCATCCCAGTTTCTCTGGTACTGTGGGAAGAGCAGGGTTCTCCTCAACCTTGCCTAGCTGAGGCATCAGAAGCCCTCGGGCATGGGTCTGGTGGACAGCTGGCTCCTTCTGGTCGGCCGGATGAGCCCCCCCCCCCGTCTGTTTCCTCTGGGCAGCAGCTGTCTCCGGTGGTGAGGCTGAAGCTGTACACTCAGTCTACACCATAGAACACCTCAGTTTCACAGCCTGCTGTCACCCCCTGCTTCTGACACTGTTTGCAGTGTCAGTGAGTGGGGTGGTACTGGCCATGACATCAGGCCCCCTCCCAGTGCCGTTCATGGTACTGGCAGAGGGCCAGACACCGAGGCCAGGTGGTGTCCAGTTACTGTGGTGGTGGTGTTTATCTCTGACTCGAGCAGTCCCTGCAGCTCTGAGGAGGAGGCCGATTCTGAACCTGGCAACAGATGCGGCACTGGTCCCGGTGTTAGTTCTAGGCCTGACACCAGGCACGGTGCCGGCAATGGTGCAGCCTCCAGGTACATCCCTGGTTCCAGTGTCGCTTGCCACACTGGACTGGGCTCCAACACCTCCTGTGGTGTCAGTGGTGGGGACAGACTTGAGGTACATGGCAGAACTGGCACCAAGGATGGCACGGCTGTGGGGCTGCAGGGAGTCTGGTGACTAGATTGTTCTCTGACCTGGAGTTCAGTGCCAGAGGTGGCAGTGGTTCGGGTGTCAGCTGGGGTGCAGAATTCTGCCTAGGCCCTCTGGCTGAACCTGCCTCTGGTGAGGACCAGAGCTGCCCTAAGGAGACTGAACAGCTTGACTCTCTTCACCTGGCGATTCACACCAACAGATACCAACAAGGTTGTTCCTTTTCTATAGGTCAACACTGTTTGGCCAGGTTTGCTGTAGCCTTCCTTAGGATGAGATTTGCTGTGCATTCCTGCTGCTCAGGCACAGACCCTGGAGCCTTGGGCTCTTCTACCCCTCCTGGGTCTATTCTACCACTTCTTGAACTTTCAGGGATCAAGGGTCCTCTTGGACCCCTGGAATCAGCATGGAAGAGCGGCTGGTATGCTGTTGCAGTACTATACCAGTGCTGCACAGTCCCCGTCTGCTACCTACTTCCAGGTCCAGTGCCTCCTCTTTGTCTACATCCTCCTCAGAGGGCACAGACTCCTCCCACCACCTGTCCTTGGCCTCTGAATGCTGCACCAGAGATTCCTGCTGGACATGCTGTGGATGTTGGAACGGAGCTTTCAGCGATGACCACTGTCACTACTCCCTGGCCTAGGGCCTTCAAAGAATGCTCCAGGACAGTTTAGAGATGTCCCTTCCCTCCCCCTCCATCCCTCAGGGACATCTGCCAGAAGTATTGTGCACCCATGGATTCTGCAGGCACTGTACCTCACCCCACTTCGGGGCTTCAGATCTCGCAGACCCCAGATGGGCCTCATTGCCCAGTATGTGACTGATTCTCCTGATGTTGACTCTGTGCAGACAGATGATTTAGGTATGACGGTTTTCACCTCAGCTCACACCATGATGTGCATTGCAGCGCATCAGATACACTTTGCAGCTTACAACAAGTGCCTAGGGGTGGAGCTAGGTCAGCTTCTAGTGGCCATGCCATCGTCAGACTTAGTCAGGCTAGCTATCTGCCTTTCTGCCAATGGCCTGGAGTTGGAGAGGCACCAGACAAAGGCATTGTATCATGGCAATGAGGTGGTATCCAGGCTGCTGCGAACTGGAGTCTGCATTTGGCGGACGGCGAGGCTGGTCCGGCAAAAGGTGCTAAACTCCCACTTCCAGGGCACTCCTTTTTTTCTGCAGAGTCAGATGGAAACTGGGGCCTTTACCTTATATCTGACTCTGAACATTCTTGACCTTACCGGCCCATAAGGAGTCCCTGCCCTTAGGTGTTCTTGATGCAGAGTGTTGAGGGTGACCATTTTAATGTTTTCCAAATTGATGCCTCTATGTTAGAACAAAGCATAGTGCATTGTGGGCAATATTTTACAACCGGAGGTTCTAAAGTTGTTTTGCATACAAATCGTTGCAGGCATTATCTAAACCCCTCAATACAAAATACTGTATTGTAATGCTCACTGCACTGTGCATTATCCTCTATTTACTGACCTGTGACAAAGTCCATACTGCCTCTGGTCAGCGCCACTTACCTTCCAGTTTTCCAATATCGTCAATAGGTTACTGACTGGGTCGGGACCAGAAACATTGAGTGTAAATGGTCTGGCAGTCATTGGTGACCCAGGTTCAGGAATGGATTCTGGTTGGTTGGGGACGGCTGTGAAAGGAAGAATCAGGGGTCCCATGGTCAGCTCTCCCCACGAGAATCACATTATGACTTCTATTTGGTGAAGGCCAGGTAGCAGCTTCCAATGCCACGCATAGATGGGAAGGAGCAGCCACCGTAAGCATGTGTGTGTCTTATGCACGCGTGGTCTCTGCATGTGTAGCGTCCCTGCATGCTGGCACCCTAAGAGGAAAAAAAACAGTAGCCAGAAGAAAAAGCCCTGGTCCTCTGTCATGCCGGTGCCCCCTGCAGGCCCACACACAACCACTATTGCAAGTCACCCAACCCTATCCTGGTCATGTCGTGGATAACTGCTATGTCTGTGAGGTCAGTGACAGGGCTGGGGCGGGGATAACGGCCATGTCCGTGAGGTCAGTGACGGGGCTGAGGCGGGGATAATGGCCATGTCCGTGAGGTCAGTGATGGGGATGGGGCGGGGACAATGGCCATGTCCGTGAGGTCAGTGACGGTGTTGAGGTGGGGATAATGGCCATGTCCGTGAGGTCAGTGATGGGGCTGGGGCGGGGATAATGGCTATGTCCCGAGGTCAGTGATCGACAACGGTGCTATGTCCATGAGGTCAGTGATGGGGCTGTGGGATAACGGCCATGTCCCTGAGGTCAGGACGGGCTGGGCGGGATAACGCCATGTCCATGAGGTCAGTGACGGGATAACGACCATGTTCCTGAGGTCAGTGACGGGTTAAGCGGGATAACGGCCATGTCCATGAGGTCAGTGACAGGGATAATGTCCATGAGGTCAGTGACGGGGCTGGGGCCGGGATAACGGCCATGTCCATGAGGTCAGTGGTGGGGCTGGGGCAGGGATAACTGCAATGTCCATGAGGTCAGTAACGGGGCTGGGGCAGGGATAATGGCCATGTCCATGAAGTCAGTGACGGGGCGGGGATAACGGTCATGTCCATGAGGTCAGTGATGGGGCTGAGGCAGGGATAACTGCAATGTCCATGAGGTCAGTGACGGGGCTGGGGCAGGGATAACTGCTAAGTCCATGAGTTCAGTGACGGGGCTGGGGCAGCGATAACTGCTAAGTGCATGAGTTCAGTGACGGGGCTGGGGCAGGGATAACGGTCATGTCCATGAGGTCAGTGATGGGGCTGGGGCAGGGATAACTGCAATGTCCATGAGGTCAGTGACGGGGCTGGGGCAGGGATAACTGCAATGTCCATGAGGTCAGTGACGGGGCTGGGGCAGGAATAACGGTCATGTCCATGAGGTCAGTGACGGGGCTGGGGCAGGGATAACTGCAATGTCCATGAGGTCAGTGACGGGGCTGGTGCAGGGATAACTGCAGTGTCCATGAGGTCAGTGACGGGGCTGGGGCAGGGATAATTGCTAAGTCCATGAGTTTGGTGACGGGGCTGGAGCAGGGATAACTGCTATGTCCATGAGGTCAGTGGCGGGGCTGGGGCGGTACCATTTAGCAAGGCCAGAAACGAGAAAAAGCCTGATTTAAAAAACGGAATAAAAAAATGCAGGCACAAGAACCATTTCTTCCAGTGCTTTTTATTTCAATGTTTCTCCATACACTTTGTGAAACTGGCGCAAGCAATTGTGTTGCCACAAATTATTTATCCAGTGGAAGCCCTTTTTTTTTTTTTTTGGTTAAACAGTTAAACATTCAACAGTAACAACAATTATTATAAACTAGAACAAGAAACAAATGAAATGTTCCTTGTGTAGGAGTGATTCTTCAAGGGCCCAGTCCTGGAATTGCAAAGTGTCGGCCATGTTGTTTTACAGTTCACACTTCCATTGCACATATTTAACTGGAAACAGAAAAAATTTATTAAAAAAAAAAATATATGTATATAAAAGAAGTCTTGATGGGGGTAGGGCACAATAACCCCACTTTCTGAGAATGTTACAAGCCTAGGTCAGCCACAGTTACGGTTGGGGCCTCCTTATCGCTCCCCTACATAAAACACGCTCAAATCTTTTCTTTGATGCAAACCAGATACACAAAAAATGTCTGTACCCACTTTTGTCGGCTGATCAAGGAGGCAGTTTTTAAAAAGGCATTTAAGAGGCTGCAGCCTGAGCTCAAGGGAGGGGGCACCAATGCGCCCCACTAAACACACCCTGGGTTTCTTTTCGTCACTTTAAAATACATCATCAGAGCAAAAATAAATTTACATTCAAGAAGAGAAAAAAATAAATGAAAAATTAAAACATTCTTTTTGTGCCATGCCCACTAGAACATATGGTGGCGTAGCGTGCCAGCATTGGGGACAGTAGGCTACTGTCTCGCAAAACTCACTTGCCCAGTGCTGGGGGCACCAGACACTGTCAGTTATTTTCACCGCATCTCCCACTTATTCTTTAGAACTGCAGCAAGTTATATGAAGCAGCAGGGCATCAAATCTGGGACCTATCAGGATCACCCTGTGACCCTGCCATCTTCGTTGCCCACCTGCTGACTCATGCCTTTTGTACAGCTCGTTCAGTGGGTTACATTCTTTACTTTATTTTGTGCCCGATTAAGATGGTGCTGACCTGGCCAGCCTGTCAGCACAGTGGTAGCAGAAGATGCCCTTCTGTCCTGTTTTCAGTCCACTAAACTTCAGCATGTTTTAGGTTTCAAATAATTACAGCAGAGCTCCTTAAAATATGGCCATGCTCAGGTTTTCATCTGTATTCTCAGCAGTTTGAGCAATAAAGCATGACAGGGCGTGTGTTATTCCGGGACAGCATTATGGTGTGGGTGTGTTGTGAGGCACAAGACATAGTCGAGTGCCTCCAGACACCCGAGAACTGACGTTAATCAGCATATCAAAAACCGTGGAGTGCCTAACTGCAAATATAAAATGGATCCTATAGAATTTCAAAAACAGCGTCTCATGTGCTCGTAGCCGCTTGAGGGTTGAGGTGCTGGATGCCACGCCTCGCACCATGCTGGTAACCAAGGTTCAGAAGCGGGCTCGGACGCTGGGGGAGGAAGAGGGCTGAGTGTCCGGAGGACTGCTTTCCTCTCCCAGGGGTGGAGGGTTTCAACTCCCAGTGTTCACCTGGCCCCTGGCATCAGCTGGGGGTGAGGCAGGCTGTGGCTGCAGTATGGGGGGCGGAGGGCAGCATTCATTCCCGCACTTGAGATGCCTGCACACTGCACACTGCCCCCCGAGGGAGGGAATCCAAGAAACTTAGCTGCCTGAGCTGCCACTGACCCTAACTGCCTGGAGACCTGCACCTCACAGAGCACCAAGACCACACTACCCCTGCGCAAAGGTAAGACCTGGTGGAAAAGCAGGGGAGTGAAACTGGGATGCTCGCATCCAAGAGGGCAGCTTGAGGAGCCAAGAAACAGAACTGGGAACAAAAAAATTTTAGTTTTTGTTTTGTTTAGTTGTTGACGATGATGTACTGAGATAACATAATGGCTGGAACTGTAGCTTGACCAATCAGATGTCAAGATTTTTTTTAATCCATTTTGTTTGAGCACCCATTGTAACATGACGTTTCTTCTGATCACGGTGAACTACCATGCTACACACGCTGCTCCCTGGCCTTTTGGGACAGTGGGCGTTTGAAGGCAGCTAAAAATACTGGGGAAAAGTTGAGGGGTGTGGGGGGGGTCATATTTAAAGGTGCGCATCTTTAATGATTTCAAATTGGAAAACAAACTACTAAAATGGGTTGGGGGGGAGAAGGCATCTTACAAGACGGGAGTAAAAGGACACTAAAACAAAAAGGTATCTGAACAAAGTTCAATACTTAACATTTACTGCTGTTTTAATTAAAGGGACAGTGTTCACCAAAAGTCTAGAAGCTTATGACGAAAAGCTCTTTTAAATAAGGTACTGTGCAAGCACAGTAGCGCTACCCAGTGACCTGGGTTCGGGAACAACCTCAGGTCGCTCCTGGGCCAGTCAAGGGAGGGAGGATCGAGCATCAAAGGCTCATTGCTCCTCCCTTGGGGTGGGGGAATGCTGCACCCCCTCTGCTTGACTGCCACCTGGCAAAGATCCAGAGGAAGCATAGCGAGTGCACATTTCAGGGGAAGGGACTGCCGCTGAATGCCACGCCCGCGTGCCTACATGTCAGTGCACGCCTGCACCCTCTGGAGTAAATGCCATGGTCCACCCAGAGTTGGAAATGGCACCCCCCCACAGGCAAGCAACACGGCAGGAAACCCAACACCACTGTGAGTGGCTCCGAGTAAGTGGTGAATAACGAGTAAGTCAAAAAGAAGGTCAGTGAAGGGGCTGGGGGGACGGTGGATGGATTTGGGGCAGAAGGAGAAGAAACAAGGAATGGGAAATAAAATATTAATAAGATATTTTCCTTCATTTCTAGTCACAGTATACTTGAGAGATCTATGACTAAGTCTCCCCGGTACTGCTTTACGGGTCACGGCTACCACCATCTTATGGAACCTGGTGATGTCACACAAGGGGAAGCTGTACCCCCCCCGGACTACCCCTCAAGTGGAATTCCCCTTGAGGCAGCAGAGGAGGGGAGGATAAAGCCCTGCCCAGGGTGCAGAAGCACCGTCGGAGGCAGCCCTGCCTCCGAGGCAACTTTCAGGGAAACAAGTTCCTTCAGCACATGACATCACAAAATTCCACAAGATGGTGGAAGCCTTATAGCAATACAGAGCTGACTTTATAAGGCAGCTCACTGGGCTGCTGCCAGCCATAGGTAACTCCAGTAAATCATTTAAAAGATATTTGCAGTGGCTTTCAAACTATGAGAGTTGCTGTTCACCAGCCTTCCCCTTTAAGAACAAGAAAAACAAAAACATTTTTTTATTCTGTTCATTCTTCTATAGTGCAAAGCATGTTCCTTCTTTCCTGCTCTGTTTGTCTTTTCATCTTCTTACAAGGGGTAATCATGCCAAAGGCTGTGAAAACAGAAAACAGAATGTTACAAAGTCCCACAGTGAAGAAGGATACTGAACCCCCTCAGGGCCTGTAGACAAAAAGTACATTTTCAGTTCATATGGTAGCGCTTTAAAGAGTCCACTGATGTTATTATTTGTATTAAAGGTGACCTGCAATAGATTGGAGCGGCTGGCTCTGGTTCTCACACAATCCATCAGACTACTCCAGGAGTTTAAAGCTGCAATAAGTATAATGTTTACAAAGCATTTTTTTAAATTTACTATGATTTTTATCCCCTAGTGCCAGCTGGCCCCCATCGGTTCAACCCCTTCCCCACCCAGTCACATCACCTGTCTTCTCCAGAGTGCACCATGGCTTGCTCCCTAGAGCGGGACTGTGCGGGTGGGCTACTCAGGATGGAAACTTGATCAGTGTTCCGGGAAGGAGTGCCATGGTTGGTGGTGCGGGGAAAATGTCGTCCTGCTGAGCCGGTGGTTTTTCCTGTGCTTTCCTCCCATTACCTTGGGACGCCAAGGATGCTTCTCAACATATACACATGCTTAACGTGCAGTCCCCCCATCCAGTCCCTTGGCTCTGGTACACTGCCACATGTGGTCACTCAGGTGGCGGTAGGGCAGTGGAGGCCAAGCACCATCCCTTCCCGAGGTGGAGAGTGTCCAGTGGGACTCTCCTCACACTTCCCCCGGTCAGCCCTCTGATGACTCAGGCTCGTTCTTGTACTCAGATCGTTGCTGTCGTGAGTTGTATGTTACCGCTGTGCTGGTGGACCAGCCAAAGTGGTTCATTTAAACAATATGGCATGACAGACAGTGGGTTACTTTTTGCCATAAAGGTTCTTCTACCAGTGCGAGTGTGTAGTTGGTTTCTCAGCGCTGTCCCTGCTACCCCCAACCAGCCCACATCTCCCCCAAACCTACCTGCTGGTATTCTCCAACAGATTGCCCCCCATGGTGAGGCCAGATGGGGAAGGGCCGTGTCTCCCCCAGAATATATATCCAGAACAGCAGGCAGACCCAGCAATGGGGCAAGCTGGAGGCAAGCAGTAGGGTTTCCCAGCCTGCACCACATTTTCTGTATTTCAGTCCTTGCCCACCTCCCCAGACTTTGGGCATAATCCCTTCAGGCCTCAACATATGTGGACATCCCCCTGTGGAAGAGCAAGCTCTGTGGCCCACTGCAGGGGTCACCAGTGCAGCAGAACTCAACATCATCCCTCTCTGGGGTGGGAGTACTGCTGAGTGGCAGTGCCTTCCAAGCCCTTGGGCCACCCAGCCATTTTCCTGAGTCCGTTTCTGAACTTGGGTCACCAGCATGGGAGTGCATAGCGGCACTCGCTGTGCCATCAGGAGGCCCACTAGCCAATGGATTATTGGGGGATTCACCCACTCGTCACGTGGTGTGGCACAAGGTGCATCCATGTGACTTAGCCACACGAGAAGTGGGTAATCACCCAATTACCCTTGGCCTGGAGTGCCTTTCTGTGATTATACAGTGAACGCGTGTGTAATGTAATATAAATGTACAAATTCTCATTGGCTTGGCTTTTTAGTTGATATCTATTACAGTTCTGCTGTGCTCACTTAGAGGCTGTAACTGCAAAGACACTGAATACATTCAGACACAAGCTGGACGAATATAAATGGGCCCAGAGTTTCAAAGCGTGGCACAGGGTTTGTGCAAAGCCCTGCACCATGACGGTTAGGTTCTGGCAGTATACGGAACCCCTTTGTCGCAACTGCACCTGATTTTAGCAGGTCAGTCACAGTTACGACAGTTTACCTGATTTACTGAAGCTTGCACCAAATATTTGTCAGAAGTCTCATAAAAAGGGTACACAAGGGCCAGCCCGGTGGCGCTGAGGTGCTGGATGCCTTACTTCGCGCTACATCGGTGACCCGGGTTCGGGAACGGCCTCAGGTCATCGGGGTGCCGGCATGGGGAAGCAGGATCGGCAATCGACTTCCTCTCCTGGGAGGGGGTCACCCATATGCAGTCCCGCTGTCACCGGATAGAGGTCCGGTGGCAGGCGGTAATGGCATGACTGGTAGGGTGGGGCATCCCGTAGTGCCTCCATACACGCATGCAATGCCGGGACGCATGGCACTGGGGAGCAATATCAAAAAAAAAAATTTACAAATTACCTAAGGAAAAAAAAAAGTACCCGGGGTTGCTGCAAACTAGACCAGAAAAAGTTGGTGTAACCTGCGGTAATTAGCGCATAGGATTGAGAATCCCGATCGCCAGCCAGCAGAATGCCACAAGCCGCATGCACCATGTGTTTAACACACACAGAGCTTACGGCATTCGGGGCCTTTTGAAAATGTGACCCCTGGATACAAATGACAAGAGTTGAAGCTGCTAAATGACAGGGAGACATTCCTGATGGACCACACAGTCTTTATGCCTCTGAAATCCAAGTATAAACCTCTGTGGCAAGAGACGCATTTCGGGCATGAATGCTGCCTCTGAGACAGATGGGAGGCTGGGGAGCTGGAAGATACCAGGGGTGGGAACAAAAATGATCAAATGGATCTCCAATTGGCTGAAGGGAAGGCAGCAGAGGGTGGTAGTTGGGGGGGGGGGCCCTCATCACCAAGGGATGTGACGATCGGAGTGCCACAGGGAGCTGTGGTAGATGACACAGATGGGTGGAAAAGGCTGCAGGATGACCTGACCAAACTACAGGAATGATCAGAAACATGGCAGCTGGGGTTCAACACCAAGAAGAAAAAATTACTCACCTTAGTAATGTTGTTTCTTCTAATGGAGTCTTGCTATATTATGACATATGCAGTGAGTCCCAACCTTCGAACTGCTCCCAGTAAGTCCCAACCTTCGAACTGCTCCGGAGGTGAAAGAGTTAACTTTCCATGCAAGGCATGGAACCTTGAGCATGAGCGCGGTTGAAAACTCTGTCTGTTGTTAATCAAACTCAAACTGTCAGATCTTTACGAGCAAAACTCACTAAGGTTCTGTGTGGAAGTCAGAACCTCACACTAGCCAACTGGCTACTAAATATAAGAACACATTTTCTTGGTCCCAAAACAAAGACTCAAGTCAGGGATCCAAAAATTAAAAACATAACACCCAAACACCCCAAAAGGAGGGTAAAAATAAAGTGGGCATCTACTAAGTGCCAACACTGCACTGCCCACCCACATCCCAAAAGTAGAGGCTCTGAGAGGGCAGGGAGGTCATAATATGTTAAGACTCCATTAGAAGAAACAACATTACTAAGGTGAGTAATTTTTTCTTAAACAACATGAAGTCTTGCTATATTATGACATATGCAGACTATAAAGCAGTACCTCCATGGAGGAGGGACAGAACCTACTGAAATAGGCTCTGAAGCTACAGCTGTAGCCAAACCGAGCATCATTCCTAGCCTGGATGTCTAGGAGTAATGCTTGGTAAAAGTGTGAACTGTTTTCCAGGTAGCTGCTTGACATATCTCTAGGATAGGGATGTCCCTGGCAGCAGCCAGAGACGCAGCTGTACCTCTGGTAGAGTGAGCCCTCAGGCCTGAGGGAGGAACCTCACCCAGTTTTTTCATAGCAAAATTGGATACAAGAGACAATCCACCTGGCAATGGATCTTTTAGTGGCAGGTTTCCCTTTACCAACCTCACCATAAGTGAGGAACAGTTGGAGGGAGTCAAACCTGTGACCCTTGGTATGTTCTATGTAGTAACTAAGGGCTCTTTGACATCTAAACTGTGCAGTCTCCTCTCGCCAGAGGAGGAATGGTCAGTGAAGTACAAAGGAGAGACAGATTGATTAAGGTGGAAGTCTGAAACCACCTTAGGCAAGAACTTTCTGTTAGTCCTGAGGACTACCTATCTCATGAAAGGAGATAAAATCAGGTTCCTTGACAATGCTTGTAATTCACTTTGTGCCTGGCAGAAGTGATGGCTACCAAAACACAGTTTTCCAAGTCAAATACTTAAGCTCTGCTGAAGACAATGGCTCAAAGGGGTTGCATAAGCTGAGCGATGCAAATATTAAGATCCCAGGCAGGGCAGGGGCCCTGAATGGAGGGTTGGTGTGAAGCAACCCCTTGAAAAATGGAGAATACAGGATGAGCCAAAGAGAAGAGGGTTTACCTGTTGATAAGAAAGCAGACACGGCTGCCAGGGTGCACTTTAGGGTAGCTGGTCTCAGCCCCAAAGTATTCAAATGCACCATATAATTCAGGACTGTGGGTAAGTCAGCAGATTCTGGGGAAATATGCTTGCCAGAGCACCAAATAGAAAAGCTTTTCCATTTGGAATTATAAGTAGCCCTGGTGGATAGCTTCCTAGAAGCCTTCAATATAGCCAATACACCTTGGGAGAGGTGTAGGTCAGCAAACTCTAACTCTTCAAGAGCCAGGCCTTGAGATTGAGAGATCTGAGATTCGGGTACCAACCCCTCCCCTGAGCACAGGTTAACAGGTTGTGATTCCTGGGAAGACACAGGGGAAGGTGGACTGCTAAGGACATAAGGAGTGGGTACCAGGGCTGTCTGGCCCAATCTGGAGCAATCGGGATCATTTTGCAGGGTTGAGATCTGATTTTGACTAGCACCTTGAACAGAAAGGTGGGGGGGGAAGCATAGAGAAACTTCCCTTCCCAACTGAGAAGGAAGGCATCCAGAGGGACTGAGCCCAACACTGGGGGCCTGCAGCAAAAGGGAAGTTGGTGATTGTCTAGGGCTGCAAAAAGATCTATCTGCGGGGTGCCCCATCTGGCAAATACTACCTCCAATACTAGTGGATCCAGTGACCATTCGTGATGGCCCTGGGAAATCCTGCTGAGAGCATCTGCCAGGACATTGTCCTTGCCTGGGAGGTGAACTGCCGTAAGGGAGGTGTTCAGGGAATATGCCACAGACCACAACTTCATTGCTTCAGTGCACAAGGCCATAGACCGAGTGCCTCCTTGCTTGTTGATGTACCACATTGTAGTGGCGTTGTCTGTTCTGATCTGTACAACTTTGTTCTGAACAGAGGTGGAAAAAACTTGAAGTGCTAGAAAAACTGCTCTGAGTTCCAACAGATTGATGTGGAGCAGAGATTCCTGAGGGGACCACAATCCCTGGGTAGTGAGATCGCCCATGTGAGCTCCCCACCCCAAGAGGGATGCATCTGTAGTAAGGATTAAGGAGTGAGACTGAGGGGTGAAGGGGACCCCCTGTCTCAGATTGCTCTGGTCCTGCCACCACTGAAGGGCTTGGATCAGGGTTCGAGTCACTGGGATCAATTTGGTCAGAGGGTCTCTCCTTTGTGACCAAAAGGCTCTCAAATGGAACTGGATGTCCCTCATCTGAAATCTTTCTCCCTGCACAACTGCTGTAGAAGCAGCCATGTGCCCCAGGAGATGCAGAAAATGCCTTGCTGGTTGAGAGACCTGCAGGGTGAAAGAGGAGGCCAGAGAGACCAAGGTCCTTGCTCTTTCCAGAGGAAGGAAGGCTCTGGCCTCTTTTGTGTTCAGTTCTGCACCTATGAAGGTGAGAAGCTGGACAGGATCTAGAACTGACTTTGGAAGATTGAGAAGGAAACCTAGGGATGTGAGCAGTTGCTGAGTTACCCGAAGGTGTAGTTTGACTTGTTCTGGAGACTGGCCTACTATGAGCCAGTCGTCAGGTAAGGAAAAATGGCAATCTTTTTGCCTTCTTGAACTGAACTGCTACTGCCAGGCATTTTGTGAATACCCTCGGGCAGAGGTGAGGCCAAGGGCATTGCTCTGAACTGGTAATGGCCTGAGGGCAGTTCGAATCTGAGGTACTTTCGATGGGAGCTTCTGATAAGAACATGGAAGTAGGCATCCTTGAGGTCCAGGAACGCTAGCCAGTCCCCTGGCCTTAGGTTTGGTTTTAAAAGGTGCTTGTTTAGATATCCGAGATCCAGGATGGGCCGCCATTCTCCTGTATTTTTTGGGGTAAGGAAGTACCTGGAGTACAACCCTTTGCCATGGTGTAGGGGTGGAACCCTTTCCACAGCTCTGAGAGCCAGGAGGGTAGAAACTTCTGTTTCTAGGGCAAGTGCCTCTGATGGATGACATAATCAGGCTCCTCTTGGTCATCACCAGCTTCCTCAACAGGGAGCTGGAGAGTTTCAGCAACTTTTTTATAGAACATGAAATGAGAAGGGGACTCAGAGAGCCTGGGAGGAGAAACCCCTGACGGTCTGTCTGGAGAGATGTCCGGTTCAATGGGCACATCCAGACTTTCAAAATCACATTCACTCTCCTCATACTCCTCTTCCCCTTCCTCCGGTTCAGAAAAATCCTCAAAATCATAATCTTGAACCGGTCGAACTGAGCGCTTCCCTGATGGTGTCGGTTCGGACGGAACCGGGGAAAGTGACTGGACAATTTGAATTGCTTTAGCTATTTCCTCAGCGGTTGGAGAGAGAACCTTTGGCTCCACACCAGCTGACTTTCTAGTCCTTTTAGTTGGAACCGGCTCATCAGAGCTGGCTCTTCGTTTGCTCGAGGAAGTATCATCCTGGTCAGAGGGCACTTCCTCCGGTTCGGTTGAACCGAACCAGGCTGGCCATCTGGGTCAGCAGACTTTTTGCCTCCCTTTCCTGAGCCTACCAACTCTCTTTTCTATGGTGGCAGCGAGAATTCCATAAATCTGGCAGTCTGTATTGAGGTGGTCAAACCCCAGACAATACAAAGACTCTCTTATCGGTTCCCCAACCGTGTCACGGTCGGAAAAACGCAGAATGAACGCTTTTTTTAGAACCATAAGAACCGGAACCGTGACTCAAAATAAGGACTAGTAAATTTTGAAAATAACCTGATCGGTTCAAACCAAACCGAAAAGCATTTACAACTTCCACACAGAATAATTATAAATGTAAGCCTATCTATTACTTACAATACCACAGACAGAGCTTGAACCGACCAGTTGTGGTTTAATTTCGGTCAAAAAAACGATAAAATAATACTTTAACCGACAAAACGAACCGAGCAGAAGGAGAAATCTCCGGAGCGACTGTTTAGTGAGGCGAAGCAAAGAATCTGACAGTTTGAGTTTGATTAACAACAGACAGAGTTTTCAACCGAGCTCGAGCTCAAAGTTCCATGCCTGGCATGGAAAGTTAACTCTTTCACCTCCGGAGCAGTTCGAAGGTTGGGATTCACTGGGAGCAGTTCGAAGGTTGGGATTCACTGCATATGTCATAATATAGCAAGACTTCATGTTGTTTGAAGTGCAAAGTACTGCACTTTGGAACTAGGGACCAGGGGAGGAGCTATCAGCTCTGAGGGGTTCAGCTGGAAAGCGCCGGGGAAGAGAAAGATCTCAGGGTGATTATAACGGGAAATATGAACAACTCGGCACAGTGCAGGAAGGCGGCAGCAAAAGCCAACAAGATGCTGGGGTGTATAGTGAGAGGTATCTCTTCCAGGAAGAGGGAGGTGATCCTTCCCCTGTACAGGTCACTGGTTAGAATGCACCTGGAGTACTGTGTGCAGTACTGGTGCCCATTCCTGAAGAAAGATATCAACTTATTAGAAGGGGTACAGCGCTAGGCGACAAAGATGATCCAGGGTCTGGAGAGTATGTCCTATGAGGATAGGCTGGGTGAGCTGAACATGTATTCACTGGAGGAGAGGAGGGATGGGGGGGATACGACTGAAACTTTTAAATACTAAAAGGGGATTAATAAACTGACACAGAGAGATCCTCCAGATTAGAAGTGGGAGGGACACAAGAGGGCATAAATTGAGACTGGTGGGGGGATATTCAGGAGGAAATCAGGAGACACTTTTTACTGAGCGGGTGATGGATAAGTGGAATGCCCTGCCTGAGGAGGTGGTAGCCTGTGATGCACGTGGGGGTTTAAGAGGGGTGGGACAGAGTGAGGGGAGGGGTAATTAAGAGGAGTGCGAGGGAGGGTGGGGCAGCTGCAAGTTGAGGGGCTCACTACACAATCGAACAGACTTGATAGACCGTTAGGCCTGTTTCTGCTGGCATTTTCATATGTTCGTATTATGGATAGGGCTGCCTCTCAGGCAGGGCTTTAACCTCTACAGTTAAAGGGCTGAACTTCACTGCTGTGGCAGCTCAGTGGCGCAATGCCTAATAAACAACAAACTGTGAGTCATGGGTTCGAATCCAAACAAGATCCCCTCGGTTTTCTTTTGTCATAATTTCATTACAGTGGTGATGTATGGCAGCGTGGAGTTGGAATAGTAAATATATAGGAACAGGGACTTAAATGTGAGAAAGATTAAGTGCAACAGTAAAGTGAAGTGCTGCCTCTTATTTTATTTTATGTATTGAAAAGTTTCACCAGAAAGGCATGCTGAACAAGTTTTTTTTAACCTCTTTCTTTGTCATTCCACCTGCTGAACTCTCTCAGAAGTGGTCGCACTGGGTCCTTAGTCCTAGTCCCGCCCATCTGAAGCCCCTCTCGCCCATTCCATCCGCCGCTGCTACCGCCTGGTTCCCCGGCTCTGAGTCCCCTGAGGCAGGACCGCCAGATAAGCACTTCTTGGTGGTCTATCTACAATCTAGTCTGGCAGAGCATGGCAGATGGGAGCACACAGGTGGAAAGAGGGAGGCCCAACTCTGGGCGTGGTGGACCGACCCCCCCCCCCACCTATCAGAAGGTGGAGGCCGTTTCTGTATTTTCCCTCATACTGCCCTTGCCCCCACCCCCCCAGGTGGAGCCACGATGTGCTGTGACGCCAGGGAATGTCTTGTCGTGGCTCCGCAACCCTCTATCCAAGCCCTGTAGCATTGTGGTACCTGCGGTCTCCACCGGAGGTCACCGAGGTGCTGGGCACAGTCCCTGGATCCTCCCGAGGAAGGAGAGCTGTCCTCCAGATGCTCAATCCTTCCTCACCCTGCCGATCCCCGGCGGCCCAGGGTCCTTCCCGAACTCAGGTCGCCAGCATGGCGCAAGTTGTGGCGTGCAGCGCCTCAACCCTCAGCGCCACCAGGCCGACCTACTGAACAACAGGTTGCTCGTCTCCTGGTGCATCTTGGGGGAGAGGGTAGAGAGAGAATCAAGCAGTACAGTAACACGAATTTGTAGACATTTGATACAGCGACTGTGGTACATCAAGGTTTACCAGGCTAATTAGTCAAGTAAAAGGAAATACTGGTACACAGATTCAGAGAGATTTTAAGTGCCAACAGTAAATACAAGTGCTAGGGGGGAACTACTGCAGAGAGACAGTAGAGCAATGAAGTAGTTAGCAGAGTAAAGCAAGTAGTTGATAAGAGCTAGAGGCATGCACAGTTAGAGGAGTAGTAGTCTGTAAGGGCTAAGGAGACAGAGGAAGATGAGTGTCCAATTTGAGGTGGCAACAAGTTCCAGAGCTTTGGGAAGTTGTGGAAGAAGGCAGAATGGCCAGCTGCAGTGAGCCTACGAGGGACAACCAGAGTCCTGGTGTCAGTGGGGATGGGGGGGCAGGTATAGTAAGAGCAGTTGAGAGATAGAGGGGGAAGGAGATGAAATGAAAATTACGTACCTACCGTAATTCTTGATCTTCTCTTGTATCTTCACCATTCATTACTTCCTGGGTGTTAGCCGGAGGCGCGCACCCGTCACGGGACCTTTTTTTTTTTTTTAAACTTTGGCACCGCCCTCGAGAGTGACGTCATGCGTCATGCGCGAGGGGTGGCCGTTAGTAGCGACTGACTCCTCCTCCAACTCAGTTCTGTGAGCCGGAGAGGCAAAAAGCGAAAGCAGAGAATTGAAATAGCGAGGCAAGATAGCCAAGGGATAGCAAAGCAAGGAAGAATGAACTGAAAAAGGAATAAGCCGATGGAGGAAGGACAGAGGAGATAAGAGTATCCCTAACCTAGGGACTGCAGGGCCTCCTTACCTGGGCGACTCTAGGAGGAGAGAAAAGGAAGAAAATGAGAAAGAAGAAGAAGAAGAAGAGAAGAGAGAGATGGGATGTTGAGGGGACCAGAATGCCCAACGAGCATAGTTAGCATATAGCTGAAGGCTCGACTAACAGGGAAGCAAGAATCCCCGGAGATAGAGCTGAAGAGAAGGTTCACCAAACCCGCTAGACAGACTCAGGAGGGCATAGTCCTTATCTTCAACATGCCATTGTTGATACCCACTCGCTCCTGGCCAAGGAAGGCCTTGAATCGGAGGACACCCTGAGGAGGGAAGAATAAACCCCAGGCAGCAAGAGGCTGCTCAGGGGTTTAGAAATGGAAATGTAAGCCTTTCAGGCATTTCACGCATAGAAGTGGGACTCAGTCGGACTCAGCTAAGGCAGGCCAGAGGCTTAGGCTGGGAGGATTGGATATGGTCAGCACTGCTCTTCTGTAAAACTGTCCAGGAGGACACTTGAAAGGAAAAACCAATTATACAATCTCACGAGAAGGGTTGCCTGCCCTCTCATCTCCCCTCTTGTTTGTTTTCCTTTTTTTTTTTTTTTTTTTTTTACAGATAATAATTTGCAGGCTAGGAGCATGACCCCAATACCAAGGATGCCTATAGCAGTCGAAGAGAGTTCCCTCAGCATTTTTTCTCCCTTTTCTTTTTTTTTTTTTTTTAGAAAAGAAAAGAACAGACGTGCCCGTTCCTCTGCTCTGCAAGGCAAGAATAGAGGGGGGGAGGGGTTTTTGATTCTAGGGCGTAAAGCTGGAGCACGGGATTGCAGGATCAAAACTGAATAGCCTGAGCCAGGCTATAACCCCAGAGGTATCTCGCCCGAGAAATGGCAAGAGATAGTTGTGCAGTTTGATCGCCAATGCAAATCCACGAGATGGCCCACGAATCTTAGAGTAAATAATTTTTTCTGGAGAAATAAGAACCCCCCCAAAGAATAGATTTTTTTTTTTGGAAAAACTGAGCAATTCTTCCTATGTTTTAAAGTTTTTTTTTTTTTATTTTGCAGAGAGAGGAAGGAGGCGGAGGTGGAGAAGCCACAAGAAGAGGCCACTGAGGGGATGGTGGGCTGGTGTAAGTAATGAATGGTGAAGATACAAGAGAAGATCAAGAATTACGGTAGGTACGTAATTTTCATATCTTCCCTTGTCAATCTTCACCATTCATTACTTCCTGGGTGAGTACCAAGCTCGGGAAGAGGCCATACCCTGAGGGAACAAGACCCCCAGCCTTCTGCTGGTGAAAAACAGAAGGAGAAGACCCTGGCTTATTCAGAAAGCCTAAGTGGGGGAAGAGCTAGGAGGTGCCTCCCGAGGACGAGGAGACGGAGGGAGCCCCTGTAAAAGTCTCCTAGCTCTAGAGGAGAAAAGACGGATCCCCCGGAAGGCGGAGCGAATCACCCTACGCCGGGCCAGGGGTGACAACCTGGAAAGACGAAGCCATGCCGTCCGCCTGATGCAGATCACTGTCCCCGCAAGCCTGGAAGCCACCTCATTGGCGTCATAAGATGCCCTTGCTTGGTGTCTTGTCAGCTCCAGGCCTACCGCGGAGAGGGCAATGGCTTGTCTGGTTTGCTCCGTGTCAGGCATTGATGCCAGCAGCTGGGACATCATCGACCACAAATGCCGGTTGTAGGCAGCGTGGTGAGCCTGATGTGATGCAATACAGGCACTCGCATGAGAAGAAGAGAACACTCTTCGCCCCCAACGGTCGAACTGGAGAGAGTCCAGATCCGGTGGGCGGTCGTGCGCCAGGCAGCGGCGCCCAGAAGGAGTATCTAGGTAAACCAAACCAGAGGGCGGGTTGGGAAGGGAACCTAGAGACTCAGAGGGCGACAATACCTATGCTGACAGTCGGCCGGGGCTGGAGAAGAAGCGGCAGGGGACTGCCAGGACCGGATAGACGCCTCCTGGAAGGGGATAGGCCAGGAAGGTACCACCAAATGCTGGGCACTGAATTCACCAAGGAATTCACGCGTCTCCCGTTCGGTATTGTCTCTCCGAACATAGGAAATCCGAAGATCCCTCACCATCCTCGAGAGGAAACGCTGATATTCAGTGAAATCAGCATCGGAGGACAGATGAGCAGGGGGTTCCTCTCCCTCAGAGGAGGGAGACGAGGATGATGGGGAGCTGGAATGTCCAGAGGATTCCTCTTGGCCCGGTGGGGAGAGTGAAAAGACCAGCCATGCATGTATCCAACATAGAGGGAAGGCCACCATAGAACCCCACATGAACTGCTCCCAGGATAAGGACCCGTAGGACCGACATGGCCTGGGAGGCGGGGTGGTGGAAAGCAGAGAGATGGAGAGGGGCACCTCCGAGGAGGCAACTGCTCTCTTAGGGCTCTGGAATCTGGGGAAAGGAGCCTAGTAGGGGATCCCGGATATCAGACCAGGCCGCAGAACGGAACTCTGGGGAAGCGGAGCCTGGAAGAGCCCTGGGGAGAACCTCCCTGTGGACGCGCCTGGGACTGCATGGATCCAGAAGGGCAGTCCGCTAACGCGACCGGAGGGCCCTAGAACCCTGGAGGAAGGAGCGAGGCTCTGCACTCGGCTCCTGGCCACCCCTGGGGTGGCCAAAAGAAGCAGAGCAGCAGACCCCCTGCCCTCAACCTCGGACTCCCGAGAGGCCTCCTCACCGATAGCGTCTCCCGTCCCTAGAGGGGCAACAGCACCCCAGGCGGTAGCTGTCACCAGGCCTCTCAGAGAGAGCCTCCCCTCCGTCACCCCATCCTGCCCCGGGGCTCCCGCCACCCAGCCGGGGAACCCTCAGGAGACGACGGTAGGGGGGACAGAGGGAGGGGCCCGCTGCGCCGCCTGGTACCCCTAGCCACCGGGGACCCAGACCCCGAAGAGTGGGGGTGCCAGGATGGGTCCACCTCCGAGTCATCGCCCGAGGAGGACGAGAGCAGCAGGACCTCAATGCTGGCCACCCCAGGGGTCCCCGAGGCCACGAGGCCGCGAACGGCTCCAGTACCAAGGGAGACGCCGCTCGCCCCCCCCCCGCCGGTAGCAGCCAGGCCAAACCCATACCCCAACGGGCTCCGGCAGGTCGGCACCGCCTGGAGAAGAGAGGCCCGCAGTGCCGCCCGGCGTCGGCGCGGCGGCACCGCCAGCGCGCTCGCCATATCCCATCGGCACATGAGCGAAGCAGTGCCGAGCTGCGCCGCGCCGCCAGCAGCGCCGCCCGATCACGGCGCCGCGCGGCGGCGGGATCCACGGCACCTGAGCAGCGCCCGGGATCAAGACACGCCGATCACGCACTGACGGTGCGGGATCAACGGCGCTGAGAGGCAGCGTTGAGGTCCACCGAAGCCAGGCCCAAAAGCCAAGGGCCTCGACACACGGAGTACCGCCTCGAGGAAGGTGACTGCCAAGGCGGTGTCGGCGTCGCGGCCCCGGGAGGGACTACGACGCTCCCCCAACACCGCAGAAGGGGCCTCCTCCTTGGCAAGATTAGACGAGGAGACCCCCTCCTCCTCGGACCGTATAGGCCCGGGAGGGGACCCGGGGGAAGGGCCTAACGACCTTGCCCGAGAATCCCGAGAGCGACGTCGTCCCCCGAAGGTCGGCGGGGCCTTGCCGAGCTTAAACGCGTGGATTTCGAGGACACGACGGTCCATGGAGAAACAGGCGTCGCATGAATCCATATCATGGTTGGGTCCCAGGCAACGAAGGCAAACACTGCATGCCGGTCCGCCACAGGAGCACCGACCATAGGGGCGTGGCCTGTCTTAGAAAAGCGCTTAGCTCCCGAACCGACATAACGCTAAACTATTAAGGCTAAACACAGTAGGAAACACACCCGCGCCATAGAAAAGGAACAGTCTTACCAGATCGGGCGCCGAAAGCGAAGAGAAAACAGGAGTCGGAACACTACTACGCAGTTTACTGACGCTACACACACGAAAGCAGGTGCTGCCTCGACGGGCGGGAGAAACAGAACTGAGTTGGAGGAGGAGTCGGTCGCTACTAACGGCCGTCGCAGATGACGATGACGCCACTCGAGGGCAGCCAAAAAGTTTAAAAAAAAAGCTCCGTGATCGGTGCGCGCCTCCGGCTAACACCCAGGAAGTAATGAATGGTGAAGATTGACAAGGGAAGATCCAGAATTTAGTGAATTTAGCAATATGGGTCAGCAGCTAATTGGTAAGTGAGGGGAAAGCAAGGGAGTGGTAAAGATTGAGGGGGCGCATCAAGAGTGAAAGGGCAGAAGGAGTTGAAGAGTGACTCCAATCTGGTTAATGCGGACTGTGGGGTAGCACTCTAGACTACATCACAGTAGTTGAAGACAGGGAGAAATCATCTTCTGGACTAATTTTCGCCTTACCGGAAGAGGTAGGGAGTCACTGTTCCTGAAAAGGGTGGTAAGCTTGGGGCATAATTTTTTCAGAATAGCTTTTACATGTCAAGAGAAGCTGAGGTGCTGGTTGAGCCAGACTCCAAGGTATCTGAAGGAGGAGGTGTCCTCCAGCAAAGTCCCATCGAGGGTGTGAACGGAAGAAATGGAGGTGAGCCTGGAGAGTCTCTGCTTTGTGCCAAAGGTCATGGAGACATTCTTTTTGGCATTTAGAGAAAGTTGGTGAGTGCTAAGCCAGAACTGGAGCTCGCTGAAGTCCAACTGGAGTCTGGTTTCAACATCTGAAACAGTGCGGCCATACAGTGTTGTCAGCATACATTCAGATGGAAGTTGAGGTACATACTGACGGAAGGTCATTTAGGAATATAAAGAAAAGTATGGGGCCTAGCACTGATCCTTGAGGGACACCAGTGTCTACTGGAAGCGGGGGAGGGGGGACTGAGTCAGCGATCCTGACTGATTGTGGCCTACCTGTAAGGTAAGCTCTGAACCAGTTTTATGGCAGAGACAGACAGTCCAGCTTAGGAGCGGTTGTTTAGGAGAAGGGAGTGGGAGACTGTGTCGAAAGCCTCTGCAAGTTCAACGAAGATGGCCGAGGTGATTAGGTCACTCTCCATCCCTGTGAGGATGGAGTCGGTGAGCTCTGAGGCAGGGCTGCCCTGGAGGCAACATTCATTCAAGAATGATACCATTTAACCCCCTCTTGGCACCATATCATGCTGTATGTACATTTTCCAGAGAGGTTTTTCGCAATAGCCATATCCGTCATTCTGTGGATATACCCTGGTCACAGAGAGGTGCCCTGTTTGGGTCTGTATCTCTGGTCTCCCCTGGTAGCCCACCAGCTATCCCATGGTTCTTCCCTCCACCGAAAGGGCTCCGATGGGAAGGCCATCCTCCCGAAGATGCAGTGCACCACGTGGACTAAATCCAGTGCCGGCAGTCATTAGGAGCCAGGAACCCAGACGGTCAATCAGACGGCCGTGGGGTTTTCTCCCATTTTTGCTGATCCCTCCCACCTCCCCTGACATGAGTGCAGCCCCTGTCAGCCTTGAGTGCTTGCAGCATGTCCCATGCAACAGGAACAAGCCCCCAGCCGAGTCACAGGGGTCACTGCAGTGCCGGAGCTTGCCGTCAACCCTCTAAAACTGAGGCAGGCTGATGTGTGGCAGCTACCTTTGCCTGGCTCGCTTCCTGACACGGCAGCCCGGGTTCACTCCCAAACTCGAGTCATCTGCATGGCAGCACAATCCCCTGCCACTTGGCCATGTGGGTGGCCCAAATGTTGTATATTATTGTTATATTGGAGTTAGGGCCTATATCACATTTTACAGTGTGAAGTCCATACTGCAAATCTGCTCAGCTGTATTTGTTTTGATGTTTGCCTGTAACTGTCATTTCAACCAGCTTGAACTTGTTACCGCTTCTTGTTCCCCTCCCCCTCCCTGAGTTGCGCCGAAAAATGAGGTTTGGCTCAGTACATCTTTTTCAGTCACCAATATTCAAATAAATAATAGAAGATCAGATATACCCCATTTCACAGGCACTTACCCCAGTGGTTGGGCTCCCCGGACCTGGCCACAACCTGGCAAGGTAGCGGTACCCCTCATCTAGGGACCTCCCAAGGTGGAGGCGGCCAGTCGTGATAGACATGGCCTGCACATGTCCTACCATCCTGCCTGGCTCTGAGGGCTCCACGGACCTGGCCACAACCTGGCAAGGTGCCGGTACCCCTCATCTAGGGACCTGCCAAGGTGGAGGCGGCCAGTCGTGATAGACATGGCCTGCATATGTCCTACCATCCTGCCTGGCTCTGAGGGCTCCCCGGACCTGGCCACAACCTGGCAAGGTAGCGGTACCCCTCATCTAGGGACCTCCCAAGGTGGAGGCACTCATAAGAACCAAGGCCGAGTGTGCCCTATCATCCAGTTTGGCTCCAGAGACTCCCCAGGCCTGGCCACAACTGGTAAGGTAGTGGTACCCCTCACCTAGGGACCTCCCAAGGTGCAGGCGGCCAATCAGAAGGACCAGGACCCGAGCACGCCACATCATCCAGCTTGGCTCCGGGCTGTTTTTCCTTGTTCAGAGTCCCCACCTATGTGGACATTCACGGATCCATAACGGGTGCTCGAGAAAATATTTGTTGAACGCTCCGTCAGTGACACCGGCAGGTCAACTGCATTCTACAGTCATCTGCCAGTTCCACAGGCTGACTGTTTCTTCGGGGGCTTTGCCCGGTACCCATGATATCAATTCAAGTCAGAGGTAACTGGGGGGCGGGACCCCGACAGACAGCACCTGGTGCCAGCGGGTTTCCCACAGTGGCATGGCGCTGTAGTCACTGTGGGAGATCTCGCTGGTGAAATGTCGCTGTCGGGGGGGGTAACCGGACATTCACATACAAGGGTCTTTAAGCATGCACAAAGTGCCCTGCAGAGTTCGGCAAACATTAGTTCCTCCTGCACAGGATCCCTTACTGCACTACCCCCTGTGGTCACCTGGGAAGCAGTGTTGCAGAGGGTTGTGCAAACTTGCCCCTTGAGAAGGACAGCATCTTCTGAGATGCTGGAGCCTCCTCTCTCTGGCTCGGTCCCAGCGATCCAGGCTTGCTTCTGAACAAGAGCCGCTAGCATCATGAGCAGTACCACTCCTGCTGCACTGATGCACCAGTACTGGGCACCAGTATCCAAGAAACACAAATGTGATGCCTCCCTCCCTAGTGGAGGATGCGCGATCCTGGGTGGCTCCTGAAACAGGTCACTTGTGCAGCTGTCCGATGAACTGCTACTGGGCTGTTGTGCGGCCCCTAAAATACAATACTGTAACAAAAAAAAAAAACAAAAAAAAAACATTTGCATACACACTGCATGTGAGGAACAAAAGCACCACAAGATGGCAGCAAATGTAAATAGGTATCTCCTATTATATTCTGTATGAAATGGAGCATGTTCCCAGTTAATGCGCCAATATTTGACTAGAAATCGCTTTCTAATTTTTCCAGCAGTGAAGAGGTTAAATGCAGCGACTTAGAAAAATAAAACAAACAAGGGGAATGAAAGTGCAGATCGACAGAGTCATCTGTCAGGTTCCATGTCTGAAGGGGACGTGCGTGTGGCTATACCTCCCCCGTCACTGCCGCCAGCCTCGGGGGTACATGAGCAAGCTGCAGGTATGTGGGAAATGCAGCAGGTCGTAAATCAGCGATGTTAAAGGGAATGTGAACTGCCCCTGTCTGTGAGTCTTATGAAAAAAAAATGGTTCCCGTTGTGAAATCCAGTAATGGAATTTTCTGGTTACAGTTCCCAAAATTTCTTCCGTAGAAAACAGACTAAAAAATTACCTTCGAAACTGTGATGTGGGAGGCGGCCTCTACATGAGACAAGAAAGGAACGGGTGGGGATAATAATGCCGTGGCCTCTGCAGCCCTTGTACAGAAAACAAAAGTGAGTTAACTGGGGTCCTGTGGCACTTGATAAATATCCCTGGATTTTTTGTACAGGTAAGAGTTAGAGTTAAAGAGAGACTACAGCATTTGCCCTCACAGTTCTTTTTTTCTTCTTCTCTTTTTCCTCCTCTCCTCGGCCCATCATCGGGAGGGAGCCCCAGCCCTGTCCCCCCCCCCCCGATGTCCACCGGCCGATGCCAACCATCTTCTTCCAGGGCTTGCCCTCCCTGGAGGGGTTGGTGGAGGTAACCCAAGGCCCCACTGAAGACCTGATCCAGTTCTAGTTGGCGCCATGGTTATACAGGGAGTGGGACCTGCGAGCCCCTCCTTCATCTAGCCAGGAGATCCTTTTTCATTTTCTCCCTCAGGGGCAGGGCGTGCAATGACACCAATGACGGTGCCGTGCACGCTCCCTCATGCGACCCATCAGGCGTCTGCCCCGCCTCTGCCCACCGTGGACAGCGTTGGTGTGCCAGCCTCCAGCCTCTGCTTGGTGCCAGGCAAGCACTGACAGCTCATCGCCCCCCCCCCCCAGAGAAGGAAAGTTGTCCCTGGGATGCTCAATCCTTCTCCCCGGCCAACCCCTGGTGACCCGCCTGTACCGTGAACACGGGTTGACAGTGTGGCAGGAGGTAAGGCAGGATGCCTCAGCCCTCCAAGCCACCGGGTCGGGCTCAAGAGTTTTTTAATATGTGGTGTTCATCTCTCCCACCACCAAATCCCACTGAGCCATAACTGGTGACCATTCCGCACTGGCAACTACTGTGCAACTCTCTTGGTGCAGGGACCCCTTGAGTACCTGGGACCACCATTTTGATGGTGGTGGTGGGGACTTTTTCTCCACTTTGTCTTCCACTCCTTTGCCCCCCCTCCCAATGATGCCAGCACTGAAGTGGCCCTCTGTATTGGGACAACAAGAATTAGCATTTTCGTAATGTTTCTTATATACATTAGGTGGGATTTTCAGACAGCTGCTCTGTTTTACGGACGTGGATGCCTGACATCCACCCAGATAATTAGACCACCTACAAGGCGGTTTAACTTCTGGACACGACTGTCCTGACTTGCATCCTGAAAATGACGATGCATCTAAATTAGCTGCAAGCATCCTGACACATTTTCCTGGATACAGCACGTGTCCGAAATACGGAAGCAAGTACTATATCCATATCTATGAAAATCCTCTCCTCCAGTCCCCCCCCCATTGTATCCCAAAGCGCTTTACTCAAGTCGGAAGAGAGAGACCAGTAATGAACTGACTGTAAGCATGCAGTGGCAGTCATTCTGCATATCAACACCCATTCCTAGCCTTGAACCAGTTCTATGGGAAGGGAATATAATGTAACATGTATTGTGGCTGAGTACTCATGGGAGGTTGGGGTTACTGAGGTCGTGGAAATGAAAGGGTCTAGAAGAAAGACAGTGCCCCAGACCTGTGTGTGTTTCATTCTTAGAGACTCAAGAACATGGATTTGGTGACTGCCCCTGTGTGGTAGAGCTATGGAATTTTGTGGCCCAGGTGAGGCGCTGAGGGTACATTACTTGTGAAGGTTTAATATACAGGTATGTACTTCACAGATGGAACGCCTTGCATGGGGACACAGGGTGTGTCCTTTTCCTTGTTCTGAAATTGTATATATTGCAGGCAAGATGCAACCATGCTACGTGGCAGAAACGTGTTACTTATGGAGATATCCTGATTTCCATTACCTTAGCCATGAAAAGAATTTGCCAAAAGGATGCAGCCATGGATTCTGCAGCCCAGTTACGGTCTCGCTGGAACAGGGTTCTGGTAGTTTAACTTCAGTACTAGAATGCTATGGTCTATGTATGACAATTGTTTCTGCTTTTCTGCCCTAGTACGGTGGTAAGTGTCTCTTTTTCTTCTTCTTTCGTTTGTTATTCTGCAGATTTTCTTCTTTTCCTTTGCTAATGTTTGCCTTTTTCAGAAATCATAGTAACTGAGCGTATTACTTTATGAATTACGCTTGGGCTGGTTTCTTTGTTATATATCTGTTGAGTTCATAATTTCATTTAAGGTTTTTATTTGTGATGTGCTGATTGTGTCGTATTTTTTGTGTTTTGTTTATTTTCCAAATAAAACCATTCCCCTTCTCTTACCAAAAGTGGCCATGAGCTCTTTCACCTCCACCTGGACACGCACCAGAAATGGGTACACGGGGCCTGGATGTAGCATCTCATTAAAAGGACAGCACACCCCAGTAGTACAGCACTAGATGGGCTAGTACTGCACTGGAGTGCCAGAGTTTGGGGTATTAGCCCAAGTCCTGTTCTGGGACTAGAACCCATGACCATTTGACCCAGAGTCAAATGTGCTAGCACCTGAGCTATGAGACACATAAGGAAAAAGCAGCAAGTTTTAAATCAGACATCTTTAGTTTTCGTTATTGGGGAAAGGGATGCTAGACAGTATTTAAGTAATAAGGCACTCCAGGGGGTGTGTTATGGTGGGATAATGGCCTGCCTCGGGTGGGCTGAAGTGTGAGGCGAAGCCCAGTGATCTTACTCCGAGATACAGCTCTTGCAGCAGGTTACACCATAAGGACCAAAGCTGGCAGGCGGCAGGACCCCACGGAAAACTTCTAGCTAGCTATACCTTCTGGGGGACTGCCCCCCGACGTCCAATGCATCATAAATGGGGCGGTCCCCCAGCATACCTCAGTTCTTTTCCTGCTGTCGACTCGCAAGCATTGACTCCACGGACGCCTTCAGCCTACGAATGATGCCAGAACTTTATTCTTTTTTCGAAATTCTTGAACTTCTAGTTTAAAAAACTCACGTCTTCTTCCCCAACTCATTCTACTGAAGGACACCCCTCAAAGTGCATTTGCGGCAAGCAGATCCCTTTTAAGGACAGCCTGTGTGTGGTGCCTTGGCCCAGACCATGATACCAAGATCTGCACCATCTGCCAACAATTTAACAGCTGCACCAGGATCCGCTGCCAGAAAGCCCTTCAAAGTTTCCTTACTGAAGAAAAACTTAAAGAAATGGAGAGGGAAGCTTTCTCCAGAGGGGAATCATCCTATCACAAAGCGGGGAAACATAAGGAGAAGAGATGGGACAGGGTAGACACAGATACCCCAGCCATGCCTTAGACTCCCAGGCCAGCTCCAGCTCCAACCAGTCGGATAGGTCTCCTTCCCGGGCAAAATTCCAGCCCCCACCGGTCAAAGTCCAGACCTCGGGTGGGTCGGTACTATGTCCCTGCAATCTTTAAAGATCAAACCTAAGGACAGCCGACCATCAGTTCAGCCGCCAGGTCTGATGCTTCAGACCGGCAAAAGCACCCGTCCAAGTCGGCCGCAAAGCCAGGCCCCGACTCTCAGGACCGGCACCGGGACACCGACCTCAAATTGGTCTCCCAACCCCTGAGGGGCTCAGATGCTCCTCCGAAGAAAGACTATGGAGCTGATGTCCCTAAAGCGGACGTCAGACACCAGACCCGACGACTGCCCAGCGTCCTATGGATCTTACGTCACCCCCGCCTCTCACACCAGGTACTGGTCACTGGGGGACATCGGAAGAAGATGTCGGTGCACAACCAGACATCAGACAACATGAAGGATGCTGGTTTGCCTCAGAACCAGACTCCCGACCCAGCCACACCTCAAGCACCAGTGCCTGACCAGAAGGACGGGCAGGCACTGACGCCAGGTCCATCGTCCAGCCTTAATATTGATGAGGTAAAGGAGCTTTTCACCTTCTGGTGGGACACCATCAAAAAGGATGTGGTCCCCACCAAGCCCCCATAGGAGATCCCCCCTCCTAGGGCACCTCCTAAGGCACCATCTCCAGATCCTAGGGAACCTACTCTGCCACCCAGGGGTAAGTCCCAAGACAGGAAACGTGATTCCAAGAGGCAGCAGCACTCCAGGACCCCCTCAGGGTTCCCCAGTGATCATGGGCGCATGAGACCCTGATGGAGATCCCACTCTTCCTCGGGGGAAGACTCTTGCCCAAATACTTTGGACACATTCAGGTCACCCTCACCTTTTAGTATCCCGTTGCCTGACCCCCGTGATCTCCCTAGGTCACTGCCAGATGACCCCTTATTTATGGATATTATGAGGCATATACAAGAGAATATGGGGTGGGATACTGAGAAGTTGGACCTTGAAAGGCAACGTCTGGCTCGGTACCTCAGACAAAAGGACCCAAAGCCTGTGGTGGTTCCACCTTTGGTGGACACTTTTCAAGATGTTACCAAGGCGGCATGGAAACATCCCTATTCTACTCCAGTGGTACCCAAGAAAGCAGATCGCCTCTACAGGGCCCTGCTGGAGGACCCATATTTGAGCCAACAACCAGTGGCTGACTCTTTGGTTATTACAGCCTCCCACAGTCGTTCCCAACTTCCGCAACATCTCATCACCCAACCACTGGACCAAGAATCCAAGCAGATTCTCTGGGGAGGCGCATGTACGTGGCTGCTACAAGCTCCATAAGGTTCCTCAATTATCGCACCCACATGGTGCAGTTTCAAAACACACTATGGGACCAGGGTCAGGAACTTCTCAAAGATTTACCGGATGGGGACAGAAAGGAGGAACTGATGAACCTCCTGAGAACCAGTTCTAATGCTGGGACTCAGGTCCTCCGAGCCACATATGACTCTGCGGATTCTGCAGCCTGTGGCGCCGCTGCAGGTGTTTGCCTCCGGAAACACTTTTGGTTAAGGGTCTCCAGCTTTACCCCGGATATCCAGCAGGGCATTTTATTTATTTATTGTATAATCGGATTTACAACCTTTGAGCCAGAGGCTCGTTTACAAAGGTACCTCGTCACAGAGAGGACATACAGAGTCAATATACATACAGAATACAATCATACAGAATGACATAGTTTTACATAGTTGCTTGAGCACAAGGAGTAATTAATAAAAAAAACATTTCAGGCTTGACAGGTTCGTGCCGGTAGGTACTGGCAGTGGAAAGGGAGGCTATGGGGGAGGGGGGTGGGGTAAGGGGTAGTTTGGCCCAGAGGGCTATGTCAATAGTGTTTTGAGAGCAGCAGAGCATCTCTTAGTAACAGGTGCAGCAACAGGTGTTGAACAATTGGTTCCATAGGGCAGTTTTGAAGGGGGCAATTTTGGTGGTGTTGGAGATGGCTGCAGGGAGCGAGTTGAACCAGGACGAGGCTCTGTAGCTGAATGACCTCTGTGCCTGGGTGGTCTTAGTTCTGGGTACCAGAAAGGTGACCTTGTCAGAGGTTCGGGTGGTGACTCTGGAAAGTGTAAGTTGGATGGAGGTGGAAACCCCAGGGGGCGAGAGCCTGAGTAGAATCTTCTTAGTTAGTAGGCACATTTGGTAGCGGAGGCGTTCATCGAGGCTAAGGAGTTTGGCCATGTCATAGAGCTGACAAGTGTGGGTGAGCCTAGGGGAACTGGTCACTAGTCTGCAAGTCTTGTTTAGGGTGAGTCGAATATTGTTGAGGGCTGTGGACTCAGCAGCACCATAGACTGGAAGGCCATAATCACAAGAGACATTACTGAGGACGTAATGGCAAGTCTGAGGGCATCAGGTGGGAGGCAGTCCTTGTGACGGTAGAGGATGCCAAGACGAGCGTTAGCGGTGGATGCAAGGGCTGAAATGTGGGCATGAAAGGTGAGGGCTGAGTCAAAGGTGATCCCAAGGTATTTGTAAGAGTAAACTTGTTCAAGTGGTTGATGAGTGCTGGGGAGGATTTGGAGGGGGTTGTTGCTAGCTTTGTTCTGGTGGTGGGCAAAGAGCATTGCCTTCGTTTTTTTGGGGTTAATGACTAGTCTGCTCTCCTTAAACCAGTTCTCAGCATCATTGAAGGAGCGCTGGAGGGAGTCTTGGAGGACGGTGGGATTTCTGTGGGCGGCATAAATAACGGCATCATCAGCGTACAGGAGAATATTGCCAGAACAGGCACTGGGCAGGGTGTCTAGGTAGAGGCTAAAGAGTAGTGGGCCCAAGATAGAGCCCTGGGGAACCCCAGAGTGGATAGGACGGGTTTCTGAGAGTATCCCATTGTTTTTGACACGCTGGGAGCGGGCAGATAGGTAACTTGAGCACCAGGCGAGGGGGCCAGCAAAGAAACTTGTATGGTAGAGGGCATTTAGTAGGAGGGGTGGGAGACAGTGTCAGAGGCCTTAGCCAGGTCAATGAACACTGCTCCAGCTAGGGAACCGGAGTCCAGAGAGGAGTGCAGGAAGTTGGAGAACTCCATTAATGCTGTAATTGTGCTGTGACCAGTGCAGAAGCCATGCTGTTCTGGGCATAGAATGTTGTATTTTGCTAGATATTCAGTGAGTTGAGTGGCCACCACTTTTTCTAAGGCTTTTTTTTGGGGGGGGGGGTGGAGATTGGACGATAGTTGCTGGGGGTGGACCTGTCACCTCCTTTGTGAATAGGTGTGACTATAACTGTTTTCCATGCTGTGGGGAATAGCCTCAGACAGAGGGACCAGTTTAGTAGGTCAGTGAGTGGGACCAGGACATCATACAGGACCAGCCGGAGTATTTTTTGGATCCAGGGAGTCGATGCTAGGAATGTTGCTGTTTAGCGCTTTAAGCAGGAGTGGTCTGACTTCCTGGATGGATAGTTTGCGTAGATCGAACCGGGGGTGCTGAGGATCTGAGGGTGGTGGGTCGGGGGTTGGGTCAAGAAAGTTACTCAGGAGGACAGGGCTAAGATCTGTAAAGGAGGAGGAGGAGTTAAGGCAGTTGGCAATGTCAGCGAGGTCAGTAAAAGTGGAGCCACTGACCATATGTTGGTCTGGGGGGGCGTGATTTCCCATTTATTTCTTTAATATTGTCCCAGAAGTTTCGGGCACACCCCCATGAGGAGGTGAGGGCGGCCTGGTAGTGGTCTGCCTTGGCTTTTCGGATGGCTCACGTGCACCTGTTACGTGCGGCGTTATATGCCTGTCTGTCAGCCATCTGGCCAGTCTCAGTGGCTATATGCCCAGAGGTTATCCCTATCCCTGAACAGCTGGAGTAGGGCAGGGGTGACCCAAGGTGCGATTTGCCTTTTGGAGCGGATCATGGTGAAGGTAGCAAAATGATCATAGGCCTTGTTAATGACTTGTGAGAAGAGGTCAAGGGCAGCATCAATGTTGGTTGCATGGCGGATGGGAGACCAATCAATGTGAGCGAGGAACTGTTTGAGTTTTTTCAGTCCGCCTGGGCGGAGACGCATGTGGCTTGGGGGTGGGGGCAGATCTGAGGAATAAGACAGGGGAGTGGTCGCTTAAGGAGTCCAGGAGGACTTGAATATCCTGAATCTTTTGGGGGCGGTTGGAGGCAATGACATCTAGAAGAGTGCAAGTCCCTGTAGTTTGGTTATGTCTAGTGGGTTGGGAGACGAGTTGGGTCAGGTCTAATGCATCGAAGGTGTCTCTTATTGGTGAGGCAGAGGGACTCAGCCAGTTCACATTGAAGTCTCCGACTAGGACTTGTGCTTTATGGGGGAGGGAGGAGAGATAGTCAGTAAGAGACGATATTGCTGGGGTCTGATTCCTTGGGGGTACGTAGGAGACTGTGAGATAGAGTGGGCTCTTGGAAGGATCTGGGGTGAGTCTGAGGGTAAGGGCCTGGGCACCGTTTACTAGCTTGGGGGAGGGAAGGCGTGGCCAATTATGATGTCACGAGCATAAAATGCACAACCACCACCACGTTTACCTGCTCGATCCTCGCGATATAGGGTGTAGCCTGGAAGGAAGACAAAGGAGTCTGGGGTGGACTTAGTTAGCCAGGTTTCTACTAGGGCTGTGATGTCTGGTTGCTGGTGTATGACCCAGCACTGAATGGCAGTGAATTTTTTCAGCAGGCTGCATATGTTCATAGAGGCAATGCGAAGTCCATTGGACCTGGCTGGTGGACTGGTGGGGGCAGGGCCTGGATCAGGGTGGATATTACCAGAGAGGAGTAATACAATGACCAAGGTTCTAGTCCTGGGGTGGCAGTTTGTTAACATTTTGGGAGTACGTTGAGAGGCAGGGCAGGCAGTAGGGGAGCCAGGGTGGATGGTGGAGTTGGGGAGGCAGCTAGGGGGTGGATGCAGGGGTCCAGGGTGCAGTGACATGGTGGGGGGTGAGTGGGTTACACTGGTGAGGTATGTGGGTGCAGTCGACAACGGTCTGGCTGGTGGGAGGTGAGCCCAGGATGCTTATGAGGACGAGGCACATAAGGTGGAGGTCAGCATTCATGGTGCCAGGCAGCCTTGGAGGCAGAGCAAAGTGGCTGGGGGTGTGGGAGCCAAAGCTTTAAGAACCAAGAGAAGATTATCTTGTCTTGTTGGCTCAGTGGTAGGGCTGCTGACTTTGGTCTCAAGGGTACAGGGTTTGAGACCTGTGGTGGGACAGCAGGGAGGGATCTCCTGTGAGGGCTTGGTGGGGACCACATCCTTTTTGATGGTGTCCCACCAGAAGGTGAAAAGCTCCTTCACCTCATCAATATTAAAGCTGGACGACGGACCTGGCATCGGTGCTTGCCCGTCCTTCGGGTCAGGCACCGGTGCTTGAGGTGTGGCCGGGTCAGGAGTCGGGTCCTGAGGCAACCTGGTGTCCTCCATGTTGTCTGATGGCCCCCCCTCCATGTTGTCTGATGGTCCCCCCCTCCATGTTGTCTGATGGCCCCACCTCCATGTTGTCTGATGGCCCCTCCATGTTGTCTGATGGCCCCCTCCATGTTGTCTGATGGCCCCCATGTTGTCTGATGGCCCCCTCCATGTTGTCTGATGGTCCCCCCCTCCATGTTGTCTGATGTCTGGTCACCGGTTGCGCACCGACATCTTCTTCCGATGTCCATCAGTGACCGGTATCTGGTGCGAGAGGCGGGGGTGCCGTCAGGTCCATAGGACGCTGGGCAGTCATCGGGTCTTGTGTCTGACGTCCACTTTAGGGACATCAGCTCCACAGTCTTCCTCGGAGATTGCAGATCATCCTCTGATCCTCATGCTGAGCCGGCGCAGGGGTAGGTACATGTTCCGGAGTGAATGGCTTAAGCAGCCACATGGACAGACTGGGCCGCTCATTCTGGCACACAGTGACTGACACTGCCGACCATCCCAAGACCGATGGCCCGCCTTCGGCTTGACTTTCATCAGCACTGAGAGGGGCCATGTAAACACAGGCACGATCATCTCAGGCGGTCCGAAAAGAGGGCATGGGACAGCTGCAGACGCAGTGCATCGACCATATAAACAGGCTTTAAAATTCCACATTTTTTATTTTTATTTATACCCGCTGAATTTTAGTTCTTAGAATTCTTGGATATGACCTTTCTAAAATGTAAATGAACTGAAAAAAAGAAAAAGAAATTGTGTATCCAGTACTTCTACCCCAGTCTGTCATTTCTTCGACATCTGTGACTGCATCAGCAGGATAATGTAAGAAGTTCAAACAATATAGCTATATGGTGCCTCTCATTTCTTATACAACATGTCTGACTTTCAGCTCTACCTGAACTGTGTAATGAAACCCTCTTCGAAGTGTGAGAGGCGACTTTGAGTTTTGACTTGAGAAAGGAACTTTGGCCTTCCTAATTATTATGACTTCTGGATTGGCACCATAGATGAGAGTTATTTTTAATTTTATTCATGAAATGGCAAGGAAAAAAAAAAATCTAGAAACGTCACTGATTGACAGGTGACACCTGACCATGCATTAAAATGCTAGTACTGTATGGTCAGGTGCTGGAGCTCGTTACCAAGGCAAACAAAATCTCATTACTTACACAACTCAGGGACAGTTCATATTTATATATTCTGTTATTCAAAATGTATTTATATAAAAAACATTAAAAATGTTTTATTTTACATGTAATACAGAAGAGCAACAAGCAATTTTATAAGCGCAGTAAGCCAATTCAGGGTGTGCATTAAAGGATTTAAATGCACTTTCCATGGGCATGAGGACACTTAGCCTTGGGCTTTGAGCTTCACTCCCCTGGGGTGCATTAAGCTAACAATAACATCCAAGAAGGTGGATGGTATTGGGCTGTACTGGACCACCTCAGGGGCATAATACAGTCCGATGCCGCAGGCAAAGGGACTTATAGCTCCTAAGTTGACCGGAATGAGCCCAACCGCCCACCCTCGAGGGTACTACAGCGCTTAGAAAATTGGTCTGGTGTGGCATTTTAGATTAAAAATTTCAAATAATTAAAAAAAAATGTAAGCCGGCCCATCAGCGCAGTGGTTGGATTTCTGCTTGCGACACCAGCGACCCAGGTTCGGAATCGGACTCGGGTGCTGGAGGGCCGGCTGGGGAGAGAGGGTTTGAGCATTGGCTGATGGCTCGCCTTCTCTCGGGGAGGGCGGGACACGACCCAGTGCTTGCTGTGACCCCTAGGGAAGGCTGGGGGCATGGCAATGCGTGGGGTCCCACTCACTAAGAAGGCATGGTGAACGTTGGTGTCAGCCTTACATTGTGGCACACCACGCCCCCGGGGAGTAAACGGGAAAAGAGCCCCACAGCCGACCGGATGACGGTCACCAGCTCCCGTAGCCGTGAGTCCGGGGACAGTACATGCACCGTCCCCAGCAGCACCCCGGACCAGGTTTGGCGCTGGTCGCTCCCACTGGCGCCGTCCCCCTTGGAGGGGGAGACCCACCCAGTGAAGGGTTACGTCCTGGGGTCACCCGGGGGGGGGGACTGCTATATGGGGGTGAAGAGGTGGCTGATCCAAGGCAGTGCAGCTCGGAGGCATAGGTGGCTTGAAGGAGAGGCTGGCCCGGAGCTGGGAGGGAGCATTAAAAAAAAAAGTAAAAAGTTAATGGGAAAAAAAATGTAACCAATTTTATATAAAGCAGTCCCTCCACTGCTTGTATTGTCAGTAGAGGGCGCTGTTTTGTTTAACAGTGTTTAGCCAGTCTGTTGAATATAGTCACAGAATGAGGTAGCAGTACATTTCTTTTTAATTTTAATTGCTTCCTATCCTCCCTTTCTGAGTAGTGGTCTGGATTTGATTCTTTTTAAGCGACATTTCTGTCCTGTAGCACCCCCCACCAGTCCCATTTCGATTTTTTTGTTTCTTTGTCCCCAGCCATCCCCTCCTTCCCACCGAACCTCCCAGCCCAGTCACCTTGGTATCCCCCATGGCTTGCCTCTGTGGTAGGGGGTAGGGAGTCCCTTTGACTCACCAGACTGGCTCCAGATTCAGGAGGTGCCTGAATTGCCAGGGTGTGGACAGAGCCTGCAGTGGTCACTGTGTGTGACCAGGATTTTTCTTTATCCATTTTCTCTCCAGCGCGGTGGAAGGGCATGTAATGGTGCCAGTGGCGGTGCCGCGCACGCTCTCATACGCAGCATGCTAGGCATCCATGCCACCTCCATTACGCCGCATCGGTGTGCCAACCACCAGCCTCCGCTAGGGGCCAGGCTAACACTGACCGCTGATCCCCGTCCTTCCCCAAAGGAGGAGAGCAGTCCGTAGGATGCTCAGCTGTCCTCTCCCTGGCAAACCCCTGGCATCCCGAGGCTGCTCCTAACCCCGAGTCACCACCGTGGTGGCAGGTGAGGCTTGGTGCCTCAGCTCTCTGCGCCACTGGGCTGGCCTTTTAAATTTTTTTGTAGCGCGATTGGAAATGTAGTGCAAAAGTTAGCATGATGAAAGCATGGTCAGGGATGAGAGCAGCAGTGGTTTTGTGACTGACTGTCCTGCCGATGGAGAAATGCTGCCGGGTTGCAAGAGCACCGAGAGCGGGCAGGCGGAGTATGGAGCCGCTGAGGAAGCACGGCTGGGAGCTACAGCGCAAGGAAGGTGGAGTGAGCTGGCACTAAAAAGAATATTAAACCTGTAAAAACAGGTAAATAATGGTACTTTGCAAGTGCTTGTGAATGATGCTTACTTGCAAGCGGGGGAAGAGAGGTGAATCTCGGTAAGTGAGGAAAACATGGCATACAAATTTTTTCAAAATTCTATTGGTCACATTGATATTTTTGGTGTAAGGGCAGGCTGGCACTGGGATTGGTTATTTCCCAGTTTCTGTTGGCACAAAGATGTACCCCTTGCCAGGGGTCTCAGACAATCAGAGGCCAGGAAATGTCTTGCCCATTTTATAAAATCTTTTCATTCACACCCTGTTCCTATCACCAGGGCTGCCCTCCTCCCAGCCCCATCTGCTCACATCTCTGCCTCTTACCCAGTCTCCATGAGGAGTCCATAAAGAACTATTTTTTCCATGGTGGGCACAGTTGGGGTATGGAGGAAGGACACCCTGCCCTTTGCAGGTCTGTGAAACGTGGGAAACTGGAGACCAGAAGGGACTGGCAGGGCCAGAGAGTCCCAGATTCATTCTGCTGAACTTCTTTCCACCTTACCTGGTTTCTTTCCCTTTCTTCAGGACGCAGGCAGCAAGGACTCCGCGGTGCACCTGCACCTGCAATGCATGACCTCGCCTAAGTTAGTCTTTGTCCTCTCTCTCATGAGTGTTTCATAGCTGCACTGCCACCTGTGGTGCCCCAGATGGCAGTACAGCAGTCAAGACTGCTGCCCTCCCACCACGCCAGCCCCTGGCACCCACAACCAACTCGTTCCTGAACCCAGGTCAGGAGCGTTAGTCTTTCCACTGCACTGACGGGCTGGCATTTAAATAGAGTTTAATAATTTAATACCGTCGCCATGCTAGCAATTTGAAGAGGAAATGGAGGATCACATTTAAGCAGTAAGACATGACTCGGGGGTGCGTTATGGTGGGATAACAGCCCACCTCGAGTGGGTTTAAGCATGAGACAAAGCCAAGTGCTTCCACCACCAGAGAAAACCCATTAGCCCACTGTAACACCCCCCCCCCCCCGGATGCCTTATTGCAATTATGAAATTGGTCTGCTTCAGTAAATTGGATGTATTGCTTAAAGATATTTTTTCAGAGCTACTTTCAGCTGATATAAAGTCCTCTCCCAGCTAGTGGGAGGACATCTTCTGTAAACTGAATCAGAGTTCGCATAGCGCAAGTGCCAGAACCGAGGCTCAAACCTTGTACCACAAGCTCCAGAACAAGAGGGTATGCAACGAAACTGGAAGGGAAGGGGGATTTCAGGAAGGACATGGGGAACCTTATGTAACTACCACTCTTGTGAAACTAGTGTTTACTCCATGTTATTCTCAACGTTAGCTAACCTGCCTGTGATTGTACTATATGTTCTAATTTTAATGTCTGTATATGCACACTTTCCCTTGAATTGTTCCTACTTCTTATTGTACTATTGACTGCAATTAACCCCGGGTCGCCCCTGAAAAAGGGACCATTATGGTCCCAGTGGGCCTACCCGGTCACCAAAATTTAAATAAAAAAATAAATTAAAAAATTTCTTCAGAGAAAGGGTGGTAGAAGTATGGAACCGACTGCCAGTCAACGCTGTGGTGGCTAGCATGGTGGAAGGCTTCAAGCATGCATGGGATAGATACAGGAACCTATTAGTACAGAAATGGGGGGCCTGAAGACCAGCCAGGGTCTGCAGAGGTACAACAGGTGGGCACATCGAGTGGGCCAAGTGGTCCTTTTTCTGCTGACAATTTTCTTTGTTTTGATCCCTGGTGTCAGAGGCAGCAATTAACCACACAGTTAAATGGAAACTTTCTGTTGAAGGACAACTAAACAGGTTAGTCTCGGAGGAAAAAGAAATCTCTAAACTGTTGCGTTTCATGTAGCTCTCCAAACCATACACAGACTCTCATGCCTCAATCCCAGAGCAAGGCATCATGGGTACACAAATCCTTGTGAACGTCAGGCTGACAAGGCTCCGCCAGACCAGACATCGCCTTTTAAACAGGTCTGTAGATCTGATCCAGCTTAGGCTGAGAATGACAAACTACTGACACAGGTTTTGAGGTGCTGTCACTGTCGCTGTCAGTGGCTCAGCAGGTTGCACACTCACCTCTGAGGCTGGAAGATCGGAAGGCTGTGGGTTCCATCCCCACACCAGGAACTTGGTTTAAAGCCCAGTACTGACACTGAAGTGCGGCCTGAGGGGGGATGCTGCACTCCTGAGGTGCTGCCTTTTGGATGAGACGCTAAACCGAGGTCCCGTCTGCCTGTCCTGGTGGTTGTCCAGGAGGACGTTAATGATCCCATGGCACTTCTCGAAAAGAGCAGGGCAATTTCTCTGATATCCTGGCCAAATTTCCCCCCATTCACTAAGAATACCACCAACAACTGAATCTGGTTCAGTGTTAGTAGGTTTCCATCTGTATCCCCTCCCCTCGAGACGAGGCTGAAAACAGGCAGAACTGCCCAGTCCTCCCTTCCCAGTCAACAAAAACTAAAATAAATAAATAATTAGTCTCAGCCAGGTACCAAGCTAGCAACAATTGTTCCGAATGCTGCGAGTAAACATACAGAAGTGGCAGTCTGTCGGAAGAGCAGTGCACGGATCCATAAAAGGGTGCTTGTTTAGAAGAAATATGCCAAATGTCTTTCCTCTCCTATGCACACTAGAGTATGCCCTATATAAATACGTTGTTTTTTTTTTTTCCACTTAAAGGAAAAAAAATGCTTCCCCTGACATAACAAAGTGCAATTAAGTCTTAATGACTTTGAAATAATTATAAGCTAGATGGAATGCTTCTCTGGCTTTCATTACATGCTTGCCCTCTTGTTGCTGGATGCCGGCTAACAGCAGAGCACGGGGGCAGTAGTCGTTGCCATGGAGCCTGAACAATGTTTACCTTGAAAGCCTCATCAGGTGCCAAGATGGCTCAGGCCCGGGTCTGCCCGGACAAGCCAGCTGGCAGTCCCCACACAGCTACCAGTCATGGAGTAGTGAGGCAGAGTGGAGACAAATGGGGTGGTAGAGAAAGTAAGACAGAAGGGGGTGAGGGTATGTCACAGAAAGGAGAAAGATAGGATAAGGAAGTTACCTGAAGGGAAAGGCTGACAGACAGGTAGCTGTGAAAGGTTAAAGAGAAGTAGGAGAGGAAGTGATAGAATGAAAAGGGAGAGAAAGACGGTGAAAATAAAATAAGGGAGGAGAAGGGTGAGGAAGCGGCATGGATGGAGACGGTACTTGGGGAGAGGAAAAGGGGCAAAGTCTGCACAGAAAAAAAACAAACATACCAAAACTGGGGAAGGCAGACATAATCCTCCCATAAAAATCCATTAAAGGAAAACACATAATTTTAGATGTAGTCCTCCCCCGAGAGCAAAACAGCCAATTAGGCTTGTAAGCCAAGAAAATGACTTTTGTACAGTCCATTTGCTGTTTTATCCAAGTGTGAAATTTCTGGCAGAATGTAAACGTCTGGCACTGCGCATGCTGCCATTTCACACACAAAGAGTGGCTCCATGCTGCTCACTTGTATCACACTTTGAAATCATTTTTGTACAACCTGCTTGCTGTTATACCCTAGTGCATAATCTCTAGTAGAGTGTAAACATGTCCATCACTGTGTGACGCCATATTGCACGCACAGAGTGGCTCTGCGCTGCTCACTCATGCCACATTGAAAATAATTTTTCATACACCCTGCTTGCTGTTGTATCCAGGCATGTAGTCTCTGGTGTAACAAACATGTCCAGCACTAGGCCGGCCTGTCGGAGCAGCAGTAGTGCTATCGCTCACGATGCCAGCAACCGGGGTTCAGGCCGAGCTGAAGTCGCCAGGGTCCTGCTATGGGGGAGGAGGATCGAGCGTCCCACAGGTTGCTGTCCTCCTCTGGGGAGGGGGTCTGAGAGCTCCACTGCAACACTGCCACCTAGGGGACCACAGGTGGCAGTGCAAGCGGAGCCATGATGGGTGGGTGCGTGCAACATCCACTTCAAGTCCTCACCCATGAGGTGCTCGGGGGAGGGGGGAGAAAACAGGACACTGGAGTCCTTGACTGCAGGATGACATTGCCTCTCTCTCCACAGACCCCACACTGCTCACTGGGCTGCCAACCAAACATCCGAGCTAAACTCCTCTTGGGCCCGGGGAACCCAGGAGGCTCTGCCGTGGGGGCAAACTGTGTGGCACTGTCAGGTCAGAGGTAAGTCCCAGGGAGAAAGGATGACGGGGCTGGGGGAGAGAGTGGCTGATGGGGGCTGGTCGGGCGTGGAAGATAAGATACTGTAAATTAAAACGCGTCTCATACTGCATGGACGTGGTGCATTTTGCATGTACAGAGCGGCTCCACGCTGCTGACTTGTATTACTTTTATAAAGAAGAGGTGGCAGCAGGGCATCTGCTCCCACGCATAAATGGTGCCACACATATTTCTATTCCATGCAAAGCCATATGGCACCACCCCACCACAGATGCCCTTCGAGCGAAGCAAACTGGGGAGGTGAAACAAATACTGAAATCACAGACAAGGAGTGGCGGGCAATCTGTGCCACACAGCATAAAACAACTCACTCGTATATGAAGGGAATTTGGATGGAAACCCATCATTAGGGTTTTTTAGAACCCCACACAGAGCAGGTAAATATGATAAACTCAGAGGTGCACAGTGCTGGAGACAATGTGGACATAACCCCCGCGACTCCCACCCATATCTTTAGGGATTATGCAGTTCTGAGATCATACTGGAAGGAATCAGAGACAGCCATGCAAGAATTATTGCTGGCGGTGCGGACCTTTACCCCTCAACTGGCACAGCTGCGACTGCTGTCTGTGACACTTGGACAGCTGGTTCTGATCGCTGTATGATTTTTGTAATATAAAAATGTGTTATTGAGTGTCTCTTATGAGACATGCTGAATCAGCCTGTGTGATGACAGACACGCGCACACACACACACACACCCCTCCCAGGTTTCAACTCCAAGGTGTTACCTGGAAGGCCATGAGATAATTACAGGCTAGAAGAGGCCTAAATTAAGCATCTCCTGTTTATCTAGCTTATTTGTAGCTTGCCAGCTGCTAAGATGGGAAATCATAAACTTTTATAACGTTTAGAGGAAGAAGAGCAGGTTATGACGCTTTAGTGCAAAGTCATAAAAGATTCTTTGAGATGTCCTGGAAAGAGGAAGCTGCTCATAAGATCAAAGAAAGTCAGTTGAAAAAAATGAGTTTTGCTGAGGTCACAGAATTTTAATTTATCTTCTAAATAAGACATCCTTCTGGTATGATTTTTTATATTCTGACAGGGAGGAGCTAGGTGACCTCACGCAAAGAGGTTGGCAAAGCCAGTTTTTAAACAGTATTCTGTTTTCCATTTAGACACATATGTGGGGACTCTGAAAAAGCAACATCAGGCACTGTTAGGAGATAAGTACACAGCAGAAAAGACAATTCTAAGAGTACTGTGGTAGGAGATTTTGTCTGCACTTTTAAACCTGTTTTGTTTAAGTGATTTGTATGTTTTGTGATATATGGTTCTGTATTTACATTTTACATGTTTGTATCTATTTTTAAGTAAACCTCCACTTTAGAGACTACTTGGTGTGCCTTTGAAATTATTTGTCTTGACAAGGGAAGCATACATGGTTAAAGTTGACACCGTACAAAGCTTACTGGTTTTACCAAACTGGGAAAAGGTAAGAATTTTTCCTACGGTCTTCCACAGAGTTTTAAGGATTCATTTTGTATGCCTGGTTAGGTGCCCGTAGACAAAAGATATCTGCCCCACCCCCTGAAGAGCAGAATTATCTGAGCCTGTACATTGAGTATGCTAAGAAGAGGTTCACAGTTTGAATTCCTCCAAGACTTGAGACCAAAGGTTGATTCGAACCCTAAAAAAACAGACAGGAGGGTTACCCTGTTTCTGTTTCCTGTTCACAAGACTGCACTCGGAGGTTGGCACTATGGGAGCAGAGGGCCTGACCTGCTGAGTGGGTTTGTGACACTGTCAACCAGAATAAAAGATAACCATGCGTAGGCACAGCTCTGTCTGTGGCTCCCGGCAGTGGAAAAAGCTATGATAACAACGTGGCTGCAAACCAAACCTCCTACAAGGAGCAAGAGTGGGAAGCTACAGCCCATGAAATTTACAATATGGAAAAGCTAACTGTGGCACTAATTTACAGACCGACAAATTTAGTACTATCTGGACTGGCTGGATACTTTGGATTATGGACCACCGGTCATACATTATACTGTGAAAGGTTGCAGGGACCAAATAAACCTGACTGTGCCTTTTTTTTTCTTTTCATCCCCTGCCTACTCTCTCTCCGAGCTCCACTTCTTCGGGAGCTCCAATGAAAGACTGCCCCCACTCCTGCCACCTACCTGGTCTCATGGTCGATCCTCCATGGAGCCGTGGATCATCCCCCTGGGCGGGGATGAGGTGGGGCAGAACACCCCGAACTATTCAACTTTCATTGGGAGACCCTGGGACCAGGCAGGTGGGAGCTATTAGGGGTCTGCCTCAGTGCTCTGTCTACCCGGAGCTCGGAGAGTGCTTTCCCTGTTCGTTATTGGAGTGGCGCATGCCAGATGCCAAGGCATCACCGCCAATTTTGCCACCCCCCCAGCGTCGGCTCCACGCTTGCCATGTCTCAGGCCTCCGCCAGAGGCCGGTCAAGCGCCAAGCAGGGACCCCTCCCTCCCGGGAGAGGACAGCTGTCCTCTCCTTCCCCTGCCAACCCCCAATGGCCCGGGCTCATTCCCAAACATAGGTCCCCAGTGTGGAGCAAAGTATGGCATCCAGCACCTCAGCGCCACCAGGCCAGCCCTGACTGTGCCTTTAACAGAGAGGTTAAAAGGGAAGGGGAGATTTTTATTACGCCTTGACTCTTAAAGATCTGATTTGGGATAAAAGAGAGAGACTACTGTAGATTTTGTCATATATATTTGGGATCTGGCACAGATTCGGGATTAATGTAGCTGGGCCCGTTTCAAACCCCACGGGCGCCATCTGAGGAGTACAGTTTGGTCAGGGTGACATGGCAAGAAATGTACCGGGAAGATAACATTCTGGAAGGGGAGAGGAAGGTAGCAATTAGGAAAAACTTGAAATTATCAAAGAAGAGAAGGATTTTTCTCACAAAGTCTCTAATAATCCTGTTTTTTTTCCTTGGTTATGATTTTCCTCCACCTCCGGAGCTAGAGGTTTAGTTTATTAAAAACACAATTGCAGCCGGCCCGGTGATGTTGAGGGTTGAGGCGCTGGATGCCACACCTTGTGCCACGCCGGCAAACCGGGTTCAGGAACGGACTCGGGCCTCCGGGGGTCGGCAGGGAAGGGAAGGGACCGAGCATCCGGAGGACTGCTCTCCCTTCCCTGGGGAGGGATCAGGGTCTCACACCGCTCTCTAGCGGCTCCTGAGGGAACTTGGGGGGGGGGGCAATGCAGGGATGTGGTGCCTCCACAGCAGGGAGGAGCATTGGCAGACAACGGCACATAGTAGCACCCAGACCTGTGCACACCTGCCCCGATGTCGGGCCATTGGTTGGCAGCCCCCCACCCACCTGCCACACTGCTGGGCCACCACCCATACCAGCATCCCAATCCCCCCATGCCCTGGACCGTAGCAGCCCAGCACCAACCTGGGACCCCCTGTCGATGACCACATCTGTCCACGGTTGCCCTGACTGGCGTGTTGACTGGCCATTGTCCCACCATGGCACTGCACACCCACCGTACATGTGTGTCAGTGCCCCGAGGCGCTGCGAGCTGAGTCCCTCCACAGCCACTGGCCATTTGACATATGTGGGCGTGCATTGCTGCACGCACCTGCTAAGCTGGGGATGGTCAGTGGCCGTGGGGACGTGGTGGAGGGCTATGCCGCCAGCCAGCCCAGGGGCACTGGCATGCAGGTATGGGGCTGGGGTGTTGGTAGTGTTGCTGCAGTGGGGGAGCACATCACTGCTGGGGGGCATCAGGGCATGCAGCAATGCAGGGGCAGCTGCACCAGTGGGAGGGGGTGGTACTGCCATGCCAGCCAGGACAGGGGCACTGTCAGGTGGAGGGCTGCTGTGATGCCGCCAGGACAGGGGTGTCTCGGTATTCTGGGGGGTGGGTAGCTCTCCTGCCACTGAGATGGGGGGACCCTGTGGATATGCGGGCATGGCCGCATACTGCGGTTATGGCAGGGTCCCCCATGGTGTAGCCGACTGTCCACTGCACCCCCCTGCGGGTGCACTGTGCGTAGTGCTGGTCCGCCTCGATGCATTGCTCTTCACGCGGCTGGGGGACTGGGCGTATATGTGCTGCGCAACCCCCTTATTGCATCCTCATGGGGGCGCGTAGGGTGCGGAGTGGTTGTGTGTCCCAGATACGCACGCATAGCCACTCCGCCCCATTTGTGCATAGGGCCCAGTATGCAGAAATGTTACTTAATTCCTCATAAACAGGGAGAACTGGGTATGGCTGCGTTATTTTCTTTACATGCAAAGTCTCCTATTATTAAAGATACTGAAACTCCATGGGTGAGGTGGAGAAAGGAAGGACCTACACCCTTCTAGGAGAAATACGACAGAAGCAGATGGATGTTTCCTTCTGACATAGGGGCAGTACATATTCCAGCCTGTGTGATTTATGTTTCATGAAAAAAATCAAAATTTAGGAATGAACTCCTAACCATTTGAGGCCAACCTCTAGAAAACAGTTACAGTACATACACACATCCTTAAAACCTGCTTTGTGGAACCTTTCGAGTTTCCTGGTGGACCCCCAAAGTTGGCTCAGGAATCTGTAAAACAACTAACAGATTCTAGAATTCCAGTGCACATACGGGACACAATTTAGTTCAGCTGCCATGAGTGGCCAAGTGTCTGTAATGGCCAGAAACACAAAAGTATGGAAGATTGCTACTGCTCCCCAAGATACTTGTAATGGGATTTTGAAGATAAAAAAGTCATTTATGTTTGGAATGTCCCTATAGTAAACCTTTTTGGCTTCAAATACATAACCTGACTCTCAAGTCCAGAGAAGATCAGAGAAAGGAAAAGAGGCAGTATTTTTACTATTGTGCGATTTAGTACTGGACGCATATTTATTAAATGAGGTAAGCATGACTTTAAAGATAACAAAACAAATACCAGAGGGGAGGGAGGACCGATGACAGGAGTAGGTGGCCACCGAGGAGCAAATGGCTAGATTAAAAAAAAAAATACCAGCAGTCATCTGCTACAAATTAATAAAACAAGGTTCAACACAAATAACAGAGCCAAACGCAGGCTGATCCAACATTTGGCCCTTATTTCTTTCCCTCTCCTCTCTTATTCTTTCTTGTTTCCTGTTTCCACTTTCTCTTCTTTTCAGTTGTTCCTTACAGCCTCACTCAGATGTACCTCTCCTAAACCTTCATTCCACCTGCCATAAAGAATGTTAAGCTTTAGAATGTTAGTTATTAATGGCACTTCTGTATGTATTAATACGTTCCCCCGGAGCCACTCATTGCAAGATAAGAGTGGTTTCACGCACATTCTGCTAGAGAGAGGACAGTGAAGCGAAGCTGATCTGTTCTGGCTCAAGCAGAACACAAGTGAAACCACTCTTACCCATGACGAGTGTTGATAGGGACATATTAATATTTATTTATTTATTTATTCATGCAATTTTGGTAACCGGGTAGGCCCACTGAGCCCCGAGGGTCCCTTTTTCAGGGGCAACCCGGGTTTAGTTACAGAGGTATACAGGTACTGTATTTGATTACAGAGAAGTATTGGTACAGCATTTAGTTACATAGGAATACACGTACAACAAGGATACAAGTTCAAAGCAATTCATGAGGTGTATTGGTACAGCATTTAGTTGCAGAAGAGTACAGGTACAACAAAGAAACAAGTTAAGAGCAATTCAAGGAGAGTAAATACTTGGATAGAACAGAGCTGACGGTGTACCAGAAGTAGTTTACAAGGGAAGTGCTTGGGTAGGAGTGCAGCAATCTGGAGGGAGGTAATTCTTTACAGGGCAGTGCTTGTCTAGGCTAGTGAGGGACTGGCCTAGGGTTGAGGCCCCTCATTGACAGGAGCAGATGCTAGCTTCTAGTAGGTGAGCCCGAAGTCCTCTGTGGAATTTTTCAATGGAGTGGGTATCCTGAAGGAGGGGAGGTAGCTTGTTCCATAGGGCAGGGGCCGTGGTGGCAAAGGATTTACTGCCAGCAGTGGTCCGAACCCTGGGTTTAACTAGGAGTTTGCGCCCAGTGGTTCATAGTATACGTGCTGAGTGCTTGAGGACCAGGAGACTGACTAAGCTGACAGGGGGGTTGTGGTGTAAGAGCTTGTATGCGTGGCACAGTAGAGGGTATTGGAGTCGACCCTCAAAGGAGGGCCATTGTAGGGCAGCAAGGGCTTTGCAGTGATGCCGTCTTTTGTGGGACTGTGACGCAAACTGGACAACTTTGTTGTAGAGAACTTGCAGCCTATTCATTTCTTGTTTAGCCAATCCCTGGAGAATTGGGGCAGCATAGGTCAGTGTTGGCAGGAGTAGGCTGTTGGTAATGGAGATTCTAGAATCGGGGAATGAGCTGGTCATTCAGGCGGTACAGCAGGCCCAATTTACGGTGAATAGCTTTAGTTACTTGGTCTAGGTGAGATTTGAGGATAAATCCTTGATCCAGGGTTAGCCCCAGGTACTTGAGGGAACTCACAACCTCGATGCGGCAGCCTGAGGATGGAGTCAAAGGAAGCACGGTAGTCTGGGCTGCGCCTAGGTTTCTCTGACCAAATACCATTGCTTTGGTTTTTGTGGTGTTTAGAACAAGTTTGTTCCCAGTAAGCCAGGACTCAAGCTTAGTAAAGTCGGCTTGGAGATGGGGTCCCAGGTCAGATGGGTTGCTCGGGGACCAACAGATAACAGTGTCATCTGCATATTGAACGACCGAGCCGCCACCACAGTGGGATTTAAGATCATTGACGAATAGCGAGAAGAGGAGGGGACCAAGGATGGAACCCTGGGGCACCCCCTCACTTAGGGGGAGTGGATCTAAGGTCGCAGACTTCCACCTGACCTGCTGGGAGCGACCAGATAGGTAGCAGGTGAACCAGGAAAGGGAATGTTGATCCAAGCCGAAGGAGGCCAGTTTGGCTAACAGGAGTTTGTGGTCCACTAGGTCGAAGGCTTGTGATAGGTTGACAAAAACGGCTCCTGTGGGGAGTCCTTTGTCCATGGCCCCAGGAGGTCGGCTGAGAATTTTATGAGGGCTGTATCAGTGCCATGGTTCTGCCTAAAGCCGTGTTGCTTGGAGGCTAGTAACTGGTTAGCCTCGAGGTAGTCACGGAGTTGACAGTATATAATTTTTTCTTGGATCTTGGCCAGGGCGCAGAGCAGTGAGATTGGCCTGTAGTTGCCAATGGATTCCCTGGACCCTCCTTTGTGGACAGGGATCACAACAGCTTGTTTCCAGGAATGGGGAACAGTACCTTCAAGCAGGGATCGGTTGATAAGCCATGTGAAGGTTAGGGCGATGGCAGGTGTCGCCGCCTTTAGTAATTTAGGGGGGATGCTGTCTGGACCTCCAGAGCCTTTGTCTTTGAGGGTCTTTAGGAGGGGGAGTACCTCCTTGGCTTTTACTAATCGAAGGTGAAAGAGCGGCAGTGTGGGGCAAGATGTCTCAGAGCAGGAGGGTTCCAGTGGGGTAGGTGTAGAGCTGGACTCGTGGCCATCAAGGTTGGTAAAGTAGCTGTTGAAGGCAGCAGCAATTTCATGACAGTCATTAGACATAAGGCCATTGACTTCAATAGGACCTGGGGAGGGGGTCTTGTTGCCCTTTAGCAGGCCACTGATATTGGACCAGAAAGACCAAGGGTTGGTCAGAGTAGTTTGCTGAAGACGCTTGATATACTCTCTTTTTGCCGTTTTGGAGGCGCGCTTGCACTCATTCCAAAGCTTTTTATAGGACACTATGTCTGCAGACAACCTGGAGAGTTTGTAACGCTTCCATGCCTTATCCCGGTTTCCCATCAGAGACTTGAGCTCTGTGGTGATCCCTCTATGACAGCTTCCTTTAGTTCGGAATTTCCTAAAAGGGGCAAACAGGTTGGCTGCAGAGCAGAAGGAGTTTTGGAAGAACGCCAGGGTTTCGTCTAGTGTTGGGAGGAGCCGTATTGGTGTCCAGTCAAGGTTCCCGAGGTACGCACTGAAGGCATCCTCTGAGAATTTGGAGTAGTCTCGGGTAGAGAGTATTCGAGGAGGGACCCTGGGAGGATGATTTTTCCAGATGCAGAAGATGGGTGAGTGGTCGCTAAGAGCATCCGCCATTATGCCAGCTGACAGAATGTTGGAGGGGTGAGACACCAAAGCCCAGTCGAGGGTTGTGTGGTTCCCCGTTTTGTAATTGGCCCTGGTCTTTTCAGAGATGATTTGTTCCAGGTTGGAATCTAGTAGTAAGGCCCTGAGTTTCTGTTCAGAGTCCTGAGTCCAGTTGAGATTGAAGTCCCCCAGGATCAGGAGTTCTGAGGAGGCAGCATCAGCTAGGGCCCTGGACATGTTTTCCAGGGCTTGGAGGGCCGTTTTCGGGGGGTGGTAGAGGCAGCCGACTGTAAGGTGTTTTGAGTTACCAAGGGTAATTCTAATGAAGACTGATTCCCTGCCAGAGTGTTCAGTGCCAGGTAGGTGGGCTTGTGCTACGTCGAGGAAGTCCCTGGCGTATATGATTACTCCACCCCCTCTTCTGCCTACACGGTCATTGCGGCAGGAAGAGTAGCCAGGCACTGCCACCTTGTGAGGTAGCATTTGAGACTTTAGCCAAGCTTTGGACACAGCCACTACATCTGGGTTGTAAAGAGACAGTCAACCCTGGACCTCCTGTATTTTTGGTTGGAGGCTACACACATTCATGTGGGCGATTTTTAAGCCCTTGGAGGACGCCCAGTGCGAGTCAAGAATAATGTTGTCAACCAGAGGTCCTGGGTTGAGTTCCACGTCTCCTGCTAGGAGGAGCAGAAGTGATAGAAGAAACAGAGTTTTAGGGTGTAGGGGGAGTAGATCCCCTCTTTGGTGTTTTGCGCGGGGATGGACGGCCAGGTGGCAGGCACCCTTTTTTGTAAACATAAATGACACATAGAGTGGTGGCATTCTATGCTCAGTTGGATAGTCTGGTAAGATTGGGGGGGAGTGAAAGTGTTGATTGGGATTCGGGAGCTCACCGCTGGAGAGGCACATAAGACTGTCAACCTATGCTAGAAAGAGGATGTACAGCAGTACCAGGATGGGGCTGTGAGGGAAAGCCAGGTGGTGCATCCGCTTGTGTGTGTGTGTATGTGGTGGTAGGCAGGGAGTGCGGGTTTACAGGACCTGGAGATGGCATTTTGAGCGAAGGGGGCAGATGTGGGAGGAGAGAAGGTCAGACGGACAAGGAGGGTGGGATGGGAATTGGGGTCCGAGGAGGAAGTGAAACTAGAGTTTATTTATAGGCAGCAGGGGAGAGATAAGCGGTGAGGCAGCTACTGGTATTGAGAGTGAGAACAAGGAATAGCAGTATGACCTCTAGTGGAAGCTTCTGATAAGCTGCAGGTGGAAAAGTAGGGTGATTGGCTCACACTGCCTATAAAAGGCAGAGCCCGCCAAGGGTGGCGGTGGGGAGCTGATGCGTAGCATTTCTTTTATTTGTATCTTCTGCTTAACTTCAGTCATGTATATATGTTTCTCTTACTGAAAACTGAAAAAAAATTTAAATACAAAAAAAAAAGGAACAAGTAAGAGAAAGTTCTACTTTGTAGAACGTGTCATAAACCCGTGGAATAACCTCCCAGAATATGTCATCATTAGTGAAACCAAAGTTTAAAATCGAAATTAACTTGGACAAACGGACATAAAATAAAGGAGCTAATAATACGCAAACAGCCTTTTTGGGTCCTTATGCCTTTGTAAAATTATCATTGACATTTAACATCCGAGAGTTTCGGACCACAACACATGAAACATTAGTACTTGGATTGTACACTTAAAATTGGGGACAATTTCATGCTAGCACACCAAGCGCAATTTGTGTAATTATAAAATTTCAAATATGGCAAGTTAGGTGCCGGTTAGCACTACAGCAGCAATATCACACACAGGAAGATTTTGTTGAGAATAATTTTTTCTATTCTTTTGGTAACTGGTTAAGGCCCACTAGGTACAAGTGCCTGTTTTCAGGAGTAACCCAGGAGCACTGGGTGGTTAAGTGACTTGCTCAGAGTCACACAGTATGCAAGTGGAGGCTGTAGGAATCAAACCCAAGTCTGCAGGATGTACCAAGCTCATTCACAGCTCATTAATCTCTAGGCTGTACTTCCAGCCCCAGTTCTGCAGGTGATCCAAAAAATGGTGGAAATGGACAGATGTTAAGTAAATCGAAACCCACTGAACTCTGGAAATCTTGTTCATGGATAGAGAGAGAGCTATATGATCCAGCGTGTTTTGTTTTTGTATATTTTTCTGTTACTTAATATGCTTGTACTGTATATTTAATAAAAAAACAAGGGGGGGCTGGATATCTAAACATAAGGGGGAAAGAAAATGGTACTGGATGGTGTATATGTACTGCTGTTTAATTTACTCTGATTAATGAATTGTTCATGTCCTTCGTACTAGTTTTAAAAATTCCCCTACTCTTTTCGAGAGGTGGCATGGGATCTTTAACGTCCACCTGAACAACCACCAGAACAGACAGATGGGACCTCGGTTTAACATCTCATCTGAAAGATGGCATCTCAGGAGTGCAGCACCCCCCTCATGCTGCACTACAGTGTCAGTATTGGGATTTAACCTTCAAGTTCCTGGTGTGGGGCTAGAACCCACAACCCTCTGATCTTCTATCTTCAGAGGAGAGTGTGCAACCTGCTGAGCCCCTGACACTAATGTTTCTTGACAGGTCCTAACTTACTGCTTCTGGATAATTTTTGCTGCCCTCTGCGGAACAGTTTCTATCCTCTCCTTATCCCTTTTTTCAGATGAGGGTTCCAGATGCTTTATTGTCTTGCAGTAGCCTACCTACAGTAAATACAGGTGACTCACCTGTAACAGGAGTTCTAGGAGTGGTATATGTTGTTCATCCACACTGTCCGGCAGGTTCCTTGCCGCTTTAAATCTTGCCGGAAGGTCTTCAAGCTGGCTCCTCCCACCCACCCGGGTGGTAAAACCCTCGGCTCTGCCCCATGACGACAGATCTAGCCCGCTGGAAGCCGGGTTGTGCGTCGAAGGCAGGGAGGTCGGGTGGGTTGTGTGGATGAACAACATATACCACTCCTAGAACTCCTGTTACAGGTGAGCAACCTATATTTCTAGGGACGTGGATATGTTGTTCAATCCACACTTTGTGGCAGACTCCAAGCAGTTCTCCAGGAGGAGGGAGGCAAGGCGCGCACCCTCTACTTAGGGAATAAGGACTGGAGAACCAAGGTCCCAAAACCAGCATCCCGGCGTGACTCAAGGTCAATGTGGTAATGGGAAATACAGGTGTGTGCTGACTTCCAGGTAGCAGCCCTGCAGATTTCCTGGATAGGGACGTCCCTAGACGCAGCCACCAAAGCAGCGGTATGGCAGGTAGAATGAGCTTTTATCCCGTTGGGAGGCTCCATGCCCGCCAACCTATAGCAGAGATCTATGCAGAAGGTGACCCACCTGCCAATCATCCACTTGGCTGCAGGTCTGCCAGATGCGGCTTCAGCGTAGGTGACAAACAGCTGGTGAATCTCTCCCCGAACTTTAGCCGTTCGCTCCTTATAATAAGAGAGCGCTCTTCTAGGGTCCAATGTATGGAGCCTATATTTGGCCTCTGAGGTGTGACTGGGGTAGAATACCAGCAAAGTCAACACCTGGTTAAGGTGAAACTCTGACACTACCTTCGGAAGGAATTTCGGGTGGGGGCGAAGGACAACCTTGTCCCTGTGGAAGACCAGATAAGGAGACTCAATGGAAAGCACCTGGAGCTCTACCATCCTTCTGGCTGATGTGACAGCCACCAAGAAGGCAGTCTTCCATGACAGGTGAGAGATGTCACACCTGTGCATCGGTTCGAATGGCTTGCCCATGAGCTTAGCCAATACCAGCAGTAGATCCCACGGAGGTGGAGGTTCTCGCGCCGGAGGGGATATGTGGTCAAGGCCTTTGGAAAAGCGCCTGACCACCTTCTCCTGCGCCACGGACTGCTTCCCAGCCCGTGCCCGGTAAGCAGAGATGGCTGCCAGGTGCACCTTAAGGGTCGTCGACCGAAGCCCTAGCTGAGAAAGGGACCACAGGTTGTCCAGAATGCTAGCCAAGGAACAGGAAGAAGGGCTCAAACCCCTGTCCTGACACCAAATGGAGAATCTCTTCCATTTGAAGGCATAGCATTTTCTGGTCGACTCCTTACAGGATGCCTCAACAACGTTGAGGACCTCGTTGGAAAGACCCAAGGCCTGGAACTCTAGCCACTCAGGAACCAGGCCGTCAGGTGCAGGGATTGAAGGTCCGGATGGAGAACCTTCCCCTTGTCGACTGACAGCAGGTCTGGGCAGGGTGGAAGCCACCTCAGGAGCCTGGGAGCTGAGGCTGAGGAGATCTGGGTATCAGAACTGGCGAGGCCAATCTGGGGCTACCAGAATCACCTGTGCTTTGTCCCTCTTCGCCTTGAGGAGCACCTTGTGGATCAAGGAAAATGGAGGGAAGGTGTAGAAGAGGCCCGGGATCCACTGCCTCGGGAAGGCATCCCCCTGTTGCGAGCCCTGCTAAGGGGTGTGAGTGTGAAACAGCCTCAGCTTCGCATTCTCCCTGGAGGTGAACAGGTCCACCTGAGGGTAGCCCCAATGGGAGAACAGATCTTGTACTACCTCCGGCAGGAGAGACCAGTCGTGAGATGCAGTGCCTATCCAGCTGAGGGCATCAGCCAGCCTGTTGGAAGCTCCTGCCACATGGATGGCTAGGAGATCTGCCTCCAGGCTGATCACGAGAGACCAGATGCGGAGAGCCTCCTTGCACAGAGGCAAGGAGTGTGTCCCGCCCTGATGGTTGAGATAGTACATGGTTGTGGTTTTGTCTATCTGGACCTGAGCCACCTGACCCTGTACAAACAGAGCGAAGGCGGGGAGGGCTAGTCGAACTGCTCGAAGCTCCAGCAGGTTGATGTGGCATCGAGACTCCTGAGGGGACCAGAGGCCGTGGGCTCTGAGCTCCCCCAGATGGGCACCCCAACCCATCAGAGAGACATCGGTCGTCAGAGTGACCGTCGGCTCTGGGCGGACAAATGGGATACCCTCCTGCAGATGAGCTGGGATGAGCCACCACTGCAGGCCGTCCCACATCTCCTGGGTCACTGTCACCGGCTGGTCCAGAGGACCGGAGCGCTGTGACCACTGGCTGGCCAGTCCCCATTGCAGGGGGGCGCATATGCCAGCGGGCCCAGCGGACCACGCTGGTGCAGGCTGCCATGAGGCCCAGAAGGCGCAGGAAGTCCTGGGCAGGGCGCAATTGCACAACCAGAAATGATTGGGCAAAGGAGGAAAGGACCTTAGCCCTGTCTGCTGGGAGCTGGGCTCTGGCTCAAAGAGAGTTGAGCTCTGCCCCGATGAACTGAATCACCCACTAACCACAGGACAACCGTAGAAATGAGCTGATGCAGCTCAGTGTGCCTTTCCAGGTGAATTCTTTTAAATAAAATAAATATGCAGGCACATTCAAAGCTTTAAGCACACAGAGCATTAAGCTCACACTGTCACATATACACGCATGTGTGCACACTTATGCATGTCCATGTGCGCCCACACACAAAATGGTCTCAGGCGCAGTCAAGCATGTACACACCATATTTAATCATACAGACACACATCACTTCCCAACAACCCATTCAGACACTTTAACCCACAGACACACTTTCTGACATGGTTACACACAGGCATATGCAAATACTTGCACACCCACCCAGTCATGCATGTACACACAGACACACATCGGTTCCCAAACAACCTAAGTGAATGCTTTTGCCCACAGAAGCATGTTATGACATGGTTAACCACCACAGGCACTAACAAATACTTGCACACACAGTTACCCATGTACACACATACATGCTCACACAGACACACACACGGGTTCCCTAGCAACCCATTTGAATGCTTTTGCCCACAGACACACGCTCTGACACAGTTACTCACATATACAGGCATATACAAATACTTATGAACACACGCAGTCACACATGCACACACACATATATGCTCACACAGACACACACGGGCTCCCAAAGCAACCCATCTGAACATTTTAGCCACTGACACACATTCTGGTATGGTTATACCACACACAGGCATAAACAAATACTTGCGAACACACACAGTGCGAACGCACACGTACCCAAACATGTATGCTCACACAGACACACATGGGTTCCCAAGCAATCCATTTGAATGTGTTTGCCCACAGATGCGTGTTCTGACACGATTACACACAAACATTTGCGCGTGTGCGCGCACACACTCACACATGCACACACATATACATGCTCACAGAGATACACATGGATTCTCAAGCACCCCATTTGAATGCTTTTGTCCACAGATGCACATTCTGACATGGTTACCCAGACACAGGCATAAACAAATACTTGCGAACACACACAGTTACACATATACCCAAACATACATGCTCACACAGAATAGCACCTGAGCAATTCTTATCTAGAAAAACACTCCATTGTTTTAAAAATGTACTCCTTACTCCACTCCATCCAGACATGTGTACGCACCTGAATTTGGTTTTATTCACCTCACTTTCAAAATTAGGAGTACAAGTGCTCATCCCAAAAAATCTTATCTGGAGCCCTGAACACAGACATACATGGGTTCCCAAGCAATCCATTTGAACGCTTTTGCCCACAGATGCATGTTCTGGCACGGTTACACTCACACACATGCGTGCACACAGTCACACATGTTCACAAACATACATGCTCACAGACACACATCAGTTCCCATGCAACCCACTTGAATGCTTTTGCCCACAGATGCACGTTCTGACACAGTTACACATGCACACAGACAGGCATATACAAACACATGCACGCACACGCAGATCTACAAGCCATCTCATACGTGCACAAATGGTGGCACTAGTGCATGCATGCATTCACAAATCATCACATACATTGTGCTTACCCATGCACAGCCATTCCAAAACATATGCACGCACACAGTATTATAAATCACCAACGTGAGCTCAGACAATTAGCGTGCCGCTGCACCTCTCATCCTCTGTACAGTCGGCTCACGTGCGGGAGTGTTTGGAGGGAGCGTTCTACCTCATGCTAGGAGGAGGACCACATAAAAAATAAAATAAGACTCTAAACTTGTTATCATTCAAGCTGAACTCAAGTGATTTTAAATAAGATTAAAGAGCCTCTGAGGGGGGCATCTCTTATGGGTTAAGAGACTCCTCTCCTGAGGTTTGGGCAGAGAAAACTGCTTTGCGATTCTCTCACCCAAACCTCATGCTAGGAGCCTCTTCTACCATAAGAGACATCCCTGGGAAGACCCAATAACTTATATTACTCGCACACAGATAGATGCACCCAAAAGCTTGGGACGGGCAAAAAGTAGTTTATATGTACAGGTACTGTTGTGCATACATGCACATACTTACACTTATTTTAAATATAATGTGGTTTGGCATGCAATTAAAGAAATCTTTATATTGTTATATGCCTTAAGCATTTGGTAAGGTGCCACATAAATGCAGAATCCTCCGTTTATTCATACCAACATGCTCAACCAAGGGGGTTTTCAGAAACTGTGATACAAAAGGTAGACATGTCTCAGAGACTACAGAGAGATGTTGGCGGTCTCTCCGTTTCAGACAAAGCAAGAAAGAGTTAAGTCGAGAGGAATTCTGTAAACAAAATGGAAAAAGTAAAACATACACACGCGCCCACACTCACTCAAGCACTGTGCGGTCTTCTCTCTCACCCAGCAGCCTAGCAACGTCAAAACTGTTAGTCTCAATTGAGTGAAACTCAAATATCACGGTATGTGAGCTTAAAAGGCAAAAGACAAACCCACTCAAATCCCTTGAGGAAACACTTCGATTTGTTTTTGTCTGCGAGTGTGTGTGTGTTTATCCAGCAATCTTGGCAAAGTTGAAAATGTTACTAGGGCGTCAGCTCCAAAGGCCTCCTAGCTTTTCCCCTAAATGATGTCACCATTGCACCTGTGGTTCGAAACTTTAACCCCTTCAGTGCCTAAGGATGTTCAGTACAATGTGCACCCCAGACTTTTATATTTCTTACTAATTTGGACTACACTTTTTAACAAAATCATATTCTAGATGACAACAGAAAATCGTATAAAATAAACCATAAAAAAAATCGTTAGCTCTGCAATGGAAAAGAATATTTCAAAGCCTGTGGACGTACAGTACAAGGTATGCACTGGACATTTATTTGTCTATACCTCCTAATTTGGACAATTTTTTTTAACAAAAGTCATAGTCTAGATGGCAACTGAAAAATCATATAACACAAAAAGTAAAAATAATCCTAAACTTTGTAATAGAAAATATTTTAAAATATATGAACAGTGTGCTATATACTATGCTGCACGTTTAAAAGAAAGAGATCAACTGGCCACAAGATGGCAGTGCAGGATAAGGAACGGAGTGGTCCACTGTACATTATATTATAAGTTAACAGGGCCTCAAAGGGATGTCTCTTATGGTATATGAGACTTCGAGCGTGGGGTTTGGGCAAGATAGGACTGTGAAGCTGATTGGTTCTGTCTGCCCAAACCTCACAAGAGGAGTCTCTTATACCATGAGTAGGGCAGTAATTAATTCATGGACAGCATGGAATTCACGGAAACCGTGAAAATCACCTCATGCCGTGAATTTTGTCATTTTCCTGAAACCACCCTTAGCTCATTTAAAATGAATAATTTTTTAATCACCTGCTAGTGTACAGCAGTCATTTTAAAATGATAGCTGTACTAGCGGGTGATTAAAAAGCATTAACTGCAGGATGGACCTCAAAGATTGTGCAATTGACAGCAGTGTGGAGCAATCGACAAGTACTAGCGGCGTGATTGCCATTCTTAGCCAAGCAATTAAATAATTGCAATATCAGTTAAAAACCTACTCTTTCTTCCCGTTAACACACTAGTCTGCCAGCAGTCCACACCGTATCAATGCCTCAGAAGCCAACCTCTGCATCAAAACTCGGCAAGACATTCAAAGCAGCGCAGTAGTGAGCCCCGAACTAGAACAAGACGTGGTGCAGTACTGGGTTGGTTGGTTGGACAGGTTCCCTACTCTCTCCAGAATTGCTTTAAGCCTGAAAACTTAAAAGTATATTCCATGCTGCAGCAAAATGTTTAATTTTCCTACTTTATGCAGTCTGTTTTTGCACTTTATATGAATTATCTTGTTGTGCAATGTGATTCAAAGATGTTTTTAACTGTTTCATCTGTTTTTATTACGTTGGAGTTCAGTAAAGAATTGATACATAACCGAAAATGAATGTGTGTATAATTTGCCGTGAAAATGGCTGTTTTTTCCATGCAGAAGCCGTGAATTTATTCATTTTTTACCGTGAATTACTTACAGCCCTAACCATGAGAGACATCTTGCAAGCCCCATTATCTTATTTTAAATCTCCACGAAGTCTAGCGCCTGTGACTCCCCTCCCTGCACAGCTTTTACCATCGGGGCTCTGGGGGCAGGCAAGCCGCGGTCCTCTCTCACAGGATCTCAATCTGCCCTGTTCTCAGGACTTCAGTGAGCCTGCCCCCAGTGCCCCATTTTCTGTTTTCTCCCCCCATTATCCCAAGACCCCCAGAACAAGGTCGCACATGCGTGTGGAAGCACACATGTGCTCCGTGGATCCAGTGATGGCCCCTTCCTCCCACCCAGCCTAATGCCTGGCTCCCTTTTCAGCTTGGCGCTGCCACCTAGCCTCCACCTAGTGGCAGCCAAGAGCTGGGGAAACCCACGTCCTTCCCCAGGAGAGGAGAGCTGCCTTGCGGCTGCTCTATCCAGCTCCTCACCCTCCCCCCTGCCGACCAACGGCAACTCCGGCTTGTTCCCGAATCTTGAGTCACCGATGTTGGAGTAGGTAAGGCATCCGGCACCTCCGCCCTCCACACCACTAGGCTGGCTACTCCAGTGATTTTTACAGTAAAGGTGCAAGCCGGCTATAGCAAATGGGAGTAGTAACCTGTAGCTAACTGTTGTGAATCAGTCTCCTACCATTCAAACTGCCAACTAGTGCTGTTTTCCATGAAAAAACATCTTTTTATTTCAGTGCTCTGCTTCATTTGCATAACACGCCCCTTTTTTTCTCCGTGCTGCAACCCCCAAATGTAACATCATACCAGGGAAACAAGTTTTAAAGGGACACTGTCAGTTCTTAGCTATCTACTGTACCCATAATGCCTCACTATGTAAGTTAGTATACAGGCTATTATATTTCCGTGCTCACGACAGAAATAGGAGACAACATCTCTCTGTAAAGAAGTTGCATCATTAGATACTGAATGCACAATGCCTTGTTTTAAAAATAAACATACATGAGCGTCTGTTGTTGAAACCACTACTGAAATATGAAACTGCATCTCACAGTAAGGACATTGGAAACAGCTAATATACCCACAATGCATTGCCGTGGACATTTACATATTAGGTGCTCACCACCAGCAACACATGAGACTGCACATTTATGGCAACTTTCTAAATTACACAGAATTCCTTGTTGCTGTACGTTTACAACTCCCTGGTCAGACCTCATTCTGGGGGTGGCCAAATACAAAAAACTGGAAGACAAAGCGCTGATAAAACATTAAAAAAAAAAAAATGACTATGGCAGATTATTTTACAAAACAAACTGTAGCTTCAGCATAGCTGGCAATGGCATATTATGTGAAAAGGCATGTGTGGAACCTTCAACATTTACTTGTAAGTTTAGAGTCTTTTTTTTTTTTTTGGTACTTTCTATTTTCCGCCTACCCCTGCCTCCTGCTCTCCACTTCTTTGGGAGCGCCTGGCATCTGCCTCGGTTCTTTCCATACCTGGAGCCCTGCGGCGGTCCCCCCATGTAGCCTTGGATTTCCCCCCAGGCGGGGATGAGGTGGGGCTCCAAGCACCCCAAACTAACGCCACTTCGTCGGGGCTGCTGCATGGGACAGGCAGGGGACCACTGAGATCTGTGCTGGCGCTCCGTCTACCCGGAGCAAAGGAGGTGTTTTTCCTGTTCTTTCCTGGGCGTGCCATGCACCCTGACATCAAGGCAGAGCTCCACCGATGTCCGGCACGTCCGACCCTCTTGGAGTGGCTAAGCACTTGCTGTATCCCAGGCCTCCGCCTGGGGTCAGTCAAGTACCGAACCTTGTCCCCCTCCCTCCCTGGAGAAGTAGCAGTCCATGGACGCTCAGCCTTCTCCCCCTGCCGGCTCTTCCAGCTCCCCAGGCTTGTTCCCAAACCTGTCACAGTGTCGTGAGCGTAGAAGGCCACTGCTGCACCAACGGCCAGCATTAGAGTCTTTTTATTTTTTTATTTTAGTTTGGCGCCCTCCTCCCCGGGGCTGAAGTGGAGTGCTCTCCCCTAGAGCTCATGCACGAGAAAACACTGTACAAAGAATATGAGGTACAGTGACTCTGCATGCTGATTGGCTAAAATCACTTTAGTGATTTATAATCTAAATCATCAGCGCTGAATCACCCTGTCAGCACGGAGGTTCTGCCTGAATGAGGACCTCATAACCATAAGCATGCCTAATGCACAACATTTAACAAAGTGGAAAGTTCCACTGTTCAAACAGGGGAGTTTGTCTTTTTTAATGCACTCTTTAAACATGTTATAAGTTGGGCCTCCCCCAGTGGCAGTGCATTGGCACTACCCTGCAGGTGACACTGGTGTAGAAGATGATTTGGGAAGCTGCCATGTGTTGGAGCAGCTACAGAGCGGCAGTACGCTCAGCCCCAGGGACAGCTGGTGGTGGGTTCTGATGACTCTGGCAGGATGGCCAAGAGGCTTGCCCCCCTACCACAGTGCACTGTGGTCACACTCTGCCAAAATGGCCGTGGCCAATGCTGCCAGGTGGCGGGAATAATGGGGAGAAACACGAGAGAAAAACCGCCAGCTGCCACTAGAATAACGACCTGGGCTTGATACACGATATCTCCTTGTTTTTTTAAACTTTCTATTTTTGGCCTCCTCCCACACCGGAGCTCTGCTTCTTCGGGAGACACTTGGTGCTACCCCGCAACTCTGCCTTACCCTGAATCTTCAGAGGTTCCCCACCTGGAGCGATGGTTATACACCAGGTGGATATGGTAGGAGCCCCCCGATGTCACTGGATTTCGTTGGGTTTCTTGGTGGTCAGGCAGGCAGTCACAGTCAGGGTCAGCACTGCTGCTCCCTCTACCCGTTGCTCCGGTGCTGTTTTTCCTCCTGCATGGTGTTGCACCCTGACGTCAAGGTGTTAGGTTTCAACGTCCACCACACAGCTCCCCCGGCCCCCCCACTAGCTGCAGGACTTGCTGTACCTCAGGCCTCCACCCAGGGTCAGGCAAGCTATGGGCCTTGATCCCTCCCTCCCTCCCTCCCCGGAGAAGGCAAGCAGTCCCTGCGATGCTCAAGTCTTCTCCCCCGGCTGGCCCTCCAGCAACCCAAATCCACTCACGAACCTGGGTCGCTGGTGTCGCGAGCAGAAATCCAACCACTGTGCCAATGGGGTGGTTTAGGATATATCCTTGATCCAGGGTATATCCCAGTAAACAGACAGCTGGTGGGGGGATAAAAACATGTTATAAGTCATTAAACAGTTCTTTATTTGCCACTTAACTTTTCCTTGCTCCCTAGTTCTGCCCGACAGCAGCCCACCAGCCCTGTCACTGACATTCTTATGGCCTTAGCCACGTACCCAGGACATAAACTGGTGAGCGGCTTGCCATGTCAGTTGTGTGTGAGCCTTCTGGGGGTGCCGGAATATGGGGTGGACCATGACTTATTCCTCTAACTCTGGTTCATTTCATTTCATTTTTATTGGTTACTCTGGAAAGGCATGTGAGCATTGCTGCCCGTTTACACAAGCGTCCAACTACACACAACAATCATGAGACATAACATAGGCTTAAACATTTTAACTAACAGCGAGGGTTAATAAAATGGTACATGAATTTAGGATAATACAGACTAAAGGGCAAACCATGAACTAGCCTTGGTGAATTAACAAATACAAGGTGACATTAAGCATTCAGTGAGGATTTAACAATAATATTATATAACAGTGGGAGACAAAAAAAATTTAAGCGCAATCTAAAAACTAGCCTACGTGGATTAACAATACTACAAGTGCTAGACAGAGAGGGTAAGTGCCTGAGGTGGATAACCAGAGAATGAGGGGAAAAAAGTGCAGAAGGGGAGCCAGATTAGGGCTGCAAGCAGGTGCAGGTGGGAGAGAAATGTCTCCTGATATTGTGTTTGAAGGCATTTGTGGAGGGACAGAGTTTTAGTTCCAGAGGGAGAGAGTTGAAGAGCTTGGGTCCCATAAAAGAGAGTGTTTTCTGGCCTTGAGTGGTCCAGCAGAAAGGAACAGTGAAAGAGAGTGTGGAGGACAGTCTAGTGGTCCTGGTGGTGGTGGCTGTCTGGAAGAGAGAAGTGAGGCAATCAGGGAGCAGTCCATGGGAGAGTTTGAAGAAGAAGGTGGCCATCTTGCAGTTGAGGCGGGCCTCAAGGGAGGGCCGACTGGTGAGCTTATAAAGGTCACAGTGGTGTGTGAGTTTAGGGAGACCAGAGGCAAAGTGGATAGCGTTGTGGTAGGAGCTTCCAAGTCTGGAGAAATTTTTGATGGAGAGGCCGGGGAGGGAGGGAGACAAGTGAACCATAGTCAAAGATAGGAAGGAGGAAGCTGGAGACTAAAAGGGATTTGGATTCCCTGGTAAGGTAATGCTTGGTTCTGTGGAGGATACAGAGGTGTTGGTGGGCTTTTTTGATTGTGAGGCTGGTGTGAGTACTGAAATTGAGGTGGCTATCCAGGAGTAAGCCAAGGTATTTGAATTCACTGACTCTTTCAATGACGTTACCAAGGTTGTCATAGAGGGAGAGGTCAAAGCCAGGGGGTTTGTGAGGGCTAGAGAAAACCATGAACTTAGTTTTTTTGGAGTTGAGTACAAGACCTTTGGACGTGAACGAGACGTAAAGTCTGCTGAAATCAAATCAGAGTTTGTTAATGAGAGCATTGGCTTTTTTTGTCCTGACAGAAAAGGATTGCATCATCAGCACAGAGAATGAGTTCTGAGGTGATGCAAATGTCAGGCAGGGAGTTAACGACCAGAGAGAAGAGAAGAGGGCCCAGGAAGGACCCTTGGGGGACTCCGTATTTAATGGGGCAGGATTCAGAGAGGACACCGCCAATAATGGTGCGATGGGATCTGCCAGTTAGGTAATCCTTGAACCAGAGGCAGACCTCAGGTGAGAAATGGAGGCCAGCCAGGGTACGGAGGAGGACTTCATTATCAACGAGGTTGAAGGTTTTGGTGAGGTCTACAGATGCAGCACCGGTGTAGAGAACTTCGTTGTTAGCTTTGTCTATGGAGTGGGTGAACTTGATGAGGGCAGTTTTGGTATTGTGTCGAGCACGGAACCCATACTGGGCCTCTGTGAGCAGGTTGTACTTGGAGAGGAATTCTGAGGTTTGCTTGTGGACCACTTTGTCTAAAATTTTGGAGTAAAGGGGCAAGGAGGGAGATGGGATGGTAGCTGGATACTAGATCCTTGGAACCAGATTTTGCAATTTTCTGTTTATTAGTTTTGTACATAAATTATACACACCATTTCCTCATGTAAGAGATTATCAAATTACAAGGAAATATATTGAAAATAACAGTAGATATCTCTCACTTCTGGTACAGTGGGTAAAGAAAACAACAGCAATTATCTGCTTAAAGTCCATAAAAGTTCATAGGAAATGCCAGCAGCTTCATGGCTAAGGTCAAAGTCCTTGAAAAGAAAGGGAGAGGGTAGTGAACTTGCACTAACTTAACGTGCCATGAACCTTTATATAAAGATAGGTTACACTTGAAATCGGTCCCCACCATCTCCGCCCGTCCCTCCTCATAGCCACTCAAAAAAAATAAATTTTTATATTTAGCGGTATCTGAACCTTGATCTGGGCAAAACCATAAAAATTAATAAAGTAAGATATGAGCAATACAACAATATTGAATACTACTGCAAGAGTATTAGGGAACATTCATAAATGAAAATAAGTAATGAGTTTTTCAGACTCCCTCTACCCTTGTCCCCGACTGATTCCCTGCTCATATAAAAAAAAATCTCAAGACCTCCGAACATACTCTTCCCTTGTAAACGTTTAATTAGATACTAAACATTAGACAGGCTAAGAACCAAAAATATAAAAGAGTCACTCAATCCTCTTCATAGTCGGAGTTCTCCCGAACTGCTTCTCGTGGTGGCTGGGCCTGAAACTCTTTCTCCGTCTTCTCGACCCACCGACCTGCATCTTGTGGATCACTGAATTGCCACATCTTCCCTCCATATGTTACTCGAAGTCTCGCCGGCAGCATGAACGAGTGAACTATCCCCAAATGTCGAAGCCTCCGTCGAACAGCATCAAATTGCTTGCGACGAGCACGGGTCTGGAACGAGAGGTCAGGAAACAATTTTACATCTTGCCCATGAACATTGAGTGGGTAGGCCGCTCGTGCTGCCCCTATTAATGCATCTCGTACTTCTGGCCCAGTCGTTTTCAGCAGCACAGTGCGAGGCAAATTGAGGTCTGTAGATTGAATTCTAGGCCTAATACGATATGCTTGACGTAGTTCCATCCACTCAAAGTGCTCCGTAATACCAAGATTCTCCGCCAGCCAAGTTTTTAAATATGAAAGATCTGCCCTCAGAACCCCTCCGAAGGCCAACGATCGCATATTCCTGCCCGCATAGTGTTCTCCACCACTTCCAGTCTGCCTCGGAGTTGCTGATTTTCTTTTCACTATCTGGGCTACAGTAGTTTCGATACAGGGATCCTTATCCGCTTCTAACACTGATGAGGTCAACGCTTTAATCGCTGCATCCTGTGACTCTAGCCTGATCAGCGTTTTTCTATTTTATTGTCGATTGCCCTCACTGAGTCCAAAACAGGTTGCCAGGAGGTTCCTTAGGTAACCGATATACGTCGATCCGGTAGTTCCATTTCGTTCGGCGCTTCACATGCTCCCACAGGCCGCTGTATTCCTGAAGCTGGGGGATGTGTATTTTTCGTTCGCCCCATAATGTATTTGGTATCGTTGAGCAGCGGAGATCTTGGGGATTCTGTAGATTTCACCCAAACGTCAATTCAGAGCCCTTAAAATATTTTTTATTGGCAAAAAGGAGCAAAATGACACGGAGCTGTGAAGAACACGTCCTGCCCCGAAGCTGGCTCTCTGGCGCCCCCCGGAGAAATAATCCTTGGAACCAGATTTGTGAAGAGGTTTAATGATGGCGCACTTCCAAGCTTTTGGGAAGGATCCCGTGCAGAGGGAGGGGTTGAGGATGTTAGTAAGAGGGATGGCCAGGGAGTCACAGACAAGATGGAGAACTCTGAAGTCAATGTTGTTGGTACCCTTGGATGGTCTTAGGTTGTTTGTTTTGATTAAATTGACCATTTCACCAGGGGTTAGGTACCTGAAATGGAACCTAGGGTAGGAGACTGGGAGGGGTGTGGGGGTAAATGAGGTAGAAGTGGAGCTGGGCTTGTACTGGTCAAGGTCACCAAAGTATTTATTGAAAAGGGAGACTATTTTGCTTGGCTCAGTGGTGGTTGTCCCTTTGGAGGTAAGACAAATATGATCTTCGGAAATTCCCCTACCAATAAGGTTGTGAATGTTCCAGTTCCTCCTAGAGCTCCCCTGGGCAGCACATTGTTTTTCCAGGATGAAGGAGGATTTTGCAGATCTTGTGGAAGATTTGCACCTGTTCCTGAGGGTTTTAAAGTCTTGGAGGAGTTGGGGGGGGGGGTTGTGTTTTCTGTATAACTTCCAGGCTCGGTCCCTATTCCTCATAAGTTTGCGAAGCTCGGGGGTGACCCATTCTTGGCTAGAACCCTTAACCCGGATTTTTTTGAGCAGGATGAAATGGTCGCAGAAGGCAAGGAACTTATTGCTAAAGACTTCAGGTACTTTGCAAATGTCAGAAATGTTTTCAGTGAAGGACCAGTCTTGGGCTAGGGCAGCTCTGGAAAACTCGAAGGCATCCAGCTTCTTCAGTTGCCTGGTTTGGATGAATTTGTAGTTGGTGCTGGTAGGTTCAGTGATGAGCCAAGACCAAGTATGGATTCCTTGGTGGAGTCACAGTGAGGGGACAGCCAGTTTAGGTTGAAATCCCCAAGGATGATCCAATCCCTCCCTTGGGGAGGGAAGTCTTGATATCAAGGAAGAGGTCGAGATCACAGGGTGAGGAGGAGGAGGGTGGCAGGTATATCATGCTGACTGTGACCATTTTATCTGCTCTGAAGAGAAGGTTAATCAAGATGGTCTCGAGGGAGGAGGTGGGTAGTGGGGGGTCGAATTTGGTGGCAAGGAGATTATCGGCAACCCAGAAGAGGCAGCCTCCCCCATGCTTCCCACCCTGTCCTTTCTAAAGACTGAGTAATCTTCAAGGAGGATTTCATTGGGAGAGATGTCCTCCTTCAGCCAGGTTTCGGTGAGGGTAATGCCATCAAAAGCGTTAGCCATCACCCAGGACTTGATTAAGGTGTTTTTTGCCATAAGGCTTTACCAGGTTGGCAGAGCATGGTGACACTTGCATGTATGGGTGCAATGGAATGCCTGCATGTGGAGTGTCTGGCAGCTACTCCTCCATGTGCTTCCCAGTGGTACTCCCACCTCATCTCTACCAGGTAGCAGTCATGCAGTAGGAGCAGTATTCCCAGTGCTAGTGTCGACCTCGGTGCCAGCCTCAGGGTCGACCGTGGTTCCAGCCTCAGAGTTGACCCTGGTGCCAACCTCAGGGTCCATCTTGGTGCCACACTCAGTCTTGACCTCAGTGCCAGCCTCAATGCTGATATTGATGCCAGCCTCAAGGTTGACCTTGGTGCCAGCCTCAGTGCTGACCCTGGTGCCAAACTCAGTGTCGACCCTGGTGCCAGTCTCAGTTTCGACCTTGGTACCAGCCTCAGTGTCAACCTTGGTATTCACCTCAGGGTCGACCTTGGTGCCAGCCTCAGGGTTGACCTTGGTGCCAGCCTCAGGGTCGACCTCAGTGCCAGCCTCAGTGTCAGCCTTGGAGCCGGTCTCAGCGTTGACCTCAATGCTAGCCTCAGTGTTGGCCTTGGTATCAAGCTTTATTCTTGAGCAGTGCTGGTGTTTTTCCCCTGGCATCATTTTCTGCTGGTGTTTCCCTGTGCTATATCGTCAGTCTCTTCCCCTTAAAATAACAAAAAAACAAAAACAAGGGTAGAAGCACACTTCTGCTGTGTTATTCTAGAGAATTAGTGTTGTAAGTAGCACAACATCTTTGTTTCTATTGCTGCATTCACCTGTGATTTTTCATGTGTAGCCTAGTGGATAGAGCACAGAGCTGTGAATCCTGAGATCCAGCAGACCTGGGTTTGACTCCCGTAACTGCCACTTGCACACTGTGTGACCCTGAGCAATCATTTAACTTCCCTATATCATATGTTCAAGCCTGTGCGTGGTTTCCCCTCATCTCTCTGTATAACCAGGAGTGTTTTTTCTTCTACCCTTTGGGTACTCAGCCTGCACTTTCCAGCGTTTCCGATTTATCCCTTGGCTCAGTTCCTGTAGTGAAAGGGCACAGGAGGTCACTGAGCCACTCCCCTCGGAAGAGGTCAGGCCTACCATGTTTAGTCTAGATTGGATGTATGTTATTTCTTTTGGCATCTTCGGTTGTTTAAAAAAAATAAATAAAAGGGGTACTGAGAGTAATATGGCCTGGTACCGTCCCAGAATGGCTAAAATGACAAACTATCTTACCCAGTTACCAAAGGAAGAAAAAAGAATCTGCCACTGAGCTACCTGTTACCAATTCTTTTTTATAATGACAAGTCACTAGTGACTTTAAGGTTTGCTGATCTAGTGTCATTATCTCGTTTAACCTCACATTCCTCTCGTATACTTGGACTTGGGGTACTCCATCCATTCGCTCTGGCACCTATCCCCCATTATAGTCATTAAGTGGGAGTAATCTCCTGCTACTTAATATACAACATTATATAACATTTCAGAGAAAGCATTGCACAAGGACAAGGCGACATGAAATGAGGCTGGAGGGAGAAAGGCTCGGGGGAATGTTAGGAAGCATTTTTTCACAGAAAGGGTGGCAGATCCATGGAAACGCCTTCTAGCAGAGGTGATGGGAGCAAAAATAATAACGGGGTTCAAGAGTGCATGGGATAGAAACAAGGGCACCCTGCAGGTGGGGAGAGAGAGCAGGAGAGCCACAGATCAAACAGGATCCGGGCTGTCACACTGAGTAACGAAATGGGCCATATGGTCCTTATCTGCCATTAAATTCTATGTTTCTACATTTACAGGCAGAGAATTCCTTCTCTGCATGGTCTTCCTGGCCTGTGGAGGTCAGTGGGGGAAAAGGGGAAACATTTTAGAGGCAGACTCTCTCACTCAGTTCATTAAGGGCATGCCTTGCCCTTTGCACTTCTGTTACATTCTCCCTATTGCATTTCCTCTGAATGCTGCCTGTTTTCCTCTACTGGACAAGGCTCAGGGCCCCCCCCCCCATTTATAGGGAAGATATATATTTGCCATTTGGCTACCACACAACTAGCCAGGGTGCAGGAATGCATTCACCATATAAGCCATGGTGTACAAATGTGTTCTTATGGGGCAACATTATACTGTATCATAAGGGCACCATCTGCTCGATTTTCTGATGTTATTATATGATTGTGTGCTCTGTGTAAGCAAGCCATTAGGTAAATTCTTATAACTGAGTGTGGCTTTAGTCTTCTTCCACGGTTAGTACAGCATTGTTGTAACTGTAGAGCAACAGACAGAGTACAACTTGGGGGCAACAAACAGGGCTCAACTGGGGCAACTATCAGGGCTCGATTAGGGTCAACAAATAGAGCTCAACTGCGGCAACTATTAGGGTTCTAATAGGGTCAACAAACAGGGCTCAACTGGGATCAACAGGGTTCAATTAGGGTCAACAGGGCTCAACTGGGACAACTATCAGGGTTCGACTAGGGTCAACAAATAGGGCTAAACTGGGGCTTCAAGGTCTCCAGTTCCTGGGAACAAAACAGGAACCAGAGAGACCATAATTAATGAAAAAAAAACCTAGACAACACAGAGTAATAGCAAAAAACTAAAATACACTGTAGATCCAGCCACTACCGGAGTTCATTACGGGGCAACTGCTTTCTTCAGGCTGAGAAACAGGTCTGAGCAATAGCCAGAATGAAGTGTGGATGCAGCGTTTGAACCTACATTCCAATTTCTAAAATTTGCACACTGTAGGTTCTAAGCTCTGGAGCGTCACTCTTTGCCGAGATGACGGCATAAAGTGTAAACATTTAAGAGAAGGATTCCTGGGATTTGGACCATAAATCAGGCAGAACCATTTTAAACCTGCCAAGGCAAGCATTGGCAGGTTGGGTCAGTACTTGGGGGCCATCTGAAGACCCACCCCCTTCCAAATGACATGCAAAAAGAAGATTCCCTGCCAGAGTAGGCAGTGGATGGGAAGTGCTCCTGTTGAGGCCTTCTGGAAGTTGCCCCGCCACCAGTAACATAAATGGTAAGATTGAAACCTAGGACTCTGAATAGGCTGCATGGGATCCCAGTAGTACAAAAGGAATAGAAAGTGAAGTCACTGGTTTACACTGGCCTTTTTTTCCCCTGTTTATCACCTGTCACCGTCATCCTCGGCCTGTCCAACTCCAAATTCTGCCCTTCCCTGTCATTTACACGCCTTCATGAGTTCCACAGAGTCCCTCCTTCACCTCCCCGATGGATTCCACCACGGGGGGGGGGGGTCGAAGCAGTTCATCCTCCGACCTGTCAAGCGTGAAAGGCACTAGGCAGTTGGTTTGGAGGCTCCCAGCCCCGTCCTTTCCTTCCGTCACTTACTTGCCTTCATGGGATGCACAGAAATACAGGTTACTCACCTGTAACAGGAGTTCTAGGAATGGTATATGTTGTTCATCCACACTCATTGGCAGGTATCCTTGCCGCTTTAAATCTTGCCGGAAGGTCTTCAAGCTTGCTCCTCCCACCCACCCGGGTGGTATAACTCTCGGCTCCGCCCCATGACGCCAGATCTGGCCCGCTGGAAGCTCAGGTTGTGCGTCAAGCCGGGAGGTCGTGGTGGGTGTGGATGAACAACATATACCATTCCTAGAACTCCTGTTACAGGTGAGTAACCTGTATTTCTAGGACATGGATATGTTGTTCATCCACACTCATTGGCAGACTCCTAGCAGTTCTCCGGGAGGAGGGAGGCAAGACGCACACCCCAATACTTACTTGGGAAAGAGAGACTGGAGAACCGAGGCCCCAAACCAGCATCCCGGCGTGACTCAAGGTCGATGTGGTAATGGGTAATGAAGGTGTTTGCTGACTTCCAGGTAGCAGCCCTGCAGATTTCCTGGATAGGGCGTCCCTGGAAGCAGCCAATGTTCAGCAGTATGGCGGGTAGAATGAGCTCTTATCCCTCTGGGAGGCTCCATGCCCGCCAACTTATAGCAGAGATCTATGCAGGAGGTTACCCACCTGCTTATCGTCCGCTTGGCTGCAGGTCTGCCAGATGCGGCTTCAGCGTAGGTGACAAACAGCTGGCGAACCTCTCCCCGAATTTCAGCCGTGCGCTCCTTATAATAAGCGAGCGCCCTTCTAGGGTCCAGAGTATGGAGCCTATATTCGGCCTCCGAGGTGTGATTGGGGTGGAACACCGGCAGAGTCAACACCTGGTTAAGGTGAAACTCCGACCCCACCTTCGGAAGGAATTTCGGGTGGGGGCGCAGGACAACCTTGTCCCTGTGGAAGACCAGGTAAGGAGACTCGATGGAAAGCGCCTGGAGCTCTCCCATCCTTCTGGCTGACGTGATAGCCACCAAGAAGGCGGTCTTTCACGACAGGTGAGAGAGAGCACACCTGTGCATAGGTTCGAATGGCTTGCCCATGAGCTTTGCCAGTACCAGCAGTAGATCCACGGGAGGTGGGGTTCCGCACTGGAGGGGAAATGTGATCAAGGCCTTTGAAAAAGCGCCAGACCACCTTCTCCTGCGCCACCGACTGCTTCCCGGCCCGCGCCCGGTAAGCAGAGATGGCTGCCAGGTGCACCCTTAAGGTCGTCGACCTAAGCCCTTGACTGGAAAGGGACCATAAATAGTCCAAGATGCTTGCCAAGGAACAGGAGGAAGGGTCCAAGCCCTGTTCTGACACCAAATGAAAACCTTTTTCCATTTGAAGGCATAACATTTTCTGGTCGACTCACGGGACGCCCTAACTATATTGAGGACCTCGTCGGAAAGACCCAAGGCCTGGAACTCTAGCCGCTCAGGAACCAGGCCGTCAGGTGCAGGGATTGAAGGTCCGGATGGAACACCTTCCCCTGATTGACTGAGAGCAGGTCCGGGCGAGCTGGAAGCTGCCGCGGAATCCTGGAGCTGAGACTGAGGAGATCTGGGTACCAGAACTGGCGAGGCCAGTCTGGGGCTATCAGAATCACCTGCGCCTTGTCCCTCCTCGCCTTGAGAAGCACCTTGTGGATCAAGGGAAATGGGGGAAAGGCGTAAAAGAGGCCCGGGGTCCACTGCCTCGAGAAGGCATCCCCCTGCAGCGAGCCCTGCTGAGGGGGGCGGGCATGGAACAGACTCAGCTTCGCGTTCTCCCTGGAGGCAAACAGGTCCACCTGAGGTGTGCCCCAATGGGAGAACAGATGCTGTACTACCTCCGGCAGGAGAGACCACTCGTGGGATGCAGCCCTATCCGGCTCAGGGCATCGGCCAGGGTGTTGGAGGCTCCTGCCACGTGAATGGCTAGGAGATCCGCCTCAGGCTGCGCCACAGTGACCAAATGCGGAGAGCTTCCTTGCATAGAAGCATGGAGGCGCGTCCCGCCCTGGCGGTTTAGATAGTACATGGTCGTGGTATTGTCCGTCTGGACTCGGACCACTTGACCCCGGAGGAACGGAGCAAAGGCGGTGAGAGCTAGGCGGACCGCTCGGAGCTCCAGCAGGTTGATGTGGCATCGGGACTCCCGCGGGGACCAGAGGCCATGAGCCCGGTGTTCCCCCAGATGGGCACCCCAACCCATCAGAGAGGCATCGGTCGATAGAGAGATCGTCGGCTCGGGGCGGACGAACGGGATGCCCTCCTGCAAATGATCTGGAACGGTCCACCACTGGAGAGCGTTCCACATCCCCTGTGTCACCGACACAAGCTGGTCCAAAGGATCGCAGCGTTGTGACCACTGGCTGGCCAGTCCCCACTGAAGGGGACGCATGTTCCAGCGGGCCCAACGGACCACGCTGGTGCAGGCCGCCATGAAACCCAGGAGGCGCAGGAAGTCCCAGGCAGGGCGAATTGCCCAACCAGAAATGATCGGGCAAAGGAGGAAAGAACCTCGGCCCTGTCCGCCGGAGCCGCTCTGGCTCGAAGAGAGTCGAGCTGCGCCCGATGAATAGAATCACCTGCTTGCCTCGAGTTCGACTTGGCCTCGTTGATAAGGAGGCCCAGTTGAGAGCAGACCTGGAGGGCCAGATCTCTGGACCACTCCGCCTCTTCCTGGAGGAGCTGCTATCAGCCAGTCGTCCAGGTAAGGGTACACCCGGACCCCTCGGCGCCAAGAGGAATGCTGTCACCACTGCCATGCATTTGGTGAAGACCCTGGGAGCTGAGACAAGCCGAAGGGCATGGCTTGGAACTCGAAGAGGGATCCTTCCGTTCGGAAGCGAAGGAATCTCTGGTGAGACGGACGGATAGGAACGTGAAAAAACGCGTCCTGCAAGTCCAGAGAGCAGAACCACACGCCGCGTTCCAAGGATGGTATTATCTGAGCCAGAGTGACCATCCTGAAGGTTCGAGACCTTAGGAACTTGTTTAGGTCGTGTAGGTCGAGAATGGGGCGCCAGACCCCCGTCCGCTCGGAACGAGGAAGTACCTGGACACAAACCCTGGGTCTGAAGGAGGGTCCACCACCTCTCTTATCACCTCCTTCTGGAGGAGGAGGAGCGATGTCGGCTCGGCCAGGCGCCAGTGAGGCTGGGATCCCGAAGCCCCGAGGCGGCGGCTCTGAAGGGTGGTGCCTGCTCGAATTCCAGAGGCAGGCCTCTTCCCACCACCTCAAGACCCACCTGTCCGTGGAAACAGCGGACCAGGCGGAACGGAAGTGCTGGAGCCGTCCTCAGGGGGACCAGGGGGAGGTGGCGGAATGGGGGCGACACCCCTCAGCCCGTCACTGGGCAGGCTTGGAGGAGGGACCGGCCGAGGGACCTCCTGGGCCTTTTCCTCCCTGCCTCCTGTTAGAGGAAGCCGGCGGCTTGGGTTTGGGATGCCAAGGCCGAGCCTGCTGGCCCTGACGTGCTGGGCCGGGCGGCGCAGGGCAGGGCGAAAGGGCTTAGGCTGTGGTTTTGCGGCCTTGTCCTCTGAGCGGAAGAGACCGAGTCCAAGGTAGCATTGGACTTCTCGATCCTCTGCAGGTGACCTTCCACCCCAGGGCCGAAGAGGTCAGTCCCCAAAAGGAACATCCGCCAACTTGTGCTGGGTATCCGAGTAAAGGTGGTATATCCTCAGCTAAGCCTCGCCGACGATAGCCACTGCGGCGCCACCGATCTGCACATGAGTCCCTATATCCAAAAGCAGTCTGAGCTGCTGTTTGGCCACTGCCCTGCCCTGGTCCCGCACCTGCTTAACCGTAGTCTGCAGATCGGGCGGGAAGATGAGGATGACCTCATCCAGGGAGCCCAACAGGGCGTGAGAAAAATGTGCCATGAGGCGGCCGAACTGGCCTGTCGAAGGCCGAGAGAGGGCCTGCGTAGACTTTTAGCCGACATAGTCCAATTTCTTGGACTCCTTGTCAGGAGGTTTGTCCACATCCCTGGCGTTGCCGGGCGCGGAAAACGCTGTCGGTAACCAACCCCTCAGCAGAGGGGTGTTCCAAAACCGACAAGGAACGGTAGGGACCGTGATACTTCCTGGCCATCCTGGCCAAGGCGCAGGGCAGGAAGCAGGGCGCTGCAAGCTCCAGTGCCGACCCACTATGGCCTCGGCCACCGGAAAGGCCTCCGCCGAGAATCCTCGGTCCAGAATCTCCGTGAGGGGATACCTGGCCCATTTGGAACGGGTTCGAGCTCCATCCCGTGGACTCCGAGATGAGCCAAGTAGTCCTAGGAAGGACGACGGCTATCGTCCATTGACTGACCTCCTGAAGACTCCAAGTCCAGTCGCTTGGAGAAAAGGAGGAATCATCTTCAGACTCGAAGAGTCCTCAAGAGCTGCCTCTGGCCTGAGGCACCCTTCACCTGCCGAGGTCGGTCGGGAGTGAGGGTAACTGACAGCCGATGGGGTAGACCCTTAGCCGACCGAGAATCCTTGGTCGGGCCCCAGTGGTGGCTGTGGAGGCGGAGGTTCCACCGGAATCGGTGGAGCAGCTGGTTTTGGCCGAACAACCGGCCTGGGTATAGGCTCCTCGGATAAGTCGAGGGGTTGTGTCGGCCGCTCCGGTGACAGCCACTTAATGGCCGGGGAAGGCGACGGGTCGGCTTACTCCCGGCCAGGAGGAGCTGTTGCAACATAAGGTCCTCGTACCGTCGACGTAATTTACGCCGAAGCCTCCCCTCATCCGAGGAGGAGGACGAGGACGAGCGGCGACGCCGCTTACCGCGGTGCCGAGACCGAGACCGCCTATGACGGTGGGATCGGCTGGACCGCGAAGAGGTCCGAGACCGAGACCGAGAGTCCCGGAATTTCCGAGGTCGGTGCGGGGAGGTGTCGGCCGGAACCGGCACTCCCTTCGGCTCGGATGGTCCATCCGAGGGCTCCGGAACCGGAGGCACAGGCGAGCCCACGGGATCCTCAACTCCTCCCGGGGGAACCGGGGAGAGGGGAATCTCGGCTGCTAAAGGCGACAGCCCGTCCAATGGGTCGAGAAAAATCTCGACTTCATCGGTGGGAGTCTCGGTCAACTGACCTGACGGGGACACCGTGAGGCCAGTGGCCGAAGCCGAGCGGTCGGACGCTCGACGGTCGATGGCCCGGGAGAGGACCTTCCCCGCCTCCCAAGAGCTGCCGACGGAGGGACTTACCCTGTCCCTCTTTTGGACCGAGAATAAGGTCCTGAGAACGAGGCCCTCTCCTTTAGTGGAGAGGGACAGACAGCTCTTAAAAGAAGCCGTGTAAGAAGAGCCCAGAGAGAGCGGGATAAATGCGCGGCCGAGAAGATACGGCCAGCGCCGCCTCCTCTTCGGGGACCATCCGCTTCGAGCTGATCCGCCGAGCCGCCGCCCGGACACCGCCAACCGGGCCTCCTTGGACTTCACCGGGAAACTCTCGGGGCCCAGGTGCAATGGGCAGCCGGGTCTTGAGGACGTAGGCAGAAGATGAGCACAGGTCGCAGCCTGCGGGTCGTGCTCAAGGCCTAAGCAGTAGACACACGTGGAGTGTGGATCCGTCCGAGACATCTTCTGCCCGCATGGGCATCTCCGAAATCCGGGAGTCGATTTGTCCATCGCAGCCGCGAGGGATAGAAGACTGAAGTCTTTTCGCAAAATTTATTTTAAAATCCGCAAACGGAGAAATAGGAACCAGTCTCAAACGCAGAGCGTTAAGGAGGGAACCTGAGCTTCCAAGCGGTAAGGAAGATCTGGCGTCATGGGGCGGAGCCGAGAGTTATACCACCCGGGTGGGTGGGAGGAGCAAGCTTGAAGACCTTCCGGCAAGATTTAAAGCGGCAAGGATACCTGCCAATGAGTGTGGATGAACAACATATCCATGTCCCTAGAATCCCTCCTTCACCTCCATGCTGGATTCCGTCATGGGTCGAGGCAGCTCCCCCTATGGTCTGTTAAAAGTGTGGATGCCACTGATGGAGGCGACAAGTGCATTTGCACATGCGTGCCACGCATGCCGCCAGTCAGTGTCCTTCCTTCCAAGATGCTCCAACTGCACTGTCACCTGCTGTCGCCCAGGTGGGGGTATCTCAGTGAAACCTGTTGCTCAGGAGCAGGACAGCATCCTTCTGGGAAGCTCAATTCTCCTCCCGCTGACGATCAAGGTAGGGTTACCAACTGTCCTGATTTTGTCAAGATAGTCCTGGTTTGGGAGGCTATGTACTGCCAAATAAACAGCAAAAATGCAAAATGTCCTGATCTTAAACTAGAAAAAAAAATGTGCTTCCTTTCCTCTAGCAGTTGCAGAAAACTAAGATACCTTATGATAGGAAAAAATATGAACACCTAAAACACTAAGTCTTAGTTCACCTCAAACCCTGCCTCTATAGGGTCACACTGTTCCTACTCATCTCTGGGAATGTTTACCCAAACCCAGGTGCTATGAACATCCCTAACTCAGCCCATGTGAAAAATGGATCCTTAAACTAGCAACCCTTAACATTATTCTCAAATGGGGACGGAGAGAGGATCTCAGATCTTGAAGTGGGTAGCCATCTGGGAACAAGCGACCACCAAACAGTGTGGTTCACGATAAACTTAGCTGTAGACTCAAGCCACACAAAAGTCAAGGTACTGGACTTCAGGAGGGCTGATTTTGACAAAATGGGAGAGTGCTTCAGAAAAGCACTCGCAAACAGGCAAGAAGGTGGGATGGAGCAACAATGGGGAAACATACGAACATACGAAATTTGCCAGCAGATAAAGGCCTAGAGGTCTATCAAGTCTGCTCGAATGTGCAGCTAGCACCCTTATTCTGCAGCTGCCCCTCCTTCCACCCTTCCCTTCATTAACCTCCCCCTTGTCCTGTCCCATCCTCGCTTGAAGCAGTCCACTGTTCTACTGCATACCACTTCTGCAGGTAACGATTCCACCCAGCCACCACCCTCTCAGTAAAAAGTGTCTCCTCATCTCCCTCCTGAACCTTCCTTGCTCCAGTCTTATATCATGGCCCCTGTGGCCTCCCTCCTTACTTTGAACAGCCCCTCTGTACCCGTCTTGTTTATTCCTTTCATGTATTTAAAGGTTTCAATCATGTCACCCCTGTCTCTCCTCTCCTCCAGTGAGTACATGTTCAACTCCTTCAACCTCCTCTCGTATGATAAGTTCCCCAGCCCCTTGATCATCTTTGTCGCTCTGCGCTGCACCCCCTCCAGTAACTTAATGTCCCTCTTCAGATACGGACGCCAGTACTGCACGCAGTACTCCAGCTGTGGCCTAACTAATGACCTATACAGTGGCAGAATCACCTCCTCCCTCCTCGAGGATATACCCCTTGCAATACAACCCAGCATTTTGTTGGCCTTTGCAGCTGGCTTCCTACACTGTGCCGAGTTGTTCATTGACCCTGTGATGAGCACACCCAGATCCTTCTCCTCCTCTGTCTGGGCTAGCTGCACTCCCCCTAGCTGGTAACTCCTCCTTGGGTTCTTCATCCCAAAATGCAGCACCTTGCACTTTTGGCATTAAGCCCAGTTGCCAGGTGTCTGACCAGGTTTCAAGCTTTGCCAGATCATCCTGCAACCCCTGCCATCCCCTAGGTCATCCACCACGCTCTACCTTGGTATCATCAGCAAACAGACTGATCTTGCTCTTGATGTCCCATGATATGTCTGCAATGAATATCCCAAACAACACTGGTCCCAACACTGAGCCCTGTAGAACACCGCTGTCACTGCCCCTGGGTGTGAGAGCTCCCCACCCACCACCACCTCTATTGCCTTCCCTGCAGCCAGTTTCCTACCCATCTCACCAGCTTTGCACCCGCCCTGTGCCTACTAACTTCCTTCCCAGCCCTCCATGTGGCACTGAGTCGAATGCCTTACTGAAGTCCAGATACAGGACATCCACTGCATGGCCCCTGTCCAGTTGCCTAGTTACCCAGTCATAGAACTCGACCAGGTTGGTTTGGCAGGATCTGCCATGTATGAAGCCATGCTGTCTGCTGTCCTGTAGTCCTTTGGCCTCTAGGAGGACCACCAGCCTCTCCTTCAGGATAGTCTCCATTAGCTTACCCACCATGGATGTGAGGCTCACTGGTCTGTAGTTTCCCGGTTCATCCTTGGGGCCACTCTTGTGGAGGGGAACCACATGAGCCATCCTCCAGTCCTGAGGTACACACCCCAAATGTAGTGAGGCATTAAACAGGTCTGCCAAAGGTCCTGCAAGGACCTCTGCCAGCTCCTTCAGTACCCTGAGGTGGATGCCATCTGGGCCTGGCGCCTTGTCCGCCCTCAGTGCCTTCAAACCCTCTCGAACTCTGCTCTCCATGATTTCCCCATCTGTCACCACTTCTCCCCTGCTTCTGCCATTTATCCCACCTTGGGTGTCACCCCCCTCTTCTCTTTAGTAAATACTGAGCAGAAGTACTCATTTAGTGCTTCCGCCTTATCGCACCCTGCTTCCACCCAACCCCCCTCCTTCCTAATCCTTACTATGTGGTCCTTATAGCTCCTTTTCTCCTGATGTACTTAAAGAGTCCTTCTCCCCTTCTTAATGCCTTGTGCCAGCCTGAGTTCCTAGATGTTTGGCTCCCCTTACTGCCCTTGTCACCTCCTTCGATTCTGTCAAGTACTCCTCCCTGTCCTCCCACTCCCTGTTTTCTTGTACTTCCTAAAGGCAGCTCTTTCCTCCTTACCTTTCCATGACCTCCTTGCTCAACCAGATCGGTTTCTTAGCCCTAGCCTTCTTGCTCTGGGCTTTGCAGCAGGTTTTGGTTGCCTCCACTATCCCCAGCTTTATGAGCTCCCACCTCTGGTTAGTGTCCATACTAGATTGAATTCTGGCCAGGTACCCTTTACCACTTCCCATCCTCCCAAAGTCGGCCCTCCTGAAGTCCAGCACTATTGTGCCAGATTCCACTCCTTTCTTGCCCATATCCAATGTGAGCCATACTGAGCGGTGGTCACTCCCTGACAGCAGTTCCTCCACTGTAAGTTCTCTCACAAAGTCCCCATTTGCCAGCACAAGGTCAAGGGTATTTCCTATCCTGGTTGGTTCACTGACCATTTGCAGCAGGAAGCTGTCCTGGAAGGCATCCAGCAGTACCTGCTCCCTTCTGTTCCTGGTTGTTGGGGTGCTCCAGTTCACTCCTGGCATGTTGAAACATCAAAACCGCCATCACAGAGGCAACAAGTCTTTGTGTGAAGCAGATAAACAAATCAAAATGAAAGAAAAAAACACTATGGTTCTCAAAAGAAGTGGCGGGGAAGGTAAGGAAAAAAGATAGCATTCAGGAAGTATAAGGAAACACAGAAGGAGCAGGACAGAGAACTGTACCAGTTAAAGCAGAAGGAAGCGGGTAAGGCAGTCAGAATAGCAAAGGCCCAAACCGAGGAAAAGATAGCCAACTTGGTTAAGAAGGGGGATAAAACCTTTTATAGGTACATTAGGGAGCAAAGAAGAACTAAGGCAGGGATACTGAGGCTGAACAAAGAGGAAGGTGGTTGGGCAGAGAGCGACAGTGAAAAAGCAGGGATACTGAACAAATACTTCTGCTCAGTATTCACAATGGAAAAGCAGGGGGAAATACCTAATCCGGTCAATAGAAGCACTCTGGATAGGGGAGTTGATATTAGTCCTTTCACAGAAGAAGGGGTTCTGAAAGAACTCTTAAGACTGAAGGTGGATAAAGCAATTGGGCCTGATGGGATTCACCCCAGAATTTTAAAAGAACTAGTAACACCACTGACTACCCTGTTTTATAAATCATGGGAGGATGGGGTGGTACCTGAGGACTGGAGGAGGGCGGATGTGATTCCCCTTCACAAAAGTGGGAGCAAGACAGAGGCAGGAAACTACAGACCTGTCAGTTTGACCTCAGTGGTAGGGAAAATGATGGAATCACTTCTGAAGGAAAGAACTGTTGAGTACCTAGAGGCCAGTGGGGCACAGGACACAAGGCAGCATGGATTCACAGCAGGAAAGTCATGTCAGAAAAATCTAATTGATTTCTTTGACTGGGTGACCAAAGCAGTAGACCAGGGAGGAGCTGTGGACATGGCCTACCTAGACTTTAGCAAGGCAGTTGACAGTCCCGCACAAAAGATTAATAAACAAATTAGCCAGCCTGGGAGTGGGTCCTAGGGTGGTAGCCTGGGTAAAACAGTGGTTGGACAACAGGACACAGCGGGTAATAGTAAATGGAGTCCACAGTGAAGAAAAGAGGGTGACTAGTGGGGTACCGCAGGGTTCAGTACTGGGGCCGGTCCTTTTTAATGTCTTTATAAGTGACATTGCAGAGGGACTGGTAGGGAAAGTATGTCTCTCTGCAGATGACACAAAGATCTGCAACAGGGTTGATACATAAGGTGGGGTGGAAAGGATGAAAAGGGACTTGGCAAGGTTGGAGGAATGGTTAAATGTATGGCAGCTTAGATTCAATGCAAAGAAGTGCAAAGTAATGCACCTGGGAAACAAAAACCCAGGGGAAGAGTACACAATGGGGGGTGAGATACTGACAACAACAAAAATGGAAAGGGAACTGGGAGTAGTCATATCAGACAACCTAAAGGTGGACCAGCAATGTGAGAAGGCAGTAAGGAGGGCTGGGGGGATACTGGGATGCATAGGGAGAGGCATCACCAGTAGAAGACAGGAAGTTGTTGGCCGTCTGTAAGACCACATCTGGAGTACTGTGTACAGTTCTGGAGACCCTATCTCCACGAAGACATAGACAGGGTGGAGGCTGTCCAGAGGAGGGCAACCAAAATGATGCAGGGTCAGCATTAGAAGACATATGAAGAAAGACTAAAGGAACTACAGATGTATAGCCTCGAGGAAAGGAGGGAGAGGGGGGACGATAGAAACTTTCAAATACCTCAAGGGAATCAACAAAGTCCAAGAGGGTAGCATCTTTCAGAAAAAGAGATGTGCCAAAACAAAGGCGCACAATTTGAAGATAGGTGGGGGACGGCTCAGAGGTAATGTGAGGAAGTATTTATTCACAGAGAGGGTTGTGGATACATGAAACAGCCTTCCTGAGGAGGTTGTAGAGTCAAAAACAGTGGTGGAATTCAAGAATGCGTGGGTGCTTGTGCTGTTAGAAACCTGGCTATCGAATAAAATACCTGACACAGCATTAACTATCACTGGCTACACACTTTTTAGGCAAGATAGGTTAGGCAAAAACTTCAGTAGGTTTACCCTGGATTGCACCCCCGACCCGGACCCACCACTGCCACCTTTACACCTCTCTTTCCCCTTTCCCTCCCTTGAAGCCAGATGTCTTGTTCATTGCTCCTCCCTTATTGCTAAGTACTGGCTGGGTTCCCTCCCATTCTACCTTGAGTCTCTTCTCTCTTCCCCTTCAAACCCCTACTACTCTCTCCGTAGCTCTAACCTCCGCTCTCTAACTCTCCCGTCCAGGCGGACCTCGGCTGGGCAAGCTGCTTTTTCTTTCCCAAACTCTGGAACTCCCTCCCTGGCCCTATTCGTTCAGCTACCTCATCCGCTCCTTCTCCAGTCTTATATGTGATTACTCCGCCCCCTCCTGTAACTGCCCCCGACTCCACCCCCATTACTGCCCCCATACCTTCTTCTTCCATGCCTCTCCACCCCCCTTCTCTCCCCAACTCCTCTGACTTTCATACTACATACCTCCCCTCCACCTCCTCCCTCCCCCATTCCTCTACCTACCCACCTAATTCTGGATCCCTCGTCTCCTTCCTATGATCTTCCTTCTCTTTTCTCCCCCTCTCTACTCTTCGCCCGTTGCTAGACTCCCCTTAGCCACTTGCACTAACCTGGTTCATCCCCTTTTCTTGTAGGCAAATGTTACTTACAGCTGTTGCTGCACTTTATGTAAAATAATCCCCATCTATTTGCTTTTAGACATTCAATGTATATTACTCAATGTTAATTTATGATATATTGTATAAATGTGTGCCTTAACATGAGTGTACATTCTCTGTAAATATTTTTACACTGTATGGATATGTATTTCTCCCTCTCGCCAGGACACTTCCGGAAACGAGTTGTTTACGGCTCAGTATGTCTCTTCTGGTGAAACTTTTGAAATAAATACATAAAAGGGAAGGGGGTGTGCCATCTGCTTGAAGGACACACTAAAGGGTCAGGTACTACCCCATGCTACCCTTGCCAACAATCCCAAATTCTAGGTATTAAACTTCTCGACAGCCAACATGGCAAAGCCCAGTATATATTCTCCACATACACCCCCCCCCCCAATGAAAGCAAATCAGGCTTTAATCTGGTAATAGATCATCTAGATCGCTTATCAAGTCAATCAGAGGTTGTTGTCATGGGTGACTTTATTATCAACAGGCCGGCCCCAGAAGCCACCCAGTACAAAGATATTATTGCAGCATGCAACATTACCCAATTGGTGACCTCTCTCACTAGAGCCAACCTGAGAAGAGGTAATAACACTCTTCTGGATCTAATTCTCACTCACAGCCTCAAAGACATATTAGTACTATAGTCCTTCCTGACTCGATGAGTGACCACTCACCTATCGTCAGCCTACGGTCACATAAAGCCACTAAACCCTCTCCTAAAATCACATATCAGCAGATACTAAACAATGGGAAACTTGAACAGTTCCAGGCCTTCCTTGTGCAGTGCGACTGCTCACTCTTGGGCTCATTATCTAAGACTGACCTCGCACTTAGCTACCTCATCACACATTTTAACAAAGCATGTAACATTTTTGCCGCAGTTCGTATAAAACTAAATCCAGGGGTGTAACAAACCTTTGGATCGCTGCTGCCTGTTAAGCAAGATGAAAGCCTAGGATAATCTCTGTACAGTACCTTGTACAGTCCATTGGTAACCCAGTTGATAAGCAGTGGTATAGAGCTGCTAGAAACACCTGCACCCAGGAAATTCGCAGGGCCAAAAAAAAAAAAACTTTCAAAATGAACTCACCAATGCATGGGTTGACAGCTGGAACGTCTGGCAAAAAAAAATCAAGGACCTCACTGGTAAGCCAAGTAAGACTGTCCCTTCAATGATGGTTGTTAATGACACCCCTGTGCAAGACCCTAACTTCATAGCTGAAGCTTTCAATATGGCTTTTACTGATCTTAGCCACTTCCTCCTGTCCAGTTTCTTCAACACACCCAACCCCGGTGCCGCCCAAGATGCTGCTGTCCCTCCCCTCCACATCCTCCCTTTCTATTTTAGGAGAGTCGCGTCTACAGAGCCAAAAAGTATCTTCTAAGGGTACTAGGCAAAACCAGGTACAGTAGTGACACCCTTGACATGAAATTACTTTACCTAATGCTGGGTGTCATGCTAAAACGCCTCACCAGCATTCTGAACCTCTCCCTGTCCCTTAGGCAGTTCCCCAGTCAGTGGAAGGCTGTGGTGGTCACAACCATGCACAAAAGTGGGGACAGATCACTAGTCTCAAACTATTGCCCCATCTCGATTCTCCCGCCCTTATCCAAAGTCCTAGAGAGAGTAGCTGCAGACCAACTGACTGAATTTATCACCAAGTACCATGTTCAATGCCCCCAACAGCATGGTTTTCAGCAGGCACACAGTACCACCACAGCCCTACTGGAGTACACAGACTATATTTACAAAGCCTTGGACTGTGGTCTCATAGTTGGGTCAGTTTACATTGACCTGATCAAGGCTTTTGACGAAGTCAACCACACCCTCCTCCTAAGCTCCCTCCCCTCCCGTGGCCTCTCCCCCGACATATCATATGGTTCAACAGCTATCTTGAAACCAGAACACAACAGGTTAAAGTAAATGATTCCCTGTCGAGTTGTTTGCCAGTCCGCTAAGGCGTCCCACAAGGCTCCATCCTAGGCCCCCTACTGTTTAGCCTGTTTCTGAATTCTCTACCCAAGGCCTGTGATAGCAACCTTGTCATCTGCGCGGATGATACCGTTCTTTTCTCCAGCCACACAGACCTACTCCCCCTCGCTGGTGATCTGCAAACAAACTTCACAAAAGTAGAATCCTGATTTGCCAACCACAAACTATTAATGAACTACAAAAAAAAAACTAAGACAATGCTCTTTGCTAGCCCCCAAAACAAACTCGAAACTGCTTGCCTTACCATCTGCAACAATGTAAATCAACCCCTGGAAATGGTGCATGAATTCAAATACTGGGGCATTACATTGGACAGCTCACTCCCCGATGCTTTGCATGTAAATCAAATCTCCAAGACTGTAAACAGTAGGCTTGGAGTCCTTTTCAGGCATAGGCACAGTCTTACACCTGTGGCTTTAAAACTGGCAGTCACTAGCTCGGTACTGTCAGTCATAGATCATGGCTTTATAATCCACAGTGCGGCTTCTGTTACCACACATAAACGGCTTATGATCTCACTCAATAAGGCCTGCAGGCTGGTAACAGGCACTGACAATCACACCCACACCTGCTACCTCCACCATTAGTCCGAATGGCTTCACCTTCAAGGTAGAATAAAATATCAAACATGTCTGTTTGCTAAAAAAAATACTCCTCGCCTTATCTCCTCCAACTACCCAGTCCCTGCTCCTCGCTACGGCAAACCAATGCAGCACACAAAGCTCATCTATACCGGCTTTGCTCGTCCCTCACTGCTATACTTCACAAGCACAGCGTACCTTCAGCTACCGAGCTCCAACTTGGTTGAATGACCTGCCCCTTGAAGTCCTCGCAGAACCCAAGATAGGTGCTTTCAAGTCCAAATTACAGAGTCATCTTGTAACTCTCAGTAAGTGTGACTGTGCCCTTTAGTACCAGTTTCAGCCGCCCCCCTTGGCCCTTGTCCACTCCACGTATCTCCTCCAAGAGCTGTTTTTGACCCAGAAGGTCCCCCTTCCCTCCTGTTGTCCTCCTCCCTCGCCCCCCTTACTTTCACCCCCTCCTATTCCCCTCCCATGTACTAACTTTGATGTTTCTACTCACCCCCATTTTTATTAATCTGACAAAGTCCGCTGTATTTTGGACTGCAATATTGTTTCTCGTGCATCTTCCATTGTTTGTCTCTGTATAGCTGCTCTTATTGTAATTTGTATGTGTTCGCAAGTTTCACCAATTGTAATCACCACAGTATTAATTTGTCCACCAATTTTTCCACTCTGTTATTTATTTCGCAATGTTATATTTACTCTTTTACCTTGTCTGTTTTATTTTTTATTCTGTTTATCTGCCCCCCTCTCCCCAAACTCCGCATGCTCGGGAGCACCTATGGAGACTGCCCCCACCTTCGCCACCTACCTTCATCATTCTCGCTCGCTCCATAGAGCCGCAGTTTTACCCCTGGGTGGGGACAAGGTGGGGTAGCTACAGCCCAACAATCCAGATTTCGTCAGGAACTGGAAGGCACGTCAGTGCGAGGCCATGAAGGGTTGCTCCTTGGTGCTCCATCTCCCCGGAGCCTAGAGAGCTTTTTCCATTTTTCCATGAAGGAGAGGTGTGCCCTGGCGTTATGGCATCACCGCCGTCACCTCTCCCGTCCCCCTTGCTGGATGCTGGTACTTGCTGTGCCTCTGGCTTCCGCCAGAGGTCAGTCAAGTGCCAAGCATGGACCCCCCTCCCTCCCAGGAGAGGAGAGCTGTCCACCGGATGCTCAATCCTCTCCCCCCCGATGACACTCGATGGCCCGGGCTCATTCCCGAACTTAGGTCGCTGGCGTGGTGCGATGTGTGGCGTCCAGCGCCTCAACCCTCTGTGCCTCCGGGCCAGCCTTCTTGTCTATGTTTTGAATCTGTCTGTATTTTCCTTGACATGGAACCTGTGTAAAAGAGCTCCTGGTTCAAAGGTATTGTAATCCTAGTTATGAATGAATAAATACATAAATAAAGGAAAAAATAATCTCTTGTATTGCTTGAGGTTACATATTGTCCTGCAAAAAAAAAAAAAGAAAATTTCTTAGTCTGAAATATCCTGATTTGGGTTTCTAAAAAGGTGGTAACACTAGGACTCCCGAATGCATTCCCGAACCTGGGTTGCTAGCGCTGTCGGCAGTACCACTGGCGTGGCTACAGTGGCATTTTGTGGACATCCAGAGCAGCTGAGTACCCTTACTGATGTCGGTATAGCACTGGGACATGTAAATTGCAACCAGAGCTATAAATCACTCAGAGTAGATAGGATCTCTAAGCATGCTCCCACGGCTGCTCCTCAGCTCATACATCATTCTCGGTATATGATATGAAGATAGAAGGGGGTGGACTTGCTGAGGATTGAGGCGCTGGATGCCACACGTTGAGCCATGCCGGTGACCTGGGTTTGGGAACAGACTCGGGCTGCCGGGGGTCGGTGGGGGGATGGAGGATTGAGCATCTCAACGGATGCTCTCCTCCTCCTGAGGTGCCTTGAGCATCCAACGCTTCTGGGACTGGTGGAAGCACGGGCTTCAGAGGCACGGGTGGTTCTTTGAGGAGCCGGGATGAGAGGATGCTGCAGATGCTTGCGACGTCATGCGTCAGCACATTGTTGACTAGACTTGCGCCCTCACATCGGCCATTCCTGACTAAAGGGAGAAACCAGGGGAAAAAATGCAAACACCCCCAGCTCCCCGCGTAGATGAAACCAGGGTGGGGATGCCATGTGGATGCCCAGGCGGATGGAGTAAGAGGGGGGTACAAAGCCCCCTCCGAAAGCCGTGGAAGCTCGGCAAGTATTAAAAAAAAAGAAGGAGAAGAAGACTTAGGGGTAATGTGAGAAAGTATTTTTTCACGGAAAAGGTGGTGGATCCATGGAACAGCCTCCCAGCAGAGGTTGTAGGGGCAAAAATGGTAGGGGAATTCAAAAATGCATGGGACAGACATAAAGGAACTCTTACGCTAGGAAAGAGAGGGTAAGCCACAGCTCATTTAAGATTTGAGGTATATGAAACAGGTAGGGAAAACGGGCAGACTAGGTGGGCCAAGCAGTTCTCATCTGCCATCAAATTCTACGTTTCTATGTATAGCCGTGGGAGGTTGTGAGTGTGCCACTAGAGCATTTCAGTCCAAAATGCTGGCTGGAGTGACGGCAGGATCAACCAGATAAACTTTAAACTACTCACCGGGCTGTGAGTAAAAAAAAATGCAAACACTCTGCAAAAATGCTAATCGGCCCATGCCTCACACCGATTACAGATGGGTGCTTTCCTTTAAAGGACTACGCCATTTCTTTTTGCACTTATTCCATTTTTAGTTCTACGTTGGATTCGCCTGGCCCATCAGAACTGGAAAAGTTGCCCAGCACATCCCTAGCTCTAAGCTTACTGGAGTATGTTTATGTTTTACAAATAGTTTAGTGTATGGCTGCTGGCCCGCCAGCGCAGCATTAGGGCTAACGCCTGCGGCGCCAGTGACATGGTTTAGGAGTGAACTCAAGTTGGAGGAGGAGGAGGAGGATCGAACATCCTTAGGACAGCTCTCCTCCAGGGTGGGAAGGCCATGGAGCCTGGCATGCTCACTGCCACTCATGGCTGCTAGGGGCGTGGCAGCTGGGACCACACGCAGCTGGGGAGTGGAGGAGTGGCGGCTGCTGATATCCTGCATGAGGGAGCATGCGCCCACCCCGCTTATGGGTCTACAGGGGGAAAACACACTGGGGCAGAGCAAGGATGAGAGGGTTCGGCCTGCGCAGGCCCAACACCGGTGGCAGGGCCCTCCCCGGCACACCACATCTGAGTGTCGGTGGTGTGGGGAGGCTGATGACTCCCCCCGCATGAGGGGTCAGCCATGGAAGATGAGCCAGATCTAGCTAGGCCTTGAGGTGCTGGGTGATGGGACTCGAGTTCGGACGCAGAAGGTGATTCTGCACCGGTGGGAAGAGAAAAAAAAATTAACTCATTACCTCCAGTTGCTCAATATGAAGTCAGAACTATCCATTGTTTACCTGTCACAAAATGCCACCCAGGTAATAACGAGTTTAACCCCCCCCAAAACTGTTTAATGAATATTCTTTTGTTATATCTGTATACTCTGTCATGCCAATAAGGTCTTTGAATTTGTGTTTGAGAGAGAAAGTGAAGGGCAGGAGTGAGCGAGTGAGAGAGGAAATAGAGAGCGAAAAAGCGAGGGAAGAAAAAGCCATATTAATAATGGGTCCTGTTCAGAAAGGTGGTAAGCATTGCTTATATTTTGATACTTACTTTGAAGGGGTGTGTGTGTGGGGGGGGGTGATGATTAAACTGTCTGAAAGAACGCACAGAGATAAAGGCATGCTCATGGAAGCACCCGTTTCAACCAAGCTGCTGCTTCGTTATCTGACTCTTGATGACTCATGGGTGAAACTGTTGGACTTGCCTCCCCCAACAACATCCTGTGGACATTTTGACTCCACATTTAGCTGACACACACCTGAACTGGCCTGAGGCATCTTCCAGCGCTTAAATGGTCTCCCCATCTTCCCTCCCCTGCCTGTGGCTACCTAATCACCGTCCTGCAGTCAGCCACCGAATGCAACTTCTAATAAACACACATGTCCAACTGACACAAGAGATCACTTAGGGGAAAAACAGATAAAGAGTCTCTAATTAGGATTAAACAGATTCAGTTACAAAGCATAATCATCGCTGTGAAGCCCTTCCCGACAAATACCACCACATCCAAAGACATCAAGCCCTGCTGTGTAAATGCACGGTTACTGAATGGCCCCTTGCAGCAACAGTACTTCAGGATGGAAAAACAAAACAGGTATACACAGACACACACACGTAGCACATGTGCATACACCCCACCACTTAACACAGCATACACATACCACTACCGTACACAAAACACAGCAGAGAGAGACACACACACACACACACAGACACATATACACCAACACAACACTACACAACCACAAAACACTTAACACTGCACATGCTATGCCACCATGGCACATGTAATACAATGCGTGCGCGCCTGCACACACTACCACTTGTGGCGGTGCCAAAGCCCTGGATTCAGGAGCAGACTCGGAGCACTGGGGCTGGCTAGAGGAAGGAGGAAGAGCACTACTCTCTACCTTCAGAGTGGGGGCTGTGCGCTCCGCAACGTTGACTGCCACATAGCAGAGGTTAGATGGTAACAAAGCCAGGGCCACCAGGGCCGGCCCGCTGGCGCCGGGTCAGGATGCCGACCTGCGACGTCAGCAACCTAGGTTTGGGAATGGGCCTGGGTTGTCAGAGGGCCGCCGTGGGGAGAAGGATCGGCGTCTGATGGCGGCTCTCCTTCTCCGGAGGGCAGTGGAGCATTCGATGTGATTGTGACACGTGGCGGAGGCCGGGTGTCCTCACGCCGATGCCAGTACATAGGAGGGGCAGGACGGACGCTGGCTGTCATTGCATGTCCTCGCCCCTTAAAAAGGAGGGAAAAGTCAGCGTCCCCCGCCTCCATGATGTCCGCCCCCAGCTCCAACTGCTCCCAGGCCGGCTCCCTGACCTATGTGGTCTTTGTGGCCCTTGAGAGAGGGAAGGTGCCGCGACCCCATCCTGGGTGGTAAGCCAGGTGGAGATATGGCTCATGTATGATGTGGGAGACGGGGGTCCGTGACCAGGGTGGATGCCCGGCAGAGGGCAGCTACAAAAAAAAAAAAAAAAAGCCGGGGCCACCAGAAGAAGCGGGGTGACACTTCCAGATCTGGCAAGCTCACACAGTGGTACGACATGTTCGATACTGCACAACTAGCATCCCTCTGGGACAGAAACGAAGAAAAACGCCCTGATCAACCAAGGGCACAGCTGGCACCCCCAGCTGCAGACCCATGAACAACGGTCACAGCAGGTCACCCACCACACTGTGGTCCTGGGCAAGGGATGGATAACGGGTAAGTCCAGGAGATAATGGTGCTAGGGGTGTGCCGTCGGGCGGAGCAGAACAAGAGATAAAAAAGCTCCACAGCACCAAGGCCCCCACACTCAAGTGTGGGACTGGTCCCAATGTGCCCTTTGTGTGCAAAAACATTTTGGTTACTTACTGTTTGCTGTAGTATAGTAGATTGCATTAGACTCATTTTGTTTAGTTCTAGGCTGACATCTTCTGCTACTACAAATCCCAGAATCCCCTGCAGCAGACATCAGATCAGTAGGCAGCAGTGGGAGATTCAGTAGCCTGCAATGCATGTCAGAGTCTATATAAGCTCTGATCTTTTGTTTGTAGGTCCCGCTGTCCTCCCTGGGCTAAGTGCAGTCCCAGAGGACTGTACTTAGTCCCTGGAGAAAATCCGATCAGAGATTATAAAAGCTCTAACAGGCACTGCAGGCTACTGAATCTCCCACTGCTGCCTACTGTTCTAATGTCAGCTGCAAAGGAATCTGGAAATTGCTTTTTCCAATTCTATTTATGTTCCTTACTCACTGTCTACCTAGACTCTCTCCAGCGGATTACTCGGCTCAGCCATGATCCTGGCCACCTGAAGTCCTCCAGCTCTACCTCCAGGGGCTGCCTCTCCACCGCTACCAGATCGCCTGATCCTTTGCCTCTGAGTCCCCCGAGGTGGGACCACCTACACCTCTGGCACTCTATCTAGAATCTGATACAGCGACCAGGCATGGAAGAGAACCAGAGGGCTGACTGAAAAGACCCGGTGCTGGGCGTGGTTGGCCAGCCCCTGAACCCCCCTTCGCCTACCCCAGGAGATGGGGCCTTTATCCTTGTTCCGCCCCCTGACGCAGGCATGCAATGGTGTCAGCGTGCTGAAGGAGCAAGCCCACCCCCTCCCACAGACGCCTGCTGACACCAGACCCCATTGGCTGTCCCTGCCCAAGGTGCTGTGCCCCCATAACCTCTGCCAGGAGCCACTACCAAGCGGGGAGATCCCCAAAGCCCACCCCAGGAGAAGACAGCAGTCCTCTGGACACTCGATCTTCTCCTTCCCCAGCCGAACCCAATGACCCAAGCTCGCGCCCAAACCAGGGTCGCTGGCACAGCGCAAGGTGTGGCATCCAGCACCTCAACCCTCAGCGCCACCAGGCCAGCTTTGATTCTTAGATTTTGTAGTAACAGAAGATGTCAGTCAACAACTAAGTGAAATTAGTTTGATACAGTTGACTATACTACAGTAAACTGTAAATAATCCAAAATGTTTTTTGCATACAAAGTGCACATTGGGACCAGCTCCACACTTGAGTGTGGGCCCCTCTGTGATGAATGTTCCCCTTTGAAGAGCACCTTTCATGCTCTTGCAGAAAATACCGCCCGCAGGCCATGAAGTACCCTTACCTGGCTCCGAGTTGGAGGGTATGAAGAAACCATTTTCATATTGCTGTGTTTTCCGGAAGGAAGGGATCGTATTTAGGCTCAGAGTCGTCAATCTGCCGATCCCTTCCACTTCGTGGTTTACAGACACACCTTGACGCTGTTCCATATTCTGACATCACAATGTGCTTGCGTGGGGGGCGCGCTCCATAGGCATGTCTGGAGCACACCTCCGTGCAAGCACATTGTGATGGAGCGTGTCTCCAAACCAGGAAGTGGAAGGGACTGGCGGATCGGCTCTTCCAAGCCAAAATACGATCCCTTCTCTCCGGAAAATGCAGCAATATGAAAATGGTTTCTTCATACCCTCCAACTCGGAGCCTGACAAGGATCCTTCCTGGATGGGAGCATTAATACCAGGAAAGGTGCTCTTTAACAGAGGGCAGCCCTCATGTACAACAGCGCTATTTGAAGTTTAAAACATAATTTTAAAAAAATGAGAACATTTTCATTTAATAGCAGCAATAAATCTGGGATTTTTTTTCCAGTCTGAGTTCCTCCGATGGTTCCAATATTACTGGGAGTTCAGATCTCCTTAAGATGACTGAAGCTTTTGTGTCAGACTTATATTCTGAGGAGGTGGTTACAAATACAGCTGAGTTTTTACTACATATTAGTGTCCCAGAGCTGGGAGATCCTGCTTTACAATCTTTGATGAAACCTTTCTGAGTGGCTGAAGTTTTGGACACCATCGAGTCACTTGAGGGGGAATTCTTCACTTGGCATTGATGGGCTGTCCACCAAATTTGATCAAACATTTTCCACGCAGCTTGTTTCAGCACTGGTACAGTTATGTGGCACACATCTAGACTCTCTGTCCACTGCATCATTGATTTTCCTTTTTACAAGCGGTGATGGGTCTTTATTGAGTAACTGAAGGCCTATTTACTTGTTAAAGGAAATGTCAAACATTAAATACTGGGCTTTTTAGCCCATTACCTTATATCAGTAATAGTACATGAAAGACCAGTTGAGCATTTTCAAGCCCCCAGTTCATGAGGGAAGGGATCATACCTGGCTGAACTGCTGGCCAGCCGATGTCTTCCACTTCCTGGTCCTGTAGTCAGCCACCCCCTAACCAGGGAGAGTGTGGGGGCACACTCCATTGTAGTCTATGGGGGGTAATTTTCAAAATCATTTTTTTATTACAGCATCCATTAATTTAAATGAAAGCCACTGCTCATCTGATAGGAACCCTCTTAGTTGAGCAGTGGCTTTCATTTAAATCAAAGGATGCCGTAACAGTTAAAAAAGTGTTCTCCAGTCTGGATGGCAGAACTACAGCGCTTAAACTATCAGTCAAAAAAGGCCCCCCCCCCCCCGATGTGGGACAGCCTTTGGATGAGTCTACATGGCATATTGGGAGTCAGAGGGTCTCTCAATCATAAAAGTCTGGAATGCCCGGGTTGTGACAAAATTGTTGAAACACAAGAACATTTGTTTGTAGACTGCCCTTATGCTAAGGGGTTTGATGGCCTGTTGGCAACACACTGTGGATGGCCAGAGACTGCTTCTGTACCTCTCACTTGCCTTTGGTTTCAGGCCCCCAGGCTGCGATGGTCTTAGTCTGGATACTCTGGGAGTCCTTTTTAATTTTACCTGTGGCAGGCAAGGTGCGCATCTGCTGCTTTGCAGCAAAAAGTAATTACTCACACCGAGCTGATTAACACTGTATCCTTAGCCTGTAGAAGGGTGTATGAGAAAGACAGAGAGTTGTTTTCCATGTCCCAGCAGTACGAACTTTGGGTGCATATACCAGGTTTCCTTTACCTGTGACCTAATGTTTTTCTAATGCCACAGTAACACATTGTAGTGGTGACCTTGTGTGTGGCTCAGCTCGTAGCATATTTGCCTCCAGACCAGAAGATTATGGGTTCTAGTCCTATTCTGGGATTCCTAAAGATTACATTTCAGAATTCTTGTTCCTAGTTACTTTGCGTTACTCTTTTCTTGTTTGGAGTTTTTGCTATTTTATTTTATGTGTTTGGTTATTGTCTTTTGATATTATTTGTGAATGTTTGATTGTATTGTGATATTTTGATGCTTTACTTTGTGTTGTTTATGGTTTAATAAAATGAAGTCCCCTCTTCTTGCAAAAAGTGCCCCGAGTTCTTTTACTTCCACCTGGACATCCACCAGGACAGCATCAGAGATGGGCAGAAGGGACAATGGTTTAACATCTTATCCAAAGGACAGCACACACCGACAGTACAGCGCCCATCTAGTACTGCACTCGGGTGCCAGCATTTCAGGTAAGAGCCCAGTCCTGATGTGGGACTAGACCCATGACCTTCTGCCCCACAGGCAGATGTGCTATCAACGGAGCCATGCTGACACCTAACAGGTCTAAAAATCCAGCAACCTGATTGGCTCAAATGGTCCCTTGTTTAAAAACCATGTTCTCACCTTCTGTATTATGGCTTGATGTGTTAGGTTACATAGAAACATAAAAAAATGGCAACTGAAAAGGACCGCTAGGCCCACGTAGTCTGCCCAAGGGTTCCCTGTCCAATGCACCTCTGCAGACCCTAACTGGTCTCTGAGGACCCTCGCCACTTCTTGTTTCTGTAACATGTACCCGTGTCTATCCCACATGTGCTTGCTACTGTTACATCACATGTGCTTGCTGTTGCTACGTCACTGGGCTGGCTAAGAGCATATTTTTCTGTTTTAGTGAACAAAAAAGATAAAAATAACAAACAACAATGACAAAATGTACCACAATCATAAACTGATTTCTTTCAATGACAAAAAAATAGGATGCCAGTTGGGCTGGTGGTCTCCCTTTAACGACTTGAGCCATTAATTACAAAAACACTTATAAAAGTTGTTTTTGAGAAATTACATAATATACTGATTATGAATCTAAGGATTTCAGAAATATATCTTTTCGAATATATATATATATATATATATATATATACACACACACACACATATATATACACACAGTATATATATGATGAAAATATTTGTCCACAAACATATTGTTTAAGAAAAAGCACTTTACAAAGCAATGAGTTCAATATTGATGGTATAGAGAATTGTAAAAATAAAACAGAAGTTGGATATATAAACTACCTTTCGTACACACTTATTCTCAAAGAAATGATGAGAGTAAGGATAATGAAAAAAAATTAAAATGTACCCCCTCCCCCCAAGCTTCAGTTGACAGCAGAACATGTGTCTGACCTGGTTTGGTTACTGTTATTGTGAAATAACCAGTGTTGTGTCAGTACTGTATTACTAAGACTGTGTTCAGACCAACACGGCATCCATAAAGTACTTAGTAACCTCTCCCCCAGACACACACACCCACACACCCATGGCCAGAGAAAGTACTTAGTAACCTCTCCCCCAGACACACACACACCCCCATGGCCAGAGAAAGTACTTAGTAACCCCTCCCCAAGAGACACACACACCCATGGCCAGAGAAAATACTTAGTAACCCCTCCCCCAGACACACACACACACACACACACACATATATGGCCAGAGAAAATACTTAGTAACCCCTCCCCCAGACACACACACACATATGGCCAGAGAAAATACTTAGTAACCCCTCCCCCAGACACACACACACCCATGGCCAAATAAACTGCCCTGAGATCCTCATGACTAGCCCAGGTAACTGAGAAATGCCACTACCTGTTCAGGTAGCGCGGGTCCTCCTTGTACTTAAACACGATCTCCCTCACTTTCGGAGGAGGGTCCAGACCCAGCAGCTCTGCTCTCTCCCAGCGCTGTAGGCGAGTGATACCTAGGTAACAGAGAAACACACAAACTTAATGTGACGAGATTCCATGCCAATGTGACCCCCCCCCCCCCAATGCACACATATACTAAAAGCCAAGTCATACACTCTGCAGTGGGTGTGTAAGGGCTAAAAAGAGGCTGAAGAGTTCACTTTGGCAGCTACAGGTTTGAGTCCCAGCTCAGGAGACACTGTGGGGAAGCCTGCGCTGTCCCTGCCCCATGGATAAACAGAGGGATTCAGTCTCCAGTGTTGTCAGTCCCTCACCTTTCAACAACACTAAATCCATCACACTGTGGGGAAGCCTGCACTGTACCTGTCCCTGCAGATAATCAGAGGGCTTCAGTCTCCAGTGCTGTCATTCCCTCACATTTAACCAGTACTACATACATCAGTGTTGGGATGGCTGCACTGTCTCTGCCCCACACTGTACCTGGCCCTGTAGACAGAAGCGGCCTTATGTTTTTTGGAGCCCCCAGCAGGGTTAGTCATGGGTGCCCCTACCGCTGTACTGTGGCATACAACGTGTGTGTGTGTGTGTGTAATTGGTGGAAAAGAGACCATTTAATGTACTTACCAGTGCAAGGGCCGTACTCCCACGTCAGGTCAAACTGCTTCAAGATGTCCAGGTCCAGTTGGTCCTGTGGCACTGTGCCTGACCCATTTTCTTTGAAGAAGAAAGAGGTAAGCAGTTCAGAATGGCCTTGCACAAAGTGTCTTACATTGCTAGGGTTACAGTGATATATTACAGGTTGAATTAAATATTCATGATCAAGCAAACATACGCTCTAATTGGCTGCCGTACTGGGCATTAATCCCTTAAAAATGGCGGGTACTGCTCAAAGTGGTGCGTGCCTTTGTAAACCTTTTTTTTTTTAAAGCTGTTGCCCCACTCACTCACAGAATTAGACATACAATCGCAATAATGACCTCCCAGCCTGTCATTTCCTGAGGATTAATGACCAGCCTGGGGGTGGTGGCCCTTGGCTGTGCCTCAGTCCACCCCCCCAAACAGCTGGTTGTTAATCCCTTAAGAAATGACCAGCTGCTCAGTCATTACTGTGTAAATACTTGGGTGACAGCCAGCCCAGTAGTGCAATGGTAGAGCTACTGCCCGTCACGCCAGCGACCCAGGATTGGGAACGATCTTGGGTTGCTGGGGGTCGGCTGGGGGGAGAGAATAGAGCATCCGATGGACTGCTCTCCTCTCCCGGGGAGGGAGGGTTGCCAGCTCCATTGCAAGACTGCCACCAGATGGAGGCCTGGTGGCAGATGGGACAGTGAGCGATATGAAGGGTGGGAGCTGAGGGATTCTCAGGGCGCACGCCTCCACAATCGAGCAAAAGCCGACGCAAGGCGGCCCCAAATAATAGGGAAGGAAGAAAAGCTGAAAACATGGGAGTAGTGTTATGTGATGCCCTGCCTGTGCAGTCGCAGCCCACACTGCCACTCAGTCCAGGGCATCTCGATGGGTACTCTCCAGGTGGGGGGGATGACCCCCCCCCGGCCTCACTGTGGGGGAAATCCATGGGGCAACAGGACCCTGGTCAGTGGGAAGTAAGCGATGGCTGCTACTCACTGAGACAGGGCTGATAAGGATAAGAACCATTATGGCAAAAAAGGTACTGGGGTGACAGAAGGGACTTGGGGGTCCGTTTTCTCCATCCCTCCAGCAGCACTGTAATGACTATAAACACTTCTGAGTACGGGCACACTTCCAGGCTTATCAGCCACAATGTCACCCCAACTCATGTCGTGTAACCCTCAGCGCTACTCGCCTTCGTGAATCTGTCTAGTCCTGCTAGACATCCTTACCATGGCTAGCTTCCACAGCCTCTTCGAGTAGGCTATTCCAGGTGTTAACCACCCTCTGCGTGAAGTAATGCTTTTTTTTCCCTACTTGATGAGTATCTTCTTCCTTCCCTAGCCCAGTCACTCAACATCTCTGGGACTTTCCAGTTTACTTCCATGACTGGGCCTCTCATGATGGGATTGGGGACGATTTTCCCTATGCTCCCCCCACCGAGGCTGGATCCAGCAAGGAGCACAGTCGGTGTGGCCAGCTCTAGAGCAGGGCCATCCATCATCTCACTCCAGCATGATGCTTTTCCTCCATGTTTGCCCCAGAGACATGGACATACACTTTAAGCATGTGCCGATGTCCCTCACTCCAGTGAGTCTCCTGTGTGCTGTGATACCTAGCCTCCACTAAGACTCAAGCACACTGTTGGAGGCTTGATTTCCCCCACCCCAGAGGAGGAGAGCAGGAGAGCAGGCCTCTAGCCATTCAGTCCCTTCCCTTCCATGACTTTGGTTTGCTCCCAAACCCAGGTCATTGGTGTGGCAACCAGCAGCATTACCACCATGCCATGAGGCCTGCTGAAATAATGTTTTCTGATGTTCCTCCCTTTTCCTGGCCCCCTGCTCTCAGATCAAGTGCGTGTCCTCTGGTTTTGACTTGCACTTATCAGCTCAAACAAATATGCTCTACCTCATCTGTCCCTTTTATCGTTCTAAACCCGGTGATCATACCCCCTTCTCAGCCTTCCTTCAAGTGCAGTGATACCAGTCAGGGGGCAGCGGATACGCACAAAGTGCTGGAGTACTGCGTGCAGTTTTGGAGACCCCATCTCCTCAAGGACATAGACAGGATGGAGGCGGTCCAGAGGAGGGCAACTAAAATGGTGCAGGGTCTGCATCAGAAACCGTATGAAGAGAGACTGAGACAGCTTAATATGTATACCCTCGCGGAAAGGAGGGACGGAGGGACAAGATAGAAACGTTCAAGTACCTCAAGGGAATCAACAAAGTCCAGCAGAGTAGCATCTTTCAGAAAAAGAGATGTGCAAGAACAAGGGGGCACGGCTCAGGGGCAACGTGAGGAAATATTTTTTCACAGAGAGAGTGGTGGATGCATGGAACCGCCATCCTGAGGAGGTTGTGGGGTCTGGAACAGTGGGGGAATTCAAGAATGCATGGGACAGACATAAGGCAGTCCTAGTGGGGGGTAGGAAGAAGTAGGCTGTTGGTTAACTAGGATCTGCAGCTTATCCTGTGGGTAGGGAAATGAGCAGACTAGGTGGGCCAAGCGGTCCTTATCTGCCGTCAAAGTCTATGTTTCTATGTACGTTTCCTCTCCTGACTCAAACTACCTAACTGGAAGGGGGGGGGTCGAGCTACAGGAAACTTCTAATTCAGAGAGCACTGGACAGAGAGAAGGAGAGGTAGGGAGGGAGAAAGAGAGAAATAACTAATAATGGAGCAGAAATAGTGTCAAATTATGAAACATACTGCTACCATCTTTAAACTACAACACTGATGTATAAATCTAAGTGCACTGTAGTGTTTTTATGTCTTACGAATAGTGTGATGTGTAAACTTTGGCAATGCCTACATATATCTTGTCATGCCAATAAAGGTATTTGAATAGGAGGAGGAGGAGGAGGAGGAGAGGGAGGGAGGGAGGGATGCCAGGGAGGGGAAGAGACAGGAAGGAAGGAAGAAAGAGAGGGAAAGAGAGAGAAAGAAGGCGAAAAAGAGAGAGGGAGGCCAGGGAGAGGAAAGGGGAGACAGGAAGAGGGAAAGAAAGAGAGTAAGGGAGAGGGGCAGAGAGTAACAGAGAGAGGGAAAAAAAGACAGAGGGTGAAAGGGAGAAAGAGAAAGCGAGGGAGGGGAAGACCAACTGAAAACTATATAGCATCCTGTCGCCCCCTATGAAATACAAAACCGATGTATTTAAGTGCACCCTAGTATATCTGTGTCTTATGACTAGTTTGATATGTAAATGTTGGCAACACCTGCATAGCTTGTCATGACAATTAAATTATATTTGAATTCCAGGGAGAGAGAGAGAGAGAGAAGGCAGAGAGAAAGGAGAGAGAGGACAGCGAGTCAGAGGAAGGGACTACTGGAGAGAGAGTGAGAAGGAGAGGCTATAGTGAGAGCAACAGAGACAGGCGTTTCAGCTGCTGAATGCAAGCAGAACTAGAAGATATGCACTGAAGCTGGGGGGGGGGGAGCACCAAGAACTGCTGCTTCATACAGAGTGTGGTTACTGTGTGGAACAACCAAACGGATCAGGTTGTGGAAGCTAGCACTGCTCAGTCTTTCACAGGAATGTAGGAAACACTAGATGACAAAAGCACCATGGGAGTCCATTGTGCTCATATTCTGCCACCCAGGCAGAGCAGCATTTAATATTTATGAAAGAAAAAAAATTGTAAACTTCAGAGAACCCTCCCATCTCCCATGGAAAAAAATGCCATACCCATACCCCGGCAGCAGAGAGGTAGCACTACCACTCGCTACACCAGCGACCCACATTCAGGAACGAGTGCAGATCGTTATGTGCTGGCTGGGGGAGGAAGGCTTCAGGATCCCATGGACTGCTCTCTTTCCTCGGGGAGGGGAACAAGCCTCCCGCTGTGGGCCTGCAGTCAAGTGGAGGCCAGGCAGCAGCACAGATGGGAGCCCACACAAAGGGAGCGGCTGCTGCTGGGTGGCTGGCACGTATACGCACCTCTGCACGTATACGCACTTGCGCCACTGCACGTGATGCCCCTGGGAAGAAAACAGAACAAAGCCGGGCTGCCACATGCCAGCGCCCCCCCGCCGCCTCCACAGGCTCTAGCATGACCGTTGTGGTTTGGGGTAAGTGGCGGATAACTGGTTAGTCCGTAAGAAAGCTGGTGACCGGGCTGGGAGGGGTGGGGGTGCCGTCAGGCTGTCCCAGTGGGAGGAAAAAAGCCTGCTTGAAAACACAAATAAATGCTGGACCCGGTAATGTTGGTCTCCATGAAAAACTGATCCAGCTGGAGTTTAAAAGACTCAACACTCCCCACTTGCACAGCTTCCTTTGGGAGTTAATTTTTTAGGTCTACTGCCCTCTGAGTGAAAAATTACTTCCTTGCGGTACCCATAACTTTATCTCCCCAGTTAATAAAGGGAGTCTGTATGCTGCAGCCGGCCCTTTTCCATTCAAGGTTCTTACCTCCCGATTTAGCTGCTGCTGTAATTGGGCAAATTTTTCTTGTGTTACAAAATGTTTTTTTTTATGTTTTATAAACTATGCTATCCCAACCGGCATGGCACCACCTTCTCATCTGACACTGCATAATGTCACCCTCCGTCTCATCTTGTGACAGTCTTTCCTCACCAGAGTTGCTTCTACTGTGCAGTGATAATGGACCAGCTGCGAGCAGCAGACCTTTTGCTGTTATGTATTCTGTCATGGCATGCCAAGCAGCCTAAAAAAATAATTGAAAACAGCAATTCTAAAATGTATGTAGTATGTCTGATATGCATTACACCCCTACATGATGGCAGCTGGTATAATATCACAGGAGATTTTTACACAGTGGAAGCAACTCGGGAGAGGCATGTTTGTCATGCGGTGAGATGGAGGTTCGCGCCCCTAGCACAGAATGTCAGGAACGGAAGATGACACAGTGTTTGAGGGATGCCCGGGGAGGCGCCCAGAGGTTATGTGAGCCATTCCTGTGTGGTTGACCACACGTCAGTGTGCCCTGCCTCCTGGGCGCCTGCAACCTCATGTGGGGAGGCGGAAATGGGTGGGAGAACAGGAGTAAATGCCCAGCCACTACAGCCCTGAGTGATATCCTCCCTGCGCGCTCCCTCACACCACTCCACCCTCATCGATGGCTCGTCTGCTATCTTGCCCCTGGTGCTTAATAATGGCTTTGGTGTTTGCTTCTCCCTATCCTCCTTCACCAACTTCAGGGCAGAGGGGGGTTTCCCCAGGAAGGGACAGAATTGACTTGGGCATGAGAAGGACACACTGGGATCTGGTGGTGGCCAACGTCATTAAAAGTGAGTCTGGCAGGCAGAGGAGTGGGGCATGAAAGAGTGAGGCTTCTGGGGGGGCATGGATGGTGACAAAATAAGAACACCCCCATAATAGGAGGTGAAACTGGCACCAGACCACTAGCCAAATGCTGACAGAATTTATATTGGGCTAGTAAAATTGTCCTTTAACTAGCCCTGCTGGCTTGTACTGGAGAAGGTAATATTTCAGTGAGTACACTAGTTGGGTCACTTAAAAAGTCTGTGGGGCCCTGTGGATTTTTCCCTTGAACTAGTCCTGACGGCTAGAGGCTGTGAACCTTAATTTAAATCTCCGGAACAGGCCTCACTCACCCTGATTGCGAGCAAATCTTCCACCCCACCGGCAAATCAGAGATGGGACCATGTAAGGAATAATCAACAGTCGAATTGTGCAGCAATACTGTAATAAACAAATGGCCTGGTTGGGTTGTGAGACCCGAGGTACATCTGAGAGCCTTCCACCACCCAGAAAGTGAAATTATTATGGCATGAACATACACCCAGAGTGACTTATTACCCTTATAATAGTCGTAAAATGGTCAAAGGCATTGTAATGATATTTATTCATTTATTTACCTGAGATTTACATTGACGTACTGATGGGACAGCCCCGAGTTATTTTACTCCTTAAACAGTATGCAGATCGGCACAGCTGGGCCTCACCACTGCACATCTGCGCCTTGCAAAATGACTAAGAAATGCATTATTACTTTTAATGTTTTTTAAACCAAACAGGAAGCAAACAGTGAAGTCGGTCTCTAGATGAGTCAACTTTTGACTGTTTTTTCCAAGGGGCACATTGAGACTACCCTTCCCCCTTGACTCTCATAGCCCCTTTATTTACGTACGTACGTATGTATGCATTTGTTTGTTTATTTTTTGCTGTTTCTCCCTTGGCCACTCATTTTTCAGGGATATACCCTGTTCACACTTAGTATACCTTGGTCCCCCGGCCCAGCCGCTCCTAAAGGCTCCCATGGTTTCCCCTCCATGGGTAGGGGCTTCCAAGGGAAGGGCCATCCTCCCCCTGAAGCAGTCCACAAGTGGACTGGATCCAGTGGCAGGCAATAGGACACAGAGACATCAGCCATCATAAATACGACCGCGGGATTTCATGCCATTTTTCGTCCTGGCCTTCCCTCCTCCCCCCCTCGCATGGGTGGAGACTCTTGATGGCCTCCGACGCACGCTCGTGAAAGGATCAAGTTCCCCGGCCCATCACAGAAGTCACTGGTGCACTGGATGCCCCACACCTTCCTTCTCGACTGCAGCGCATTGCCATGTGGTAACTACCATAGTTCGGCCTGCCTTCTGACGCAGCATTCACTCTCGAATATGGGTCGCCTACGCAGCAGCACAACATGCCGCCACCGGACCATCGGAGTTGCCATAATTTGGTCCCTTTTTTTTAACCCTCTCCCCCTCAGTCAGTGACAGTCCTTCTCGGAGCATCGGGAAGCCCAACCCCATCATCTCCACCATCCCCCACGGTCTCCAGGAATGGTGCCCCATAGAGATCCTCGGTCTGGACCAGGTCCCTCGGAAAAGCTGCTCGTGGGACTACAGGAGTGGGCCTAGGTCTGCAGGGTGCAGGGGTCTACAGGATAAACAAAGCATGGCTGTATTTTTCCATTCCCCGTGACGTTGGCTGACGGATGGGCTCACAAAAGTATGTGCATCCATCCAGTCAATCAGTGGTCCCCAAACCCCAGTACCACACTTTGCCTGCACCTCCAACCATGGCCACCCTGGTGAAGGTCGCACGGCGAAAGTGATCCCCCCCTCTCCCCAGAGAACAGTGTCCTTGTGGGATGTTCAATCCTCCTCCCCCACCCAGCCCTCTGACGATCCAGGCTCATTCCTGGATCTGTATTGTCAACGTTGCAAGCAGTAGTGCTATCGCTGCATCAGTAGGCTGGAGCTTGGGCCCTTTCTTACTAAAGTGAAGGGCCATTCCACAGCATAGCAGTTATGGCACTTTCTGTACACTCAGAGGATCCAGGGGTTTAGATCTCCTTTTTGTGTGTTAATCTGTGTGCTCGTGAAAGGTACTGGATTGCACTGGAACCTGAAGTCCTCTGCTAATCCACATGACAGGTGAAGCACAGGCGATCACAAGTGCAAGCTTACCCACACTGCCCCAATACCCTACAACCCTGCCATGGAGGGACCAATGTAGGTCAGAGGGTAGTTCAGACTCCATGCTCATTCAATCCTTGGCCTCTCATGTGAGACTGCCAACAAGGGTGCCAATTCATACCAGTTGTGTTGGTGGTTTTTGTGATATGGACACCTGCCCACTGGGAAACAGACTGAGACCACCACAACTCATTTCACACAGGCCACCAAACAGCCCTCAGGTGATAAGACCACTACAGACCTGTACTTGATTTGAACCTGTGATCTACAGGCGAAAGGATCCATAACCCACTACCAATCCACTAAGCCATCCAGTTACCCACAGGCTTTAGTTCTTGAATCAACATCCTAGTCGGCAATGGTGCCAAGTAGCGTGGCTGCCCCCGAGATGCTCTTATGTTGGGGAGGAATCCCTGTGCTTGGTCACGGAACAGCTGCTGCCCACTGGCCCAAATGGGAGGGAACTGACTCTTCCAAAAACTATCTTAGTCTTGCCTCCATCCCCAAACCCACCATGGAGGCGATCAAGTAAAGTGTCCTGTTAGTCTCTCTCTTTTTCTCCATACCAATTTGCTGTTTTATGAGATGGACAGCAGGAAACAAATTTACGTTGATGAAAAGTTTGACTACAGCATTACATACAGAATAATGTATGGACAACCATGCACAACAAGGCTGTGCCTCCATCAAGGGGTTCTTGTGACAACAAAGTAACCTTGAGAACGAAAGCTTGAGAGGTCCTTGTCATCACGACAACCCTGAGACAGAAACACAGCCTTGGAGTGTATGGCTGCCTCATCTTATTCTGTTTAGTGTATGAGCAGCAGTACATAAGGAAAGCACAAAGTTTGGGTCTGAAAAGAAAGAAAGTCAGGAACTCTGATTTGTATTTTCTTTTTCTATTATCTATTTTTGCTCCCTGAAGCCTGGCAGGCGGCTCATCCTCTGGCCTGTGCGTCCCTGCTCAGACTGACCCCCGGTAATTGTCCCATGGCTTACCCCACTCCCCACACGGCGGGGCCAGGGAGGAGAACACCGGCTTTCTCCCCCCCCCCCGAGCATTATCCAGAAGCCGGGGCGGCCAGGGACGTGACGGGACATCATGAAGCCTGTCAGCTCCCTTTCACATTTTCACCAGTCCCCCCTCCCACCGATGTGAACACCGGTACGTGCTTCCCGACCCGTACTGCCCTCCAGCCACCGCCAGAAGGCAGTCAATGAGCAGGATGACAAGACCTCCCTCCCCTGAGACAGGACAGCAGTCCTCCAGATGCTCAATCCTCTCTCACCCTTGCCAGCCCCCGGCGGTCTAGGCTTGTTCCAGAACCCGGCTCGCCGGCGTGGTATGAGGTGTGGCGAGCAGCGCCTCAACCTCCAGCGCTACCAGGCTGGCTTTTGTTTTGCATTTTTCTCTGAAGTCTTTCCCCACCAAGTCACTCAGCCAGGCTGCCTGCCCACCAAACCTACCGTCACTATTGCCCACTCAAGTGCCTGCCCAACAGCTCATCTAACTGATGTACTGGCAAGTCATTTTTTGATAGACCGCCGACCTGATCGGTACTGATACCGTGCCCCCACACCGGTATCCCTTTAATTTTTAAACCAGCACCTGGAGTCAATTTTTCAGGAAAAATGTTTTTACACCACTTTACCATGCACACAACTCCACACTGGACCAGTCCCCCACCTATTTAGAGCCACATTTTTGTATAAAACATGCTGATTTGCCCTCAATTTTGAAAACAAACCAACCAAAAAAACAAAAAAAAAACAAACACATTTTAAGATTCTGTCAAACAGAATTAACCATTTTTGAAAACAGAAAATCATTGGCCCTAAATGGGTAAGTGAAACCAAGATGTCTGATTGGTCATAGGATCACATGACTGTGTGTTATTTCAGCACAGGTCAGATAAAATATAACTTTCTGAACTTCATTACTCAGTTTTTAAAATAAAAATCAGAGGTACCATATTATAACTGGGGGATAATAACTGTACTTCTTGGGTGTGTAAGGCATTCAGCACTGCCTTGTGCCTCAGGGCCGGAGCTGGAAATTTTTCAAGGGGTAGCACTTACTCTGAAAAATTTTAAAAATGAAATGTTGCCTTTCAAAACCTAAATGAAGATACTGTTTTCTGTCTCAAGTAGGTAACAGGTGCTACTTTGCTATGTAGCTGCACCTCCTAGTGGCATGCCTCATTTCCCAAGGTGTGCCGTTATTCCATGATAGCGTACACCCTCTCACGTCTTATTGCTTAATTATGAAATGGGCACCAAAAAAAAATATCCAGAAACCGGACTGGCTGAGGAGCCCAGAACACAGTACTGTTATCCCTGCACAACAGCACTGGAAAAAGATCTATGACCTCTCTGGCCTGTTTACACTACCCAGGCACAGCTGTATAAATACGCCTCCATTCACTTGCCTGTATTTAAAAATAGAAATGCAGCTTCTGCCGTCTATTCAACAGGACTACTTTTTTTCTTGTTCTCCATTGTTTTACATTTTTTTGTATTTTTTTTTACTAATTTAAATACATTTTCTTAAATTATTTCTTTACTTATCCTAGTGAACCCATTTCATAGTCGCAGTAAGGTACACCAGGGTGTGCTTTGTGCTGGCATAATGGCACTTTTCAAGTGGTGGAAGCACTCGGACAAACTCAGCCCAACCAAGGCGTGCCATTATCCCAGTCCAGTGCACCCCCTCTTGTGCCTTATGGTTTAAATAATCTGTTACAAGATGTACACACCTGAATAAGAAGACTGAACAGTATAAGACAATGAGAGAAGTATGCCCACAGCCCTTCCAAGACTGCATCAAATATGTAGGTTTGGAGAAGGCACCCAGTGGAGAAGAAATCCAAAACCGAGTGAAGGGAGGCACAATGCCTGAACAGTAGTATAATCTGAATTTATACCATCTACCAAAATCAGAAATTCTTTTTTTTTGGAACTCTGTTTATCATCTACCTTCCGTGGCATCTCTCAGCCTGCCCTCACTCAACCTGCAGGTCCTAACTGCCCACCTAAACCATTCTGCCTGACAGTAGCATCAGGGTCAGGACCCTTGTCCATCCTGGGCCCCTTGGAGAGGCCGAAGATCCCCAGGGGGTAGAGCTGGGGGTTGTGGCCGGCAATGGGCAATGGCAATGGGCAATGGCCTCTGAGGCTGGGAGATCAGAGGGCTGTGGGTTCAGTTCCCACATCTGGCACTTGGGTTAATATCCCAGTACTGACACTGTAGTGCAGCATGAGAGGGGTGCTGCACTTCTGAGGTGCCATCTTTCGGATGAGACGTTAAACCGATGTCCCATCTGCCTGGATTGGTGGTAGTTCAGGTGGATGTTAAAGATCCCATGGCACTTATTGAAAAGAGTAGGGGATTTTCCCCAGTGTCCTGGCCAAATTTCCCTCATTCACTATAAATACCACCAACAGCTTAATCTGGTTCAAGGTCAGTTGGCATTCATCTGTATCCCCCTCCCCCGGGTCGTACCTGAAAATAGGCAGGATTTGTCTAGTGCACTTACCCGGTCAACAAAAGCTAAATAAATAAATGGGTGTGTGGAGCCTTGGTTCCTGGAGGTCGCCGTTGCCTCACCCGGCAGTTTTTTTTTCTTATTTTCTCCCCTAGGCTCAGACATGCAATGCATCCGGCGTGGGTACGCATGCTCCCATGCGTGCCTGCAGGATCGCCACCGCAGCCAGTCCTGTGGTTGCTAGACCTCAGGCTTGCTGTGCCCCCGACTGCTGCCAGGAGCCACCAGAGCCCGAGATCTAGACACCCTCCCTCCCCGGACAGGAGAGCAGTCCTCCGGATGCTCAATCTTGTCCTTCTCCTACCAACCCCCGGTGGCCCGAGCTCACTCCCAAACCCGGGTCGACGGTATGGCGTGAAGTGTGGTGTCCAGCACCTCAACCCTCAGTGTCACCGGGCCAGCTAGAAATCATTTTTATCTTTTTTCCATAGTGCTTTTTCTCTCTGGTTCCACTAGACAGCACACCTCTGTCCCCCATCACCGACCGACTTGCAGGTTAGCCACCACTTACCTAGGACCTATAGCTGGCTGCCAGCTGGTCGGTCATGCCAAAGCCTGCAGTAGTGCTGTCATGGCACGGATCAAGGTTTTTGTTCCATCCCCCGTGTTTTTAATATGGTGCTCCCAGCCATGTTCCCCCCATCTCCACCAGGTGGCAGTCATGTAGTGGGTGCAGCATCCCAAAGGAAGGAGAGCCGTACCTAGGATGCTCAATCCTGAGTCCCCTGTTCTGCCTCCCTGGCCGGCCCTTAAACAATCCACATTCATTTCCGAACACAGGCTGCCAGCATCCCAATCAGTACTGCTACAGCTGCATCAACAGGCCCTCTCAAAATCAGAAAATCTGAGATCAGAAACTCCTGACAGCTGTAATGGCAGAGAGGCACAATTCAAGATAAGGTGGAGATCATGGGTCGTTTATATAGCAGAGGAAGATGAATCATAGCCGGCTTGCTGGCACAGTGGTAGCGATACCGCTCGTGATACTGACAACCTGGGTTCAGGAGCAAGCCCAGGGAGTCAGAGGGCTGCTGGGGGAGGAGGCTGAGCATCCCAGGGACCGCTCATCTTCTCCAGGGAGGGAGGGGGCAGAGGCTCAGCACTTGGCTGGCCCCCGACAGAGGCCCGAGATATGGCGAGCACCAAACCAGACACAGGGGAAGGACGTGACGGACGTCAGCAGCTATGCCTTGGTGTCAGGGTGTGCATCATGTCCATGGAACAAGGGAAATTGTTCTCCAGGCTCTGAGAAGATGGAGCACCTCGGCAGACCCCTAAAGCTCGCACCTGCCTGGCCTTACCGGGTCCCGTCAAGACTTGAATTGTTCGGAGTGTAGCAGCCCCCACCTAGTCCCTGCCTGGGGGGGAGGGAGAACCATGGCTCCATGGGGGAACTGGAGGGTCCAGGTAAGGTGTCAGAAGCAGGGGCAGACACCATTGGTGCTCCCGATGATGCAGGGTTTGGAGATATTGGAAGAGGATAAACTATGATTTCAAAAAATAAAAGTAAAAAATAAAGCTTTAGTTCTTTGAAGGGAGAGGGTGCTCTTTTGAGTGTTTGTTGAATAATGTTGGCTAGAAGATTAACCGATGTGGACAGCCTGGACCGTTTCTTGAGCAGAGTACTTTGAAGTGGAGACTGACCTTGTTTAATGACCTCTGCCGAAAGTGGATCCCTTTATTGCCCACCATATATAATTATTTAACTCCCCCCCCCCCATAGCTCTTTGGTCCCCATTGTATCCTCCCACCAACTGGCAACGGGGACACATAGGTATTTTGCCGGTTTTCTCCCCTGACACTCCCCCGAGGCCCTGGCACACGGCCGTGCGAGTGTGTGGAGGCACACTACACACCCCTTGGCACCAGCTCAGCCCCTTCCACATCCTGTAACTGTTTTTGCCGCCCCCCCTCTCCACATATGCTACCCACCAGACCTCCACCCAGTAGGAGAGGAACTATGGGGGGGGCCGCCCACCACCCTCAGAAAAGCACAGCTGCTCATCGGCATGCTCAATCCTGCTTCACCCCCGCCGGCACCCCGCCGACCAGAGGTCGTTCCTGAACCCGGGTCGCTGACATAGCGCGAGGTGTGGCGTCCAGCGCCTCAACCCTCACCACCACTGGGCCAAATTATTTAACATTCTGGACTGTAAGAATCATTTGTAGAGTGATACCAGCTCCCTGGTCTAAAGGTAACGGCTTTACTTATTGTAAATTGTACTCTCTGTAATGTTGGCATAATATACGTTGAGATTCTGCCAATTGCCAATCCATCTGAGATACTAAACAATGAGTATATATATATATATATATAAAAAAAACTGCTGAGAGCAAGGGAGACGACCGCTCCTGTAGAAAACGACTTTGAATCCTTGTACACGTACAGTATAGTCGCAGACATACATAATGTCTTTTTGGGATCCTAAGAGAGTTTGGCAGTGCTGTGTAGCTGTTAAGATATGAAGCACGTTGCTGGCCCATCGGCACTGTGGTAGGGCTACTGCTTGCGATGCCGGCAACCGGTGTTTGGGAACGAGCCCGGTCATCGAGGGCCAGCCGGTGGGGAGAGGAATCAAGTATTCCATAGGATGCTCTCACCTCCCGGGGAAGGGAGGGCCGTGTGTGCTGCCGCCATAGCCCCAGCAGGGGACCACAAGTCATGCTACAAAGTGCAGGTGTGCCATGGGAAGGGCAGAATGCGGAGCCAGACGCTGCACAATCACGCACTAGTGTGTGCGCTTGGCATGCTCCTCACCCAACTTCCTGAGGAGGGAGGGAGGGATGAAAATGGGAAAAATGTCCCCGCTGTCTGAAGACAACAGACCTTGATACATCCGGACTCCATGCCTCCACCTGCCTGCCACCTGACGCAAAATGCTGCTGGGGGGGGGGGCAAATCCCTTTCATCACCTGACCTCGCCCGAGAGGCTATCGAAGGCACTATGGAGGAGTCGGGTAGGGCCGAGGTGTGGCTACACAGTCCAGAAGAGCGAGTCAGGCATGAACGAGATTGCTGGGGGTTAAAAAGTACAGATTTAAAAAACAGGATGCATAAGTTACTAGCAGATGTTTATTTATTTTATTTATTTGTGTCTAGGATTACAAAGTACCTTTTAGCCATGGCTCTTTTACAAAGGTTCCACGTCATGTTGTTTACAGGGTAACAGACACTAAAATGTAAAACAGTTACAGGTACGTGGTTTTAGATAGTAACTTTGCTTGACAAAATCAGACTGAAATAACTCTGTACTTATCAAATAGCACCAATCTTTCCTGGTGAAACAGTGGAGGCACTAAATGTCAAACTTTCTGATTTTGGTGAAGAGAATGAATTCAGATTATACTACTATCTGGGAGCCGAGTAATACCAGAATTTTACTTTCTGCACCGGAAAAGATTGAAGAAAAGGGAAAGTGAAAACAGATGACATCTAAAAATGAAAAAAAAAAAAAGCTAAAGTAAAACTAACTTTGAAATCGCTCACCACATTTCAGGTTATCACCCTTGCTGCTAGAGTCTAAATGTGATTTTTTCCACTCACGGTCTTTCTCTCTGCTAGCAGCGCCACGGCTGAAGACTGATTTGAAAAAAGAAAATTCTTTAGATATTAAACATAGAAACATAGATGCTGATGGCACAAAAAGGCCCACTGGCACATCAAATTTGCCCAGTACCTGCCTTCATCCAACCCCCCAACCTAATGCTAGACCAGAGCTAATCTACCAATAGCCCTGACTGTATTTCCACACACCCCTCCCCAATCCAGTCATCCTCTTCCCTCAAGTGCCCTCCCTCCTCTGGTTTGAACGATTCCACTGTGCTTATGTTTTACTTGTGTTTGAAGCCGGCTATGGACTCCATGTTGATAACTTCTTCTGGCAACACGTTCCACTTCTACACTGCTGCCCTTTCAATAAAGAATTTCCTTACATCTCACTTAAAGGGGAACAGTCAGCACAAAGGGCGCCCACACTCAAGCATGGGGCTAGTCCCAATGTGCTTTTTGAATGCAAAAACATTTTTGTTTATTTACTGTTTACTGTTGTACAATAGATGGTATCAGACTAATATTGCTTAGTTCTAGACTGCCATATTATGTTACTACAAATCCCAGAATCCCCTGCAGCTGACATCAATAGGCAGTACTGGGAGATTCAATAGCTTGCAGTGCATGTTAGAGCTTTTAAATCTCTGATGCTTTCCGGTTCAGCTTTTCTCCAGGGGCTATGTATGGTCCTGTGTAACTATACTTAGCTTAGCAAGGACAGCAGGACCAGCAAACAAAAGATTAGCGCTTATATAAACTCTAACGTGCACTGCAGGCTACTGAATCTCCCACTGCTGCCTACTGCTTTGATGTCAGCTGCAGGGGATTCTGGGATTTGTAGTACAGAACAGGTGTCAGCCTAGAAGTAAGCAAAATTAGTCTCATACAATCTACTATACTACAGTAAACAGTAAGGAAACCAAAATGCTTTTGTACACAAGTGCACATTGGGACCAGCACCACATTTGGGGGTGGGGGCCCTTTGTGCTGGCTCGTCCCCTTTAACTCCTTCCTTACACTGCTTGTGTGACCCTAGAATAGCTACAGCTAAGTTACGCTATTGTTAATTCACAAGTCAGAGTTCGACATTCAAGTGACAGGACCCCGTTCCACACACAGTAAGCTGTATATGGGAGAATTTAAAAAATAAAAATGTATTGCGATATAAGGACACTTATATCGCAGCTTCCTGTCCAACTAACCACGGCATCGCACTGGCGCTGGCTGTGAAGGCTACCGTTCGCCAGCTCAACCAGCCAGAGGGCAGTGCAGCCTTGACGGGCTCGATCACTGAGTGGGAAAGAGGGGAAGAGCCATAGAAATATAGACTTTGACGGCAGATAAGGACCGCTTGGCCCACCTAGTCTGCCAATTTTCCCTACCTACAGGATAAGCTGCAGATCCTAGCTAACCAACAGCCTACTTCTTCCTAACCCCCCACCAGAATTGCCTTATGTCTGTCCCATGTATTCTTGAATTCCCCCACTGTTTTTGACCCCACTACCTCCTCAGGAAGGCTGTTCCATGTATCCACCACCCTCTCTGTGAAAAAATACTTCCTCACATTGCTCCTGAGCCGTCCCCCCTCTATCTTCAAATTGTGTCCCCTTGTTCTTGCACATTTCTTTTTCTGAAAGATGCTACCCTCTTGGACTTTGTTGATTCCCTTGAGGTACTTGAAAGTTTATATCATGCCCCCCCCCTCCTCAAGGGTATACATATTAAGCTCCTTTAGTCTCTCTTCATATGGTTCTGTTGCAGACCCTGGACCATTTTAGTTGCCCTCCTCTGGACTGCATCCATCCTGTCTATGTCCTTGTGGAGATGGGGTCTCCAGAATTGCACGCAGTACTCCACATGAGGTCTCACCGTCTGTACAGAGGGATAACAACTTCCTGTTTTAGACTGGTGAGGCCTCTCCCTATACATCCCAGTATCCCCCCAGCCATCCTTACTGCCTTCTCACATTGCTTGCTTACCTTTAGGTCATCTGATATTACTACCCCCAGGTCCCTTTCCATTTTTGTTGTTAATCCCCCCCCATTGTGTACGCTTCCCCTGGGTTTTTGTTTCCCACGTACATTACTTTGCACTTCCTTGCACTGAATCTAAGCTGCCATGCTTTTGACCATTCCTCCAACCTTGCCAAGTCCCTTCTCATCCTTTCCACCCCCACCCCCGCTTATCAACCCTGTTGCAGATCTTTGTGTTGTCTGTAAAGAGGCATACTTTTCCTTCCAGTCCCTCTGCAATGTCACTTATAAAGACATTAAAAAGGACCAGACCCAGTACTGAATTCTGCAGTACACCACTAGTAACCCCCCCTTTCCTCAGAGTGGACTCTCTTTTTTTTTTGTTAGTTGTTTAACAAGGACTAGCACACTAAGCTAAAAGCTTTTTTACAGGTGCGACCTGGGAGCACAGAGAAGTTAAGTGACTTGCTCAGGGTCACACAGTCTGCAAGTGGAAACTGTGGGATTCAAACCCAGGTCTGGTCTGCTGGATGTCACCAGATTTGTAGCTCAGAGCCTTAAACCACTGCGCTATACTGACTCTGTTTACTATTACCCTCTGTGTCCTGTTGTTCAGCCAATGTTTTACCCAGGCTACCACCCTGGGACCCACTCCCAGGCTGGTTAATTTGACTACTAATCTTTTGTGTGGGACTGTGTCAAATGCCTTGCTAAAGTCTAGGTAGGCCATGTCCACAGCCCCTCCATGGCCTACTAATTTGGTCACCAAGTCAAAGAAATCTTATCAGATTTGTCTGGCATGACCGTCCCGCTGTGAATCCATGCTGCCTTGGGTCCTGTGCTCCACTGGCCTCTAGGTACTCAACTGTTCTTTCCTTCAGAAGTGACTCCATTACTTTCCCTACCACTGAACTGACAGGTCTGTAGTTTCCTGCCTCTGTCTTGGTCCCACTTTTGTGAAGGGGAATCACATCCGCCTTCTTCCAGTCCTCAGGTACCACCCCATCCTCCCATGGTTTGTTAAAAAGGGTAGTCAGTGGTTCCACTGCATTCTCTCCCCCCCAACATCGTGGAAATAACCATTCCTTTTTCCCCTCGGTACTTAGCCAGTCTTAAAGGGACACTGTTGGCTACTAGCGCAGTCATCCAGTGCTCTGGCGCATTCATTTGTCAACATGGCGCCAAAGCTCAGCAAACTCATCCACGGACCGAGTTCCCAAATTTTAAGCAATAGTAGGTAAACACTGAGCTGAGCACAAAAAGTACTTCTTGCTGAAAACCGAGTGCTATAACCTGTTCCTGGAATCATGGCTTCACATTTCAGACATTAATTTAACCGGGTTACAGCACTTGGTTTTCAACAAGAAGTATTCTTTTGTGCTCAGCTCAATGCCTTTTAGCAAACACAATATTTACCTACTGTTGCTTAAAACTGATAAACTCAGCCCATGCATGGGTTTTGCTGCACTTCGGCTCCATGTTACATATGAACCTACAAAACTGCCAGCAGATACAGGCCATTCGGTCTATCTAGTCTGCTTGAGTGTACAGCACGTCAGTCCATCAGACTGCAGCTGCCCCCTCTCTCATATGCCCCTCATCTCCCACCCTCCCAGTTTGTACCTCCTTGAATCTGTCCCACCCCTCCTGAAGCTCCCAACACTCTGCAGCGATACGATCTCCTGGCAGAGCATTCTCACCCTGCCACCACCCTTTCTGTGAAACAGTGGCTTCTCAGTTCCTTCTTGAACCTGCCCCCTTCCAAATTCATAGAGTGTCCCCCTGGTTTCCCTTCTGCCCTTCAGATTGAACATACACCTGGTGTCTACTCTGTTCAAACCCTTCAGGTACTTGAAGGTCTCAATCATATCCCCTCTCTCCCTTCTTTCCTCCAGGGTATATATATATTGAGCTCTCTCAGTCTCTCCTCATATGGTCTGTCCAACCCTAGGATCATTTTTGTTGCCCTGCGCTGTACCCCCTTCAGTAGTTTGATGTCCCTTTTCAAGTAAGGGCACCAGAATTGCATGCAGTACTCTAGGTGTGGTCTCACCAGGGACCTGTACAGGGGCAAGATGACCTCCCCACTCCTAGAAGTAATCCTCCTTGCTATGCACCCTAGCATCCTGTTTGCCTTCCCTGCTTCCTTCCTGCACTGAGCAGAGTGGTTAATCTCCCTGGTTACGAGCACTCCCAGATCCTTCTCCTCCTTAGATTTTGTTAACGGGACACCGTCCAGCCAGTAATTGTTTCTGGGTTCTTGCCTCCTAAATGCATCATTTTGCACTTCTTGGCATTGAAACCAAGCTGCCATGCGTGAGACCATTCCTCCAGTTTTGCCAAATCCTCCTGAAGTACTTTTGCTCCCTCCCCCCCATCTACCTCGGCACAGATCTATGTCTCATCTACGAAGAGACTGATCTTGCTCTTAATCCCTACTGCAATGTCAACTATGAAAATGCTAAACAGAACCGGTCTGAGCACCGAGCCCTGGGGTGCACCACTTGTTACTGCCCTGGGTTCAGATGCCTCCCCCCCCACTACTACCTTCTATTGTCTACCCTGCAGCCAGTTCTCGACCCATCTGACCAGTTTCCTCCCTGCTGCCAGACTCTTCAACTTGCAGGTCAGCCTACTGTGTGGTACATGTTGACAGGTAAATGCGTCGGAACATTGGTACCTGGAAAAAAAAGGCTCAGGTAAAAAGGTCTCTGGAAAAAAAAGGCACATGGAAAATGCAGCAGATGGAATGAACAGCACAAGGAGAAAAGAAGCTCGGATGCCTTGTGAAGTGTGGTAGGTGAAGTGGTGTAATTAGGGAAGAAGAGCGATGGTATATGTTGTGTTCTGTGTCTTTCTTTCAGTTATATTCTGGATTTCACTGTTGCCAGATGGCGAAATACTGTTTGGCATGGATCCACGACGAGTGTGTGACAAAATTTTTTCAAACGCCCCAACAGCCAAACCATCAGGTCGACCACATTTTGCAATCGGCTGCCGGTTTCCAGTGCCACCAAGTGCTTTCTTCAGGACTTATTTGCTAACATGGGGGCTGCTTCCACACCCCCACTTACGATTATCAACTCCAAGTCAGAGCTGATTTGGGGGGGGGGGTGCAGGACCCCTGACAGACAGTGCCAGGTTCCAGCAGGTTCCCTACAGCGGCATGGCGCTGTAGGGGACCTCGCTGTCAGTTGTGTATACCGTTTGGTATCATGTGGGACATGTTTATGTATATCTATGATGGGGGTGTGGGGGGCAGAGCCCCCTGCAGAATAGATCATAAACATTTGTCCGCTATATTTTCATAGCCAGAAAGTGTACATGCTGCAGGTGATTTTTACTCTGACTGTTCGTTTTTAGGTCTGTTTACTTTTAGGTATTTGTTGCAACATTTATAAGAAAATATTAAGATGGGTGGAGAGCTGGGTGATGGGGAGAAGACAGAGGGTGGTGGTCAATGGGGTGCACTCTGGGGAGACTGGGATGCCGAGTTGGGGGCCCTCAGGGGTCGGTACTGGGGCCCATTCTGTTTAACATATATGTCGCTGACATAGCAGAGAGGCCTCAGAGGAAGGTCTGCCCTTTCGCAGATAGCACAAAACTCAGTAACAGGGTGGACACCCCGGAGGGAGCAATGAAGAATGATATAAGGTTACTCAAAGAGTGGTCAGAGCAGCCAGCCTGTCAGTGCAGCAGTTGCACTTGCGACACCAGCGACCCAGGATCGGGAATGGACCTGGGATGCTGGAGGACTGGCCAGGGGGAGAAGGCTGAAGCGTCGGAAGACTGCTCGCCTTCTCCCGGGGAAAGGTGGGGATGGCACCTGCTGACTCCTGGCAGAGGCCGGGAGCACAGCAGCACACTGGGCTTATCGACTGAGGGGCGTGGCGGACATCAACGTGCACCTAGGCATCTGTGGCACACCACAGCCCTGGGAGAAAAGAGAAAAAAGCTCCTGGGCCGACTGGATGAATGCTTCTGGCCTCTGCAGACACTTGAGCGCCATTGCCAGCCATACACACCTTAGCAGCAGCTCCCAGGGCCAACTGAGAGTGCAGTGGCCGCCCCACCGGTGATTCCCCCTCGGAGGAGTGGGACCCATCTGGCAAAGGGTTACGTCGGATTATCCTGGGGGTATCGGCTGCAAATATGAGGTGGGGCTGGGGGGTTGTGTGCCAAGGTAAGGTGCCTAGGAAGCCCGAAGGAGTGGCCTGTCCGGGGTAGGGGGATGGGAGGAGGGGAGCATAAAAAAAAAAAAAAAAAGAGAGAGAGAGATTGGTTGGAAACATGACAGCTGAAATTCAATGCCAGGAAATGCAAAGTGATGCACTTGGGGAGGAGGAATCCAAATACCACGTACACACTGGGGGGTGGGGGGGAGAAAATGGCAGCAACCAGGCAGGAGAAGGATCTAGGGATTATAATCGCAAATGACCTTAGGGTGGGGACCGAGTGCAGAAAAGCAGTGGGCAAGGCTAACAGGATGCTGGCGTGCATAGGGAGAGGGATAACCAGCAGAAGGAGGGAGGTACTGATGCCACTTTACAGCTCCATGGTGAGGCCACACCTGGAGTATGAAGTACAGTTCTGGAGGCCCAATCTAAGAAAGGACATAGATGGCATGGAAAGGGTAAAGAGAAGGGCTACTAAAATGGTGCATGGGCTAAGAAGGAAGGCATATGAGGAAAGGTTGAGGGACCTGGATTTGTATCCTCTGGAGATAAGAAGGGAAAGAGTGGACATGGTTGAAACATTCAAGTATGTGAAGGGGATCAGTAAAGTGGGGAAGAGCTTATTTACAGGAAAGGTAGATACAAGAACTAGGGAGCATGGACTGAAGGTGGAGGGGGGAAGGTTTAGGGGAAATGTTAGGAAGTATTACTTCACAGAGAGTGTGGTTGAGCCCTGGAACAGACTGCCGGAGGAGGTGGTGAGTGCCAGTACAGTGGAGGGATTCAAGAGGGCCTGGGACAAACACAGAGGGTTGTCAAGGGGGAGGACAAGGAGAATCTTGGGGGGTGACAGGTAGTGGGAGGGAATGGGCAGACTCGATGGTCCGGGAAGGCCCTTTTCTGCCACCACATGTCTATGAATCTATGAATTTATGACTGTTGTGTTGCGTAGGTGCCGTTTTTCCACATCTGCGTTTCATGACGTTTTTTCCAGGGATGTTTTTTCCCGAGCTCTTTTCTCCTAGAACTGGAGCACTGGGTGGCAACGCTACGTGTGGGTTGCCCGAATTAGGGATAATGTAAAAAAAAATGTATGAAATTAGGGTAATATGAAATATGAAAATAGGGGGCCATAGTTCATTACAATACCCAGAAAGATGGCTACAGGGATATATTTACCATGAGAAGTCAGACTTGAGTCAACAGTTCACAGTGTCCCTTTAATTTAGAGGGGAATGTAGATGTGCCGTGTCCCTCAAAGTCTGAAAAACCATGAACAGCACTTTCAAACGAGGTATTGGGCTTTCCTGTAGGTGTGGGTAGGCCAGAGATATCCGTGCCTAAATCTCTCCTATCTTAAATCAAGGGAGCAGCCATTTTATGGAACCTCGATACAGGAAGTGATGTCTTTGTTCTGCAAGCTGCATCTATCAAGTGGCTGCAGTCTTGGTTTAAGACAGACGTGATTTAGACAAGGATGCCTCAGGACTGAAGACACCAACAGGTAAAGCCCAATTTCTTTTGAAAGAGATTTCTTTATACTTTCAAGTTATGATTGACACCTACATGCCCCCCTTTACAGACTTGGATGTTTTCACCAATACTGTAGTACTAGCATCTCTGTCTCGCATTGCATCTGTCTCTGTGCATAAACACAGTACTGCCAGTCCCTTACTTTTTAAGGGCACTAAATCCTTAACATTGTGGGGAAAACAGCACTGTGCCTGTGTCTGTGAATAAACAGAGGGCTTCAGTCTCCAGTGTTGTCAATCCCTCACCTTTCTCCAGCACTAAATCCTTAACACTGTGGAGAAACCAGCACTGTCCCTGCCCCATACTGTACTTGTTCCTGTGCATAAACAGATGACTTAACTCTCCAGTGTTGTCAATCCCTCACCTTTTACCAGTATTAAATCCGTCACAGTGGGGGCAACCCTGCACTGTTTCTACCCCCCACCACTGTACCTGGCCTTGTGGATAAACAGAGGACTTCAGTCTCCAGTGCTGTCAGTCCCTCACCTTTCACCAGCACTAGATACATCACAGTGTGGGGAAGCCTGCACTGTCCCTGCCCCACACTGTACCTGTCCCTGTGGATAAACAGAGGGCTTCAGTCTCCAGTGCTGTCGGTCCCTCACCTTTCACCAGCACTAGATACATCACAGTGTGGGGAAGCCTGCACTGTCCCTGCCCCACACTGTACCTGTCCCTGCAGATAAACAAAGGGCTTCAGTCTCCAGTGCTGTCAGTCCCTCACCTTTCACCAGCACTAAATTCATCACAGTGTGGGAAGCCTGCACTGTCCCTGTCCCACACTGTACCTGTCCCTGTGGATAAACAGGGGGCTTCAGTCTCCAGTGCTGTCAGCTCCTCACCTTTCACCAGCACTAGATACATCACAGTGTGAGGAAGCCTGCACTGTCCCTGCCCCACACTGTACCTGTCCTTGTAGATAAACAGAGGGATTCAGTCTCCAGTGCTGTCAGTCCCTCACCTTTCACCAGCACTAAATACATCACAGTGTGGGGAAGCCTGCACTGTCCCTGCCCCACACTGTACCTGTCCCTGTGGATAAACAGAGGGCTTCAGTCTCCAGTGCGGTCAGTCCCTCACCTTTCAGCAGCACTAAATACATCATAGTGTGGGGAAGCCTGCACTGTCCCTACCCCACACTGTACCTGTCCCTGTGGATAAAGAGAGGGTTTCAGTCCCCAGTGCTGTCAGTCTCTCACCTTTCACCAGCACTAAATACATCATAGTGTGGGAAGCCTGCACTGTAGCTGCCCCACATGGTACCTGTCCCTGTGGATAAACAGAGGGATTCAGTCTCCAGTGCTGTCAGTCCCTCACCTTTCACCAGCACTGAATACATCACAGTGTGGGGAAGCCTGCACTGTCCCTGCCCCACACTGTCCCTGTAGATAAACAGAGGGCTTCAGTCTCCAGTGCTGTCAGTCCCTCACCTTTCACCAGCACTAAATACATCACAGTGTGGGAAGCCTGCACTGTACCTGCCCCACACTGTACCTGTCCCTGTGGATAAACTGAGGGTGGAGTAGTTGCACTTTATGCTGCAGGTGTCTTGGCAGACAGGAAACAGTATGGCCGATGGGAATACCGTTGCGGATGGGAACATCGTCAGTGCCATGACTGTATGTATGTCTGTTTTCATTGAAAAAAAGGTTTAACAACAACAAAAAAAAATTACCAAGAACATTTTGGACAATTTATTTTTGAAGGAGACTGTGCAACCCCGCAACCCCCAGAAATAAATATAATCAACTCCACAGTCACACAGTTTACGAAAATAAATTTAAAAAAAAATTGTACAAGCCGATGTCCAGTGTGCAGAGGTGGCCACGGAGATTTCATATATTCAGTCATTTGGGTAGCAGTCACACAGAACGCAAGTGGAGGTTGTAGGAATCGAACCCCAGTCACTACCAATGGCCTACGTCATTCACAGTCCATTACTCTAACCACAACGCTAAATGGGCAGAGGCGCTGAGACACCCTCCGCATGTCTTCTTTATAGTTTCGCATGCTTACTTTGATGGACCACAGCACTGACGGTAATCCCATCCCCCGACGGTATTCCCGTTGGCCATACTGTTTCCTGTCCGCCATGCCACCTGCAGCATAAAGTGCAAGCGAGCCCAGAGGGCTCCAGTTTCCAGTGTGGTCAGTCGCTCTCCTTTCACCAGCACTAACTACATCAGAGTATGGGGAAGCCTGCACTGTCCCTGCCCCACATTGTTCCCGTCCATGTGGGTAAACACAGGACTTCAGACTCCAGTACTATCAGTCCCTCACCTTTTACCAGCACTAAATCCATCACAGTGTGGGGAAGCCTGCGGTGTCCCTGCCCCAAACTGTACCTGTCCCTCAGGGTTAATAGAGGGCTGCAGTCTCTAGAGCTGTCAGTCCCTCACTAGTAATCAAATCCCCCCCAAAACAAACTATCACAGCTTTGAACCCTCTGCCCTTCATAAGCTATAACAATCACAGGCTATCTACATGCCCTCCCCGGATGTAAACCAAAAACTCCCCCTACCTTTCTTCTCGGCATCCTGGGCTCTACCCTTCTTGCCTTTGCCCCTTTTGCCCCGCTTCACCACTTTAAACGAGTCAGTGATCAGCCTCTTGGCTTTCGGCATTACTTTCTGAAAAACAACCTAAAGGGAAAGAAAACAAAATTATATCAATGTCTCCTATATCCCCCAGTTCAAAGCACTTATTAAAGTACCACCCCCCAAAATGAAACTCGCACGCACACACACAAATAGTATGTTGATGTCAGAACTGGCAGGGCTAAAAAAATACATACCTTTTCTGGAATGAGTAAATCAAATTATTGTGAGTATCTTCTCCCGTGACTGTTTTGTTTTTATCCTAGAACGTCACCAATCTACTTGTGCACGTCAGATCTACAAAAACAATAAACTGAGGTCAGGGGGAAGAAATTGTTTAATAAGATATAGTTCTCAACTCAGATGAATGCAGCAGTGTATCTGAGAGGAGGGGGTGTCGGCGTGCATGTAAGCTCAGCTTGATACACCAGAGTTGCTTTGGAGGTGGCAGTGAGGGGACTCAGTCACGTTCAGTTGTTGTTTTAGAAACCAGGAAGTGTCACAGCTGGGGGGGGGCGGAGGAGCTCTGCATCTAGGCCAATCAAGGAGGCAGGAAGCATCTTTTAAACTTCAGAAGCTACCTTTCCTACTCTGTGCTGCACTTACCTAGAGTAGTCCTGTCAGAGGGGTTTCTCTGCTGCTGGCTGTATACAGGGTGTTTTGAGGTTGTGTTTATCTTCAGAACAGTGAGATGTCATAAGAGCCTGCTCTCAGCCCCACCTGCTGGACAGGAGGACTATGTGTAACTGACTGAACAGAACTTGCCGGCAAGCAATGCCAGTGGAAAAATGTTTTGGTCACCATGTTGTGTTACTAAACCTGGCTTTGTTGCCAGTGCGTTTTTTTGGGTAACCCTTGCTTCTGTGCTACTGTGCTGACTTCTTTGTCTTTTCAACTTTAATTTGACTCACCGTGATCCTGCACCTCTCCACCCCTGCTATTTACCTGTCACCTCCCTTCTCAACCTCTCCTTCTCCTTCAAGGGTGTAGACAGGCATACTCACTGTACACATTTGTGTACAGTTTTGCTGACTCCTGTCACAAATCATATGCCTTTCTGTTAACATTTTCATTCGAATCTGTAGTATTTGGGTTAGTGTAGGCCACTGAGGAGTGACTCTGTTTAAACTTTTGATGTTTAGGAGACAGATACAGATACATGTACAACCTCTTTAGAGATTAGAGGAATCATCTGACAACAATCTGACTTGTTTGGAAGGGGGTACTATTTGGAAAGGATGTGTACATTTTTTAATGGGGGGATGTAACTGTTGGAGATTGCGTACAAAACGGAAATTTCTGGCTACACCCCTGTTCTCCTTAGCCTCAGTTGCTGATTCTTGGAAACAGGCTGCAGTTATCCCCCTACCCAAGAGGAACAAGTCCACATCTCCTGACAACTACCACCCTATTTCCCTTCTCCTTACCCTGGCCAAGCTTCAGGAACACCTTGCACTATTCTGTAGGCAGTATAGCGTAGTAGTTAAGGGCACTGAGCTGCAAACCTGGAGACCTGGGTTTGAATCCTATCAGCACTCACTTGCATACTGTGTGACCCTGAGCAAGTCACAACTTCTTTGTGCTCCCAGCTCACACCTGGAAACAAGCTTTGGCTTAGTCTGCCTTTCCTGGTTGAACAATTTACCCTTTCCCTTATTCCAGCTCTCCCCCTTTCTTGACTCTTTTGCCTTCTTCACTCCTTACCAGTCTGACTTCCAGAAGTCCCACTCCACCTCCACGTTCCACTTCCAGCTTACTGACTCCATTCTGTCTGGCAGGAATCAGAGCCTGGCCACTTCTACCATATTTGTCAACTTGCCCAAAACCTTCAGCACTATTGCCCACCTCCTTCTACTGGACAAACATAGGGCAGTGGGGCTCTCTGGTTCCTCAGTTGGGTGGTTTTACTCCTACATCGAGGGCAGGTCTCAAGCTGTGCAGATTGGATACCCTATCCCCCCACTCCCTGTCAGCTGAGGTTTGCCCCAAGGGTCTGTCCTTGGCCCCATCCTCTTCTCCATCTTCCTGACTGACCTCCCCACTGCCTGCTCCTCTGCAGCCAGCCATCTGTACACAGGTGATACAGTGCTCTTTGTCTGCGGCTCCAGTGCCCCTGACCTCACTGCCAGGCTCCAACTGGACTTCACTAACATCCAGCATGGGTTACTGGCAAATCAGCCGTCCCTCAGTGCCAAGAAAAATGGCTCTATGACCGTTGGCACTTGGCAGAGGCTCACTAGACTCACGCCCTCCCCACCTTCTATACCCTTGATGATGCAGCGATTGAGGAGGTATCTTCATTATAGTACCTCATGGTCTACCTGAACAAACACCTCAATTTTTCTGCGCATGTGGGTGCCATCTACCAGAAGCTTCACCCCAAGCTTGGTGTGCATTACAGGAATAAAGGATGTATCTTACTTCCTGCTCTTAGAGTGAGCGTCTTGAAGATGATGGTCCCCGTCTTTGACTGTGGTGACATACTGTAGGTGCACTGCTGCTCCCAAGTGAATGCTGGCCAGACTGGATCCACTCTTCTGCTCCTTTTGCCAATCTGCCGTGCACTGTCATCCCCCAACATCTCCTCCCTGTACACCTCCATTTCTTTCCACTCCCTTGAGTCCAGACGGCTCCTACCTTGCTTTCCTCCTCATCTTCTCCCTCCCCCCGCCACCACTTCCTACCCCTTTGCAACTGTGGCTCGCTCTCTCGCAATCCCCTCAAGGAAATCCACTATTGGTCAAGCTGCCGTCTCCTTCTGTTTCTGTATTTGCATTGTTTCTTTGACAATGTTAATGCTCATTTCTTTTGCATTTTGTATTTATTTTTGTATCTTTTTACTGATTTTAAAATGTTCATTTTAAAACAATAACCATGCAGGGTACATTCAGGATCTGGGTTCTAAATTACAACACTGCTTACAGTAGAAGTCAATACATTACAGACTATTTATTTATTTATTGAATATTTTCACCAGGAAAGGCACACAGAGCCGCGAGGTGGGGGCTGACACCGATGAGCTCTGATGTGCACACCCATGCATGCATGCCAGGATCCCTTCTCGGCATCCACAAGGCAGAAAATCAGGCAAAGAAGGACCAGCCACAGCAGGAGCCCCTCACCACATGTACTGTGCCACCGACCGTGGCACTCTCCCTCAAGCGACTACCCAGTCTCCATCAGGAGGTAAGAGGGGCCCTCCCTATGGCCCTGCCCCTGTGGGGTAAGCCAGGGGTATAAGAGGGAGAGGTAAGTCCCGGAGAAGGTGGGGGATGGGGTGGAAGAGAAGGGCAGCGCCAATGGGGGCTGGCTAGTAAGAGGAGAGAGCATACTAAATAAATAAAAAAAGAAAACATTTATGCCAAAGCATTATTTCTCAGATTTTGTCACAGTGAGCCTCCCCGAATAATGGAAAAGATGTTCAGAGCCCTCCACCCCAAATAGGGAAAATAGGGGCCTCCCCATAGGAAAAAATATCATATTTTGCACAGTATGCCAGAAATATCTGAAATGCCACTAAGTAGTTGGCCCAGTTTATTCTCATTATATTGAACTTATTGCTCTCCCCATCCATATTGCTCACATACCTGGGGGAAGGGGTCCTACTCACTCAGCCCTTTTGAATCTCGTACCTTTGTTATTGCAATACCGCCATGGGTCAGGCTGCTTTCTCAGTCTGTTTCCCCCTCTATCTGGAATCTTCCTACCCCCTTCGCCTCCTCCCCACTCACCTCACTCTTTAGTACCGTCTCAGGGATCGTGTTGCTCCTGTCTACTCTTGCTCCTAGCACGTCTCCAGTCATTCCTTGTATTTGTACTGCTCTTCCACCAATCTTATGGAAAGGAAAAGGGGAAATTATTTAACCAGGAAAGGCACACTAAGCCGAAGCTTGTTTCCAGGTGTGACCTGGGAACACAAGGAAGTTAAAAAGTGCAGTAGCGAGGGCAAGCTGTCCCCAGCCCTCCTCACAGCCATCGAGATCCCCCCTGCAGACCAAGGAGCAGCACCAGCACCAGCAGTGCAGTCACGAGGGCAAGCTGTCCCTAGCCCTCCCCACAGCCACCGAGATCCCCCCCGCGGACCAAGGAGCAGCACCAGTGCCAGCAGTGCGGTCGTGAGGGCAAGCTGTCCCCAGCCCTCCCCACAGCCACCGAGATCCCCCCTGCAGACCAAGGAGCAGCACCAATGCCAGCAGTGCGGTCGCGAGGGCAAGCTGTCCCCAGCCCTCCCCACAGCCACCGAGATCCCCCCGCAGACCAAGGAGCAGCACCAGTGCCAGCAGTGCGGTCGTGAGGGCAAGCTGTCCCCAGCCCTCCCCATTGCCACTGAGATCCCCCGCTGACCAAGGAGCAGCACCAGCGCCAGCAGTGCGGTCGCGAGGGCAAGCTGTCCCCAGCCCTTCCCACAGCCACCGAGATCCCCCCTGCGGACCAAGGAGCAGCACCAGCGCCAGCAGTGCGGTCGCGAGGGCAAGCTGTCCCCAGCCCTCCCCACAGCCACCAAGATCCCCCCGCGGACCAAGGAGCAGCACCAGCGCCAGCAGTGCGGTCACGAGGGCAAGCTGTCCCCAGCCCTCTCCACAGCCACCGAGATCCCCCCCTGCGGACCAAGGAGCAGCACCAATGCCAGCAGTGCGGTCGCGAGGGCAAGCTGTCCCCAGCCCTCCCCACAGCCACCGAGATCCCCCCGCAGACCAAGGAGCAGCACCAGTGCCAGCAGTGCGGTCGTGAGGGCAAGCTGTCCCGAGGGCAAGCTGTCCCCAGCCCTCCCCACAGCCACTGAGATCCCCCCCCGCGGACCAAGGAGCAGCACCAGCGCCAGCAGTGCGGTCGCGAGGGCAAGCTGTCCCCAGCCCTCCCCACAGCCACCGAGTTCCCCTCCGCGGACCAGGAGCAGCACCAGCGCCAGCAGTGCGGTCGCGAGGGCAAGCTGTCCCCAGCCCTCCCCACAGCCACCGAGATCCCCCCGCGGACCAAGGAGCAGCACCAGCACCAGCAGTGCGGTCGCGAGGGCAAGCTGTCCCCAGCCCTCCCCACAGCCACCGAGATCCCCCCGTGGACCAAGGAGCAGCACCAGCACCAGCAGTGCGGTCGCGAGGCAGGCTGTCCCCAGCCCTACCCCACATCCACCGAGATCTCCCCCTGGAACCAAGGGAGCACTACTAGTGCCAGCAGTGCGGTCGTGAGGGAAGCTGTCCCAGCCCTCCCCACAGCCACCGAGATCCCCCCACGGACCAAGGAGCATCACCAGCGCCAGGTAGCCATCCGAGCTTGCAGCTGCTTCACGGAGCTCTACTGCACCACAGATTTCAAACTTGGCGCCTTTTTTGTGTTATACAAAGACTGCTGTGCATTTGATTTTATGTCGGTGGAGCAGTGCTGATAGTTTTTTCACAGCACTCTTCCTCCAAAACCGACCTGTAATTTAATCAGAAGACCTGCATTTCGAAGGGATTTTGTGACGTACTGCCTCGTATTTTAAGGGGGACAGAGCTGTACTGCATTTACCTTAACTGGATGTAAAAGTCAAAGGGGAAGGGAGCTGTACTGCTTTTTATTTTAAGGGGATTTGAATCTGAGCAGTACAAGCCTTTACTATAAGGAATTTCGAGCTGAGTAAGATCTTTTCACTCTCCAGGCTGTTTTAAACTGCGCCTGTATCCCCCACGGCCAGTATTTAAAGTGCATAAATACAAATTGGTCTTGCTGCATGTAAAAACGCCTAGAAAGTATTTTAAAGTGCATAAGTACAACTTGCAACACCTTAGAAGTTATAAGCTCCTCCTTCCTACCTACCTGTACTTATAGCAGCCTTTTTTGTCCCTTCCAGCAGTGCATTCGCGAGGGCAAGCTGTCCCCAGCCCTCCCCACAGCCACCGAGATCCTCCCCGCGGACCAAGGAGCAGCACCAGCGCCAGGTAGCCATCCGAGCTTGCAGCTGCTTCACGGAGCTCTAGCCCCGCCTGCGCTATGCGCAGGCTCCCCACCGCCCCCACCACCACCAGCTCCTTCCTTATATAGCGTTGACCTCATGAGCTCGTAAACCAGTCAGCCCACTTTCCCATTAGCTCCTTATATTTTTCTGCCACTAGTGGCCACCACAGAGCAGATTCAATCTACTACTGAAAAAAAAATGCAGTTTCTCACAGTAACCATTATTGTGCTTTGCCTAACCTTATCTTCCCTTCCACCCTCATCCCATCCTATTCTACCTGACCCTTTGCCACTTCTCTGCTTAGCTACTAAACCACCCCCTACTCCTCTTCGGCACCAGTGGACCACAACTGGTACCACTGGCACCCAGGGGCCTCTATCCTCCCTCCCTCTTTCCATGCTGAGCAACCTGCCCTATATATCCCACTCTTCTCACACCCCAAGACAAACTTGCTAACTCCCAACCATCCCACTCGACGGGGGTCATCAGTAAAGGCCATGCACTTATTAAGGCACACCCTGGCTCTCCTTCTCCTCGTAGCTGGGGACATTGAACGTAACCTGGGACCACCGGCCCCCATAGCTGGCCAACCACCCGCACCAACTACGCACCTCCCTAAGGGCTTTAAAATTGTTCACCTAAACATATGCAGCATCCTAAACAAAATAGCAGCCCTACAAACCACTGTCCTAGCCCTTCGCCCTGATATTGTAATCATCACAGAATCTTGGTTGAAGCCCCATAACCGGGATGAAGAATTTGCAATACCCGGTTACTCCTTAATCCGCCATGACAGGCAGGGCAGAAAGAAGAGTGGCGGCACTGCCATGTATATCTCCTCAAATCTCCAGTTTTCCATAATCACACTGACGGCACCCGTACAAACCATAGACTCCATGCTAATTAAAATCCCCCTGCCACACTCTATCCCAGTATACATAGCAGGGTCATACTGTCCGCCAGACACACCTCTGGGTAGCAGCCTTGACCACCTTGGCAACCTGAGGTCCCTTACGGCAGGCGGTGAACTCCATATCCTTGGAGATTTCAATCAGAACTGGCTAGGCAATGTAGCCTCCAAAATGCGATGCCAAATAAAGGCTCTAAACTTGCACCAGCAAATAGAGGAACCCACTCACCTAAACCACAAATCCAATAAAAACACACTACTGGATTGGGCACTTACTACCCACCCTCATCAGATAGTTAAAGCTGGCTTACTACCAGACTCCCGTAGTGACCACCATATGATTTTTATGGTGCATAAAATCTTCCGACCAATGGCCCCTCCACCCCGCACACTTTACATCAGAGTTTATAAATCCCTTGATTTGACAGCTCTCCTAAACGACCTTACCAGCATTGACTGGTCCTACATCCCCAGGGCCACCTCCATGGACGAGGCCTGAAATATTTCTCTACTAACTTCCTTGCCATCTGGGACCTACATGCTCCGCTCAGGAGATCCCGAGTAAGAGGATCCCACTTACCATGGGTAACAACTAACCTCATGGAACAACTAAGTGCCAGAGACCGAGCCTGGAAATCCTTCAAGGCCACAGGTGCTCATACGGCTCAGCAACAATACCGGTCACTAAGAAATGCCTGTACAAGAATCATACGTCAGGCCAAATCAAATTACTTTAAAACTGCGTTCAACAATAACTTCGCTCGCCCTACTCAATTCTGGAAGTCAATAAAATCCCTTCTCTCCCCACCGGCCCAACCCCCCACTCCCACTCCCACTCTCAACCTCGAAGGAAAAATCATCATGGATCCTTGCTTGGTTGCCACTGAGTTTAATGCATATTTCTCCACCACTACTTCTTCTACTGTCCTCCCATCCCCACCCCCGCCCTTTGTGCCCCCTAAAGTATCCTCCCCGGCCTCCTTCTCACTCCGCCCAGTTGCTCCTGGCCAGGTGCTAAAAATACTGCAGTCACTAAACCCATCCAAAGGTAAATGTCCATCGGGCCTAGATTCCAAAATGCTCCTACTCTCAGCACCGGCCATAGCCCACCCTCTAACCCTGCTCTATAACCTGTCCTTTAAACTCGGGGCAGTCCCCAAAATATGGAAACAAGCCACAGTCATTCCCCTACCCAAAGGAGGGGACCTTTCCTCCCCATCCAACTACCGGCCCATATCTCTGCTGCCCATACTAGCCAAAATTCAAGAGGGCCTTGTATTATCCCAGCTCCACCACTATCTAGATACCATATCATTTTTCACCCCATACCAAGCCGGCTTCAGAAAAAAATCACTCCACCACCACCTCCCTCCTTCGCCTCACTAACTCCATCCTTACGGGCATGGACAAAGGGGAAATAACAACAGCCATATTTATCGACCTGGCGAAAGCCTTCGACACGGTCTCTCATCCCCTGTTGCTGGCTAAACTTGCCCAAGCCGAACTGTCTGTGAATGCAAATAACTGGTTCCATTCATACCTGTCAGGTAGGTCCCAATCAGTCCGTATTGGCTTGGCTAGATCCACCTCACTTCCTGTCACCAGTGGAGTCCCCCAAGGGTCTGTACTCGGCCCGCTGCTGTTCTCTATCTTTCTCAACGACCTGCCTGCTGCCTGCACAGAAACGGCCATCCATATGTACGCAGACGATACGGTGCTGTTCGCCTCTGGCCCATCTGCAACCGCCGTGACAGCCTGTCTACAGAAGGACTTCAACTCCATCCAAAGTTGGTTCCTCGCAAACCAACTATTCTTAAACTCAAAAAAACAGTCTCCCTCACCTTCGGCCCTCAGGCCAAACTAACCCGGCTTACTGCACCACCCACATTCTACACTTTGCACAGATCTCCACTCGAGGCCTGCACCACATATCGTTATCTCGGCGTCTGGCTAGATCAGTACCTTGACTTCTCAGCGCATATAGACGCTCTACACAAAAAATTACATCCCATGCTGGGAGCCCTCTACTGCAACAAGAATTGCATTCCTCTACCAACCAGACTAGCAATAGTCAAAAAAATGATCCTCCCGATTATGGATTACGGCGATGTTGTCTACTGTGCTGCCACCCAAACTTCCTTAGCGAGGCTTGATGCCCTTTACAGCTCCTTCTGCCTGTTCTCTTTGGACTGTCCTCCCAATGCCCATCACTGTGACCTCTACCAGTCCCTGGACCTCCCCTCACTACATAACCAACGATTGCTTAACGGTGCTAGAACCACTGCAAAGTTCTGGTCGCAGACGCTCCCTTCCTACCCGTCATCCTCCCTAACCGCCCTCTCCCCACCTGCCTACGCTCTCAGAAACATAGACTCCAGGCTCCTGCACATTCCACACAGAGCCACCAGATCTGGCCAGGCTGCTTTCAGCTTCAGGTTGCCCAAACTGTGGAACTCCCTGGCAGCTGATATCAGACACACCACAACGGAATGCACTTCTTAAACGCACTTCCTACCAACTGCTCCTGTCCCCACCCTCGTGCTGAACCCCATCTCAACTCCTATCTATCAGCTGCTAGCACCAGTCTGGGTTCCATTCTCGGTCTGCACCTAATGTTATTAAAATGCAAATGAAATTGTATCTACTCTATTTGTATTAAGAATGCCTCACCCATTGTCTGTACCAAACACATTATGTATGTTTTGTTTCTTCTGTACTACTGTACCATTGTAAACCCCCTACCCCCAGGATGCATCTGGAATTGAGCGGTACTCCGCTCAGCATGCCTCTCCTGGTAAATCTCTTAAATAAATAAATAAATAAATAAAGAGCCTGTGCTGCTGTTTTGAGAACTTTGAAAAAATGTAATATTTAGACACAATTCAGCTTATGTTTAATATTTTTTCTGTAGTTCTCACCCTTACTTCTTCATTACTAAGGACATTTGCATGTAAACAGGATCATTGCCCTTTCTGTTCTGGCTGTTTGCCTACACCTGACATCACAGTTCTGTTTATGACATCACAGTCTGTTGCTGTGGAGCTAATCATGATGTCATAAACAGGGGATTATGGTGTCAGGTGTAGGCAAGCAGCAAGAGCAGATAATGTCTTCGGGGCAGTAATCCTCTTTCGTACAACTGTCCCCAGTAATAAAGAAAAGGGGAAAGAATTATGGAAAATATATTAAATATAAACTAAGTCGTTTCTAAATCTCACATTGTTTCCAAGTTTTTTTTAAATGGTGTCAGAGCTCCTTAAGGGACTTGCTCAGGGTCACACAGTATGCAAATGGGGGCTGTGGGATTCAAACCCAGGTCTCCAGGTTTGCAGCTCAGAGCCCTAAACTACAGCGCTACACTGACTCCTAATGGCTCAGTCATTAGCTCTCGCAATGTGCACTTTGTTCCTGTCTGTTTGCACTACTGTGCATTCTAAATTGTATTCACTCCATGTATCTTCCCTGGGTCACACCAGGAAATGGGCCTTGGCACAGTACACCTTTTCTGATCATTAATCTGTAAAATAAACAAACATCTGAAAGTCAGCCCTTACTTATTGTGCCTTTCCTGCTCACAAATTTGTACATAAATAACTAAACTGACCAGCAATTATCCACTTTCAGAGTGCCTCATCCAGTCACACAAAATGTAAATACAGTACTTTCTCAGGCTTGCTTGAGTCTCCCCTTGAGCAGGTTGGGGCCTCCCCAGGGAGGCTGGCCTCACCATTTGAGAAACATTGTACTAAAGTACTGTACTCCCTCTGCTACGGAAAGTGCGGTACCAGTAGTCACTGACTTTGAAAGACCGTGGCTTTTCAAGAGTTCTGAGTTCCACAGCAGACCCCTTTAAAAGATCAGACCAAATCCTGACAAAATGAAAAAAAAAAACTGAAGTATAAGGTTTTATAGCCCCTAGGGACCAGGAATGTTGGTTTAAATAACCAGGGTCCCTACCCTGCTGCTGGCTCAGGCAGTGCTGTAGGCAGAAGTGGCAGTTTACCTGTGGAACTGGGCATCCAGTTTGAAAGGTTCAGAATGGAATGTTCAGTGCTCAATGTTCTCAGGGCACCCAGCAGCATTTAAAGAGCCCCTGACACCATTAAGGAAACTAAACAAAGGATGATTTATTCATTGCTCTTGTTTCTAGTTCCTATATGTTCTGTAAATCATTCCCGTTTTTATTATTACTGAGAACAGTTGCACGAAAACAAGATCCCTGTCCCCTAAACTTTTCCTGCTCCGGTTGCTTACCTGACATCCTAATCCCCTGCTTATGATATCATAATTATCTCTATAATCAGGCTGGAGAACTGGTCAAATGATCTGGTAGCAGTGCTTCAATGCCAAAAAAAAAAAAGAGCAAGGTGATGCATTTTGCGAAAGGAACCTAAGGGTCCAGCACAAAATGCGAGAGGGGGCTGGAATGGCAAGAGGTCATAATGTCGACAAAACAACGCACATCAAGAACTGTGTGCGTCAAAATAATGTCGGCACAACACGCCTATACGGAAAGAAACGCGCATACTGGAGGAATAGCTTTGTTTTTGCAGGGGGCAGAGCCCCTCCCACATCTCCTGACGTGGGGGCTTCACCCCCACATCCCTCCAGACTTATTATAATCAAGTCCAGGGGGATGTGGACTTCGGGGAAAACTTTTTTTTTAATAAAAAGCCACAATACAGTGGGACCCGGGGAGAACCAAACTGCAGCCCTAGGTCCCAGACACCTCTGGAGGCAGGTGCTCCAGCAACTCCACTATAGGAGCGGCTCAGACAGGCACCTCCCCGGCAGCGTCCTTCGCATAATGGCATGGAAGCATACAGCGACAGGGGTAGCGGTGCTTACCGCACACTGAAACAACCCCTGTTGCTGTATAGCCATTCGCGCTATTCCATGCACAGTATTTCCAGTGGCGGCTGTACACCAGGGCCTGCCAGGGCACGTGCCCCAGTAAAAAAAATGCTGTGCCCCAGTTGGTGCCCCATATGGTGCAGAGCTTCCCCCATAATAACAATATATCAGTGCCCTGGCTGCCATCTGTTGTGCCCCAGCTGTGCCCTGGTAACCATTTGTGGCTAGAGACGCTACTGAGTATTTCATGCATGGTTTTATCCATGCTATAATGACCTGGTACCAGTTGGAATGCACCAAGGACCTAATAGTCTTAATATGTCCAGTGTCAGAGCAGATGGAGTAGAGAACCTGTTTTCAGGCAACTGTTCTTAGTAATAATGAAATAAGGGCGATTATAGTCAAAAATTAAATAGGGGCTGAAGTGTGTCTAACTATAACATTTTTTCAATGTAATTACAACGGCAACAGGAGGTCTTTATTTCTGGAAAAGTTACCTTTAAGGAGCCCCTGACAGCATTGGGACAACATTGAAAAAAATAAGATTTTAACTCACTTCTGTTCCTATTTCATATATTTACTGTAATGCATTCCCTGTTTTCTGTATTACTGAGATTAGCTGCATGAAAACAGGATCACTCTGCCCTAGACATAATCTGCTCTGCTTGCTTACCTACACCTGACATCATAATCCCCCATTTATAACATCACAATGATCTCCACAGCAGCAGATTGTGATATCTTAAACAGAATTTTGATTTCAGATGTAGACAAGCGGCCAGAGCAGACAGGGCAGAGATACTGTCTTCATGCAAATACCCTTAGTAATAAGGAAATAAGGGTGAGAATTCAAGGGAAAAAATGAAAAATCAGCTGCATTGTGTCTAAATATTACAGCTTTTCACAGCTGTCTTAACTGCATCAGGAGCTGTTTAAAATACATACATTAAAGACAGATTATGCCTTACCCTGCTCGACACAAGAGTGGGGGGAGGGGGCAATACAAAGCTAATAACTAAGCCTCGAGAGGCTTTTTTAATAACAGGGAGGGAAGCTGGCTACTAGAACACTTGCACCCCTCTACATTCTGTAAACTAAATATTTCACATTCCTTCTATACTGTCCCAGTCTTTTCATGCACTGTTTCACCACTTAACCACTTGTACTACTCCACACAACTCCTACGAAATCCTCAGCCTTTAAAGTAGAGCTACAACAAACTAGTTGAACTGTTCTAACAGTCGAACCCTGCCTTTAGAGTTGTAACAAGCAGTCAAACTGTTCCAACAGCTGAACCCCTGCCTTTAAAGTAGAGCTGTAACAAACCAGTCAGACTGTTCCAACAGTCGAACCCCTGCCTTTAAAGTAGAGCTCTAATGAACCAGTGGAACTGTTTCAACAGTCAAACTCCTGCCTTCAAAGTAGAGCTGCAATGAACTAGTCGCTGTTTGACAGTTAAACCCTTGTAAGGTTGTCACCTTGGGAATGGGAAAAAAAACTGGCCACCTACCCCCCCATCCCCCCGCTACCACCAACCTCAGCGTCTCTTCTTCATGGTTGAGTAGCTTGTGGAGTGCTGTGGGATGAACTCCATCCACACCAAGGTACCAGTGGGTGAATTAGCTGTCTGTTGCTCCCAGCCACCAGAGGACAGCCCGCTGCAACATCACTATAATGCCGCATCTCGCATTAACCTCGTGTCGCATGTTCTTGCTTCGATACCCTCTCTCACTAGAACTGTCACATCACATCTCATCACACAGGGGCACCCCACCAAATGAGTGTGTAACCCTCAGGGGGCGCTATCCCAAGGGCTACTACCCCTGCCTGCTTCGTCACTAGCAGGTTGAGGGGCCTGGATCCAATGGTGGGTGCCTCCACCCAGAGGTCGGGGTTGGAACAGTCAAACACGACTTGGTCACAGCCCTCTGGGTCACTGCAACTCCCCTTTCCTTCCGCTAGTGGCCCACGAACACTTCTCACCAAGGGTTACGACTTACACTTACCTCCAAAGTGGAATGACCAACTTGGCCGAGGACCCCTGTAAAATAAGATACAGTGACACAATAACCCATGCACAAGAGGGAGCACAAATATGCAGTTCAGACAGTGTACCTTGCAAACAACAAATCTGATTTATTGAAGGGAAAGTAACACGGGGGGGGGGGGATCAGGTTGATTAGCTTAACACTCTGCTATATCAGGGCACTGTGCACAGGCCAGACCTATAAGTCACTGTCTCTGGGCACCCAGGCAATAAGAGGCTAGCCTATTCGGTGCAGCTGGTTGGGGCCCTGATGGAGAAAGCAAGTATTCGAGACCCAGATTGGTTAATCAGAGCCAGCAGGCTCAGTTCATGCAGCCCGTGGAGCGACCAGACAGATCTTGCCCTTGCTATAAACATCTAACAGTTAGCTACCCTGATTTAGTACTCACGACTCCTGCAGAAAGATCCCTCTCACACCACTTGCAGGACATAGCCTGTGATCCAAACTCTTCTCCACACATTTATATGTGTAACAGACAGGTACCATACCAGGCAGCTGCTTTAAACTCCCAATGACTCACTGCACAAACCGGGTGACGCAACGCAGCTTCACTGGTCCTGACAGACCGAGCGCGATTGAAGCCAATTCTCCAGTCCTCTACAGGGTGAGCCTGGTAGGTAGCTGTAATCGTACAGCTTCCTCTGTCTGCACTCCTCCATGGATCTTGTCCGCTCCTTACGGTGATTCTGCCGCCCAACTTCTTGGCCTGCACATGCGCTTCCTGCACGAAAACTTGCACAGCGCAGGAGCCAGAGCTCATTCTACCTTCACGATCACCAGCGACTGTGCCCCTTGACAGTTTGGGCAGAGAATCATAGTTCAGGCGCCACCCAATCCCACTGGAGGGCTGCATATGCCAGTCACTCAATACTGCCCTCATTGGTGCAAAAAGGCGCCATGGTTCAGAACTTCACTTCCCAGAATTACTGGCTGTATCCCCTATGGCCAGCCAGCTCCAAAGAGAGTCCTGATTCTGGTTTGGTTGCTCAATACCCCATTTTAGGCACCCCCCCTTCCAATTGGATCCAAGAGTCAGTTCTGATCCAAAATGGAGAGGCAGAATACATAAAGACCCAGCTGCAAGGGAAACAGGTTAAATAAACAACAATTTTGCTGCCATGCTACATTCATTTCAGAAAACAGTTACATCCTTCAATAATGCTCCCTCTGCTCGCTTAGCGAAGGCAGAAACGGAGCAAATCAAACAGCAGCTCGAGTGGGAATTGCGCAGTAAACTCACAGCTCCCCCTTGCAAACTAACAAAGCCTGCAGGCAGGCAGCTCTTAAAGAGACAGTACCAGAGGCTCTAAAAGCACTCACAGTGCCCACATTCAAACGGCATTACATTGAACGCCAGTTAGGCAGGGAGCCTTAGGCAAGCTCTGGGAAGGCTTTTAGGAACCCCTATTTGTAGGGGGGTTACAAGTGCACTTGCGTGTTGTGGGCTGGTGTGGGACGTGGTGCACAGCTGTCAGACGCAGAAGTGCATAAATACATTCTTGGGCTCAACAGTTTAGTGGTGTGCTGGCAATATACTGCAGATCTACCCGAAAATTGTTATCTATTTATTTATGTATTTATTTATTAATTAATTGTCTCCAATAACAACCTTTGAGCTTGGAACTCATTTACAAACACACATTGAAGTAAAATGACAAAGACAGGTGCTCTGTACATAAGGAACAGCAATTGACCAGTTTCTTTGATATAAATTATTAATAAAGCTTTTACAGGGGATCAAAATTAAGCTGAACTGGAAAAGTACAAAATAAAGTAGGGGAGAGGAGATAGACAGCATGAGCAAAGGGGGGAAGGGTGGTATGCAGCCAGTATATGGCTTTGTTAAACAGCTGTGGTGTTGGGTAGAGAGACAGTACGGATGTGAGGTTCATGGTGGGGAGGGGGAAGAATAGAGGGGAGAGAATTTACCTTAGGAAGTGCAGTAGCGTGGGGCAGGGTTCATGAAGGGGGGATAGAGACGAGATAGGATTTGTTTTGTCTGCATGAGGTAGTGCAGAGCAGGAAGAAAGTGAGGGTGGGTAAAAGAGTGGGGGTTAGAAGAAGGGGGAGTTAGCCGTGGATCAAAGGTGAAGAGTTAAAATGCCGACTTGTCATTGTCAGTGACATGGGGAAAAAAGGCAGAATTAAACTGGCAACTGGCAAGTCAGTGGAAAAAACGGCATGCTGGCTAATAACCGTCCAGGTGGCATGGCAACTCTAATGAACCAGTGTCACTGTTCAAACGTTGAACCCCTGCCTTCGAAGTAGAGGTGTAATGAACCCATTGAACAGTTTTCCATTATTTATTTAAAAATTACCCCTTAAGTGCTATTCTTTTTTCCAGGTCTGTAAATTTTAAACATTTCTATGTATATTTTATATTCATATTTAAATTATGCATACAAAGATCCATGAAACTGCATTCTGATCTGTGGCCAGTAGAGGGCAGATGATACTATCACTACCACAACAAATGCATGGAGGCAGTGATAGCGATGTCATATACAGACCCCTAGTCGTGGTACGGCATGTATAGATGTATTTTTTTTTACATGTGAACATGTATATTGGTACATAATCAAGGCCACTGATTTATGATGTCTAAAATAAATAAAATTCCATTCTGAAGATTCAAATTCTGACACAATAGCAATAATTGCTAGTCTAATTTCTGGATTTTATTTTTATTTATTTTTTTATTTTATTAGCACATCAGTTTACAACCTTTGAGCCAGGGGCTCATTTTCAAAGGCACCTCGTCACAAAGAGGACAATACAGCACAGACATTCATGTTACAGGATGTAGGATTACATGGAATTAACATACACGTTTGTGAAGAACATGATAGATACAGCCGTAAATACAATATACAAACGCTCACTTATGGTTACAGGATATGGAACATCAATCAATCGGTGATTGGACCGATATTACAGAGAGGCCAGATTGGTTATTGTGGCAACATATAGACTGGAAATGGAGCAGTCAGTGGTAATTTAACAGGTTGCAGCCATATATTGTGGTAAGAGCAGTCAGGAGCAGTGGCAAAATTTGTGGTATAAGTATAGAGTGGCGCGGTTTGGATGCTGCCCAGTGGGCATTGTCAGGGCACAGTGGGTAGCGCCTCAGATTATACAGGTGCAACTTCGTGTGGTGAACAGTTCACTTCTGAGTGCAGTTTTGAATTTGGAGATTGTAGGGGCATCTGTGACGTGGAGAGGGAGCGAGTTGAACCAGGAAGGGGCTCTATGGGGGAAGGACCTCTGACCATGGGAGGTCCTGGCTCTAGGTGTCTGGAAGGTAGTCTTGCGGGAAGTCCGTGTACAGACCAGGGGCTTGGCTATGGGGAGGGAGGCTGTCAGCCCTGGGGGGGGGACAATCCTAGGAGAGTTTTTTTGCTATTAGGCATGTTTGGTAATGCAGTCGTTCATCTAGGTTCAGCAATGTCGCCAGCCCCCCAGGGATTCTGCTGTCAAATGTTTAGTATGTGTATAACTATCCAGATTAAAAGAAGGCTAAACAGACAGCTAATTAAATAATTTCAATAATATATTATATATTAAAATAATATATTATATGAAATTATAATAAATTAAATGGAAATAGTACAAGAAGGAATTAATAGGAAAAAAGTTCTGTAGATTTATTTATCCGGTATAAAATACCAAATTCTGTGAAGAGCTTTGTTTATACAGTTTGTGTAGAACATTTAAATGCTGGAAATGTACCAGATTTTTCCAGTAAGAATGGAAAATCAGTGGCCATGTACATAATCAGAAGAATATGTAATAAGCCAGCCTGTTGGCGCAGCGGTTGGTGTTTCCGCTTGCGACGCCGGCGACTCGGGTTTCGGAATGGACCTGGATCAGCTGAAGGGCCGGCTGGGGAGAACTATGGAGTGTCTTTTGACTGCTCTCCTTCTCCAGGGGGGGAGGGGGGAAAAAAGTCCAGTGCACTACGGACCCCTGGCGGAGGCCAGGGGCTCCACTGCAACTGGTGTCTGGATGTTAGGAGGGGGTGGGGCGGATGCAGGACATCATTGCACATCCCCACCCCGAGGAAAAAATAACGTCCTTTTTGGGACAGAAAAATCCCCAACCAAGTGCCTCCGTGACGCCCTCCTCGCCGTCTTCAATGTGCTCCCAGACTGGCTCCCCTGAACCCGAACCAACATTTGTGACAGGGGTAAGTGCTGCGACCCCAGCCTGGGGGGTAAGCCAGGGGGCGTGGGGGGAGTATAGCTCATGTGGGTGCAGGAGGCGGCGGGGGTCATGACCAGGGCTGAGTTCAGCACTAGGCTGGCACAAAAAGCACAATAAAAAAATTAAAAAAGAATATGCAATACAGAAAATGTGATTTTAGGTTAAATAACGGGCAACTTTGGAATATATAATGAATTTTTTTTTTTATTGGTGGCCACCTTTAAAGAATAGCTGCAACGAACCAGTCAAACTGATTTAGAGGTGACCCATTGTCTGTAAAGGCAAGTTGTAACTCTGAGGTAGGTCTATTTTTTTAACAGAATTAGTTTTCTCCAGTTGTCTGTACTTCCTGAAATATTCATGGGATTGAGTAAGGTGCCCAGAGCCTCAGGGATTGGTCGCCCTAGAAATAAACTTGCTTTCTATGTTGTACAGCTAGACTGGCTCACATACTGCTGCTCTACGAGGCAGCAGTGTTAGACTGTCAAACAATTTTTTATTTGTCATTTCCTATAACATAACATATTAAGTAATAAAGATTATATCTATCTGTTCTTATATAATACATTTTCCCTTATATATGTTTTAGTTTTTACAGAACAAAAGTTATGAGGAAGAGTTGTATAAAAAAGATTAGAACAACAGTGGAGTCCTGTTATAAGCACACCTTAAATGCAAAGCAAAACTGTGCTTATAACCAGGATGTGCTTATAAGAGGGCTTCATTGAAAACAGTGAAAATTCATGTAAAATCTACAGTTAACGTGGTGAAACTGGGCTCAAACTAGTTGTTAGAGAACCTATTATTAAGAGCAGTATAATGTTTTAAAAGATGTTGTGCCTAAGCAATTAGAGTACTGTAGTGACGTTCATTCAGTATCCCAGCTAACCATGAAGGAATGTATGCTGCCGTCATCATAGGGAATCTTTCACAGACCCATTGATTAAATCATTGACTGGCAATGAGGAAACTAGATCATAGTTCAGTCCAGGCTCAGTACACTCAAAGGGGATGATTACCATCTACCATTACCGTGGAAAAAAAAAGCTTCTTATAAATGGGCATTACTGCTGTTGAAAATAATGGACACAAACTGGGACATCTAAAAACGGTTCTTATAAACAGGCTGTTCTTAGAGCCAATGTTCTTATAAGTGGGCTCCACTAGATTGAGGAGTCAATTTTTTGCAATTCCAATGTTAAAAGAAGAAAAGAAAGGTGAAGAGAAGAGAAGAGAAGGCAACAGAGGAAGAGAAGAGTTCAGACTAGAACTATGAGGAATGGATGCCGTGGTCCTGGTTGTTCTGGCTCCCCTGAACCCGAACCAACATTTGTGACAGGGGTAAGTGCTGCGACCCCAGCCTGGGGGATAAGCCAGGGGGCGTCGGGGGAGTATAGCTCATGTGGGTGCAGGAGGCGGCGGGGGTCATGACCAGGGCTGAGTTCAGCACTAGGCTGGCACAAAAAGCACAATAAAAAAATAAAAAAAGAATATGCAATACAGAAAATGTGATTTTAGGTTAAATAACGGGCAACTTTGGAATATATAATGAATTTTTTTTTTTATTGGTGGCCACCTTTAAAGAATAGCTGCAACGAACCAGTCAAACTGATTGAGAGGTGACCCATTGTCTGTAAAGGCAAGCTGTAACTCTGAGGTAGGTCTATTTTTTTAACAGAATTATTTTTCTCCAGTTGTCTGTACTTCCTGAAAGAAACAACTGTTTTGTTGTGTCAGAATATAGAAGGCCTTTGCCCGTTTCATTGCTTCCCGCCACCGTCACATACTGCACCACCACATGGTTGAAATTACTGTTTAGAAGGTCCTCCCTGACCTTAGTCCTCTTCACCCTGTTGCCAAATTGGTCAATGCACAGTCTGAACCTAGCTGGGACCCAACCAGCCAGCTCTCAGTCTATCCCTTGCTAGACCCTTTTCACCATACTGGCAGATGTGCAATCTATTCCTACCCTGATCCCAGCCACTTTCAAAGCTGCCACAGACTTTATGGGATTAGCATGCTGGGCTCAGGTGCAGTTTATGCTGCACACAAAATGGCCAATGAGATTTCAACATCAATGGATGAGGCTTCCATACAGTTTATACTGTACAAAATGGCGGCCAATATTTCATGCTGGATTTTGATGTCAGTCTTAGCTGATAAGACACTTTTTTGATTGTATAAAATGGTTTGGTAAGTACTATCCCCCAATTATGTGTAACTTATTCTAGGAAATCCCATTAGTAATTTAGTCTGGCTGCCATATTTGTCCAGCATAAACTGCACCCACTCCAGTGTGCAGGATAACGGAAATGTAAGGGCTGAAGGACACTGCTGCTGTTAGCCAGAGTGACCACTGAGCGGCACTATTGTTACACAAACAGAGGATACTAGCAATCTGATGCAGAAAGAGCTCCCTAAGTCCTATGCACCCAAATAGGGGGTGCATAGGGAGGACTACCTTTCTGCTTGCAGAAATAGCTGTCTGTCTGTCTGTCTATCTATCTACAGACAGTATCTATATGTCTGTCTGTCTATCCACCCTTGCTCTAGATGGGAAAAGGGCTTGTCTGTAAATGAGTAGGTAAGGTCAAAGGGTTACCCTGTAGAAATATCTGTCTGTGAATCTCTCTGTCTATCTACAGACAGTATCTATCTATCTATCTATCTATCTATCTCTCTATCTATCCCCACCTCCAGCATGGAGACAGGGTCCCTCTATACACGAGCATGCATGTTCAAAGACTACCCTGTAGACTTGTCTGTCTGCCTGACTGCCTGTCTGTCTGTCTGTCTGTCTATCTATCTATCTATCTATCCATCCTTGCCCTAGATGGGAAAAGGGCCTGTCTGTAAATGAGCAGGTATGGTCAAAGGGTTACCCTGTAGAAATGTCTGTCTGTGTATCTCTCTGTCTATCTACAGACAGTATCTATCTATCTGCAGACAGCATCTATCTACAGACAGTATCTATCTATCTATCTACAGACAGTATCTATCTATCTACAGACAGTATCTATCTGCAGACAGCATCTATCTATCTATATATCTATCTACAGACAGTATCTATCTGTCTGTCTATCAGTCCATCTATCCATTAATCTGCCTGTCTGTCTGTCTGATGAGGACAGACTTGACAGATGCCCCACTTTGCCCTTTCAGCAGCCTCCATGTATCCCCCGTTTGTTGTCTGCTCCCTGCTGAGGGCAGCCCTGACCTGATTTGTGCTTCTTTGAAGATGGTTGTATCAGTGGCAAGCAAGGATGTGGGTTCATGAGCTCCTCGACCCTTAATCATCCTCCATGGTGTGGAAGACTACCAGGGTGCACAAACACAGAGCCAAGGGACAGCCGCTTTAGTGCTTACATTCCTTCCTGGCATGGCTTCCAAGGAGCATTGTTTGGCATGAAGAGCCCCCACCCCACCCCACCTGTTATCCCTCACCCCTTCCGTATGGAATGGGGAACAGAATGACAAAAATTTGTTCCTTCTGTGGGGGATATGGCAGTCCATGGAGGACAGCTTTATCCCACAATCTCCTAAGCTGTGTGAACTAGGGGAATCACTCCCCCCCCAGTCCAAGCATCTGATTGGATGCCTGGGTTCTGGCCCTACTCTGATACCTGAAATGCCCCCAGCCCCTTTGAGCTGCTCCAGACATGTGTCTAGAGTAGCCGGGGAGGGGGGGGGGCCAAATCCAGCAGGTGTGGATCGATGCGTGCTGGCGATGCAAAGAATATAATGCCAGCACTGCTGTTGTAGAGCAGGCCAAAACCCTGCTGGTAAATGACTGAGAAACAGGAGACTTGACCTCCAATAAGACGCTTCCATGCCAACAAAACATTAGCTCCAATCAGTCTATTTATTTATTTATTAAAGCGTTTCACCAGGAAAGACATACTGAGCTAAAATAGCTCGTTTCCAGATGCGTCTTGGGGGGAAGGGGAATGGGAACCAGCTAACATGTGAACATATGAATGTGCTAGCAGAAACAGACCACCCAGTCTATCTAAGTCTGCTCGAGTGTGCAGCCAACACCCCTAGTTTGCAGCTACCCCACTCCCTCCCCTTTGTCATCCCACTACCAACCCCCACCTCCCCCACCCTCACTCTCCCTTTCCCTGCCCCATGCCCTTTTGAAGCCGTTCACAGATTTACATCATACCACCCATTCTGGTAGGGCATTCCATTTTGCTACCATCTTCTCTGTGAAATAGTGTCTCCTCATTTCCTTCCTAAATCTTCCCCCCTCTATTCTTAGCCCGTGCCCCCGGTGACCCTCCCTCTCTTAACTTAAAGACCCCATCTGCCCCATCCTTATTGATTCCCCTCAGATACTTGAATGTCTCTATCATATCCCCCCGTCCCTTCTATCCTCCAGGGTGTACATATTGAGGTCTCCCAGCCTGCTGTCATAGTCTCTCCCCTCCATTCCACATGTCATCTTTGTTGCCCTCCTCTGCACCCCCTCTAGTAGCCTGCTATCACATTTTAGGTATGGTCTCCAAAACTGTACACAATACTCTAAGTGCGGCCTTACCAGCGACCTGTAGAGGGGCAAGATCACATTTCTTCGCCTGGACGAAAAAAACCGTCGCTATACAACCCAGCATTTTGTTCACTTTTGCAGCCGCTCTCCTGCACTGGACAGTGTTGTTCATGGTCCCTGTTATCATTACCCCAGGTCCTTCTCCTCCTCAATGATCCCCAGCTTAACCCTCCCCCAGCCAGTATTCTCTCCTTGGGTTCTTCACCCGAAAGTGCATAACCTTACACTTCTTTGCTAAGGGAGCAATAAAAATAATAATAAGGGTTTGATACATAGTAACAATAAATACAGAGGTAGATACAAAGTATATGCAGAGGTACAACAATGAGAGCATGCAGAATCAGAGATGTACAGTAAATAAAAACTCCAAATGCACACTATTTACAAGTTTTACAGCTAGGATAACACGGCAGGCAGGAAGGGGAAGCAACATTAGCTTATAGAGGGCACCAGGTTTAGGCAGCAGTGGGAGGGGTTGTATAACTGTGAAAAACAAGGGGGGAGAAGAGGAGAGAGACAAAGAATTCAGGACCAGTCTTTTTTTTTTCCATAGGTAATTTATTTATGTACGAAATCGGAATTACAACCCTTTGTACATTTTTTTCATTTTTTCTCCCCAGTCCCTGAGCCCTCACATCCCCGACGTGACGCACGCATGTGGATGCACGTGCACGTCACACCCTATGGGACACCCCACCCTACTAGTCGCTCCCTTGCCAGGTACACCTGCCACCAGACCTCCATTTGGTGTCGGCGGGGCTTCGGGACTGTGACCCACCCACCAGGACAGAAGAGCCAATGCTCGATCCTGCTCCTAACCTCCCCCCCCCTTGCCAGCACCCTGATGACCTAAGGTAGTTTCTGAACCTGAGTTGCTGGCGCAGCACAAGGTAAGGCGTTCAGTGCCTCAGTCCTCAGCACCACCACGCTGGCCGGGACCAATCTCATTAAGGGCAGTGACAGGAGGGAGAGGTATGAGAGCGTTGTAGAGAGATAAGCAAGGATTATCTCTCTGTCTGTCTATCTATCTATCTATCTATCTATCTATCTATCTATCTATCTATCTATCTCCAGACAGTATCTATCTACAGACAGTATCTATCTACAGACAGTATCTATCTATCTATCTATCTATCTATCTATCTACAGACAGTATCTCTATCTAGCGACAGGATCTATGTCTGTCTATCTACAGACAGTATCTATCTATCTATCTACAGACAGTATCTATCTGTCTATAGACAGTATCTATCTATCTACAGACAGTATCTATCTATCTACATACAGTAGCTATCTATCTACAGACAGTAAGCATCTATCTATCTGCAGACAGTATCTATCTATTTATCTATCTATCTATCTATCTATCTACAGACAGTATCTACAGGCAGTATCTATCTATCTATCTACAGACAGTATCTATCTACAGACAGTATATATCTATCTATCTATCTACAGACAGTATATCTATCTACAGACAGTAAGAATCTATCTATCTACAGACAGTATCTATCTACAGACAGTAAGAATCTATCTATCTACTGACAGTATCTATCTACAGACAGTAAGTATCTATCTACAGACAGTATATATCTATCTACAGACAGTATCTATCTACAGACAGTATCTATCTACAGATAGTATTTATCTATCTATCTACAGACAGTATCTATCTACAGACAGTATATATCTACAGACAGTATCTATCTATCTACAGATAGTATTTATCTATTTACAGACAGTATCTATCTATCTATCTATCTACAGACAGTATATATCTATCTACAGACAGTATCTGTCTATCTACAGACAGTATCTATCTATCTATCTATCTACATAGATACATAGACAGTGTCAGCAGATAAGGGCCTATGGCCCACCCAGTCTGCCCATTTGAGCTTGTAAGTTCAGTTTGTTTTCCTAGAAGTCTGTTGCCCCTTACCCCTGATCTACAGACAGTATCTATCTATCTATCTATAGACAGTATCTATCTATCTACAGACAGTATCTATCCATCTACAGATAGTATCTATCTATCTACAGACAGTATCTATCTATCTATCTACAGACAGTATCTGTCTGCAGACAGTGTCTATCTACAGACAGTATCTATCTTTATTTATTATTATAGCATCGGTTTACAGACCTTTGAGTCATAGACTCATTTACAAAGGCACCTTGTCAAGAGATCTATCTATCTATTTATCTGTCTGTCTGTCTGTCTATCTATGCGTGTAGAATATCTGATGGCAAAGTGTTGTATATAAGGAACTATCACAATTGAGGAGGGTTTATTATTTCAATAACCATCAGCCTTTTCTGGGATTATTAGCTAATTAGCCTCCCAATATGGCAATGCTACATGAGTGTACAGTATTTTGGCATGGGATGCTTTATATACTGCACGTGGGTAGTCATTTTTAAATGTTTCTGATCATTTCCTGTTTTTCACTGTTATTGTTGTGTTTTTGTGTAGTGCATGTTTTTCTATAGTCAAGTCAAGTCATTTTTATTTATAGAAGGCGCTTTTCAAAATTATAAAAGCGCCTGTACAAGAAAATAATTAACACAATAATAAATATAAAAACACTAATCAACAGTAATCAGTTAAAATAAGCAGCATTTCCTGATTAAAAAGCACCTAAAATGCTAATCTAAATAAATACGTTTTTAAGGTGGTCTTGAAGTAGTGAATAGTGTAGTGGTATGGTAAGCATGTTATATAGTGTCTTCCCATAGTGTACTTTCAATAGTGTAACGAGGGTGCGCATCCATTCCTGTGACAGCGTATGCACATTTTCACTTTCGACATGAAAGAGGGCATGGGAAGAGCAGTACTTCCTTTAGGAGTTCAGCGTGTGTGTGTCAGGTCAGTTCAGCAGTCTGCAGAGGTGTGTCTTTGGAATTGATGTGGTGGTCCTCAGTGGCATATATTATGTGGTCAAGAGAGGTGGTCCTAGCCAGCCCAGTAGTGCAGAGGGTTGAGGCACTGGATGCCACACCTTCAGTCCAGTTGGTGATCCAGGTTCGCGAATGGGCCTGGGTCACTTGGAGGTCAGCTAGGAAGGGAAGATCAAGTGTCCTAGGGACTGCTGTCTCCGACCTTGGGGTGGTGGGTCCAGCATCCCACCACTCGACTGCCACACGGCGATGGTCAGGTGGAAGTGCCAGTGAGAGAAGCCCAGCTTGGGAAGTGACATCAGCGCATGCATTGCGTCACTACATGCCAACATCTGAAGGGAAGCACAAGGAGAAGGAAAAAGCCCGGGCTGCTCGACTTCCTCTACAGGCCCCGCATGACCCTGTGTGGCAGGCCACCTACAGCAGTGGGTAACCAGTAAGGCCACTGCATTGGGTCGGTGACGGGGCTGGGGGGGAGCCACCGGCCGAGACCAGACAAACTGAGAAGCAGAAATTGCTGATGAAAAGAAGAGAGGCAATCGGGAACGGCAGTGAGAAGACCCACTGTTTGTGGTTAGGAGCATCGTGGAGGTCAGTGGCAGCAGTATCTAGTCAGCAGCATTGAGGGCTTGGCTGTGGAGAAGAGAGACATTATCCAGGGACAAGGTTGATATGTGAGGGTTTGGGGGACAGTGTTGTGTGGGTGACAGGGTTGTAGGTTATGGTAGTTTTTACAGGTGCATTTTTTTGTACTCTTGACATGCACACATTGTAGTTGTGAGAGCATGTGAGATTTGTAAGGTGATTTTTGTGTGTGTTACATGGTAGTTGTTACACATGTAACGTGGTTGTCACACATGTTGTTAAGATTGTAATAAGTATAACTGTAGCAATATTTTACTTGTATGAAGAAACAGTGCCACAGCTGGGGTAATATCAAGGCTGTGTTGCATGATCATTTAAACCCCATGGAACAGTGCCCCACAGGTTCTTCAAAGATTCAGTGACTTTTCCCCTAGTGTTTGATTTCCTTACTTAATGCACTTTAACTCTAACAGATGCATTAACATACTTTTTATTTGCAATATCTTTCCTTGCATTTTGAAAAAAATATATAATAACTGACACTTTAGTTGTATTTGCCCAGGGTTCTGCAGCTCATGTGTAAAGCAGCAGCCCCAGCAGGAAAGGTGCCAGACATGTAACTTGCTTTATGTAGGGCTTAACAGGCCCTACAGGAAATAGCAGACCAATTGGTTACTGTGCAGACCTGTAGCTTGCTTTCTGCAGGACCTACAGGAAGCACAAACCTGTAGCTTGCTTTGTGCAGGGCCATGCAGGCCCTACAGGAAGCAGCAGACCCACTGGGTAGAACACAAACTTATAGCTTTCTTTGTGCAGGGCCTAGCAGGCCCTACAGGAAGCAGTAGACCCACTGAGTACTGCACAGACATGTAGCTTGCTTTGTGCAGGGCCCTGCAAGCTCTATAGGAAGCAACAGACCTGGATGGGTATCATACAGACCTGTAGCTTCCTTTATGCTGGGCCCTGCAGGCTCTACAGGAAGGAGCAGATGTATTAGGTACTGCACAAACCTGTAGCTTGCTTTTTTCAGGGTCATGCAGGCCCTACAGGAAGCAGCAGACCTGTTGGGTACCACACAGACCCATAGCATGCTTTGTGCAGGGCCTGCAGGGCCCAACAGGAAACAACAGATCCATTGGGTACTACACAAACCTGTAGCTTGCTTTGTGCAAGGCCCTGCAGGCCCTACAAGAAGCAGAAGATCCATTTGGTACTACACTCTATAGCTTCCTCTGTACAGAGCTCTGTGGACAGTATGCAAAGCACCAGGCCCATCTAGCATGGCCCCAGACCTGCCGTTTGCTTCTTGCAGGGCTCTGTGTGACGAAGCAGACCCATATGGTGCCAGATCTGTAGTCTACTTTGCCCAAGGCCCTGTGGGCCTTATATGAAGCATCTGAACCATCTGGCACAGCGCTTGACCTATGTGAAGCAGCAGATTTGCAAGCTGCAGATTCAGACCTGTATCTTGAAGAAAGAGACCCATGGGGCATGACTACAGACCTGTGGCTTGTCTTTGGGTCACAAAGTTAAGGGCTGGTGGAGGTGGACGGGCGATAGAGTTAAAAAAACCTAACACTACAGTTCTCCCCTTTTGGAGGCAGTATAGCATAGTGGTTAAGGATACTGAACTGCAAACATGTAGACCTGAGTTTGAATCTCATCCGCCCCCACTTGCATAACGTGTGACCCTCAGCAAGTCACTTAACTTCCTTGTGATCCCAGGTTGCACCTGGAAACAAGCTACAGCTTAGTGTGCCTTTTTGGGAGCTGGGTCAGGTGTCTGAGGGGGCTGAGGTGGTGCTGAATTCTGCCACTGTAGTGACCCCCTGTGGTGAGTTGGGGAGCTTTTCTCCACCACAGGGCTTCTCTGCATGCGAGTGAGACCTGCAGGGGCAGGGCTTGGCACTGTGTGTGTGGGGGGATGTGAGGGGGGCTTGTGAGAAGAAAATACAGGTGGAAAAACAGTGACTGTTGGTATGATGGTTGCAGCACACTCAGGCCTTGTACTGGACCCACACTGGTACTAGAACACACACTGGTGCCTTCCTCTTGAGCCCCGTCAGGGTGGTGGGGGTGGGGTAATCATGGAGCTGGGGTTATTCTGTGACAGGGTTAGGTGATTGGTTGCCTGAACATGCAGAAATGCATAACTGACAAAAAATGTACAAACATATGATGGAATAAAGATGTTAAAGCAGGACCCCATTGAAAATGAGATACTGCATCTCAGCTGAGCTAGGCTGAAGAAATAAACTGTAAAATGAGCCACCTTTAAGCATTTTTCTGTGTTATAGTTCACCAAAAGATTTTTGGATGAGTAACTCACCCTCCTCCAGCCAGACAAAGAGATCCTTCACATAATATAGAGCAAGAGACAAGAAAAGAGGTTTCTTAAACCCCCTGTTTTAAAATAAAAGGCTTTCAAACTGACAGGCTGTCCTCTGAAACCTTAATACCCCCCAAATCCCTCTCTTTGTACTCAGTTGAGCCTAAAGGTTTTTAAACTTTTAAAGCAAGGGTGTGTGTAATGGGGAGGGGAAAGGTGGAGGGGGGGAGTCTGAAAAGAATTCCTTTCGTAACTTGTCTCGGAATTCTCCCCCGCACGCAACCGCCTTCCATCTGAACAACACAGAAAGGTTAATGGGGGATTCTGGAAATGAGAGGCGTTGGAGACTGATAGGATCTGTGTGTTTTTAGTGGGACATTCTCGGACCGTCTACCCGAATCCAACTCTCCATCCCTCCCGCTGTCTTCACATGTCTTGTCATTGTTGCTGCAGCTTTTATAGACAAGATTAATCCTCATAGAGGCCCGATTCCCAGTTCTGGCTTGTCTGTCATGAAGGGCTACCACCCACGAGTCACGAGGTGCCGCCTCTCTCTACTATTCTCATTCATGTAAAATCAGCTAGGCTATAACACAAGTGTTCCGTACCTTACCCCCACTCCCCATGGCTATTGCCAGAATTGGAACATCTCTGAGAGCTTCCCCACAGCAGTGACCTGTCAGTGACAGCTATGGCTCCTATACCCTGAACCCCCTCCCCTGTATCTAATGCCCTTGTACCAGCACTCACAGTGGCACCCACTGGTAGTGACAGGGCTGTGACACTGCCGAGAGCTTCCCCACAGCAGTACCCTGTCAATGTCAGCTATGGCTCCTATACCCTGAACCCCCTCCCCTGTATCTAGTGCTCTTGTACCAGCACTCACAGTGACACCCACTGGTAGTGACAGGGCTGTGACACTGCTGAGAGCTTCCCCACAGCAGTGACCTGTCAATGTCAGCTATGGCTCCTATACCCTGAACCCCCTCCCCTGTATCTAGTGCTCTTGTACCAGCACTCACAGTGACACCCACTGGTAGTGACAGGGCTGTGACACTGCTGAGAGCTACCTGAACCCTCCCCTGTATCTAGTGCCCTTGTACCAGCACTCACAGTGACACCCACTGGTAGTGACAGGGCTGTGACACTGCTGAGAGCTTCCCCACAGCAGTACCCTGTCAATGTCAGCTACGGCTCCTAAACACTGAACCCCCTTCCCTGTATCTAATGCCCTTGTACCAGCACTCACAGTGACACCCACTGGTAGTGACAGGGCTCTGACACTGCTGAGAGCGTCCCCACAGCAGTGCCCTGTCAATGTCAGCTATGGCCCTATACCCTGAACCCTCCCTGTATCTAGTGCTCTTGTACCAGCACTCACAGTGACACCCACTGGTAGTGACAGGGCTGTGACACTGCTGAGAGCTTCCCACAGCAGTGCCCTGTCAATGTCAGCTATGGCTCCTATACCCTGAACCCCCTCCCCTGTATCTAGTGCTCTTGTGCCAGCACTCACAGTGACACCCACTGGTAGTGACAGGGCTGTGACACTGCTGAGAGCTTCCCCACAGCAGTGCCCTGTCAATGTCAGCTATGGCTCCTATACCCTGAACCCCCTCCCCTGTATCTAGTGCTCTTGTACCAGCACTCACAGTGACACCCACTGGTAGTGACAGGGCTGTGACACTGCTGAGAGCTCCCCACAGCAGTGCCCTGTCAGTGTCAGCTATGGTTCCTATCCCCTGAACCCCCTTCCCTGTATCTAGTGCTCTTGTACCAGCACTCACAGTGACACCCACTAGTAGTGACAGGGGTCTGACACTGCTGAGAGCTTCCCCGCAGCAGTACCCTGCCAATGTCAGCTATGGCTCCTATACCCTGAACCCCCTTCCCTGTATCTAGTGCTCTTGTACCAGCACTCACAGTGACACCCACTGGTAGTGACAGGGCTGTGACACTGCTGAGAGCTTCCCCACAGCAGTGACCTGTCAATGCCAGTTATGGCTCCTATACCCTGAACCCCCTTCCCTGTATCTAGCGCTCTTGTACCAGCACTCACAGTGACACCCACTAGTAGTGACAGGGGTCTGACACTGCTGAGAGCTTCCCCGCAGCAGTACCCTGCCAATGTCAGCTATGACTCCTAAACCCTGAACCTCCTCCCCAGTGGCTAGTGCTCTTGTACCAGCACTCACAGTGACACCCACTGGTGGTGACAGGGCTGTGACACTGCTGAAAGCTACATAGAAACATAGAAGTTGACAGCAGATAAGGACTGCAAGGCCCATCCAGTCTGCCCATTTTTTCTACCTTATGAATGTGCCATAGGCCTGTACTCTGTCAATGGCCTATCTATTCATACTCATCTGTATTGCTCCCTTATGCCTAACCCATGCCTGTTTGAAGCCCTGCACTGTATTCATATCCACCATTTGCTGAGGTAGGCCGTTCCATGCATCCACCACCCTTTCTGTGAAAAAGAACTTCCTCACATTACCCCGTAATCGGCCTCCCCCTAATTTCATGCTGTGTCGTCTTGTCCTATTTTTCTTATATTGAAACATGTTAGACTCTTTCACCTTGTTAATGCCCTTATGGTGTTTGAATGTTTCGATCATATCACCTTTCTCCCTCCTTTGCTCTAGGGTGTACATATTGAGCTCTGTTAAATCTGTCGTCATATGGCTTCTGATGCAGTCCCTGCACTATTTTGGTTGCCCTTCTTTGGACTGCCTCCATTTTGTTAATGTCCTTGTGCAGGTGCGGCATACAGTACTCCAGATGGGGCCTAACCAGTGTCTTGTAAAGAGGGATTATTACCTCCCTCTTACGACTTGTGATACCCCTACTAATACACCCTAGCATCCCCCTAGCCTTACCTACTGCTTTAGAGGTCTGCTTGGATGATTTCAGGTCATCTGTGATGATGATGCCCAAATCTTTTTTTCCCTTGTGATTGCCAGCAACTCCCCTCCCAGCCTATAGGTGGCTTCAGGGTTTCTCTTCCCTATGTGCATGATCTTGCGCTTCTTTGCATTAAATCCCACACTCTTTGACTATCTTGCCAGTTTATCCAGATATCTTCTCATTCTTCCCACCCCATCTGGATCATCTGCTCTGTTGCAGATCTTGGTGTCATCTGCAAACAAAGAAACCTTACCCTCCAGTCCATCTGCAATGTCACTGATAAAGATACTGAAGAGAACTGGACCCAGGACTGATCCCTGAGGTACCCAAGTTGTGACTTGCATCTATTCTGACTGTATACTGTTTACCACCACTCTCTGTTTTCTGCCTGCCAACCAGTTTGCCACCCAGTTGACCAACTTCTGACCCACCCCGAGCCTACCCAGCTTGTTAATCAATCTTCTATGTGGAACAGTATCAAAAGCTTCCCCACAGCAGTGCCCTGTCAATGCCAGCTATGAGTCCTATACCCAGAACCCCCTCCCCTGTATCTAGTGCTCTTGTACCAGCACTCACAGTGACACCCACTGGTAGTGACAGGGCTGTGACACTGCTGAGAGCTTCCCCACAGCAGTGCCCTGTCAATGTCAGCTATGGCTCCTATACCCTGAACCCCCTTCCCTGTATCTAGTGCTCTTGTACCAGCACTCACAGTGGCACCCACTGGTAGTGACAGGGCTGTGACACTGCCGAGAGCTTTCCCACAGAAGGACCCTGTCAATGCCAGCTATGGCTCCTATACCCCGAACCCCCTACCCTGTATCTAGTGCTCTTGTACCAGCACTCACAGTGACACCCACTGGTAGCGAACAGGACTGTGACACTGCTGAGAGCTTTCCCACAGCAGTGCCCCATCAATGTCAGCTATGGCTCCTATACTCTGAACCCCCTCCCCTGTATCTAGTGCTCTTGTACCAGCACTCGCAGTGACACCCACTGATAGTGACAGGGCTGTGACACTGCCAAGAGCTTCCCCACAGCAGTACCCTGTCAATGCCAGCTATGGCTTCTATACCCTGAACCCCCTTCCCTGTATCTAGTGCTCTTGTACCAGAACTTGCAGTGACACCCACTGATAATGACAGGACAGTGACACTGCTGAGAGCTTCCCCACAACAGTGTCCTGTCAATGTCAGCTATGGCTCCTAAACCCTGAACCCCCTTCCCTGTATCTAGTGCTCTTGTACCAGCACTCGCAGTGACACCCACTGGTAGTGACAGGGCTGTGACACTGCTGGAAGCTTCCCCACAGCAATACCCTGTCAGTGTCAGCTATGGCTCCCATACCCTAAACCCCCTTCCCTGTATCTAGTGCTCTTGTACCAGCACTCACAGTGACACCCACTGGTAATGACAGGACAGTGACACTGCTGAGAGCTTTCCCCACAGCAGTGCCCTGTCAATGTCAGCTGTGACTCCTATACCCTGAACCCCCTTCCCTGTATCTAGTGCTCTTGTACCAGCACTGACAGTGACACCCACTGGTAGTGACAGGGCTGTGACACTGCCGAGTGCTTCCCCACAGCAGTACCCTGTCAATGTCAGCTATGGCTGCTATACCCTGTACCCCCTCCCCTGTATCTAGTGCTCTTGTACCAGCACTCACAGTGACACCCACTGGTAGTGACAGGGCTGTGACACTGCTGAGAGCTTCCCCACAGCAGTGCCCTGCCAATATCAGCTATGGCTCCTATACCCTGAACCCCCTTCCCTGTATTTAGTGCTCTTGTACCAGCACTCACAGAGACACCCACTGGAAGTGACAGGACTGTGACACTGCCGAGAGCTTCCCCACAGCAGTACCCTGTCAGTGTCAGCCATGGCTCCTATACCCTGAACCCCCTTCCCTGTATCTAGTGCTCTTGTACCAGCACTCACAGTGACACCCACTGGTAGTGACAGGGCTGTGACACTGCTGAGAGCTTCCCCACAGCAGTGCCCTGTCAATGTCAGCTATGGCTCCTATACCCTGAACCCAATGCAGTTGCAGCAGCCACTTCAAAGAGTGGGGTTATTCTAGATGCCCTACAAGGGGCATGCCTTAGACAACTAGTATTGGAGCCCACTCGAGAGGGAGCAATCTTAGACCTGGTTCTCTCAAATGGAGATGAAGAGAGGATCACAGATGTAGAAGTGGGTAGCCATCTGGGAACTAGCGACCATCGAACAGTATGGTTCACAATAAACACAGCAATAGAGTCAAGCCATACAAAGGCAAAAGTACTGGACTTTAGGAGGGCTGACTTTGCCAAAATGGGTGAGTGCCTAAGGAATGCACTCGCAAATGGGCAGGAAGAAGGGTGGAAGAACAATGAGGAATAATAAAAACTGCCATCACAGAGGTAACAAGCCTTTGTGTGAAGCAAATTAACAAAACGAAACGATGTAAGAAACCACTATGGTTCTCAAAGGAAGTGGCAGTGAAGGTTCAAGAGAAAAAGAAAGCATTCAGGAAGTACAAGGAATCACAGAAGGAGCAGGACAGGGAACTGTATCAGTTAAAGCAAAAGGAAGCTGGGAAGGCAGTCAGAACAGCAAAGGCCCAAACCGAGGAAAAGATAGCCAACTCTGTTAAGAAGGGATAAAACCTTTTATAGGTACATCAGGAGCGAAGGAAGACCAAGGAGGGCTAATGAGGCTTAATAAAGAGGAGGGAGGGAGGGTGGGCAGAGGGTGACTGTGAAAAGACAGAGATACTAAACAAATATTTTTGCTCAGTATTTACAAAGGAAGTGGGGGAGGTACCTAAAACAAACAGTAGAAACACTCTGGATACAGAAGTTGATACCAGCCCATTTACAGAAGAAAGGGTTCTGAAATAACTCTTAAAACTGAAGGTGGACAAAGCAATGGGGCCTGATGGGATTCATCCCAGAATTCTAAAAGAACTAAGGGTAGAACTAGTGACACCACTGACTACCCTCTTTAACAAATCATGGGAGGATGGGGTGGTACCCGAGGACTGGAGAAGGTCAGATGTGATTCCCCTTCACAAAAGTGGGAGCAAGGCAGAAGCAGAAAACTACAGACCTGTTAGTTTAACTTCAGTGGTAGGGAAAATGATGGAATCACTTCTGAAGGAAAGAATTGTAGAGTATCTAGAGGCCAGAGGGGCTCAGGACCCAAGGCAGCATGGATTCACAGCGGGAAGGTCATGCCAGACAAATCTGATAGATTTCTTTGACTGGGTGACCAAAGTAGTAGATCAGGGAGGGGCTGTGGACATGGCCTACCTAGACTTCAGCAAGGCATTTGACACAGTCCCACACAAAAGATTAATATACAAGTTAGCCAGCCTGGGAGTGGGTCCCAAGATGACAGCCTGGGTAAAGAATTGGCTGGAGAATAGGACACAGAGAGTAATAGTAAATGGAGTCCACTCTGAAGAAAGGGGGGTTACTAGTGGGGTACCACAGGGTTCAGTATTAGGACCTGTCCTCTTCAATGTCTTTATAAGTGACATTGCAGAGGGACTGGAAGGAAAAGTATGTCTCTTTGCAGATGACACAAAGATCTGCAACAGAGTTGATGCACAAGGTGGGGTGGAAAGGATGAGAAGGGACTTGGCAATGTTAGAGGAATGGTCAAATGTATGGCAGCTTAGATTCAATGCTAAGAGTGCAGGTAATGCACCTGGGAAACAAAAACCCAGGGGAAGAGTACACAATGGGGGGTGAGATACTAACAACAACAAAAATGGAAAGGGACCTGGGGGTAGTCATATCAGATGACCTAAAGGTGGGAAAGCAATGTGAGAGGGCAGCAAGGAGGGCTGGGGGGACACTGGGATGCATAGGGAGAGGCATCACCAGTAGGAAACAGGAAGTTATTATCCCTCTGTACAGACAGCTGGTGAGACCCCATCTGGAGTACTGCGTGCAGTTCTGGAGACCCAATCTCCGTAAGGGTATAGACAGGATGGAGGCTGTCCAGAGGAGGGCAACTAAAATGGTGCAGGGCCTGCACCGGAAGACATATGAAGAGAGACTTAAGGAGCTGAATATGTATAGCCTCGAGGAAAGGAGGGAGAGGGGGGACATGATAGAAACTTTCAAGTATCTCAAGGGAATCAACAAAGTCCAAGAGGGTAGCATCTTTCAAAAAAGAGGTGTGCAAGAACAAGGGGCACAATGTGAAGATAGAAGGGGCGGCTCAGAGGTAATTTAAGGAAGTATTTTTCACAGAGGGTTGTGGATGCATGGAATGGCCTTCGGAGGAGGTTGTGGAGTCAAAAACAGTGGTGGAATTCAAGCATGCATGGGACAGTCATAAGGCAATTCTAGGGGGTGGGGGTAGGAAGAAGTAGGCTGCTGGTTAACTAGGATCTGCAGCTTATCCAATAGGTAGGGAAATGGGCAGACTGAGTGGGCCAAGTGGTCCTTATCTGCCATCAAAATCTATGTTTCTATGTTTCTATGTAACCCCCTTCCCTGTATCTAGTGCTCTTGTACCAGCACTCACAGAGACACCCACTGGAAGTGACAGGACTGTGACACTGCTGAGAGCTTCCCCACAGCAGTACCCTGTTAGTGTCAGCCATGGCTCCTATACCCTGAACCCCCTCTCCTGTATCTAGTGCTCTTGTACCAGCACTCACAGTGACACCCACTGGTAGTGACAGGACTGTGACACTGCTGAGAGCTTCCCCACAGCAGTACCCTGTCAGTGTCAGCTGTGGCTCCTATACCCTGAACCCCCTCTCCTGTATCTAGTGCTCTTGTACCAGCACTCACAGTGACACCCACTGGAAGTGACAGGACTGTGACACTGCTGGGAGCTTCCCCACAGCAGTGCCCTGTCAATGTCAGCTATGGCTCCTAAACCCTGAACCCCCTCCCCTGTATCTAGTGCTCTTGTACCAGCACTCACAGTGACACCCACTGGAAGTGACAGGGCTGTGACACTGCTGAGAGCTTCCCCACAGCAGTGCCCTGTCAATGTCAGCTGTGGCTCCTATACCCTGAACCCCTTCCCCTGTTACCTAGTGCTCTTGTACCAGCACTCATAGTGACACCCACTGGTAGTGACAGGGCTGTGACACTGCCGAGTGCTTCCTCACAGCAGTGCCCGGTCAATGCCAGCTATGGGTCCTATACCCTGAACCCCCTCCCCTGCATCTAGTGCTCTTGTACTAGCACTCACAGTGACACCCACTGGTAGTGACAGGACTGTGATACTGCCGAGAGCTTTCCCACAGAAGGACCATGTCAATGCCAGCTATGGCTCCTATACCCTGAACCCTCTCCCCTGCATCTAGTGCTCTTGTACCAGCACTCACAGTGACACCCGCTGGTAGTGACAGGGCTGTGACACTGCCGAGTGCTTCCCCACAGAAGGACCATGTCAATGCCAGCTATGGCTCCTATACCCTGAACCCCCTTCCCTGCATCTAGTGCTCTTGTACTAGCACTCACAGTGACACCCACTGGTAGTGACAGGACTGTGATACTGCCGAGAGCTTTCCCACAGAAGGACCATGTCAATGCCAGCTATGGCTCCTATACCCTGTACCGCATCCCCTGTTTCTAGTGTTCTTGTACCAGCACTCACAGTGACACCCACTGGAAGTGACAGGACTGTGACACTGCTGAGAGCTTCCCCACAGCAGTACCCTGTCAGTGTCAGCTATGGCTCCTATAACCTTGCCCCCTCAAATGTGGATTAACCTAGATTCCCAGCCCTGCCACAGCATTATGTCTCTCAGAGTCCTGGACCCCAAGTACTTCAAGGTAGTGCGTATCACCATCCGCAGCAGGCTCCGGTCCTCTTCTTCACATTTACATGGCCCACAGCAGGACCACAGCCAGAGTCACTACCACCACGAGACCAGAGCCAGTTGCATCCACTTGTTACTAGCCATAAATTTAGGAAAAAAAAAAACCTCTGGCCAGCAGGGGGAGCAAGACACCAACAATATTTGGGAATAGAGTGCTTGGAGGTGCTCCCGTATACTCCCTCCGCCACACCTGACCCAGTGTGTGAGCAGGCAGCCGTGCAGCAGCAGAAATGGGGCACTTTTAGGTGCCATAGGCACCCTGGTGATGGCCAGAACAGGCATTGAGGGATGAAGTACCTTAAAAAAAACCTAATAATACTACCCTGACCTTGTTTTAGACTGTGTGAAGAGCAAAAAAGAATTAGACTGATTCTTAAGTTAAGGAAAGTTTGAGGTTGATTATACTATATGATGAGCCCAAGTGGCTCTCACCCTTTGCCTGCGTGGGACCACAGGGCAGGGAGAATTATATTGTTAAATGGTATATAGCAGAGATGTAATATTACAGTTTTAACAGTCTAACATTACTACGGGTTTGTTCTCAGTATACTTTATAACCCTTTGCATATGGTGAACTGACATGCTATGTGTACCTGCCATGCACTTTCAATACAAATATATCGTTCATTCCTCTCCCTCCCACTTGAGCCTCCGGAATTCCCTGTGGAACACTTGAAACTGTCCTCTGCGTGCGGGTGTCCCATGCCACCTTAACCAGGTGTCTAGATTGGACTCACCCAACCTTGGGATCCCTCTTGCAGGCTCTAACGATGCTGCCTACTGCCCTTCAACTCTAAGAAGCATGCTATTCGCTTGTTTATCTGCTCAGGAATTATCTGTTTCTGTGGCTCTGAAAAAGGGTCACTCGTACACTGCTAGTGCCATTGAATGACATCCTATTTTATTCTGCATGCATTATATATATTTTACCTATTACTATAGACTATCTATGTTCACCTTGCTCTTTTGTTACTCTGTACATTGCCCCTCTTGTTGTTATGTACCTTGTTTGAACCTGTATTTTTCACTGTACTCTCCCGGGTCATACCTGAAAATAGGCATATAACTTGTCTAGTGTACCTACCTGGTCAACAAAAGCTAAATAAATAAATATTAACAAAAATAAAATAGCCGGGCTGGTGGTGCTGAGGGTTGAGGCGCTGGACGCCACACCTTGTGTCATGCCAGTGACCCGGGGTCGGGAGCGACCTTGGGCACTGGAGGGTCGGCCGGGGGGGGAGGAGGATCAAGCACCCTAGGGACTGCTGTCCTCCTCCAGGGCAGGTGGGATGGGCATACCGCGGTTACACTGGATCCTGGCAGTGGCTGGGGGTGGTGCATGCCATCAGTAACCTATGGGGCAGCATGGATGCCGTCAGACGGGCCATGTGTGGATGCTCGCATGGCGCCCACTGGCTGGCCATTGCACATCCGCTGGGCGGGATCTCTACTAAAAAAAACTTCACAAGCACAGTGACGGCTGATTCAGTGGTGCCATGCTGGATGCACCCCAGGTAGCTCCTGATGTCACTCACTTGGCCTTCTACTGATGACGGAGTAAAGTCCCCATCGGGACATGGCTGGGGAGGGCAGGGTATAGGGGTGAAGAGCTGTGGCTGCGGCTGGGGCGGGGCTGAGGCTTACAGTTGGATGGGGGAACCATAGGTACACCCCCCCCAACCAAGGCGCAATAATGAAAATAAGAAAAAAACAAACAAACAAACAAAACAAATAATAATAATAACAATGCCCACAGCTATTTTATTTACCCTCTGGCCTGACTGAACTATGGGGATTGGCCAGAAATCAATGTTTTGCCCACAGTGTCACCTCTTGGGCCAGAAGATTAGAAAGTCATGGGTTCTAGCCCCACACCAGGTAATTGGGGTAATACCCATAACTGACACTGTACCTCAGTAGGAGTGGTGCGCTGCACTGTTGAGGTGCCGTGCTTTGGATGAAACGCTAAACCAAGGTCCCTTCCACCCATCTCTGGTCACTCTGCAGGGGGAAGTAAAAGATCCCATGGCACTTACTGAAGAAAAATAGAGGGATATTTTTTTACTAAGGAAGATAAAGCAGTGTTATAGTGTATACAAAACCATAATACACAAATTACATAGTGACAAATGAGAAAAAAATCATAACCCAACATTCCCTTAAAAAAATACAGAAATACAAAACTTCCACCTCACTGTGCATTTCAAATTACGTCAGGAACATGCTCATTAACATGTTATTACAGAATGTCTGTGAGTTTCCTGAATGATAGGTACAAACAGGGATGGAAAAAAAAACTCCATTCACCAGAAGAGTATTTGAGTGGTGATCCGTGTACAGTGCCCCCACAGGAATAACCGTTTTTGCAACAGGAAAATCTCATATGCAGAGACACACATTTTTATCAAAGCATTTTTGAAAAGTGCAACAACTTCTTCCCCAGCTGTGGTTATGTTCTGCTGTGGCGTGAAAACACATCTATCCTGTCACAGGCAGTATTCTCCATGTTGTGAATATTACACGTAACATACGTTTATTGTACATACATAATTTAGGCAGAAATAAACCTAATACTACCATTTCATATGTTATTGGGGATAAATTTCTCATCACTCATTCTCTGAATAGTAAGTCCCAAAACCCTAGTATAACTGTTTTTATAATTAACATTTTATTGAGATTCCAAGCAAAAATAAGTAACCCAACATAACAAATAACAGTACGTAAAATTAAGTAAATGGGTACTATGTATGATATATCAGGGTCAATACGTACATATTAATTATAGTGGCATGGTAGCACCACTATAGTTAGGGTTGAGTAGGCTGTTTAATGTTAAACCCCAAATTTTGCACCTTAATAACTTTGCATCCATTCAACGGATTTGCACGAAATGTGGAATACGTGGTCTTAGATGGTGGATCTCGTGATTTGTCAATTTGCATTTCAATCAGATTTGTGTTTTTCATGCAGTGAAGTCCCAAAAAATGCACTTTTTGCTTTTTTGGTCAAATGTCGGGGTCATTTTTTGAGATCGCGCTGTGCACACACTGTTTGGAATTTGGGCCTGAGATTTTCAGTTTAGAAAGAGGGTATCCTAAAATTTCGGGATCTGAGCATGTTCAGTTCAGTGTTTGGCATGGATACAGGTGTAAAGAAGGTTGGGGCTCACAAAGGTTTTGACAGCTCATGAATAAGGTTTAAAAATCCCTTTTGTGAAAAAATCCTTTTCACTAGTCACCATCTTGTTTTCATTTTTCCTCAAAAACAAAATGTTATAACTTTATCTACGGATGTGTTCTGAAGTAAACAAAGCATGGGTTTTTAAATTTAAAAATCCCGTTTCATGACTCGCTTCTGATCCCTTTTCATGAGTTGTCAAAATCCCTTTTCACAAACCGATCCCTTTTCATAAGCTGTCAAAATCCCTTTTCGTGAGATGATGACCAGATGGCCCTATCTCACAAAAAGGGATTGACTCTAAAAGAATTTTGACATCTACGGAAAAGGATCGGCTTCAACGAGGATTTTACACAGCTATGAAAAGGTTAGATTTTAAAATCCCTTTTTGTGAGCTGACAAAATCCCTTTTGGAGCAATCCTTTTCATGAGCTGTCAAAATCCCTTTTCATGAGATGACAACCAGATGGCCCTATCTTGCGAAAGGGCATTTTTCACAATCAGGGATTTTGACACCTCACGAAAAGGGATTTGGCTCGCGAACAGGGATTTTGACAGCTCACGAGAAGGGATTTTTAAAGGTCACTGTTTCTTTGCCGGTTCACTACAAAGAAATGGTTAAGACTTTTGGCTTGAAGTTTGCAGGGCACAAATGGGGTTGTCCTAAAGATGTGATTTATGCTTGTTTGGTGTAAAAATTGTCATCGGTTCCATAGTTATGCCATTCCAAATTTGAGACATTTCCTATAGGATGACATTGTGGCGAATGCAGCGCATTTCAGTGCTTGTATCTCAAAAATGGTTCGAGATACAGATTTGTTGCTAAGCGCAGTGTAGTACACCTTTAGAGATTTCCAGTTCATGATTACAACTACAGTGGAATTTTTCTCATAGTTGCTACAGTTACTGAGATATTGCCAATTAGCGTTACAGGGGTTTCTTTCAGGACTATATATCATCAGTATGTCTCTGTAATTATGTGTGAGTGGGTGCACAGGGCCCAGAGGGCCCACACTCCCATATACGCATACCATTATGCAAAAAATGGGCAGCGTGAAGGAAGCGCAGGGCCCAGAGGGCCCACACTCCCACAAACACATACCAGCTACATTGCACATTTTCAAAAAGAAGGGAAATTCATTGCAAAAAACTTTGTTAATGCATCAGTAGGGGGTTGAAGTGACGAAAGTAAGGAAATGAGACATTAGGGTTGACACCCTAACACCTCCCCACCCAACCACCCCACCCACCCACCCCACCATCCACAGACCAATAGGCAATGGGTGTCGCCTTGGAGTCGTCGGGCTAACTCTCACCCATTCTCTTATACTGTACCATGTCAGCTTTCTTACACATGGAATGGGGTGAGAGGCCCGGCGACCCATAGCCCATCACCTGCTGGTCTGTGGATGATGAAAGTGAAAAAGTGATCGAAATGAGGAGGTGTTAAACTGTCAACCCTAATGTCTATTCCACTTTGTCTGCTCAACCTAACTGACTCATTAACAACGTTTTGCAATGACTATATATTGTATCTCGCTCACTCTTTATATATATATATATATATATTAATAGATAAACCAGTCTGAGGTGTGCGGTCACGCTTTGATATCACATGCGCCTTGGTATGCGTTATGCGCATGAGGCCGCGGGCCAGGTCGTCAACCACCCAAGCGTCGCGTATATCAAGCATGACCACACACCTCAAATAATTTATCCATCTTATAAAATGTCAAAATGTTTTTGGAGGGGGGCAAAAGTGTAGGTGTGCGGTCGCGCTCTGATATATGCACGGTCATGTGATGTGTTTTATACAATCAGAACACTAGATTTGTATTTGTTGCTCATTTTTAAATATATATATATATATATATATATCAGGAAACAAGAAATAAATTATTTATATCCATGTTTAAAAACAGACATGAATTAGATGATGTAATACTATGAAAAGTTTTCAGGAAGGCAGAATCGTCTTATGTTTGAGGGAGTTTCTGATCCCTAGTTTACCATGGCATGCCGGCCAGGTAACATCCCACATATACACGGAAATCTATTTGTCTGTACATTGACAGAAAACTTCATCTTCCAACTGGACAAGAAGGACAGTGTAGTATGGGAGCAAAGTTATAAATCTAATTAATTATTCATGAACCTACCGAGGCTTCTGATTGGCTGCAGGCTACTGAAGCAGTCATTAACGTCTCAGAAATGACCTATCCAGCTGCCAACAGACACTGCGTGGCATACGTGGCTCGTGCCACGCAGCTAAAACTAATCAACGTGGCCAAAACTAAAGTTGTTAGTGCGATTAGACTTATACTCGCAAAAACAACCTCAGGCCGGTCATTTCCTTGAACTAATGACCGGCTGGAGGGACGTGGCCCAACGCACAGCCAAGTGCCACTGGGTCCAAGACCGAAGAGTTTCTACAATACAGCGTGGTCAAAAACTGCGTGGGCAAAATAGAGCAAGTCAACATAGCAAGACGGAAAAACAACACCAGTCCAAAACATTGGTAACAGCGGTGCGCAGCACTGTACAACCCATCACAGTAGCAATCCATGCAAGAAGTGGGGCAATGTACTCTCTGGGGGGGCACAACTCGGGGGAAGGCAGTCGGGGGTATTTACTATTCTAAACTTGGGGGGAACGCAACACAGAGAGGGGTAGGGTAGAAACTTGTTTGGGGGGGATTTATTTGTTTACTGGGTGGGTACACTGATCCCAGGGAGCATTTTCAGGCACGAGGTGAAGCCAAGTGATTTCAACCACCCAGGCGTGGATTAATGCTCGTAAACCCATACCCTGGAGTGCGTTAATCTTCTTATAAAATGGGCAATGTTTTGTCAGAGTTTTACCTAAAGAAATAGTGAAATAAAGCCATGTGACATGCAACTGTGGGTATATCAGACATTAACCAACAGTCAGGTAACCTGTTTGGACGAATCAGAAGACAGTATTTTAGTAAACCCATGTTATAAAAGTATTTATTGCCTCTCAGCTGCCCTATCCTAGGTAATTACAGTCTAACAATGTGTCAAAGTAGGACACCACTGAAAATGAAATAGTGCATCTCATTTGCTCTGTCCTGGGTAAATATATAGTAAAAATGTGTAAAAGCAAGACCTGGTGTAACTTAATTGGTTTTCATATTTTTACCCCAAATGATCTTCAGCATAATCTTTTTATGACCACTCCTTCTGAGCATGTCAGGTGTCATTTACAAAACAATGGGTAGGATTTGAGAAATGACAGTTGTCACATTAATGAGCTGGTGTGAAAAAAATGACTATATAAATCCAGATTTTATACCACTCTGCAGTCCCTACACTACCAGTATCTAAGTCACGGGTCTGTAAAGCACTTTGGGATACACTGTGTATGAAAGATGCTATATAAATCCAAATTCTATTCTATTCTACAGTCTATGCAATACCAGTTTATAACACAGTATTTTGTAATGTGCTTTGGGATACAGTGTGTATGAAAGGTGCTATATAAATCCAAATTCTATTCTACAGTTTATGCAATACCATACATACATATGAAATTGCCAGCAGATAAAGGCCTTACTCAATTGTGCAGCTAGCAGCCCTTATACTGCAGCTGCCCCTTCCCCTCCCTCCCCGACATTGCTTTGTAAAGCATGTTGGGACACAGTGGGTATGAAAGGTGTTATTTCAATTCCATTCTGCAGTCCTTGTACTACGGGTATCTAACTCATGGTGTTGTAAAACACTTTGTGGCAATGTGTGCATGAAAGGTGTTAAATGAAAAAGAGGAAGTGCAACAGAGAAGGAAGGTATGCAACAAAGCTAGAAGGGGGGGAAGTTTAGGCAGGGCATGAAGAAATACTACTTCACTGAAAGAGTAGATGACCCCTCGGAACAGCCTGCCCATAGGACAAGCATAAGGGAATAATGGTAAATAAACAGGGGGAAGGTTGCCAGAGACCAGTTAGGGTCTGCTGGGACAGGATAGGCAGGGACCATCTGGGAAGACTGGGTGAGTGAAGCAGTCCTTTTCTGCTGACAAATTCTGTGTTTCTATATAAATACAAGTTATTTTTTATTCTACTGTCCCTGCATTGTTCTTATATAGTCCTAATACTGTCATGACATGGAGTATAAAGCTAAGAATTCCTTCCCCCAACCCCCTCTCCCACATTCCTCAATGCATCTATTACCACTGTGTGCTATGCAGAAATGTGCGTTCCCCCTTCTCCCACACTTCTCCAAGGAAAGGAATGCCCACTCAAACACCCGGAAACCAGGAAACAGAAGTTGGGCAGATGTTTCACTGCTGTGAATCTGCAGTAACTAAAAGGAGGAGGAGGCTGAGGGACCCCCTCCCCCTTCCTTGTGGATGATGCCTGTTTGCTCTGTAAATCACTTTCTCTTTTCTCAACCCCTCCAGGGGATGTCCCTTCCCCTTCACTGTGCTACAGCAACAGCAAGAACTAATCACTTAATTATCTGTCAGAGGAATCCCCTGAAGCCATAGAAGGCTTCTTGCAGTCACGCCCTCATTCTCCCCACCCCCTCTCCTTACCTCTCGATTTCTGCTTCCTTGTGTAACTCTCAAGTTTTCCTTTTTTATCAAGCTTTCTGCCCCCTTCCCCTGTACCACTGCCTGCTCCTTCATTCAGGTCTGCTGGCAACCCCCCAGCCTTGTCTACCACTTCCCCCACTGTCAGAGCCTGTGGGGACCCACACGACTTGGGGCTCTACTATCTAGAGTACCAGCAATCATATTGGTGGTATGGGAGATGTAGGGGTTTTCTTGATGTTTTCCCTTGTTCCTGAAGCCCCTCCTACCTCCTTTGATGCTGGGCAGATGCCCTTGTGAGCCACACATGTACGCAGCAATGTTTCTATGAAGGTGGCATGCGGCCCGGTCCACTGCAGAGGTCACTGCAGTGCCATCTTTCTCCATCTAGGTGCTCTGCTATGTGACCACGTTACCCCAGCCCCCATGGCCATCTGACCAGCTTCCGAATATGCTCCAGAATCTGAGACACTGGCTCGGGGGCATGACGGACTACCTGCTTGGCTACCAAGCAGTCTCTCTTTCTGTTTTTTATTTTATTAATTTACTCTGCTTAATCTCCCACTTCACCCAGATGGTCCTTCTCTCAGTCGTACTCTCAACTCCATGCCCCATCATCTGCCTTCTCCTGGACTTACCAAACCTCTTGGTCCTTCATGTATTACCCCTCCCCAAGGTGGGGCCATTGAGAGGTGGAACTTAGCACCCAACGGGACTTTAGGTTGGTTCGAGGTGGGAACCTCAGTTGGTGGTGCTGTGAGGTCCATTGGGGGTGGGATGAGGCCCCCGACGGAACTTGAGCCTGGTTCAGAGGTGGGAACCTCAGTCGGCGGTGCAAGGACCTGCAGACAGGGGGACATCTGGGGTTGGATGAGGCCCCCGATAGAACTTGAGCTCAGTTTGGAGGCGGGAACCTTAATCTGTGGTGCAGGGCCTGTGGAGTGGGATGCTTCATGTTGCCTCATCGGGGGGGAGGCATTTTATTCCCTGTTCCCCACAGGACACCAAAAGTGGGCTCACCAACACGTGGCACATGCACTAGTGTGGCAGTGCTCATTGGGGTCCATTGGCATCCTCTTTGCCAGTGCTCCAGCTGCACTGCTATCTGTGGCCAGGTCACCTAAGTGGTTGCAATGCAGTGGTGTCTGCAATCCCTCTCTCCCCAAGGAAGACAGCGTTCTCTGAGATGCTCAGTTCTCTTCCCTCAGCAGGTCCTCTGATGACCCAGGCTCATTCCTGAACCCAGGTCATTGGCTTTGCAAGCAGTGGTGCTGCCACTGAGCTGGCAGGCTGTCCTGTTCTCTCTCCCTGGTTCTCACCCTCTCCCTTTTTCTTGTTTTAATGTCCATCCCATCTCCTTAGGGGCAGACACACCTCCAGCCCCTGCTGAGAATCAAACTGGGGACTCTAAACCCTGAAGGCAGCAGCTCTATCCATTCAGCTAAATGGAAATTCCTTTAACAGCTGGGAGGTTAGAGTGCTCCCTTACATTATACTTGCTATTGTATGGGTGGCCACTAGATGGCTGTATTGCTTTGACTGCTATTCACTGCTTTTACCACTAGATGGCTGTATTGCAGTTGACTGTTATTCACAGCTTTTACCAATAGATAGCTATACCGATTTGGACTGTTATTCACAGTTTTCACCACTAGGGGTGTGCAAATAACTTATTTTGACTATGCCGGCTGAATATTACATTCAGACCCCCAAATATTTGGCTATTCATATTCTGTATCCGGGTGATTTAATAAAAAAAAAAAAAGAACCCCCCTGGCCCAAATCTTTTAAATTTTCATTACTGTCCCCCAACTCTCTGGTTGAATCCCAGTCCCACTCTTCTCCCCCCAGCACCAACAATTTAATCTTTTAAAATGCATATTTAAAAAAACACCAACGATGGGTGATTGGCACACCCCACCTGCCTCTACGGCTGATAGCTGGCTTTCAATGTTTGTTTGTGCTAAAACATTTATGTCCCCCAACCCCCCATCCTGGCAGCACACTGCTCCCACCCTTCTCCCCCCACAGCACCTAGTTTTTCTTATCAAAACTCAAAAGAAGATGGCAAATAGCGCCTCTCGCACTCCTACACGGCTGGCCACCTTCTACCGAATGAACATGCTTGCTCACATAGTAAAGCCAGCTGATCATGTGATCAGCAGTTTTACTATGTTCAAGTGTGCCAGTGCTTTCATTCAGTGGAAGGTCTTCTTTTTGGGCTCTGATAAGAAAAAATGGGTGCTGTGGGGGGAGGAGGTTGGAAGGAAGATGCTGCTGGGGTGGGGGAACATAATTATTTTAGCTAAACAAGTGCTGAAAAATGGTGACTGGCTATGCAGGCAGGCGGGCTGTGATGATCACCCATCATGGGAGTTTTTTTGTTAAATATGCATTTTAAAAGTTCGAATTGTGGGTGCTGGGGGGGAGAGAGTAAATTGGGATTGTAACAAAGGGTGGGGTGGAAATTTTTTTAACGAGTTGGGCTAGGGAGGAGGGTGGGGGACTGTTTCTTTTTTTTTTTTCAACAATAGTAGTTTCCAAATAAAATTGGGGATGAATAGTGCCAGCATTCATTATTCAGATCTGAATAATGAATAGTGCATTATTCATGGTATTTGGGAAATGGTATTCATTACTCGCGCATCCCTATTCATCACTAGATGGATTGCTTTTGATTGTTATTCACCACTTTCACCACTAGATGGCTGCACTACTTTAGACTGCTGTTCATAGCTTTCACCACTAGATGACTGTGTTGCTTTTGACCGATATTCACAGCTTTCACCACTAGATGGTGCTGCTTTGCACAGACTGACTTTTCTACTTTACAACACTACTCCCCCCTTTAAGGTTGTAATATCCCATCCTTGTAGTCACTGTGATATCCATCCCCTCCACTTGCACAGAAACAACTTTCACCCTCGCTGGGAATCAATCTGGGGACCCTGACTCTCAAAGGCAGTAGCTCTAACCAGGTCAATTCTGCTAAATGGCAAACTCCCCCTATCTGGGAGTTTGAGTGATTTTTGTGTTTGTAGTGGGCCAGATTTATAAAGGGAGTTGGGATTTGTACTCAAGGAGTGGGATTTGTGATTGGGCAGTGATTTTTGATCTGGAGGGATTTGTGATCAGTGAGGAATTTGTGATCAGGGAGTTATTTGTGATTGGGGAGGGATTCATCATGATTTGAGGAGGGAATTGTGATATGGCTAGAGATTTGTAATCAGGGAGTTATTTGTGATTTGGATGAGATTTGTGATTTGGAGAGGAATTTGAGATAAGGCTAGGGATTTGTGATCAGGGTGTTATTTTGTGGTTGGGGAGGGATTCATGATTTGAGGAGGGGTTTATGATAAGGCTAGGGATTTGTGATCAAGGAGTTATTTGTGATTGGGGAGGGATTTGTGATTTGAGGAGGGATTTGTGATAAGGCTAGAGATTTGTGATCAAGGAGTTATTTGTGATTGGGGAGGGATTCATAATTTGAGGAAGGATTTGTGATCAGGGAGTTACTTGTGATCAGGGAGGGTTTTGTGATAAGGTTAGGGATTTCTGTTAAGAAGATTATTTGTGATTGTAGTGGAATTTGTGATTTGGGAAGTTATTTATGATGAATTTGTGATTGAGGAGAGCTATATAAGGAGGCGGTTTTGTGATTGGGGATTGATTTGATCAACACCACAGGCAGGAGATCCGTGGTCACCTCTTCCCAATCTTGCTGCCCTTGAGACATTGTGTGCTGTCATTGCAAAGTCACTTTTTACAGGTACCGTGCACTAAATCGAGGTATTATCTACTGTGTATGAAGACCAGTGAGCTAATTTTATGGTCCATTTGTTGTGATGTTGTACACCTGCTTGCTCATTATTCTATTATTGCATTTTGTAATTCATCACCACAACTACATTTGTTTTTGCTTGATGTATGTTTGTATTCTGTATTCCCTCTTTCACACTTCCTCAGGTCGCACCTGGAAATGAGCCTTGGCTCAGTGTGCCTTTCCCAGTTACCAATTTTTAAATCAGTCAATTAATCAATCAATCAATCAATAAATGGTGGAAAGACTACAAAAGAGTAACCAAAATCTTACTTGGTAATAGCTTCTGCAAAAATATACCATAAGGGGGCCACCGGTGACCCATTGTGTAGCACATCATGCTCTTGTGTTGGCGACCCTGGTATTGGAGCAGACTCGGGAGCTCGGTTGAGCAGCAGAGGAGATTGGAGTAGTGCTGCCATGTGGAAGCACTCCCAGTCAGGGAGGGAGGGAGGGATGGGGCTGTGGTTCTGCTGCTGCAGTGAACACTGCCTTTAGCCAGAGGCTTGCCTCACCTGCAGGGAGCCTTGCTCTATTATTATTATTATTAAATTTTGTTGACCCAGTAAGCCCACTGGGCCTAGAAGTCCCTTTTGCAGGGGCGACCGGGGGGTTGGGGGATACAGATGGTAAGTAACTGAAATTGAACCAGATTAAGCTGTTGGTGGTATTTTCAGTGAATGGGAGAAATTTGGCCAGGACACCGGGGAAATTCCCCTACTCTTTTTTCGATAAGTGCCATGGGATCTTTAGCATCCACTTGAACTACCACCAATTCAGGCAGATGGGACCTTGGTTTAATGTCTCATCCGAAAGATGGCACCTCAGAAGTGCAGCACCCCCCTCCTGTTGCACTACAGTGTCAGTATTGGGATATTAACCCAAGTCCCAGATGTGGGAACTGAACCCACAGCCCTCTGATCTCCCGGCCTCAGAGGCGAGTATGGTACCTACTGAGCCACTGATACTATGTGCAAGGCCTGATGGTGCACTACCCAGACTCTGGGAGGGTCTGGTGAATGGTAGAAAACCCTAAAAAACCCCTATGCCTCCCAGGTTGTGTGTATAATGGCGATGGGTACCCTCAGGCCCCACAGCATGTGGATACCCACAGGCTCCGACTGGGGGGGGGGAAGGGTGACAGATGGGGCTGGCACAAAGCCAGAAGCAAGAGGGAGGCAGTGGTATGGGAGCAAAAAGGTTTAAAACAAACAAAAAGAAAGAAAATATAGTATTAGAGAAACTTAATATTTGTTTCTTTCTATACAGCTTTTTCTTCATGTACATCTTGTCAAGGACATACACTAGTCCCAGGGATATACCCTGTTCAGCACCAAGCCACACCCCCTTGATGAAGAGGCAGTGCGGTTCGAAGTGCCAGGGTCGGCTTCTTGTACACATATCTTTTTTGCACGTCTTTCTACAATAAATGTTGTATTAATTTGGTAGTGCACTGTTTTATTTTGTGTATCGTGTACCCTGTTCAGGCCTATGTCCTTAATTCTCCTTTGGCTCCAGGCACCCACTAGTTACTCCGGATTGCCCTCCATGGCAGGGGCTCCAAGGGAAGGCCATTCTTCTCCCTGAGGCAGTCCACTGTGTGACTAGGATATAGTACTAGTGGGCACTAGGGCTCGTGGGAGAACACTGGGCCCAAACTGTCATTTAGACAGCCATGTTTTTCCCATCTATTTTCTTGTCCCTTCCACTTTCCTGGACGTGAGTGCAGCCTATGCTGACCTCACATGCAGCACGTCCCTTGCAGCAGGAGCAGACTCCTTGGCTGAGCCACAGGGGACACTGTGGCACCAGAACTCACCGTTGACATTTCCTGGCTGAAGCACACTGCCATGAGCAGTTACCTTGGCCCGGCCTGCCTCCTAATGCAGTAACTCAGGCTCACTCCTGGACCCTGGTGGCCTGTGTGGCAGAGCAATGCACTGCCACTAGGCCACCCGGGCTGTCATTTGCAGTGCCACCAGTTCTGTAAAAATTTCTGTTGTGGAGACAGGACCGTTCTGAAGGCTTGGGGTTCCATTTGAAGGCTTTAATCATAGTAAATGCAAGTCTTACAGCTACATACAGCTGCTACTGGCTACACAGCTAACTCCTACAGCTCCGCTACTCCTTTTCATTCCCCATGTAACCCCATAATAAGCTTTCTCTGCTACGCAATACAATATCTGACCCACCACAGCGCCATCAGCTGGGCTGCACAAGTGCTTACAAACCTTTACCAATGCACAAAAAGGTGAGTCAAATAAATGACTTTAATGTTCAAGAATAAGAATTAAATACTACGAACTTACAATGTTCTTATAAAACTGAGCTGAACAACAAGAATGCTATAAGTGCATATTAAGAACTATACTTACAGTGGCATTACCCAGATTCCCTACATTAGAGGGGCTCAGTAAGTAACATTACCCATGATTCCCTGTATTAGAAGGGCTCAGTAGGTAACATTACCCATGATTCCCTGCATTAGAGGGGCTCAGTAGGTAACATTACCCATGATTCCCTGTATTAGAGGGGCTCAGTAGGTAACATTACCCATGATACCCTGTATTAGAGGGGCTCAGTAGGTAACATTACCCATGATTCCCTGCATTAGAGGGGCTCAGTGGGTAACATTGCCCATGATTCCCTGCATCAGAGGGGCTCAGTAGGTAACATTACCCATGATTCCCTGCATCAGAGGGGCTCAGTAGGTAACATTACCCATGATTCCCTGCATTAGAGGGGCTCAGTAGGTAACATTACCCATGATTCCCTGCATTAGAGGGGCTCAGTAGGTAACATTACCCATGATACCCTGTGTCAGCTTGGCACATTCTGGCTACATTACCCATTATTTGCTTTCTGAGTGGCTCAGCATTATGATTTCCTTGGTCAGTGTGGTTCCATGGGTAGTGAGAGGATAGTGACATTGCTGAGAGCTTCCCCACAGCAGTGCCCTGTCAATGCCAGCTATGGCTCCTATACCCTGAACCCCCTCCCCTGTATCTAGTGCTCTTGTACCAGCACTCACAATGACACCCACTGGTAGTGACAGGGCTGTGACACCGCTGAGAGCTTCCCCACAGCAGTGACCTGTCAATGTCAGCTATGGCTCCTATACCCTGAACCCTCTCCCCTGTATCTAGTGCTCTTGTACCAGCACTCACAGTGACACCCACTGGTAGTGACAGGGCTGTGACACTGCTGACAGCTTCCCCACAGCAGTGACCTGTCAATGTCAGCTATGGCTCCTATACCCTGAACCCCCTGTATCTAGTGCTCTTGTACCAGCACTCACAGTGACACCCACTGGTAGTGACAGGGCTGTGACACTGCTGACAGCTTCCCCACAGCAGTGACCTGTCAATGTCAGCTATGGCTCCTATACCCTGAACCCCCTCCTCTGTATCTAGTGTTCTTGTACCAGCACTCGCAGTGACACCCACTGGTAGTGATAGGGCTGTGACACTGCTGAGAGCTTCCCCACAGTAGTGCCCTGTCAATGACAGCTATGGCTCCTATACCCTGAACCCCCTTCCCTGTATCTAGTGTTCTTGTACCAGCACTCACAGTGACACCCACTGGTTGTGACAGAGCTGTGACACTACTGAGAGCTTCCCCACACCAGTGTCCTGTCAATGTCAGCTATGGCTCCTACACCCTGAACCCCCTCTCCTGTATCTAGTGCTCTTGTACCAGCACTCACGGTGACACCCACTGGTAGTGACAGGGCTGTGACACTGCTGAGAGCTTCCCCACTGATGGTGCACCCCCCCGATTCCTATACACTCTGGTACAGAAAGTGTTAACAACTGGCGGTTACGTGCCCCCCCCCCACACACACACACCTCGGCCAAACCTCTGTCCTGTCATCCTGAAGTTGGTGCCGGCGTCCCTTCCTGCCTCTCAGGTGGAAGCTGCCTTTTCACTAGGCATGGCATAAATCAAAAGATAATTACTTGGAAGTTGCTTTGAAGTGACTGAATGGGCAGGCCGGACTGATGCTTCATATCCACAGTCGAAAAAATGTATGTTTGTTCTTGGATACATTACCCTTCCCCACCCCCATGTCTCCTGCCACATTCATTTTTTTTTTTGCCAGCTGCACTGTCAGGCACCCCCACACCCCACGGATACACACACGCATACATACATACACACACACACAGATATGCATACCATAAGCATACAGGCACCCACACATGCATGCACAGGCAGATGCTTGCATGCGTACATTTATACAGACAAACACACACACTTGCACTCACACTGGCACATACACACAAACACAGATGCATACACACATATTCATATACACACACACACACACACACACACACACACTGCAAACACGGCTATACACACACAAAACAGATGAATGCACACAACATTTCAAAGAGACCTACAAAGCCTGGTCCAAGGGATCTGTGTTTCTGTGTTTTTTTCCTGTTAGACAGCCTCATAAACCCGTAACAACATGCTCACCAGCAGCTTCTCTACAACCTAAAAGCTGTTTCGTTGGTTTGCCAGTTGTCGTATTTAACAAGAGCAGTCATCCTCTCTTTTTCTTTCTCTAGTAATTCTCTGTATGCAGAATGGAAGTCAGTTTGTTATACCTGTGTGTGTATCCTGTTGCTCCTAAAGGTTCCTTTTTATTAAGCTCATTTGTAACTGCTAACTGCCTCTCTCCTCTGTTCCCCAAAGTGCTTCTGTTTGGCTGTGGAGAATCCTCTCTCTATTACACTACATGTGTCCTAGCTGCTGCCCTTTAGTTTTGCCTCTCTATTCTGCCCTCGATTTAGCTCTGTGGACAGCCTTCTTTCACTTTGAGTCCCCCCCCCCCCAAAATGCAGCCACTGTAATTGGCTCTTGTTCCTCTAGAATAATAACCATCTTTGGCTTTACTGATTTAATTAAAAAAGTTTTACCAAGAAAGACATTCAGTATTGTGCTGGTAATGGTAACAGCTTGTTTGCAGATGCATCTTGGGTGTGTGTGGTGGGGTGAGATAAAGTAGACAATGCAATAAATGGAAGAGTTGAAACACATTGACAGTTGTGTGGCCCCGATATTCTGTGCCATGTGAAAAAGTATGAACAACTCGTGGTGCAAAGTGCGATACATGTGCAAAACCAATATTCAGCGCAAAGTAAAACCAAACAACAAGGTGCGAGGTAGACAGAATTGCACTTAATCAGTGGCAGTGCCTAAGGAATGCACTAGCAAATGGGCAGGAAGGAGGGGTGGAAGAACAATGGGGAATAATAAAAACTGCCATCACAGAGGTAACGAGCCTTTGTGTGAAGCAAATAAACAAAACAAAACGATGTAAGAAACCACTATGGTTCTCAAAGGAAGTGGCAGTGAAGGTTCAAGAGAAAAAGAAAGCATTCAGGAAGTACAAGGAATCACAGAAGGAGCAGGACAGGGAACTGTATCAGTTAAAGCAAAAGGAAGCTGGGAAGGCAGTCAGAACAGCAAAGGCCCAAACCGAGAAAAGATAGCCAACTCAGTTAAGAAGGGGATAAAACCTTTATAGGTACATCAGGGAGCGAAGGAAGACCAAGGGAGGGATAGTGAGGCTTAATAAAGGGAGGAGGGTGGGCAGAGGAGACTGTGAAAAGGCAGAGATACTAAACAAATATTTTGCTCAGTATTTACAAATGGAGAGGGAAGTACCTAAAACAAACAGTAGAAACACTCTGGATACAGAAGTTGATATCAGCCCATTTATAGAAGAAAGGGTTCTGAAAGAACTCTTAAAACTGAAGGTGGACAAAGCAATGGAGCCTGATGGGATTCATCCCAGAATTCTAAAAGAACTAAGGGTAGAACTAGTGACACCACTGACTAACCTTTTTAACAAATCATGGGAGGATGGGCTGGTACCCGAGGACTGGAGGAGGGCAGATGTGATTCCCCTTCACAAAAGTGGGAGCAAGGCAGAAGCAGGAAACTACAGACCTGTTAGTTTAACCTCAGTGATAGGAAAATGATGGAATCACTGAAGGAAAGAACTGTTGAGTATCTAGAGGCCAGAGGGGCACAGGACCCTAGGCAGCATGGATTCACAGCGGAAGGTCATGCCAGCAATTTGATAGATTTCTTTGACTGGGTGACCAAAGTAGTAGATCGGGGGCTGTGGACATGGCCTACCTAGACTTTAGCAAGGCATTTGACACAGTCCCACACAAAGATTAATATACAAGTTAGCCAGCCTGGGAGTGGGTCCCAAGATGACAGCCTGGGTAAGAATTGGCTGGAGAATAGGACACAGAGAGTAATAGTAAATGGAGTCCACTCAGAAGAAAGGAGGGTTACTAGTGGGGTACCGCAGGGTTCAGTATTAGGACCGGTCCTCTTCAATGTCTTTATAAGCGACATTGCAGAGGGACTGGAAGGAAAAGAATGTCTCTTTGCAGATGACACAAAGATCTGCAACAGAGTTGATGCACAGGGTGGGGTGGAAAGGATGAGAAGGGACTTGGCAAGGTTAGAGGAATGGTCAAATGTATGGCAGCTTAGATTCAATGCTAAGAAGTGCAAGGTAATGCACCTGGGAAACAAAAACCCAGGGGAAGAGTACACAATGGGGGGTGAGATACTAACAACAACAAAAATGGAAAGGGACTGGGGTAGTCATATCAGATGACCTAAAGGTGGGCAAGCAATGTGAGAGGGCAGCAAGGAGGGCTGGGGGATACTGGGATGCATAGGGAGGCATCACCAGTAGAAACAGGAAGTTATTATCCCTCTGTACAGACAGCTGGTGAGACCCCATCTGGAGCACTGTGTGCAGTTCTGGAGACCCAATCTCCACAAAGACATAGACAGGATGGAAGCTGTCCAGAGGAGGGCAACTAAAATGGTGCAGGTCTGCACTGGAAGACATATGAAGAGGACGAAAGGAGCTTAATATGATAGCCTTGAGGAAATGAGGAGAGGGGGACATGATAGAAACGTTCAAGTACCTCAAGAAATCAACAAAGTCCAAGAGGGTAGCATCTTTCAAAAAGAGGTGTAAAGAACAAGAGGCCACAAGTTGAAGATGGGGAGTGGCTCAGAGGTAATTTAAGGAAGTATTTTTCACAGAAGTGTTGTGGATGCATGGAACGGCCTTCCGGAGGAGGTTGTGGAGTCAAAATCAGTGGTGGAATTCAAGCATGCATGGGACAGTCATAAGGCCATTCTAGGGGGTTGGGGTAGGAAGAAGTAGGCTGCTGATTAACTAGGACCTGCAGCTTATCCATCAGGTAGGGAAATGGGCAGACTGGGTGGGCCAAGCGGTCCTTATCTGCCATCAAATTCTATGTTTCTATGCAGTGAACAAATCCATAATTGGAAGGGGGGGAGAGAGAGGAGGGGAGGGACTAAGTAAATTAATTAGCGACCAGGTCTCCAGAGCATCCTGTTTTTGTTTTTTTTAAGAAGTGTATATATTTAAATTTTTTTACCATAACGGTTCTTTTTCCTCTGCATCCAAGGGCAGCTTATCAGCCCTGTCTCTGCACTCCTTGAGCAGGCCACTGCCTCTCCTGGGACTTACTGCCTAGTAGGGGTACTCCCACGATTTTACCCCTTATGGGGAGGAAGAAGGAGGAGGGCTGTCCTCCCTCCTTGGTACAATTATCCAGTGCAGACCCAAAGGCAGGAACTCGGGTGTTGGCATGGGTTCGGGGTATACAGGTGAGGCTTCACAAATCATTTGACAGCATTTTCCCTGTTTCTTCCCCTCCCCCCCTTGCCGTAAGAGCATCACGCATGCGCATGGAGGTGCACATGCCAGACTCTGCGCTGTGCCGCCCTCCAGCTGGTGGCAGTCAAATGCCGGTCTGACATGCCTCCTGAACCCAGGAGAGGCGAGCCATCCCTCGGACGCTTTGTCCTCTCCCACTCCAGCTGACCCCAGTGACCCAAGTCCATCCCCGAGTCCGGGTCGCTGGTGTGGCAGGAGGTAAAGTGCTAGCATCTCAACCCTCCACACCACAGGGACAGCTTAAGAAATGTATTTTTTTTAAGAATCGTTTTAGCTGGCAAAGACTCACTGAAGAAAGCTTATTTCTAGGTGGGACACGGGAGCACAGAGAGGTTAAGTGACATGCTCAGAGTCACACAATATGCAAGTGGTGGCTGTGGGATTCAAACCCAGGTCTGATGGGTCTCCAGGTTAACAGCTCCATGCTCTGACCTCTGGCCAAAGTGACTACGATGTCCCTGGACATCCTTGAAATCAAGATAGTTCATTTGGAGGGAATATCTTGATGGGTACAGTTTTAATTAATAAATCAGTCAATTATGGTCAAGACTCCATGGCCGTGGAATTTTTTTGCAGAATTTGCATCAGGCCATATGTGACAGGGTTGAATAAGGCTCTGTCCGATTTGTTATGCAGAAAGAGTTCAACACCAGGATCTGTTCTGTGCTCTCCTTTTCTGTCTCTTGTCTGTCTGGTTGCACAACCAAATGTTCTTGTGACGCCTGGGAACTGATCACTCTGATGATCTTCCGATTATCCGCCTCTCACGCTCTCTCTCTTCCTTCACTTGCTGTTTCTGTCTTTTCTTCCCCCTTGCATATCTGTGTTTGTAAAAATATATGTGAATCTTTATGTGAAACTGGGACCCCTTTGTTTGAAACTGTATATAGTTATACTGTTGCAATGATTGAAAAAAGCTATTTGGAATTTAGGGGGTTAACCTGAGATGCAGTTTGAGCTCCTCTCAGACTTGTTTGCAAGCTCCTTCGCAGAGCTGTCAGCAGGAGGCCAGCTTAGGACACTGTTCTATTTGCAAGCCTGCTCTGCAAGGAAACTGACAAGAACTCTGATACATTTTGTGAGAAACAGGATGTTTCCTTAATGAGCTCTGTATGAAGAAGTTAATTGTCAGGCAAAGACATTATAAAAAGAGCAGCAATAATTTTGCTAGAGAGACTAAAACTTGGAATTAGAGATAACCCTCAGATGGACTTTTTGTTCTTGCTGTACTGCCTTTGTAATGTAGCTATCCTGAACAAATTTTTTTATTCTATCGTTATTGATAATAATAGAATGTTACTTGCAAATTTTATAACTGTTCCTGGTTTTCCCCTGCTTCCTGACCTGTGCCTCAACAACACGCAGAATGAAAATATCTCTATATATATATATATATATATATATATATAAAACACAAAATCCTACATGCCCCCACAATGCAAAGCATCATGGGCTGCATATGCAAATCACCACCACCATTCTGTGGTGATTTGCATGCAACCCATATGCTTTGCATTGTGGGGGCATGTGTGATTTGTGTTTTTTTGAAACTAGCTTCCCAGCCAAATGCCTTTGGGGTAACCCTTGCCTCAGTGTTTGCGCACAGAGGTTCTTTGTCATATATATACATATATATATATATATATATATATACACAGTATATATCTAGTGCCACAGAATTCACTGTTCTTGGTGAATTTTCATTTAAATACATAGTTTTTCCATAGCCCCTGGCTCCCTTCTTCATCTCATTTATCTAGAAGCCCCTCCTCTATACTTGGCATATGATGTCTTTGATGACATCATGTCATGTTTTAACCAATGGCAGGACTGCATTCTACCATGGAAATGAATAAATTATGCCGCAGAAATCAGAAAATGTCATGAGCAGCAGCCCCCTGCTGCACCCATGGGCCAGCCTCAGGGGAGGTTTTAAACACTGTTCCCCCGTTGCCACCTCCCGCCTGCTTCAGCAACAGGGAGTCATTGTATTTTTCTCATATTTTTTCTCCTATTCCCAGGACCACAAAACTTGGTTGTGCATCCTCATGGAGGCAAGCATGCATTCCATGGCTCTGGTGATGGCCTCCCCCCCCCACCCGGCCTAGTGCTGAGTCTCCCACTGGGCTTGGCGCTACCACCAGGCCTCCACTCTCAGTGGCAGCCAAGAGCCCAGGAGACTCCAGATCTCTCCCTGGGAGAGGACAGCTGTCTATCGGAAGCTCAATCCAGCTCCATGCCCCCCTGCCGACCCACGGCAACCCGAGCTCACTTCTGAACCCGGGTTGCCGGCATGGCGCGAGGTGTGGCGTCCAGTACCTCAACCCTCAGTGCCACTGGGCCAGCCTTTAAACACTGTTTAAAATATTTGGGGTCAACCTCAACCAACAATGTATTAACAGTATCACAGAGACTACTCCTACAGTTAACAGTGTTCTCAATTACATTCGTAGGGAGGGTAACAGAACCACTCACCTTCTGTTCATGGTTCTCCTACCCAAAGAATGTATCTTAGATCTCTCTTAAAACCGCATAAGATGAACTGGTAATGCAGGACCACAGGGCAAACACCAGGTCACAAGCTCTAAAACTGCGGTATTCATTAGCAGAAAAACATTTCATTATATATTTTTTTTGTTAATAACAATGTATTTCTGGCAAAAATCAATGACATTGTCATTTTTTTCTTTTCACTGCATTTTATTTGGAACTAGTAGAGCCATTAGTAGAACTGTTTAGTGAGTCTCTGAGCACAGGAGAGGTCCCAGAAGACTGGAGAAGGGCTCATGTGATCCTGCTCCACAAGAGTGGTAGCAGGGAGGAGGCAGGGAACTACAGACCAGTCAGTCTTACCTCAGTAGTGGGCAAGATTATGGAGACACTCCTTAAGGAAAGGATAGTGCAACACCTGGAATCCATAGGAGCCAGGATCCAAGACAACATGGGTTTACAACAGGAAGGAGTCCTGTCAAACTAATCTCATAGATTTCTTTGACTGGGTAACCAGAGTGGTGGACTAAGGGGGAGCAGTTGATGTCACCTACCTTGACTTCAGCAAAGCTTTCGATATTGTTCCACATAGAAGATTGATTAATAAGCTGGGTAGGCTCGGGGTGGGTCAGGAGTTGGTCAACTGGGTGGCAAACTGGTTGGCGGGCAGAAAACAGAGAGTGGTGGTAAATGGTATACAGTCAGAAGAGATACAAGCCACAAATGGGGTACCTCAGGGATCAGTCCTGGGGCCAGTCCTCTTCAATATCGTCATCAGTGACATTGCAGAGGGACTGGAGGGTAAGGTTTGTCTGTTTGCAGATGACACAAAGATCTGCAACATAGTATGACCCAGATAGGGTGGGCAGAATGAGAAGAGATCTGGATAAACTAGCAAAATGGTCAGAAGAGTGGCAACTGGGGTTTAACGCAAAGAAGTGCAAGATCATGCACATAAGGAAGAGAAACCATGAAGCCACCTATAGGTTGGGAGGGGAGTTGCTGGCAATCACAAGGGAAAAAGAGATTTGGGCATCATCATCACAGATGACCTGAAATCATCCAAGCAGACCACTAAAGCAGTAGGTAAGGCTAGAGGGGTGGTGGGGTATATTAGTAGGGGTATCACAAGTCGTAAGAGGGAGGTAATAATCCGTCTTTACAAGACACTGGTTAGGCCCCATCTGGAGTACTGCGTGCAGTACTGGAGGCCGCACCTGCACAAGGACATTAGCAAAATGGAGGCAGTCCAGAGAAGGGCAACCACAATGGTGCAGGGACTACATCAGAAAACATATGAGGACAGATTAAGGGAACTCAGTATGTATACCATAGAGCAAAAGAGGGAGAGAGAGGTGATATGATTGAAACATTCAAACAACTTAAGGGCTTTAACAAGGTGAAAGAGTCTAACATGTTTCAATATAAGAAAAATAGCAGGACAAGAGGACACAGCATGAGATCAGAGGGAGGCCGATTAAGGGGTAATGTGAGGAAGTTCTTTTTCACAGAAAGGATGGTGGATGCATGGAACGGCCTACCTCAGGAAGTAGTGGATATGAATACAGTGCAGGCCTTCAAACAGGCATGGGATAGGCGTAAGGGAGCAATAAAGATGAGTATGACTAGATAGGCCACTGACAGAGTACAGGCCTATGGCACATTCATAAGGTAGAAAAAATGGGCAAACTGGATGGGCCTTGCGGTCCTTATCTGCCATCAGCTTCTATGTTTCTGTGTTTCTATGTTTCATTCCTGAATGGAGATACAGACTTTTGAAAGATTTGTAAAGTCTCTGTTCTCTGGCCACGCCCCCCATGAATTATTTAAAAAAACTTGACTTAATGGTTTGCTGTTTACGATCAGAAATCTGTGCACGCACACTCCCCATGCATCCACAGTATGAGTCCAATATGTAAAGTCAAAAACTAACCTCGAGGGAAAAGACATAAAAAAAATACATCACTTTTGGCTGCCATCTTTAATGACTTGAGTCTCTAATGATAAAGTTAGAAATAAAAGCCATTTTTAAAATAAATCTGAGAGAAATAAAAATTTACTGATGAGAAATCTATTTATGTCAGGAATATATTAATGCAAGAAAACTTTATGATTATTTTTCATTTTGCCAACTGACGAAAAACTCTGCTTTAAATCAGCAGGAGTGGTCTGGTAAAAATATCTTTTGACTATACCTTTTTTCCTAGTTTAGCGTGCATACCTTTTCATGCCTCGTAAGATGCTCTTTTTTTCCACATTTTGAGTCTGCTTTGTGTTTTTTTAACATTTTAAATAGTAAAAGGAGGCAGTATAGCGTAGTGGTTAAGGACACTGAGCTATAAACCTGGAGACCTGGGTTTGAATCCCATCAACCCCCATTTGCATACTGTGTGACCCTGAGCAAGTCACATAACTTCCTTGTGCTCCCAGGTCGCACCTGGAATCAAGCTCCAGCTCAGTGTGTCTCTCCTGGTTAAACAATTCCCTCTTCCCTTTTCATATGGCTATTCCCTGGTTTTCATCAATACTCTCAACTATGGTCTGGTCAATTGCCATGGAGGGCTGAGGCGCCAGGTGCCTTACCTCTCCAGGCGACCCAAGTTTGGGAATGAATGCAGGTCTCTCGGAGGCTGATCGGGGGAAGGAGGAATGAGTGTCCCCATTTGGGGGGGGAGTGACAGTACTTCTGCTGCCTGGAGGAATTCAGGTAGCAGTACAGTGGGGTCATGCAGGAAGAGGGACCCCACATGCAGAACGCATCTGTGCGGAGGCGGAGTACGCATATCACATCCATAGCACATGCAACGGGTCCTGGGGAAAACAAAAAGAGGAACCCCTCCAGCTACAGAATGATGCCTAAACCCTGGCGGCTCCACACCAGCAACTGGCTGTCTCTGGGAAGGCCCTGTCACAGAGGACAAGCAGGAGTGAGGTAAGCCCCAAAGAAGCTGGGTCACAGGGGTGGGGTGGGGGTTGTTCAGATGGGTGGGGCCAGGCAGCACAAGGTGACAAATAAACACTTGAAAAAAATATACATTTTTGGGTACACCTCATGCCTAACAACCGCCAGATGCATGATTATTCCTTTATAATGTATGGTAGAATGCTGTTAACCTTAGGAAATCATCATTTCCTAAGGTTGTTATACCATCGATGTGACGTAGTAATGTTGTTAACCTATCCATGCTACATCACATCGATAGGTTAACAATGGGGATTGGTCTGCGCGTGAGCACGCCTTTTTTTACACTCGGGAACAGACGGATGCACACAGCGGTAAGGGAAGGACTGAACGGCCTCGGCGGTGACTCCGTTTCGAAACGTAAGGAGCCATTTTCCCTTTTTCTTGGGACCATACACTATAAAAAACAATGTATGGTCCTTCTATCGGCAACCAGTTACTGTTAACTGTCTCGAGGTTGCCAAGGCGATGTAAACCTCTCGAGCACCGCTCTCGAGGTTTACACGGTTGCCCTGGCAACCTCTCCATGGTTAACAGACCGGTTACCAATAGAGGACCATACATTATCCTCTATATAAACTCACACCTTGTCATGTGTTATCCCATTCTTGGAAAAGTGTATGCATTCTGACTGGCTGAGACACCAGTAAAGGAATGTAATTATGAGACCATAATTAAACTCTGGTACTTCTTTCAGACCAAGACCATGTGCACCACATCAAATCACTGCACTCTTCAGTGCCAGTCACTATTTACAGTTCTGGGATTCCCTTACTGTTGAAAGGGACTACTTTATCAGTCTTGCAATACATTGACTGTTGTACTTGCATTACGATCACAGTTCAATGGGAAGGATCCCCAACTGGTTCAATCACAAAATCAAACGAGACATTAGTATGAAAACGAAACTACACAAAAGGCATAAGAATAAACAGTCCGTAAAAACTGGGTAAAATGTAAAAATCAGGCCAGGATCTGCAAAAAACGAATAAACACCGGAAAAAGGGAGGAGGAAATTAAACTAGCTACATGAACAAACAACAATAAAAAAGCCTTCTTTAACCACATAAGTAGTATCAGGAGAGGTCAGAAAATGGTGGAGGCCTTTACAGCTGGGTGATGTGAGAATAGAGAGCGAAACAGACATGGCCAAAACCTTTAATGAATACTTTATAAGTGCACACCAGCCTAAAATACATACTGACATTGGCACAGAACCGTTCACCAATGTAGAGCTTTACACATCAGAAATATCAGAAGAATATATATTTTCTTTTTAACCAGGAGAGACACACTAAGCTGACGCTTGTTTACAGGTGCGACCTGAGAGCACAGGGAAGTTAAGTGACTTGCTCAGGGTCACACAGTATGTAAGCGGGGGTTGTGGGATTCAAACCCAGGTCTCCAGGTTTGCAGCTCAGAGCCTTAAACCACAGTGCTATACTGCCTCCAAAGCCATATATGTGGAAACAAAACTAATGAAACTCAAAACCAATAAGTCTCTGGGCCCACATAACATCCACCCTAGAATTCTCAGGGAATTGGCTGGTAAACTGGAAGGCCAATTACATCATTGTTTAATTCCTCTCTGTATGAGGGAACTGTATTAAAGGAATGGAAAGAAGCACACATAACACCAGTTCATACAAAAAGGGCCAAAGAGCGATGTTGAAAACTATGGACCTATCAGTATTACATCAGCATTGTCTAAACTGATTAAAGAATATGTTAAAGAAGTGATAGAAACTCACATCACTAACCAACCTGATACAATGCAGCAGTTTTCAGCCCCATAGGTCTTGCCTCACCAGCTTGCTTCAGTTTTTTGAACCTATTAGTTCAGCGCTTGAGAACTGTGCCCGTGGATGTAGTATATCTAGACTATGTCAAGGTGTTGGATCTTGTCCCACACAAAAAATTAACTGAACGATTGACCGGGCTCAGATTCCATCATACTATAGTTAAGTGGGTAGGGTCATAGTTAGCTCTTAATAAACAGAGGGTAGTGGCTGGCCCAGTGGTGCTGAGGGTTGACATGCTGGATGCCACACCTCGACCCGGGGATGGGGGCGACTTTGTGTTGCTGGGGGATGGAGAGGATCAAGCATCCAACGGACTGCTCTCCTCTCCTGAGGAGGAAGGCTTTGTCATCCCACTTCGTCGCTGCCCCCTGGTGGAGGCCGGGTTGCACAGGAATGCAAGTATGTGGCATGCACGTGTCTCCACACGCATATGCTCATGCTGTTGGGGAGGAAGGAGGGAGGGACGTAGAAAATGGAAAATGGGAGATTGCAGGCTCAGTAAAGCCCTACTGAGCCAACCAGTGTTCCGCTGTGCCACTGGATCCTCTGATCGGCTCCTATCTGGACTTGTTGCACTGGTTGGGGGGAGGATGGCCCTCCCTTTCCCAGCCCTGACATGGGGGGGGCTTGGTGATACCAGGGAGAGCGATGAACAGTCCCGGGTGGCAAGTAGGGCTGTAAGCTCTGCCTGCAGTCCCCTGAGGAGGGAGAAAAATGAATATTAAAAAAATGAAAACAGAGGGTATCCATAAGGGGGTATGCATCAGGTTGGAGATATGTGACTAGTGGTGTCCCTCAGACACAAGCTGCCGACCTGCCCGGAGAAGATAAAACACTGTGATAAAAAAAACCAAAAACAGATTAGCCAGGTATACCCTAAATGGGAAAGAACTTCAGGTTGCAGACCAGGAAACAGATCATGGAATCATTGTTGACAATAAATTAATTTTTGACAGTCATGTAAGAAATGTTGCAAAGAAGGGTAATAATAGGTTCCTGGGTTGAATCTTTAGACACATACGAAGCAGAGAAGCAGCGGTCATTATGCTGGTGTATGGCGCTTTGGTGAGGCCCCAATTGGAATACTGTGCTCCCTTTCGGTCACCATAAAACAGAGGTAATGCACATCTGCTGGAAATGGCTCAAAGAAGAGCCACAGGAAGAATAAGCATACCAGGTTACACAGGCGACACCTTCATTCACTAGACTACAGACGATTAAGGGAGACTTACGCTTAATATACAGAGCATTCAAGGATAAAGACCTCTGGGAATGTGCAAGTTTTGAAAAGAAGAGAAACAAATGAGACATACGAACACATAAACAAGAATTAAAGGGAGACTTGTGCAAAACAAAGAGAGGAGGAGGGCGGATTAACCAGCGGGTGGTGACTGTTTGGAATGCACTCCCAGAAACAGCGGTGAATAGTACCAACATGGAGGTTTTTAAGAAAACATTTGTCATACATGTGGACAATACACGCACTAGAATATCCCACTAATAAGTGACGAGTCTCAGTGGCAAACACTGTTTGACTCGAATCCATTCTATGAAATCTGTAACACAGTGTATCATTTTTTTGCATAAAAATTAGGAAGGCATTTTTCTCACCCTGTTATGAGTGCGATGAGACACTTATGGGACCTGTAATTTTGGGAGAATAATTGCACTTTGCTCTTCGGTGTTTAAAGGGACTCAGCACAAGGACCTTGTGCATAACAACATCCTCAAGCCATACGGTTATGCCGCAATAATGACACACTCCGACGTGTCTTACTGCATACATAACCATTGAGCCACAGCTCATTTTTACATTTTTTTTAAACTTTCTATTTATTGCCTTACCCACGCCAGAGCTCCGCATCATTGGGAGACACCCATGTAGCTACCCCACTTCACTCCCTTACCTGAAGTCCCCTGTGGACCCCCATGGAGTCGTGGATATATCCCCCAGGTGGGTATGTGGTGGGGCCCATACACCCCCGATACTTTCTTGGTTTTGTTGAGTCCCCAGCGATCAGGCAGGCAGGAGCTATTAGGGTCAGTACTGGTGTTCCTTCTTCTCAGCACTCCAGCATCATTTTCCCTGTTGCTTTTCTACATGGCCCATGCCCTGAAGTCAAGGCGCTGGGCACCGATGTCTGCCATGCAGCACCCCCGGCTCACCCCGCTACTAGCAGGACTTGCTGTACCTTGGGCCTCTGCCTGGGGTCAGGCAAGCTTCGAGCCTTGGTCCCCCCTCCCCCCAGAGAAGGCAAAAAGTCCCACAACTAATTTTTAATGGGTGTCCTGCACAGCATACGCAGACGTTACACGGTTATGCAAAAGGACAAAAGCAATGATACATTCAGAATGCTGATTAAATCAAAATAAACAATGTGCCTGTGGGGAACTTGCTTGAGTAACAAAAACAAAAACAAAAAAAAACATTGAGTTTTTCAAAAAAAGTGACAGGCTCAACACAAGGATGACAATTTGGAGGCCATAAATTCCACACTTCTTTTTCTACTGCTTTATCCACCACTTGCTGGCCTGCCTCTATCAGGCCAGCCCCATCATCCACCTTCTCCTGATACTTACCCCTTCCTCTGTCTCCTATGGCTCACAATGGGGCCTTAGGGGATGTACTTCTCCAGATATCCAGATCTGATGTAGGGTGTCTGGTTGAGGGTGTAAGGCCTGCAAGGGGCTGCTTTCACCCTGCTGGAGCAAGCTCTGTTTTGCTTCTGTTTTTATCCCCCCCCTCAGAGGTTGGTACGCGTGTAATGCCATGGTTGTGCGACATGAAGATGCCGCATGTACTCGAACGTCTGCGCCCGGCACTTAGAGAGGTAAATACCTGCTGTGTGACCTAGCCTCCACTGGGTGGCAGTCATACAGTGGCATGTGTTGTCCCCCCCCCCCATAAGGATAAGCGCCACCTCTAGATGCTCCATCCTCCTTCCCCTGGCCAGTCCTCAAGTGACTCTGGTCCGTTCCGGAGCCCAGGTCACCAGCGTGGCATGCGATAAGATATCATTGGCAAAGCCCACCTTGCCACTGGGCTGATCTGAATGCCATACTTCAAGACCTCTATACACAAAGTCATGCTTACCACAGGTACGATAATGCATATCGAAATATCTAAAGATTCTGTTTACCATTAACTAATACTTTAACTAAAGCCCTTCGCTCACCTTTCCAGCCACTAAAAAAAGGTGTTCAGATTAAGTTTCGGCCGTGAACTCTGCGAAGCGTGTAAGATCCTTGTTATATTAGGTGAAAACAAAGGAAGAAAGAGAAGAAGAAAGCATGGAGCGAGAGGTGTTTACTCCCCGAGGCACTTACACCCCCTTCCGAAATAATCTTTGACAACTTAAGCCTTGTAACATGAGTCTCACCTCCTCTCTCTCTCTCTCTCTCTCTCTCTCTCTCCTTCACTTACTCTCTCCTTTGCTCTCTCTCTCTCTCTCTCTCTCTCTGATGCTGATTATTACTCTCTCCTAGACTGTACTGGGCTCTTCAAAAGACAGCTAATTAACCCTTTAGAGCGATTTCCTTTAATGCTTCAAGAGGAGTCTGCAGACAGAAGGCGTAGCTTGTGCATGCCTTGTGGGTGTGTAGGGATGGTGAGGTAGGTTATGTTATTTTTTCAGTTTATCTGCTTATTCCTCCTTGTAGGCCTGTGCCCCCCACCCAGACCGACCCACCCAGCCCCGCCACCCAGCTTCCTGTAGACTTACTGGCTTCCTCTCCTATCTGCCCCCACAGCTTTACCCCCATGGTGGGGGCAGCAGCGCCCCAGTTGCTGCACTTAGATCTACACTCCAGGACTGGAGGATGGCCCACGTGGCCCCCATTCATAAAAGTGGCCCGAAGTGGGGAAACTCATGGAGTCAGTCCTAAAAGAGAGACTGGTGACCTTTCTGGAAGACAATGGGCTCCAAGGTGGCCATAAGCATGGTTTCATATTGGGCAGATCCAGCCAGATGAACCTAGTCAAGTACTACAACTGGGTTACCCGGGAACTGGACAGGGGCCATACAGTGGATGTCCTATGTTTGGACTTCAGCAAGGCCTCTGACTCGGTGCCGCATGGGAGGCTGGGGGGGAACTGGAATACACTGGGTGGGGACAAAAATGGTCAACTGGATCACCAACTGGCTAAGGGGTAGGCAGCAGTGGATGGTGGTGGGGAACTCTCATCACCAAGGGACATTATGAATGGGGTGCCCCAAGGTTCAGTACTGGGACCGGTGCTGTTCGGAATATTCATAGCTGATATCTCAAACGGGATCTGGAGTAGGATCAGTCTGATCACAGACGATACTAAGATTGGTGCAGTGGTAGATGACATAGAAGGGTGGAGGGGGCTGCAGGAAGACCTGACCAAACTACAGGAATGGCCGGAGACATGGCTCAACGCCAAGAAGTGAAAGGTACTGGATTTCAGAGCAAAGAACCAGGGGAAGAAATATCAGTTAGGAAGGGTACAGTTGGAAAGCACAGTGGAGGAAAAGGATCTAGGGGTACTAATAACGGGGAGTATGAACCACTCTGCTCAGTGCAGGAAGGTGGCTGCAAAGGCAAACAAGATGCTGGGATGCATAATGAAGGGAATCTCCTCCAGGCACAGAGAAGTGATCCTACCCTGTACAGGGCACTGGTCAGGCCTCACCTGGACTACTGCATGCAGTACTGGCGTCCATTCCTGAAGAGAGACCTCAGATTGCTGGAGGGAGTGCAGCGCAGGGCAATGAAGATGATACAGGGACTTGAGGGAAAACCATAAGAGGAGAGGCCGGGAGAGCTGCAAATATATTCCCTATAAGAGAGAAGGGATGGGGAGATATGATCAAAACTTTTAAGTACCTAAAGGGTATTAACAGGATTAATACAGAAGGGATTCTTCAGCTCAGAAGGGGGAGGGACACGAGAGGGCATCGGCTGAGATTGGAGGGGGGGGATTCAGGAGGGAAATCAGGAGACACTTTTTCACGGAAAGGGTGGTAGATAATTGGAACACTCTGCCCGAGATGGTGGTGTTGTGTAGAATGGTGGGAGGATTTAAGAGAGGGTAGGACAGGAGTGAGGGGGTGGTTATGAGGAGGGGAGGGTGGGGCAGCTGCAAGTTGAGAGGCTAGCCACACAATCAAGCAGACTTGATAGACCATGAGGCCCGTTTCTGCTGACATTTCGTATGTTCATATAGCTCTAAGAAGGGCGGCCACGTCGCCAGGGCAAGACCAGTGAAGGGTAGGTCCATCATTCTGCCCCGGGCCTGCTGTACTTATCTTTTATTATTTCTTCCCTTTGAGATGCTAATCTGGAGGGTGTGACATAAGAATGCACGCAAGCATGCATGTCATCCGCTGGCATCTCCCTGCCGGTCAAGCCACTCCAGAGTGCACTGGCACCTGTGGTCACCAGGGGGTAGTCATGCACCCAGAGAGGCTGCACTCCCTCCCCAGAGAAGGTGAGCATCCTCTGGGATGCTCTCTCCTACCCCCCCCGGCTGATCACCAATGACACCGGCTCATTCCCGAACCCAGGTTGTTGGCGTCATGAGCGGTAGTGCTACAGCTGTGCAGATGAGTCAGACCCAAGCAGACAGCCATCTCCCAGTCTCACACAGTGACACCTGCCTTACAGACCTACCTCTGTGCAGACACTACTTGTCTATTGAGACTGCTGTCTTCCAGTTCCACACAGTGACACCTACCCTACTGACCTAACTCTTTGTGGAGACTGCCTGTCTGTAGAGACCACTGTCTTACAGTCCCACACAATGACATCTGCCTTACGGACCCACGTCCACCTCTTTACAGGGTTCACTTATTTATAGAGACCACTGTCTCTCAGATCCACAAAGACCACCTCTCTATAGAGAAAGACTGTCTATGATGACCTGCTATCTACTGAGTGTAGAGACCTGCAGCCTACAGCAGTTCAAATTAGAGTGGATGAAGTCAGGCCTTCATGAATACATTGCACAACATGGACAACCCCTGCCAACGCACATATATGCAAACCTCTGAAAACATTATAGAAATATTCAGCCTTGTACATCAGCACACAAAGGGTTAAGCTGCTTCTGTCAATGCACTGAAGTATTTAATGTCTCTGTGGACAAGTGGCCCTTCATCACTCGGCAACTAATTAGATAACCATGTCAACAAATGAATAGAGAGATGTCTATCTTACACACACACACACACACACACACTTGAGTGATAGTGCTGAACACCTAGTATTCTTTCATATCTCCAACTGCCCTGACTTTCCAGTTGCCCACTGTACAGACTGGATTTGACACTTGGGCATTTTGCTTTAGGAATGGGAGATCCAAAAGATATTCTGAGACTATGAAAGATTCTGATGAGCCAGGAAGAGTTCTGAGAGTTATCCGAGTCATCCCAGAACATTCAGAATCTTTTGAGTTTGAGTACAAAAAACATTTAAACCATAATTTTCCACCCATAATCGAATGAGAGTGATGGGGATGGAAGCTAAAAAAAAACAGGGAAGTGGTATGACAGCATTTATTTATTAGGCAATCAGAATTACAATCAAATGATACAGAATTACAGTAATTAGTGTCATGTAGCAAGTTAATACCCCTTGTGTAACACCACTGTGAGTATGAGCACTTAATACAGATTGGGCTCACTGGGTCCTTTCTCCACCTCCAGCAAGGACCAGTCAATATAATTAGTGTCATATAGCTAGTTAGTACCCCTTGTGTAACACCACTGTGAGTATGAGCACTTAATACAGATCGGGCTCACTGGGTCCTTTCTCCACTTCCAGCAAGGACCAGTCAATATAATTAGTGTCATATAGCTAGATAGTACCCTTTGTGTAACACCACTGTGAGTATGAGCACTTAATACAGATCGGGCTCACTGGGTCCTTTCTCCACCTCCAGCAAGGACCAGTAAATATAATTAGTGTCATATAACTAGTTAGTACCCCTTGTGTAACACCACTGTGAGTATGAGTAGCTAATACAGATCGATCTTACTGGGTCCTTTTTCTACTTCCACCTCCTTCCCCTCTACCATTATATCACCCATCCGCCCCCACCTGTCACAATACACAAATCTGCTCTGTCCCCCCCAGCCCTGTGTTCTCCACCACCTCCCTTAAGTCACTCAGTTAAAATCTACCCAATTAATGATGACAGGCACAGAGCCCCTCTTACCACCTCAGCTGTCCACTATCTAAGTAAAACTTGGTCTCAGTGACTTAGCATATAGTGTGCTCAGCTTTGTGGCTGAATGATCACAAGGTTATGGGTTCTAGCCCCACATCAGGTACTTAGGATAAGACCTGTAACTTGTGTAGGATGAAGGACTGATGCACTGTTGTGGTGCTGTCCTTTGGATGAGATGTTAAACTGAGATCTCTTCTGCCCATCTCTGGTCTCTGTCCAGGTGGAAGTTAAAGAATCCCATGGCACTCATCAAAGAAGAGAAGAGGTTTTTCTCAGGTATCCTGTCCCACATTCCCCATGTCACTAAAACTGGTCCAGGTAATCCTCCCCTGAGACACACCTGGGAATGAACTGTTACAGCACAGTGTACCTTTACTGGCCAAACATTGTAAATAAATAAATAAATTAAAAAAAAACAGTCAAATGTAACCCACTCCCCATGGCACACCTGCATACGAACTGTCACAGCTCAGTGTGCCTTTCCTGGTCAAACATTACAAATAAATAAATAAAACAGGTCCCATGTAACCCACCCCCAGGGACACACCCGGAAACAAGCTGTCACAGCTCAGTGTGCCTTTCCTGGTCAAACATTACAAATAAATAAATAAAACAGGTCCCATGTAACCCACCCCCAGGGACACACCTGAAAATGAGCTGTCACAGCTCAGTGCGCCTTTCCTGGTCAAACATTATAAACCAATAAATAAAACAGGTCCCATGTAACCCACCCCCAGGGACACACTTGAAAACGAGCTGTCACAGCTCAGTGTGCCTTTCCTGGTTAAACATTATAAACTAAAAAATAAAACAGGTCCCATGTAACCCATCCCCAGGGACACACCTGGAAACGAGCTGTCACAGCTCAGTGTGCCTTTCCTGGTCAAACATTACAAATAAATAAATAAAACAGGTCCCATGTAACCCACCCCAGGGACACACCTGGAAACGAGCTGTCACAGCTCAGTGTGCCTTTCCTGGTCAAACATTACAAATAAGTAAATAAAACAGGTCCCATGTAACCCACCACCTGGGACACACCTGGAAACAAGCTGTCACAGCTCAGTGTGTCTTTCCTGGTCAAACATTACAAATAAATAAATAAAACAGGTCCCATGTAACCCATCCCCAGGGACACACCTGGAAACGAGCAGTCACAGCTCAGTGTGCCTTTCCTGGTCAAACACTACAAATAAATAAATAAAACATGTCCCATGTAAGTCACCCCCAGGGACACACCTGGAAACGATCAGTCACAGCTCAGTGTGCCATTCCTGGTCAAACATTACAAATAAATAAATAAAACAGGTCCCATGTAACCCACCCCCAGGGACACACCTGGAAATGAGCTGTCACAGCTCAGTGTGCCTTTCCTGGTCAAACATTACAAATAAATAAATAAAACCGGTCCCATGTAACCCACCCCCCAGGGACACACCTGGAAACGAGCTGTGACAGCTCAGTGTGCCTTTCCTGGTCACACATTACAAATAAAAAAATAAATAAAACAGGTCCCATGTAACCCACCCCCAGGGACACACCTGGAAACGAGCTGTCAGAGCTCAGTGTGCCTTTCCTGGTCAAACATTACAAATAAATAAATAAAACAGATCCCACATAACCCACCCCCAGGGTCACACCTGGAAACGAGCTGTCAGAGCTCAGTGTGCCTTTCCTGGTCAAACATTACAAATAAATAAATAAAACAGGTCCCATGTAACCCACCCCCCAGGGACACACCTGGAAACAACTGTCACAGCTCAGTGTGCCTTTCCTGGTCAAACATAGAAACATAGACTTTGATGGCAGATAAGGACCGCTAGGCCCATCTAGTCTGCCCATTTCCCTACCTACAGGATAGGCCGCAGATCCTAGTTAACCAACAGCCTATTTCTTCCTACCCCCCACAAGAATTGCCTTATGTCTGTCCCATGCATTCTTGAATTCTCCCACAGTTTTAGACCCCACAACCTCCTCAGGAAGGCTGTTCCATGCATCCACTACCCTCTCTGTGAAATAATACTTCCTCACATTGCCCCTGAACCGCCCTCCTTCTATCTTTAAATTGTGTCCCCTTGTTCTTGCAAGTCTCTTTTCTGAAAGATGCTACCCTCTTGGACTTTGTTGATTCCACTGAGGTACTTAAAAGTTTCTATCATGTCCCCCCTCTCCTTCTTTCCTCAAGGGTATACATATTAAGCTCCTTTAGTCTCTCCTCATACGGCTTCTCTTGCAGACCCTGCACCATTTTAGTTGCCCTCCTCTGGACTGCCTCTATCCTGTGTATGTCCTTGCGGAGATGGGGTCTCCAGAACTGGACACAGTACTCCAGATGGGGTCTCACCAACTGTCTGTACAGAGGGATAACAACTTCCTGTTTTCTGCTGATGATGCCTCTCCCTATACATCCCAGTATACCCCCCAGCCCTCCTACTGCCTTTCACATTGCTTGCTAACCTTAAGGTCATCTGATATGATTACCCCAGGTCCCTTTCCATTTTTGTTGTTGTTACTACCTCCCCACCCATTGTGTATTCTTCCCTGGGTTCTTGTTTCCCAGGTGCATTATTTTGCACTTCTTTGCATTGAATCCTAGCTGCCATACTTCTGACCATTCCTCCAACCTTGCAAGTCCCTTTTCATCCTTTCCACACCTCCTTGTGTATCAACCCTGTTGCAGATCTTTGTGTCATCTGCAAAAGGCATACTTTCCTTCCAGTCCCACTGCAATGTCACTGATGAAGACATTAAAGGACTGGACCCAATACTGAACCCTGCGGTGCCACCATAACCCCTCTTTCTTCAGAGTGGACTCCATTTACAATTACCTTCTGTGTCCTGTTGTCCAGCCAATGTTTTACCCAGGCTACCACCCTGGGTCCCACTCAGGCTGGTTAATTTGACTATTAATCTTTTGTGTGGGACTGTGTCAAATGCCTTGCTAAAGTCTAGGTAGGCCATGTCCACAGCCCCTCCCTGGTCTACTACTTTGGTCACCCAGTCAAAGAAATCTATTAGATTCGTCTGACATGACCTTCCCGCTGTGAACCCATGCTGCCTTGGGTCCTGTGCTCCACTGGCTTCTAGGTACTCGACTATTCTTTCCTTCAGAGTGACTCCATCACTTTCCCTACCACAGAGGTCAGACTGACAGGTCTGTAGTTTCCTGCCTCTGTCTTGGACCCACTTTGTGAAGGGAATCATCCGCCTTCCTCCAGTCCTCGGGTACCACACCATCCTCCCATGATTTATTAAAAGAGTAGCCAGTGGTTTCACTAGTTCCTCCCTTAATTCTTTTAGAATTCTGGGGTGAATTCCATCAGGACCCATTGCTTTGTCCACCTTCAGTTTTAGGAGTTCTTGCAGAACCCTTTCTTCTGTGAAAGGACTGGGATCGACCCCTATCAAGAGTGCTTCTGTTAATGGATTAGGCACTTCCCTCCTCTTTTGAATACTGAGCAGAAATATTCGTTCAGTATTTCTGCTTTTTCACTGTCCCCTCTGCCCACCCACCGTTCATTCTATTCAGCCTCACTATCCCTCCCTTTGTCTTTCTCGCCTCGCTGATGTACCTGTAAAAGGTTTTATCCCCCTTCTTAACTGAGTTGGCTATCTTTTCCTCAGTTTGGGCCTTTGCTATTCTGACTTCCTCCTGCTTCCTTCTGCCTTAACTGGTACAGCTCTCTGTCCTGCTCCTTCTGTGTTTCCTTATACTTCCGAATGCTATCTTTTCTTCCTGACTTTCACAGCCACCTCTTTTGAGAACCATAGTGGCTTTTTCTTTCATTTTGATTTTTTATTTGCTTCACACAAAGGCTTGTTGTTTGTGATGGCAGATTTGATAATTCCCATTGTTGCTCCACACCTCTTTCTAGCCTGTTTGCTAGTGCTTTTCTGAGGCACTCTCCCATCTTGCCAAAGTCAGCCCTCCTAAAGTCCAGTACCCTCACTTTTGTATGGCTTGACTCTGTAGCTGAGTTTAATGTGAACCACACTGTTTGATGGTCACTGGTCCCCAGATGGCAACCCACTTCTAGATCTGAGATCCTCTCACTGCCCCTGTTTGAGAGTACGAGGTCTAAGATTGCTCCCTCACGAGTGGGTTCCGAAACTAGCTGTCTAATGCCTGCCACCTGTAGGGCATCAAGAATGGCCCTGTCTTGGATGTGGCTGCAGCAAATGTGCTCCAGTTAACATCTGGCATATTCAGGTCTCCATCAACAGTATCTCCCTTTCTCTGCCATTCTAAGAATGCCTTCCATCATATCCTTGTCCATTCCTTCCCCCTGACATGGGGGTCTGTACACAACCCCTGTGCGGATTGTGGTGCCCTTTCCAGTCTCCAAGGTGATCCACAGTGCCTCCTCTCCTCCCTGTTTACTCTTTTGTTCAGTTGCTTTTATCCTTTCCTTTACATAGAGAGCTACTCCTCCCCCTCTTCTCCCTTGCCTGTCTGTCCTGTAGGTTATGTACCCTGGTATGTTAACATCCCAGTCATGGTTCTCTGTGTACCATGTTTCTGTGACTGCTACGATATCCAGGCATCCCTCTTCCATTAAGGCCACCAGTTCAGGGAGCTTGTTGCCCAGACTACGGGCATTGGTACTCATTACCCTCCATTTCCTGATGGCCTTACTCCTTTTGCCCCATCCCTGTCCTTCTTGCCTTTGTCACTTTCTCCATTTACCCTGCCCTTCTCCCTATCGACAACTCTATGTTGGTGTTTGCATGCTACTACCATGATTATTTTGGGGCTAGGATTTTCCTGCTCCTTTTCAGTGCCTCCCCCCTTGGCTAGTTTAAAAGCTTGCCAATGAAGCATTTAAACCTATCACCTAGGATCCTGGTTCCCCTCCCGGACAGATGCAGCCCATCATGCCAGTATAGGCTTGCATCACTCCAGGTGGACCCCCAGTCCCCAATGAAGCCAAATCCCTGAGCTCCACACCAGTTTTTCAACCACGGATTGAATCCCATGGTGTGGAACACCCTAGCCTCTCCTATGCCATAGATGGGTAGCACCTCCGAGAAGGTTACCGTGCGTGCTACTTGACTAATGCCCCTCCCCAATTCCACAAACTCTTCCTGCACTTCTCTAATCCCTTTCTTAGCCAGGTCATTTGTCCCTAGGTGGACATGACATCCAGCTCCCTCCCCTGTGCAGCTGCTCCAGCAATCCTGAGGATTCGCTCCCTGTCCCTCCAAGCCATGGCGCCAGGCAGGCACCTTACCTCCCTCTCCCCTTCCTCCCCCAGTTCTACCTTCCTAACAATGGAGTCCCCCACCAGGAGTTGTTTCCTTCCCCTGCAGGGTCCCCCTGCCACCCTCCTGTGGGTCTCCTTTGTGGAGGTTCCCAACATCCTCCTTGGTCTCCACTGTGGGTGCCTCCATAGATGAACCACACTTTGCCAGAATGGCATAGGAATTGTGGAGAGGTACAACGGGAGAGATGCACCTCTGTTCCACCACCCTCACCCTCCCTGAGCCCACTGTGGTCCAACCGCTCCTCTTTCTTGGCAACCTCTGAGGCAATGGCACTGGCACTGGTGGTCCCTGGATGGAAGAGGAGGTCCCACAAATCCTGGCCAACTCAGCCTGGAGATGAGCAACCTCCTCCCTCAGCCCAGAGAGGTGCCTGCAGATGGGACAACACCGCATCCTCCAGAACATCTCCCGGAAGACTGCTGCTCCACAGCCACTGCACTACTCCAATCATGTTTTATTTCTGGCCCCTTAACTGTTTGCAATCCTTACTCTTTCCTCTGTTTTAACATTACAAATAAATAAATAAAACAGGTCCCATGTAACCCACCCCCAGGGACACACCTGGAAACGGGCTGTCACAGCTCAGTGTGCCCTTCCTGGTCAAACATTACAAATAAATAAATAAAACAGATCCCATGTAACCCAACCCCCTAGGGACACACCTCGAAACAAGCTGTCACAGCTCAGTGTGCCTTTCCTGGTCGAACATTACAAATAAATAAATAAAACAGGTCCCGTGTACCCCCCCTCCGGGACACACCTGGAAACAAGCTGTCACAGCTCAGTGTGCCTTTCCTAGTCAAACATTACAAATAAATAAAACTAAATAGAACAATAAATAAAGCTCTTGCAAGTACTAGATCAATATACCGCGTAGGGTATAAATGGAATTCTTGCATGACATAAAATCACACAACTGCTAGCCATTGTGTGATTTACGGTAACATTGTGCAAGTACTGTATCGATACCCTCCTGTATCGATACCCTCCTCCAGTGGTGTGTATACCTTCTGTCTTGTCCTGTGAAACTATGTGTGTGTGTTCAGAAATTGAAGCTGCTTCATGTGTAATTCTACAATAGACCAACAGATGGCAGCAGAGAGTTTTAGCTGACTAGCCTTGGTTTGCACCCTTAAACCCACAGCATCTCCTCGCGTGTTGTTCTTTTTTTTTTGTTAAATGTATAATTTATAGTTTAACGCCTTGCTCTGGCGTGGTCCCTTTTACATGGAGTCTGGCCAGTCCCCATTCATTCTGCATCTCTGCCACTCATCTCCCCACCAGTTTCAACACTACAGGCTTACCCCCGTTAGAACCAGGCAATAGTTCGTTAGAACCCGACAATAGTTCATTATAACCAGACAATAGTTCATTCTAATACAGCAAGAGTTCTTTAGAATCAGGCAACAGTGCATTAGAACCAGGCAATAATTTGTTAGAACCAGACAGTAGTACATTCTAATACAGCAAGAGTTCTTTAGAACCAGGCAACATTGTATTAGAACCAGGCAATAATTCATTAGAATCAATCAGACAATAGTTCACAAGAACCAGACAATAATTCATTAGAACCAGGTAAGCGTTCATATGAAACAGATAATAGTCCATTAGAATCAGGGTAATAATTCATTACAATCAGGCAATAGTTCATTAGAACCAGATAACAGTGCATTAAAACCAGGAAATAGTTCATGAGAGCTAGGCAATAGTTTGTAAGTATCAGGCAAGTTTTATTTATTTATTTTTTGTTGACTGGGTAAGTGCACTAGACAAATCCTGCCTGCCTATTTTCAGGCACGACCCAGGGGAGGGGGATACAGATGAATATCAACTGACCTTGAACCAGATTAAGCTGTTGGTGGTATTTTTAGTGAATGAGGGAAATTTGGCCAGGACACCAGGGAAATTCCCTTGCGCTTTCCGAAAAGTGCCATGGGATCTTTAACATGCACCTGAACTACCACCAATCCAGGCAGATGGGACCTCGGTTTAACATCTCATCCGAAAGATGGCACCTCAGAAGTGCAGCACCCATCTCATGCTGCACTACAGTGTCAGTACTGAGATATTAACCCAAGTGCCAGATGTGGGAACTGAACCCACAGCCCTCTGATCTCCCGGCCCCAGAGGCGAGTGTGCTACCTACTGAGCCACTGACATGCAATAGCTTAATAGTACCAGCCAATAGTTAATTAGAACCAGGCAACAGTTTATAAGTACCAGGCAACAGTTTTATAAGTACCAGGTGACAGTTTATTATTTATTTAAAATTCGGTGACCAGGAAAATCACACTGAGCCGAGGCTCGTTTCCAGGTGCAACCCGACGAACCAGGCGACAGTTCATTTCAACCAGGCAACAGTACATTAGAATGGGCAATAGTTTTTTTCAGCTACTACCCATTTTAATCCTTGTAACTCCTGCAAGGTTTAATAAAACAGACATTGATCAGAGTTGTGTTGGGATATAGCTGGAAAATATAGAACCCTTGGGATGAGTTATTGCCTTCTAATAATCATGGTACTTTCAGCCTTCAGGCAACATAACTATAGTCAGGCAATTGTTCATCCCTTGAGGCCAATATTTTCCACACCCTTACCTCTAGTCAAAGACTCTGTGCATTAATGTACGCAGGGTATGCACAAGAGGTGCGTACCTGGCCCATGCAGCTCCGCTCCTGCGGACAGGTGCGCACCGGCGAGCATTCACTATTGCTGGCTGCCTGTCCATGGGCTCATTCCCCCCAGTGCACAGCCTTGCAGGGATAGATTGCAGGACACATGCGGACATCCAATCGGATGCCCATCCTGGGTCCCAAAGTGGATCCCCTGCTGTATGCGAGCAGGGGATCCTGGGAAGATGCAGGACCTTGTATTTCTAAAACTTGAATGGCTGCCCTCAGCTCTTTCTGTCAGCCCAGTGGGCTGAGGCAGCGGGGTGGAGGGTGTTCTTGGCCCACTGCAGCTGGCAGCTGTGCATTGCGGGGGGCACGTAGCCTTTACGGCAGGGTCCTCCCTGCCATATCTCGCTTCCCCCTGTGCCTGGCACTCCTTGCCTTAGTGAATGCTGCAGAGTGCGGGCAGGCCCAACACTCCTCCTGGACCACCTGTGGTGTGTAGCTGCACTGGCAGCTGGGGGATTGAGTATGCAAGGGGCTCGTGCACCTGCCATGAAGTGTCCTGGTGCAGGGCAGGATGCAAGTCCTGCACCACGCTCCGAAAATCCAACCCATATATCTAGACAGGTGCAGCATCTTGAATTATAAAGGCGTTTCCACAAGTTATTTAGCTGAGAGAACTGCAAAGCAAAGTGAAATAACTATAAGAGATGCAGAAGTGTATGTAGAAACATGTAATACATTGTGCCTGTGTTCCCTCTTGCTGCTTGCCACATCACCAGTGGGAGCAAATATTCATGGGTGGCTATAGCTTTCCTATAATAAAGCGATTCTGAGGGGTAAAATGAAAGATGTCAACTGGCCCAGTGGCGTGGAGGGCTGAGGTGATGAACGCCTTACCTCCTGCCACACCGGAGACCCAGATTTGGGATCGAGCAAAGGCCACTGGGTGTCGACCGAGAAGGGAGCAGATCAAGCATCCGATGGACCGTTCCGCTCTCCTCCCCCAAGGAGGGAAGGTTGGCGGTCTCGGTCTCTGACCACCGCTGGGTGGAGGCCTGATGGTAGTGCAGATAGTGAGCCACTCGAAGGGAGGGGACATGGTTCTGCAGTGTGCGCGCACCTCCATGTGCACACTCCGATGTGTCGCCATGGCTAGTAAACAGCAGAACCTGTAAAACTGAAAATGTGCAGGTGGGCTTCTTGAGGCCCTACCCGCCATGTCTCGGCCCGCACCACCACTTGACCACCAGGGGGGATCTAAATTTGGATCTGGGATTCTTTGACTGGGTGACCAGGGAATTAGATCGGAGAGGGCGGATCTGGCCTATCTGGATTTCAGTAAGGCCTTCGATTCCATTCCACAAAGAAGACTTTTGAACAAGCTGGGCAGCCTGGGAGTGGATCACAAGGTGGTAACTGGGTTAGGAACTGGCTGAGGGATAGAAGACAGAGGGCGGTGGTAAATGGAGCTCAATCTGAGGAAAGGAGGGTGACCAGTGGGGTGCCACAGGGATCAGTGACAGGCCCAGTCCTGTTCAATGTCTTCATAAGTGACATTGCGGAGGGGCTGGAAGGGAAGGTGTGCCTCTTTGCAGAGAGATCTACGACAGGGTGGACACTCTGGGAGGCACGGTAAAAAACAGGAGGGACCTAGGTAAACTGGAGGAATGGTCTAGAGTGTGGCAGCTGAGATTCAATGCGAAAAAGTGTAAAATCATGCATTTGGGGCGCAAGAACCCAGGGGAGGATTACATGATGGGGGGAGATACTGACAATCACCAAACAAGAAAGGGATTTGGGGTAATTATATCAGATGACCTAAAGGCAGCCAAACAATGTGCCAGGGCTATGTGGAGAGCCAGTGAAATGCTGGGGTGCATACATTTGGAGTACTGTGTCCAGTTCTGGAGGCCGTATCTCCATAAGGACATGGACAGGGTGGAGACAGCTCAAAGAAGGGCAACAAAGATGGTGCAGGACCTGCACCGAAAGTCATATCAGGAGAGACTGGGACACCACAATATGTATACCTGGAGGAGAGGAGAGACTGGGGAGATATGATAAAAACCTACAAATATCTAAAGGGCATAAATAGGGTACTGAAGGGTAGCATCTTTCTGAAAAGGAGATGTTCAGGAATGAGGGGGTATGACATGAGGTTGGAAGGGGGTAGACTAAGGGGTCACGTGAGGAAGTATTTCTTCATGAAAAGGGTGGTGGATGCATGGAAAAGACTCTCAGCAAAGGTGGTGGGGCAAACACAGTGGGGGGAATTAAAAAATGCATGGCACAGGAATAGTGGAACTTCAGCGATGGGAAAGATAAAGTAAAGTTCAAGGAGGGTCTGCTGTTTTTGCAGTAGGTAGGGAAAATGGGCAGACTGGATGGGCCTAGCAGTCCTTATCTGTTGTCAATTTCTATTTTTCTTTGGATGTGTGCACCTTGAGAGATGCCCCCAACCTCACCACGGGGCAATCTGTTGGGGACATAGTCCTGGGGGAGATGGATGCTGGTTGGGGGGAGCAGGATCAGGGCTGAGAGCATGCCCACCTGCACCAGCAAGGGAAAAAGCTTTATGAAACAAAAATTAGGGATGCCCCTTCTAATATGGTACAAGTGAGAGGTATGGACAGAGGGATTCTGTGGTGTAAAATGAGGGATATCTGTCCTACTATGGGACAGGTGAGAGTGTGGACAGAGGGATTCTGAGGGGTAAAATGAAGGAGGTCCCTCCTAATATGGGACAAGTGAGAGGTATGGACAGGGGGTTCTGTGGGGTAAAAGGAGGGATGCCTCTCCTAATATGGGACAGTTGAGAGGTATGGACAGGGGGGTTCTGTGGGGTAAAATGAGGGATGTCCCTCCTAATGTGGGACAGTTGAGAGGTATGGACAGAGGGGTTTCTGAGGGGTAAAATGAGGGATGTCCCTCCTAATGTGGGACAGTTGAGAGGTATGGACAGAGGGGTTTCTGAAGGGGTATGACAATGTTCCCTGTAATGTGGGACAGCTGAGAACTATGAACAGAGGGATTCTGAGGGGCAAAATGAGGGGCATCCCTCCTGTTGTGGGACAGTTGAGAGGTAAGGACAGAGGAACTCTTGAGGGGTAAAATGAGGGGCATCCCTTCTATTGTGGGACATTTGAGAGGTAAAGACAGAGAAAAAAAAAAAAGAAATCTAATACCAGTTTTCATGAGGACAGATGACTCTCACTCCCAGCCACTAGCTGAAGAGTTGCATAGTTTGGTGATGACATCACCTGCGTGGGAATCAATGGTACCAGGTCATAAAACAAGAATTCCTTCACCGGAAGGCATTGTGGTTGGTAACAGAGCAAAGAGGAGAGAGCCTCGACAGGGTGGGGGATCAGCTGAGAATTCTTTATGAAACAGGAGGTCATGGGAGTCAGTTCCCGACAGGGATTTATGTACATCGGGGCATAAATCTTCGGAGGAGGGGCTTTTTGATGATGTGGCTACCAGCCCATGGAGGAGAGGGCGGCTGGGGTTGGAAATCCTTCCTGCCTGGAATAATGATGGCAGAACCTCAAAAGATTATGAAGTTCTAAAAGGATCTGCTAAACTAGAAAAGTTCTGATTATCAGAGCCTTATCAGAACTTTCCAGTTTAAAGTTTAGAACCTGTTTTATCATCATTTCCACCAATAAGCTACTGTCATTGAAGAGAAAAAACAACTTAGAGTGGTACTATGTTAAATATAATTAGTGTCATATAGTTAGTACCCCTTGTGCAACACCACTGTGAGTTGAGCACTTAATATAGATTGAGCTTGCTGGGTACTTTTTCCACCTCCAGCAAGGACCAGTCAATATAATTAGTGTCAGATAGCTAGTTAGTACCCCTTGTGTAACACCACTGTGAGTATGACACTTAATACAGATCGGGCTCACTGCGTCCCTTCTCCACCTCCAACAGGGACCAGTCTATATAATTAGTGTCAGATAGCTAGTTAGTACCCCTTGTGTAACACCACTGTGAGTATGACACTTAATACAGATCGGGCTCACTGCGTCCTTTCTCCACCTCCAGCAAGGATCAGTAAATATAATTAGTGTCAGATAGCTAGTTAGTACTCCTTGTGTAACACCACTGTGAGTATGAGCACTTAATACCGATCGGGCTCACTGGGTCCTTTCTCCACCTCCAGCAAGAACCAGTAAATATAATTAGTATCATATAGCTAGTTAGTATCCCTTGTGTAACACAACTGTGACTATGAGCACTTAATACAGATGGGGCTCACCGAGTCATTTCTCCACCTCCAGCAAGGATCAATAAATAGAATTAGTGTCATGTAGCTAGTTAGTACCCTTTGTGTAACACCACTGTGAGTATGAGCATGTAATACAGATCGGGCTCACTGGATCCTTTCTCTTCCTCCAGCAAGGACCGATAAAAATAATTAGTGTCATATAGCTAGTTAGTACCCCTTGTGTAACACCACTGCCAGTATGAGCACTTAATACAGATCGGGCTCACTGGGTCCTTTCTCCATCTCCAGCAAGTACCAGTCAATATAATTAGTGTCATATAGCTAGTTAGTACCTCTTGTGTAACACAACTGTGAGTATGAGCACTTAATACAGATCGGGCTCACTGGGTCCTTTCTCCACCTCCAGCAAGGAACAGTAAATATAATTAGTGTCATATAGTTATTTAGTACCCCTTGTGTAACACCACTGTGAGTATGAGCACTTAATACAGATCGGGCTCACTGGATCCTTTCTCTTCCTCCAGCAAGGATCAGTAAATATAATTAGTGTCATATAGCTAGTTAGTACCCCTTGTGTAACACCACTGTGAGTATGAGCACTTAATACAGATCGGGCTCACTGGGTCCTTTCTCCACCTCCAGCAAGTACCAGTCAATATAATTAGTGTCATACAGCTAGTTAGTACCCCTTGTGTAACACAACTGTGAGTATGAGCACTTAATACAGATGGGGCTCACCGAGTCATTTCTCCACCTCCAGCAAGGATCAATAAATAGAATTAGTGTCATGTAGCTAGTTAGTACCCTTTGTGTAACACCACTGTGAGTATGAGCATGTAATACAGATCGGGCTCACTGGATCCTTTCTCTTCCTCCAGCAAGGACCGGTAAAAATAATTAGTGTCATATAGCTAGTTAGTACCCCTTGTGTAACACCACTGCCAGTATGAGCACTTAATACAGATCGGGCTCACTGGGTCCTTTCTCCATCTCCAGCAAATACCAGTCAATATAATTAGTGTCATATAGCTAGTTAGTACCTCTTGTGTAACACAACTGTGAGTATGAGCACTTAATACAGATCGGGCTCACTGGGTCCTTTCTCCACCTCCAGCAAGGAACAGTCAATATAATTAGTGTCATACAGCTAGTTAGTACCCCTTGTGTAACACAACTGTGAGTATGAGCACTTAATACAGATCGGGCTCACTGGATCCTTTCTCTTCCTCCAGCAAGGATCAGTAAATATAATTAGTGTCATATAGCTAGTTAGTACCCCTTGTGTAACACCATTGCCAGTATGAGCACTTAATACAGATCGGGCTCACTGGATCCTTTCTCTTCCTCCAGCAAGGATCAGTAAATATAATTAGTGTCATATAGCTAGTTAGTACCCCTTGTGTAACACCACTGTGAGTATGAGCACTTAATACAGATCGGGCTCACTGGGTCCTTTCGCCACCTCCAGCAAGGACCAGTAAATATAATTAGTGCCATATAGCTAGTTAGTACCCCTTGTGTAACACCACTGTGAGTATGAGCACTTAATACAGATCGGGCTCACTGGATCCTTTCTCCACCTCCAAAAAGGACTGGTACATGTAATTAGTATTATACAGCAAATCAGCACTCCTTGTGTAATGCCACTGAGTTGAATATTATAATAGAATTTGGCTACCACTATGAGTATGATCACTTAATACAGATCTGACACATAGTCCGTTCTCCACTTTTGCAAATGGGAGATATGGAGTAAGCCTTGCCTTGGCGCATTTATGCTGCGATTCTTTGTCATTTTTGCTGGTTTTCTTATTTTTGGCCCACCATAACTCAAATTCGTAAGACCACATAAGGGCTGGTTCACTTTTTCTGGGGCGGGATACAGATGAGGTAACACTGATGAGTCTTGAGAAGGAGGAAATGCCTGTCTGTGTCTTCTGTTTGCACCCTTTACAGTTTGTGTGAGAGGCCATTTGACACCATACATGCCTGCTAAAATTAGAAACAGTATAAATGTTCAGAGTGATTTGCATATACATCCCATGATGCTTTGCATTATTGGGGTATTGTGATTTTGTATTTGTTTAAAACTTGTCTTAGTTGTCATTGCCTTGTTCAGGCAACCCTTGCTTCAGTGCTTTTGTGCTGAAATTCCTTGTCTTTTTGGCTTGTTTTCTTATTTTGGGCCCACCGTGACCCAAATCCACAAAACTACATAAGGGCTGGTTTGTTTCCCGGTTGGTTATTACAAATGTGAGGCACACTGGTGAGTCTTGAGGAGGAAGAAACATCTGTCCGCATCTTCTGTTGTCAGCTTTTACAGTTTGCGTCATGTGACAGATCATTTGGCACTATGCACTCCTGCTTAAAGCAGGACCAGTCTAAAGTTTCATAGTGATTTGCATATATATATATATATATATATATATATATATATATCCCATGATGCTTTGCAGTATTGTGGTATGTATGATTTTGTATTTGTTTGAAACGTGGCTTTGTTACCAGTGCCCTTTTTGGGTAACACTTGCCTCTATGGAAAAGGAGGACTTGCATGGGCCTAAGCCACACATTCCGTGGCCCACATGGGCCTTGGTGAATATGAGATGCACACAGCCTTGAGCCATTCTGACTGAAAAAATACAACCGTTAACAAACTGTGTGACCTCATTAGGGACAGGCTGTTGCCCACTACCAGACACTCATAAGCCATGTCTGTAGCTATCAAAGTAATGTGCATTCTGGCATATTATGCCACATGGCCATTCCAGTGTGTGGCAGGAGACATGACAGGGGTGAATCGGTCATCCGTGTCATGTGCTGTGTGACAGTTCCATCCACTGGCAGCTTTACCTCCTCACACCTCCTCTTCTTCCACTATTATCAACCCTTCATATCTGTCCACCCCACCTTTAATCCCAACACTACCTTTGCTTTGACTGCTTCCTTTGGCAAGCTACTCCAGCTGTCCGACACCCTCTTGGTGAAGAAGCACTTCCTCACATCGTTCTTGAATTTACCCCCAAACAATTTGTATTCATACCTTACTAGTGCAGGTCCCTTTGCTACTTTTGAACAATTTCTGATATGCTATTTTGTTGTTCCCCCCAATGTAATTAAAGCTTTCTATTCTGCATACCATGAATAATTTTGGAAGCCCTCTTCTGTACTGTTTCTAGACAATCTCTGTCTTTCAGAATGTGATGGCTATGTATTTATCTTGTGTTTTAGTGACCATTTGTATATCTTTGTATGGATTGTGTTTGGTATATTTGTGTATCTCTGTGTGCTGTGTTTCAGTGTCTGTGTATATTTGCATAGCGTGTGTGAATGTACGTCTGCGTGTGTCTGTGTAATGCTTGTCTGTTATCTCTCTTTTTTTGCATTTCAGTGTCTTTGTGTTTTTGGATAGCACGTGTAAGTATGTGTCTGTGTAATATTTGTATATTTCCATCTGTTGTGTTTCAGTGCCTGTGTGGATTTGTGTAGCACATGTCTCTGTATGTGTGCCTGTATAATGCTTGTTTGTGTATTTCCATCTGTTGTGCTTCAGTGTCTGAGTTTATTTATATGGTGTGTGGTACAGAAACATAGACAATGACAACAGAAAAAGACGAGTGGTCCATCCAGCCTGCCCATAGTTCCCTATCAAACCTGGGACCTATTGTCCCTGCAAGATACTAGCCCTCAGTACTGCCCCCAGATCCTCCTCCCTACTACTACTGCCCCGGGTAGTAGTAGTAGTAGTAAGTACTACTACTACTGCTGTGAGTAACCACTATAGATTTCTGTGTTTAATATTTGTCGGTATAACTCTATGTGTTATGTTTCAGTGTTTTGTGTGTGTGTGTGTGTGTGTGTAACTCCTGTCTGTGAATTTCTATGTGTTGTGTTTCAATGTCTGTTTGTAATTGTACTGTGTGTGTGGTATGTGTAATACTAGCCTGCTTATCTGTGTGTGTTGTAGTTCAATGTCTGTCTGTATTTGTATTGTGTGTATGGTGTGTACAATACTTGTCTGTGTATTTCTATGTGTTGTGTTTCAGTGTCTGTATATGTATATGTATGGTGTGTGGTATGTGTAGTACTTGTCTGTGTATATCTGTGTTGTGTTTCAATGTCTGTGTGTATTTTTATGTTGTGTGTGGGATGTGTGTATAATACTTGTTGGTGTATCTCTATGTGTTGTGTTTCAGTGTGTGTGTATTTGTATTGTGTGTGTAGTTTCTGTAGTACTTATCTATGTATCTTTATGTGTTGTGTTTCAATGTCTGTGTGCATTTTTATGTTGTGTGTGGGATGTGTGTATAATACTTGTCGGTGTATCTCTATGTGTTGTGTTTCAGTGTGTGTGTATTTGTATTGTGTGTGTAGTTTGTGTAGTACTTGTCTATGTATCTCTATGTGTTGTGTTTCAGTGTCTGTGTGTATTTGTATTGTGTGTGTAGTTTTTGTAGTACTTGTCTGTGTATCTCTATGTGTTGTTTCAATGTCTGTGTGTATTTTTTATGCTGTGTGTGGGATGTGTATAATACTTGTCGGTGTATCTCTATGTGTTATGTTTCAGTGTGTGTGTATTTGTATTGTGTGTGTAGTTTGTGTAGTACTTGTCTATGTATCTCTATGTGTTGTGTTTCAACGTCTGTGTGTATTTGTATTGTGTGTGTAGTTTCTGTAGTATTTGTCTGTGTATCTCTGTGTGTTGTTTCAATGTCTGTGTGTATTTTTATGCTGTGTGTGGGATGTGTGTATAACACTTGTTGGTATCTCTTTTTGGTGCATTTCAGTGCCTGTGCGTATTTGTATAGCACGTCTGTGTATCTGTGCATACATATGCTTGTGTGTGCCTGTGTGTGTTACAGTATTAGTATTAGTGTAGTACTTTAGGTGTCTGTATGTGCACTTCAGACTGATCAGTTGCTAGCAAGTTGAGGGGCAATGGTGTTGGTCTACTTTGAAAGATTAGCTGAGACAGCAGGCTGCCAGAGCTATTTATAGCCCTGTCATGACTTCTGTAGTTGTGTAAGTGCCCCCACTTCCCCAGAGAGCAGCAGGATCTGAATCAGAGACACTCACCCTGAGTGATCACTTTCCCAAATGTCTTTCGCCGGTCACACTTATACAACAGAACACCTTTTGTCTCGCTCATAAATTCCTTCTCCCTTCCCATCATTTCTCGGAGCTGCTCTGCCCCCACATCCAAAATAAAAATCACATAAAAAAAGTCTTCTGTTCGAGCAAAGAAGCCACCCAACTGCCAAAACCACAAGTCATGAAAGGGGTCCCCCAGTGCTGACCCCCTCTCAGTTAGCAGTCCAGGACGCTGGCAGGAATCTTAGTCATGTTAGGAGTCGTGCTGACCAGTCCCGCTCACACCACAGGAAAGGAAGGAGGCACTGAATGACCAGTCGGATGCCTCATGTCCTCTGTTTACACATCATGTGTCATATGTCTTGGCTGTGGAATGGGAGTGGTGGTGTTAAGGATGGCTGAAATACCCAGCTACCAGCGCCTGCTCATGGCGGCTGAATGCCAGCCATTTGCTTTGCTGTCTTTTCACCTGACTGTAGTGTCTCCCCTCCCACCATTACCATATTAGACTGGTATTCTAGGCAGCTGGCATACTGTGCAACAATACCCAATGCCCCCCCATGTGTATGGGGCATGGCAGCATCCTTGTAAATAACTGGAAACTTGGTCACCACCCTCCCTTTCAGTGGAGTGGCTACTGCAGGCAGCAGACCTCAGCTGTTCTTTCTTATCTGAGATTTGGACTGCTGGCTGGCAGACTTTTATTTTAAATATTAAAACATTTAACCCCTGCCTTTCTGGAAAAAAATAACTTATAACCACTGCAGGGTTCTCCAGAACTACTGAGATTCCTATATTTTCCAGGGGATGCAGTACCTGGACAAGCTGAACTCTGCTGACCTCTCTGCTCCTGCTGTTCTCCCTAAAGGGCTGCCAACAGTTGGTACAGGTAGGGGGCATCCCATCCCCTCCACCACCCATTCAGGCTGGGGTCCCACAAGGCTCCATCCTGGGTCCCATCCTCTTCACCATTTTCCTGAACAATCTCCCCTCTGCCTGTGCCAACTCGTATATTCACATGTATGCAGACGATATAATCATCTTAATCTCCGGTACCTTACTGCAGCAGTGGAAGGCTTGCTCCAGCAAGACTTCCACGACGCCCTGCATTGGTTCCACTCCAAGAAACTCTTGATCAACACTAAAATAAAAAAGTATCCATGGGCTTCGGCACAGCCTGGAACTAGCCAGGATATCCACCCTCCCTGCCTTCTCCACCTTGGGTGGCACCCCGCCTTCGGAGCGGTTCAGTCTTTCAAGTACCTCGGTGTGTGGCAACACAGTAAGCTTGACTTCTCTGCCCGCACTTATGTCATCCATGCCACGCACCACCTCAACCTCGATGCTTTGTACCACAACAAAGACAGCTTCTCCCTGCAAGTCCATCAAGAGCTTGTTACCAAAATGGTGCTCCCAGTCTTCGACTACATGGATGTGGTCAACGGCACCCCCCCCCCTTCTCTTGCCAGATAGGACACTGCTTTATAAGAATACAGGAATAAAAAACAGGTTCATTAAAGCAGCATTAACTATTTCTTTCCATAGTTATGAATCATTAAAATTCATACTAAAGATTCAGTAGTTTACAAACTTTAGTTTAAAAATATACATAAAGCATAGAGAAACTGAACATATATGCTATTAAATGTAATAGATTAGTGAAATAGCACCATGAATTATATCCAGAATGTTGTCTTAATTAGGCTATAGGGCTTAGCTGCATTATATAAAATGTCAGTCCCTACAATTTTGTCACTTTTACTCAGTTTTGATTATTTCCAAGCAACTAAGTTCTATGCCTTATAACACTGCAACTAGGTCCCATACCTTATAACAATGCAACTAAGTTCTATGCTTTGTAACACTGCAACTAGGCCCATTGCCTTATAACACTGCAACTATGTCCTATGCCTTATAACAATGCCACTATGTTCTATGCCTTATAACAATGCAATTAGGTCCTATGCCTTATGACAATGCAACTAGGCCCAGTGCCTTATAACAATGCACCTAGGTCCTATGCCTTATAATGATGCATCTGTGTCATATGCCTTATACCAATGCAACTGAGTCCTATGTCTTATGACAATGCAACTAGGTCCTATGTCTTATATTAACAATATAGCTGGGTCCTATGCCTTACAATAATGCAACTATGTCCTGTGCCTTATAACAGTGCAACTCGGTTCTATGCCTTATAGCAATGCAACTATGTCCTATGCCTTATAACAATGCAACCGTATCTGATGCATTACAACAATGTAACTAACTCCTGTGCCTTATAACAATGCAACTAGGTCCTATGCTTTATAACACTGCAACTGAATCCGACGCCTTACAACAATGCAACTAAGTCCTATGCCTTATAACAATGCAAGTAGGTCCTATACTTTATAACAATGCACCTGAATCCGACGCCTAACAACAATGCAACTAAGTCCTATGCCTTATAACAATGCAACTAGGTCCTGTGTCTTATAACAATTCAGCTAAGTTCTATGCCCTATAACACTGCAACTAGGCCCCATGCCTTATAACAATGCAACTAAGTTTTGTGCCTTATAACAATTTAACTATGTCCTAAGCCTTATAACAATGCAACTAGGTTCTATGCCTCATAACAATGCAATTATGTCCTATGCCTTATAACACTGCAACTAGGTCCTATGCCTTATAACAATGCAACTAAGTCATATTCCTTATAATAATCCTGCTAAGTCCTGCAACTAGGTCCTATGCCTTATAACAATGTAACAAGGTCCTATGATATATAATAATGCAACTAGGTCCCGTGCCCTTATAAAAATGCACCTGCATCCTATGCCTTGTAACAATGCAACTAGGTCTTATGCCTTATAATAATGTAACTATGTCCTATGTCTTATAATAATGCAACAAGGTCCTATGCTTTATAACAATGCAACTCGGTCCTATACCTTACAACAATGCAACTAAGTCCTATGCCTTGTAACAAAGCAATCGGGTCCAATGCCTTATAACAGTGCAGCTGGGTCCTATGCCTTATAACAATGCAACTAGGTCCCATGCCCTTATAAAAATGCACCTGCATCCTATGCCGTGTAACAATGCAACTAGATCCTATGCCTTATAACAATGCAACTAGGTCCTATGCCTTGTAACAATGCAACTAGGTCCTATGCAACTAGGTCCTATACCTTATAACAATGCAACTAGGTCTTATGCCTTATAACAGTGCAACTAGGTATCATGCCTTACAAAAATGCAACTATGTCCTACGCCTTATAACAATGCAACTAGGTTCTATGCCTTATAACAATGCAACTATGTCCTATACCTTATGACACTGCAACTGAATCTGACACATTATAACAATGCAATTAAGTCATATGCCTTATAACACTGCAACTAGGTCCTATGCCTTATAACACTGCAGCTAAGTCCTATGCCTTATACCAATGCAACTATGTCCTATACCTTATGACACTGCAACTGAATCTGACACATTATAACAATGCAGCTACGTCATATGCCTTATAACACTGCAACTAGGTCCTATGCCTTATAACAATGCGGCTAAGTCCTATGCCTTATAACAATGCAACTAGGTCCTATGCAACTAAGTCATATTCCTTATAATAATCCAGCTAAGTCCTGCAACTAGGTCCTATGCCTTATAACAATGCAACTAGGTATCATGCCTTACAACAATGCAATTAGGTCCTATGCCTTATAACAATACAACTGGGTCCTATGCCATATAACAATGTAACTGGGTCCTATGCCATATAACGTAATTCCCCATAAATAAGTATATATCTTCCCTGGTGGTCCAGTGGATCCCCCAATCCCCCCCCTTAAATAAGTATATATCTTCCATGGTGGTCTAGCAGACTCCCTTCCCCTCCCAATAATTGATCTCCCCCATAAATAATACATATCTTCCCAGGTGATCTAACAGACTCCCTCTATCCCCACCTCCCTAGTCGTCTAGCAGACCCTGATCTTCCCCAAAGCCATTTCTATAACATTCCCTGGTGATCTAGTGGATCTCCCACCCTTTCCACCCCGGCAGGCAGTACCCCACCACCCCGCTCCCTCATCCCCCCATCCGTTCCATGAGCCAGCGACCAGCACAGCCCTTCGCTCTCCATTACAGCCGACTGTGTCGTCAAGGGTTTATACTGTATACAGTCGCTCCTTGACAGCTCAGTCAGTGGCTAACCGTGGTAAGTGGAGGCTGTGCCGGTTTCCGACTCGTGGAAGAGACAGGGGAGCGGGGTGGTGGGGCACTGCCTGCCAGGGTAGGGGGGGTGAGGGTCCACTAGACCACCAGGGACTGTTACAGAAATGGTACTAGGTCTTATGCCATATAACAATGCAACTAGGTCCTTCACTTCATAGCGATATAGCTATAGAGGGGCAGTGACGAATGTCAGGTGGGATGAAGTTCCATTACTTAGGGGCTGCATAAGCAAAGGATGCTTCACCAGCATGAGTTCTGAACCTAGGGACAGCCAGCAGGGCATTATTACTAGACCTCAAAGGGTAGTCATTGCTCACCGGCATGGGCTAAGGGCTATACATTTATATGTCCTCAGAGCCACTCATTGTGGGATAAGAGTGAATTCACATACAGACATACGAACATATAAAGAAGCCAGCAGAAGAAGGCCATTTGGTCTATCAAGTCTGCTCGTATTGCAGGGTCCACAGCTTGAGCTACTGTCCCTGACCTCCCTCCCCACTCCTCCCATCCTCCCTACCCATGATTCTTACCTTCCCCTATGCCTATCCCAGCCCCTCTTAAAGCTGCCCACTATCTTCAATGAGATGACCTCTTCCGGCAGTGCATTCCAAGTGTCCACCACCCTCTCTGTGAAGAAGTGCTTTCTGACCTCCCTCCTAAACATCCCACCCTCCAGCTTAAGACTGTGCCCCCTCGTGTTATGGCTGCCACTCAGCTTAAAGGGACTCTTTTTATCAATCTTATTTATCCCTTTCAAGTACTTAAAGGTCCCCCTCTCTCTCCTGTCTTCCTGGGAGTACATGTTCAGTGCCCTCAACCTCTCCTCGTATGCCTTACTCTACTGACTCACTATCATCTTTGTAGCCCTCCTCTGGACCTTCTCCAGCAGGTTAATGTCCTTTTGAGATGTGGGCATCAGTATTGAACTCCATACTCTAGATGCTGCCTTACCAGTGACCTGTACAAGGGCAGTATAACCTCCTCTTTCCTACTACTGATCCCCCTAGATATGCATCCCAGCATCTTGTTTGCTTTTGCTGCTGCTTTCTTGCACTGCATGGAGTGCTTCAGGTCACTAGTGATCATCACCTCCAGGTCCTTCTCCTCTTCTGATGCAGATACTCGGAATCTACCCAGGTAATACTCTAAACTAAAACTGGATATATGACAGTAATTATATTGACTGGTCCTTGCTGGAGGTGGAGAAAGGATCCAGTGAGCCCGATCTGTATTAAGTGCTCATACTCACAGTAGTGTTACACAAGGGGTACTAACTAGCTATATGGCACTAATTATATTGACTGGTCCTTGCTGGAGGTGGAGAAAGGATCCAGTGAGCCCGATCTGTATTAAGTGCTCATACTCACAGTGGTGTTACACAAGGGGTACTAACTAGCTATATGACACTAATTATATTTACTGGTTCTTGCTGGAAGTGGAGAAAGGACCCAGTGAGCAGGATCTGTATTAAGTGTCATACTCACAGTGATGTTACACAAGGGGTACTAACTAGCTATATGACACTAATTATATTTACTGGTTCTTGCTGGAAGTGGAGAAAGGACCCAGTGAGCAGGATCTGTATTAAGTGTCATACTCAGTGATGTTACACAAGGGGTACTAACTAAATATATAACACTAATTATATTTACTGGTTCTTGCTGGAGGTGGAGAAACGACCCAGTGAGCCTGATCTGTATTAAGTGTCATACTCACAGTGGTGTTACACAAGGGGTACTAACTAGCTATATGCCACTAATTATATTTACTGGTACTTGCTGGAGGTGGAGAAAGGACCCAGTAAGCCCGATCTGTAGTAAATGCTCATACTCACAGTGGTGTTACACAAGGGTTACTAACTAGCTATCTGACACTAAGCATATTTACTGATCCTTGCTGGAGGTGGAGAAAGGACCCAGTGAGCTTGGTCTGTATTAAGTGTCATACTCACAGTGGTGTTACACAAGGAGTACTAACTAGCTATATGATACTAATTATATTTATTGGTCCTTGCTGGAGGTGGAGGAAAGACCCAGTGAGCCCGATCTGTATTAAGTGTTCATACTGACAGTGGTGTTACACAAGGGGTACTAACTAGCTATATGGCACTAATTATATTTACTGGTCCTTGCTGGAGTTGGAGAAAGGACTCAGTGAGTCCGATCTGTATTAAGCGTGCATACTCAGTGGTGTTACACAAGGGGTACTAACTAGCTGTATGACACTAATTATATTGACTGGTCCTTGCTGGAGGTGGAGAAAGGACTCAGTGAGTCCGATCTGTATTAAGTGCTCATACTCACAGTGGTGTTACACAAGGGGCAGTAACTAGCTATCTGACACTAATTATATTGACTGGTCCCTGCTGGAGGTGGAGAAAGGACCCAGTGAACTTGATCTGTGTTAAGTGATCATACTCACAGTGGAGTTACACAAGGGGTACTAACTAGCTACATGACACTAGTTATATTTACTGGTCCTTGCTGGAGGTGAAGGATGAACCCAGTAAGACTGATCTGTATTAAATGATCATACTCACAGTAGTGTTACAGGAGGGGTATTAACTAGCTACATGGCACTAATTATATTTACTGTCATACCACTCCAAGTTGTTTTTAGAGTCTTTTGACTTCATTGGCAATAGCTTAGAGTGAACAATGATGGTTAAAACAGTGTTTGTGCTTGAAACTAAAAGGTTCTGATAGGGCTCAGATAACTATCAGAACTTTTTAAACTTATCTGGGCCTTTGAGAACCTCAGAACCATTTGTGTTTCTCTCATCCCCTTTCAAGGTAACTCTTACTTGTCATTTGTGCATTCCAGTGACTAGGACTGTTCAAGTATTCCATAGCGTATAGTCTACTGGGACTCAAATATAATCCATGCAGACTTTTAAAGGGTAACTCCTATAGAGTCCCTAAGTACAGCAGCATCTGCAGACACATCCGATTAGGGCTTTTAACATAAAAGTACATTTTTATTTACCTGCTGCCTCGGAATTTTAATTAAATAGATCTGCCCTGTCAATAATGGCCGCAGAGCCCCGGGTGGACATTTCACACACTCCGGGTGGCTTCTGCCGATAAGGTTATGCTAATAACGGCTACCAACAAATGACAAATGCTGGTAGCCCTCATGAGCATAACCTTCATGGCAGCAGCTGCCTGGAGTGCACGAGATGTCCACTCAGGGCTCTGCGGCCATTATGGATAGAGCGGATCTTTTTAATTAAAATTCCGAGGCAGCAGGTAAATAAAAAATTTACTTTTTTGTTAAAAGCCCTAATCGGGTTTTGCTGCAACCACTGCTGCACTTAGGGACTCTATAGCAGTTTCCCTTTAAACTAAATCAGCCTACCTTGTAGCTGTTTGAAGCTTCGGTTGGCCATTCTCCATAACGCATCCCATTGAGTAGGGGGGCGTTTGAGTGAAAGTTCTTCTTCTCAAGTATCCTTGGCCTTTTGTGTTGGACAGGAAGACCATGTGTTATTAATTAGCAGTTTATACGTAAAGCTAGCATCTCTCTTAAGGGACCCTAATTTAATCAGTCAATTCTATTTATCATTCCTCGGAAGAATGTAGCCATCTGGTAGGCTGACCTTGCTCACGTGCTTTGGGACTGCCCCAGAATTCGTGATCTTTGGTACTCTGTGCACATGATATGCTTGAAAGTCACCAAAATTCATATCCTCCCTCCCTTCCGATTGACATTTGTACTGGGAATATTCCCTGAACACCTAGGTTTAGACATATATCAGAAGATTTGGGTCTGCCACGCCTCCCTAAGTGGTAAGTGCCTCATTTTAAAAAATGGGAAAGGTACCATTACACTCTCTTTACAAGAGTGGTATGCGCAAATGGAATTTTTTATCCAGCAATGAGAGGATTTATTATTTGTTACATGACAGATTGGATATTTTTCATAACATATGGTCACCCTTTGTTGAACTGAAATAAAAAGATTGTGTTTTGAGGACAGTAATACTCTATGTTCTTGCATATGCCAGGATTATACCATGTTTTCTATATCCTGTTTGATATTGCTACATGCTTGTAAGCAATGTAATTACACAGCCATTGCCTGGTGCTGTGATGTACCCCTCCTACTTTGTACTCCTCCTCCTCCTGTACTTATTGTGAATACTGTACTGCTTCTATGTAATTAATCCCGGGTTGCCCCTGAAAAAGGGAGCCTTGGTTCCACTGGGCTTACCCAGTTAACAAAATGAAATAAAGAAATAAATAGTAATAATCTAGATACGCTATGATTACGCTTCCTTTACAGTATCTTAGTGTTAAATGTGAGAACAGAATGATCTCTTGCCTAGAATAATTGCAGTACAGGGGTAGTTTAGGAATTTCTGTAAAAAATGCTTATTGTTATTGAGGTGACTACTTGTATCGTTACTATGACTTTTGTTTATGAATTGTTTTTTATGTTTTTCTTGAACTTCAATAAAAATTATTATGGAAAAAATAACTCTTGCTTCAGCGCTTTTGCACAGATACCCTTATCTTTCAAATTGATTTTCTGCATGTGTGCATAAGGACCGACACAAGGGAGAAACTGTACTCAAACCCCATCACAGTCAACGGTTGTTACGGGAAAGTGCTGAGTTACTGTTGCCAAAGTGCTTATAATGGTGGGCGTCTTTAATTGGGCAAGCCGGCATGAGACTGCGGTTTTTTGGGGTAGCGGGGATAGTTGGGAAAGGTCAGTGTGTCAGCAGTTGCATCCTGGGTCTCTTTGTATCACATGGTATTCCTGCCTTAAAACATTCGAGTCATTCACACAATGTCTGTACTGTGTGACTCAGGCAAGCTTTGGGTCAGTGTGTGAATGTGTGTGTCTCTCAGTGTGAACGCGAGAGTGAGTCTTCATGTGCAGAATGATTTCCTGCCAAGTCACTGCGATTATATGGATTTCCCAAACCCCAGCAAAAGAAAGCAGTGATTCTGTCATCTTTTCATCCTTTGATTAGTATTATGTGAAAAAAAAACACAGTTGCCCTTCAGCCTGCACCCTTCCCCCACACTGTCCTTGGCTGAGTCACTTGAGCCAATGTCCGAAACTTTCCCGAAACCTGTGATTCCTGTCTGACATTTGTGTTTTGTGATTGACAAGAGGTGGCCCAGATTTACTGGAGGGAGGGGTTGGGGGAAAAGTGTCCGAGTGAAGTGCAAATGTGACGAAAATACATCCGCACTCAGCAGGCTCACTGTAGCAGAAGGCATGTACTGGGACTTTGTAGGTCCCCTGAATGAGCGAGTAAAACTTTAGAAATCAGATTTACGGGCATGGCTCAGCTTGTCTTTCAAATTCAAACATCTAGTCTCCCTCCTTCTCATCAATTCACCTGGACACTAAACTAGAACTGTACTCCCCCAAGTCCAACATGGTATACAGAACTGCCCCTACTTAATTGTTTAGTGAGTTATCGTCACCTAAAGGACTGAGGGGGAGATTCATGTTCTGTCTACTAGCTCGTCTTTGGCTGGCCAAAGGTGGGAGGAAAAAGGGCACCCACCCCATCCAGTCAGGGTGAAGGAAATACAAGTCCCACAAGTCTGACAGAAGGAAAATGGAAGTGGTAGAATCCCTTGTCCATTCTCCTGTTTCCACCCTTGTTTTCATCTGCAACCACCCTATAGCATTCATGGGAGGTTACTGTTACTTAATAGGGCTGTCGTGGGGGATCTTATGGTACAGCTAGACTCCAAGCATGCAAACATGAAGTTTGGGAGAGAGAGGATAATGAAGCAGAGTGGTTCTGTCTGCTGAAACTTCATGAGAGGAGTCTCTTATGCCATAAGCGGCATGCCTCGGAGACCCTATTATCTTATTACAAATCACTCAAGTTTAGCTTGAATGATTTATAATAAAGTCTTCTTTAATTTTATTATGCCATCCTTCCCTTTGGCCCCGAAATGGGGCACTCCTTCCTCGTGCTCCTACTCGAGAGCACGCTATACACAGGAGAAGAGGTAAAATACAAACATACTAATATACTAAGAAGCCAGCAGAATAGGCCCTCTGGTCTATCGAGTCTGCTTGGTGATCAGTGCCCATACAAGGCACTGCCATGGCTCTCCCGTCCCATCCCCCGGGGGGCACTGAGATGCAGCCTCCCCTTATACTTATCCCACCCTTTCTTGAACCCCTCCAAAGTTTCAACTGCCACCAGTTCCATGGTCAGTGCATTCCAGGGATCCACCACCCTCTCAGTGAAATAACATCTCCTTGTCTCACCCCGTAGTCTCCCCCAACCAGCCTCATAGAGTGTCCCCTGGTGGACCCCTCTTTCCTCAGTTGAAGCACCCTTTTCCGGCTTACCCTATTTATCCCCTTGAGATATTTAAATACCTCAATCATGTCCCCTCAGTCCCTCCTCTCCTCCAGAGAGTACAGGTCAAGCTCCCCAAGCCTCTCCCCATACGGCATGCCCCCTAGGCCCTGTATCATTTTGGTCACCCACCTCTGGACCATCCCTAGGACAGCAATGTCCCTCTTTAATTAAGGATGCCAAAACTGCACAAAGTACTCAAGGTGCAGTCTAACCAGGCCATCGTATAGCAGAAGAACTACCTTCTTAGCCCAGTGGCGATGAGGGTTGAAGTGCTGGATGCCACACCTCGCTCCACACTGGTGGCCCGGGTTCGGGAATGGACTCGGGTCACTGGGGTCGGCAGGAATGGAGAGGGATTGAGCAACTGTGGACTGCTCTCCCTCTCTGGGAAAGGGGGCTCCCAGCTGTCGACACACTGGTGACCTCTGGCAGAGGCTGGGGGCGGTGGGCTGGCACTGCATGGAAGGGGTGAGCTTGGGGCATGGTACTGGGAGGAAACGTGTGCAAAAGTGTGCACGCTCCCTCCATTGGCGTCATTGCATGCCCCAGCCCACGTCAAGCCAGAAAAGGGAAATGCATGGTGTTTGGTCACGGTGGCTTGATGGCCGTCTGAGGGGAATGCCTGGCTTCGGGGCACCACTGCCTGATACTGGATCTAGTGTCGGTGGGGAGTGAGGGGGACTCCATGCCATGGGGGGGCAAGCCACGCGGGTAGATGGCAATGGGGGCTTCACTGGGGGCCAGGGAAGGATCGGCTGATGGCCGGAGATGGACGGATGCCAGGACATGAAAAAAATGCAGACAGAAGGGCCACACAGGTAAAAAGTACTAACTAAAAAAAAAAAGAAATACCTTCTGGCTCCTTGAGGTAATCCCCCTGGCTCTGCACCCAAGCATTTTATTGGCCTGGGCCGCAGACCTCCTACACTGCTCTGAGTTGTTAATTTTGGCATCCACCACCACCCTGAGGTCCTTCTCCCCCCTGGATACCTGCAGTATCTCACCACCCAAGGTATAAACATCAGCTGGATTTCTGGCCCCCAGGTGCAGGACCCTGCACTTCCCAGTATTAAACTTCAACTTCCAGGTTTGCAGCCACCCCTCTAGAGTCTCTAGGTCCCTCTGGAGGGCCAACCCTCCTTGCTCCCCTTCCACCACCGCCCCCAGCTTCGGGTCATCAGCAAATAGGTTAATTTCACTCCTGATACCCCTTCTAATATCAGAAACAAAAACGTTGAATAGGAGTGGGCCCAACACTGATTCCTGTGAGACCCCGCTAGAGTAGAGTGACTATGTGTACTAACCGGCTGAAATCAAGTTAATGATTTGTAATCAGGGATGCAGCTAAGAATTTTGGGGCCCAGGACAAGTCACTTGAAATGGGGCCCTGTCTCCCAAATCAGCTAATGCTGGGGGTAATGCCAGCACCTCAGGTGGGCCCCCCTGAGCTTGGGGTCTGGGATAACATCCCCGCTTGCCCCCCCCCTGCGGCCCTGTTGCCAGGACTATACCAGTCCTATGTTGCCTTGTTTTTTTGCCTAAATGGTTATGAGTGTAAACCTGTACGAAATGTAATACATGTTTTTTCCTGTTTACTGCTTTCATCCATCAGCAACAAAGAGCTAGTTTATTTCCTGAGTACACCCTGTACTCAGCTCCTGCACTGTCCTGGACTTTTCTGGTTGCCCCCCAGGTATAAATACGGAGCTCCTTTTTGACTCTGATGTGGCTGGCACGCAGTGAGAGCTTGGGGAACTCAGACACCCACTGAGTGTGCAGAGCCTTTGGCTGCGACTCACTGGGGGCTGCATGGTTAGGACAGGTGCAGGGTCCCAGGTCCAGTACAGCTCTGTTGCCTCCCCCCAGGGTGTAGGCCTCATGAGGCAGAGTCCTGGTGTGGGTCCGAAGGCAGGAGGGTGAGGGCCTGTTAGACGCTCACCCTCTAAGGCTGCTTGATGGAGATCACCAGTAAATGTCCTGTGCTTCAGAAAGAAGCCTTCAAGTTTTTCCTGCTGATCTCCAGGCTCCCAAGGGGGCAGTGAGCGCTGGACCTGTTTACCTGAGAGCCAGAGGTGCTGCAGAGACATCGAGGTCAGAGGGTAGGGTAACATGCAGTGAGCCCATTCTACCTCGGTATTTGGTGCTTATCCCAGTCATTTTACTCTTAAGAATCCCTCTGTCCTTATCTCTCAACTGTCCCACATTAGGAGGGACATCCGTTCACAGTGTTCCCAGACCTCATAAGCCCAGAACAGATCGACAGGTCTGTGTAGTGATACCAGACACCATGGACCCAGAGCAGTTTGGCAGGTTTGCGCATTGATTCCTGAACCCACCAACCCATTGGGGGGGGGAGAGAGATGGGGAGAGAGAGAGACAGAGACACAGAGAGAGAGGGGAGAGGGAGAGGAGAGACAGAGAGAGAGACAGAGAGAGAGGAGAGAGAGAGGGAGAGAGAGAGAGAGAGAGAGGGAGAGAGAGAGAGAGAGAGAGAGAGAGAGAGGGAGACAGAGAGAGAGAGAGAGAGAGAGAGAGAGAGAGAGACAGAGAGGAGAGACAGAGAGAGAGGAGACAGAGAGAGAGGAGACAGAGGAGACAGAGGAGACAGGAGAGAGGAGAGACAGAGAGGAGAGAGGAGAGACAGAGAGAGGAGACAGAGAGAGAGACAGAGGGGAGACAGAGAGAGAGACAGAGAGAGGAGACAGAGAGAGAGGGAGACAGAGAGAGAGAGAGAGAGAGAGAGACAGAGAGAGAGAGAGAGAGAGAGAGAGAGAGAGAGAGACAGAGAGAGAGAGAGAGGAGAGAGAGGGAGAGAGACAGAGAGAGAGAGACAGAGAGAAGGAGGAAAGGGAGATAGAAGGATGGATGGAAAGAGAGAGTAAGAGGAAAAAAGCAAGGGAAGGATTGAGAGTGGGAGAGGAGGAAGGAGGAGTTAAATGTAGGAAGAGGGAGAGGGAGGTAAGGTGCTCAACAACAAGGGGGACATGCTATGAAGCTGGGGGGGTAGATTCAGGAGAGACGTGAGGAAATACTTCTTCACAGAAAGAGTGGTGGATTCGTGGAATATCCTACCTGCCAAGGTGGTGGGGGCAAAAACAGTGGTGGGAGTTGAAGAATAAATGGGAAAGGTATAATTGGATCTCAGTGGAAAGGAATAAAGGGGAAGGAGAAAGAGACAGACATCAAGTGGGGTCTACGGTGACAATGTAGGTAGGGAAAAATGGGCAGACTGGGTGGGACAAGTGGTCTTATCTGCTGAAAAATTCTGTTTCTATGATAAATGGAGAGAAGGGAAGATGACTGAGGAGACAGAAAGAGAGGAAGGAGGGAAAGAGAAGGGCGAATGAAGGGAGAGAGCATGAGTAGAAAGCAAGGGAGTGGTTCAGAGCAGGAGAGGGAATGAAAAGAAAAGGGTAGATGAGGAGGGGAGCGAGATGAAGAGGAAGGGAGAATGGGAAAATAAATGAATAGATGAGGGGGGAGAGAAAAATAGACCAAGAGGGAGGCTCAGACAGAAGCTGGGATCAGCTTTCCTCTAAGACTGACAAGTTTCCAGTTTCCAGGAACCTGTTAAACAGTATCGTAAATCTGGATTTTTACAGAAGTAGCAGGTAACCCCCTGTAGCAGGCCAACTGCTGGTGTCTTTTCCGCAAGTTGTAAATTATTTCAGGTTGACCTCGACCTTGGGCGGGGTGTAATCATTTATGGTCCCTCCAACTCTCATATGAGCTCAGCAGTCCCTGCCAGGTGGGTGCACGCAGGTGAATTGCTGGGAGGGCAATTATCCTACTGAGACCGAACTGAGCTTTATCTGTTTCTCCCTTGGGCTCCTGGCATGAGCTTTTCTCTCTGTCTCTCTCTTTTTCTCTCCCTCTTCTCTTGTTCGGGCTGCTCTAGAACTAACAAACCAGGTCACATTAAAAAGAGCTTGTGTACTGCCTAAAACTAACACTAGTTGTAAAAAGCAGTCAGCTATTACCTTCTATTTCTGAGGTACTTTTTCCTTTCCCTTTGGTTAATTAGAAGAATATTTTTACCTGATGTTAGTAGGTTTGATGTGTGAAACAGAACTCTGCCTGGCAGCTGACATATCTTGCTCTACCCCCCACATCATCAGCATTGCAACCTCACCTGACTGTGACGTCACAGCTGCTCAGGGACAGCCACTCAGTAGCTGCCAGGTCAGTTACATAGAGACTATGTATATATCTATATCTATCTGTCTGACTGTCTGAAGACCGTATCTATCTATCTATCTGAAGACAGCACCTATCTATCTATTGACAATATCTATCTATCTATCTACAGACAGTATCTATCTACAGATAGTATCTATCTATTTACAGACAGTATCTATCTATCTATCTACAGACAGTATCTATTTATCTATCTAAAGACAGTATCTATCTATCTGCAGACAGCACCTATCTATTGACAATTTCTATCTATCTACAGACAGCACCTATCTATCTATCTACAGACAGTATCTATCTATCTACAGACAGTATCTATCTATCTACAGACAGTATCTATCTATTTACAGACCGTCTCTATCTATCTATCTATCTACAGACAGTATCTATTTATCTATCTAAAGACAGTACCTATCTATCTATTGATAATATCTATCTATCTACAGACAGTATCTATCTATTTACAGACAGTATCTATCTATCTAGACAGTATATATCTGTTTACAGACAGTATCTATCTATCTACAGACAGTATCTATTTATCTATCTAAAGACAGTATCTATCTATCTATTGATAATATTTATCTATCTACAGACAGTATCTATCTATCTATATATCTATCTACAGACAGTATCTATCTATCTACAGACAGTATCTATCTACAGACAGTATCTATTTATCTATCTACAGACAATATCTATCTACAGACAGTATCTATCTACCCATATATCTACAGACAGTATCTATTTATCTATCTCGCTCACTACAGACAGTATCTATTTATCGATCTCTCTATCTACAGACAGTATCTATCTACAGACAATTATCTATGTACAGTACAGACAGTACCTATCGCTCTATCTACAGACAATATCTATCTATCAAAAGTATCTACAGTATCTGTCTGTCTTTCTGTCTGAGGACAGTATTTATCTGTCTGTCTATCTATCCATCTGCAAATGGTATCTTGCTATCTATCTACAGATAGTATCTATCTATCTATAGACAGTATCTATCTATCGACAGTCAGTATCTATCTACAGATAGTATCTATCTGTCTATCTACAGACAGCATCTATCTATCTATCTAGACAGTATCTATCTATCAATCACAGAATCTATCAATCTATCTACAGACAGTATCTATCTGTCTGTCTCTCTACAGACAGTTTCTATCTACCAACAGTATCTATCTATTATCTATCTCGCTCACTACAGACAGTATCTATCTATCGATCTAGCTATCTACAGACAGTATCTATCTACAGACAGTATTTACCTATGTACAGACAGTATCTATCGCTCTAGCTACAGACAATATCTATATATCTATCAAAAGTATCTATCTGTCTGTCTTTCTGTATGAGGACAGTATCTATCTATCGACAGTATCTATCTATCCATCTACAGACAGTATCTTGCTGTCTATCTACAGATAGTATCTATCTATTTCTCTATCTACAGACAGTATCTATCTATCGACAGTATTTATCTATCTACAGATAGTATCTATTTATCTATCTACAGACAGCATCTATGTATCTATCTAGACAGTACCTATCTATCGCAGAATCTATCAATCTATCTACAGACAGTATCAATCTATCTGTCTATCTATCTACAGGCAGTATATCTATCTCTCTCTCTCTCTCTATCTACAGACAGTATCTATCTAACTACAGACAGTATTTATCTATCTATCTATCTACAGACAGTGTCTATCTATCTACAGCCAGAATCTATCTACAGACTGTATCTATCTATCGACATACAATATCTGTCTGTCTATGTTTGTTAGTTAGGTAGTTAGTTGAAACTTTATTTTTTGACAGGATAAGAACTTTAGGCCCAATGGATCTATTTACAAAGCTGTCCTATCTGTCTGTCTCTATGTATCTATATAGAAACTAGAGGGGCATCACATGTTTTAGTTGTTTTCCTGCCCCATGTTAACAATAGGGAATGACTTGCCAGAGCACCAGAAACAACACTTGACGGCCCCTTGAGTTTTATACGTAGTCAGTCATCTGTGATGTCACAGTCAGTGAGATCACTGTGCTGAAGATGTAGTGGGAGGAACAGAACTAGATGTCAGCTGCCAGACAGAGTGCTGTTCCACACAACCAGCACAATATCATTGCATAGAAAACTTTCTAATGAGCATAACGAAAAAGAAAAATAGTTCCGAAATAAAAAGCTGCAGCTGATCACTTCATACAGTTAGTAACATTTTAATGTCTGCTATTTGTGATTCTACTAGCTCTTTAAAGAGCTGCTGACACCTCAAAGAGCACTTTGAAAAACATAACATTTAGGAATGATTCAGCTTGCATTCCATATATATGCTATAGATTTCTCCTCCCCATTATTTATTACTGAGGAAATTTGCATGAATACATGATCTTTATATCTTAGGCTCCATCTGCTTCTTTAGCTTACTCCCTACTCCAAGTCATAATCCTCTGTTGTGACATCACAATCTGTTGCCATAGGAGTAACTGTGAAGTCACAAGCAGTGCTCTGTGATTTCAACTAGGGAGAAAGCAGCAGGAATAGATGAACTCTTCAGGAGCAAAGATCCCTTTTTCATACAAATTACACCAGTAATAAATAACGGGGAGGAGGAACACAGCATTAATGTGAAATACAAGCCAGACTGTGTCTAAATATTGTGTTTTGTTAAAGTTCTCCTGAAGGTGCCTGCTGCTCTTTAAAGAGCTAGTGAAACCAAAATAGACAGACAGGAAAATGATACAAATTTTAAGAAGTAATCAGTTGTAACTTTATATTTCTGAAGTATTTTTCCTTTTCGGCTTGCTCAGTAGAAAGTTTTCTAAGTGATATTGTGCTGGATGTGCGGAACAGCTTTTAGCCTGGCAGCTGACATGTCTATCTCTGTCCACCACCCCTCAACTAACATCTTCAGCATTGTGATCTCACTGACAGTGACATCATAGGTGACTGACCTCGCAGCTGCGGAGTGGCTGTTCCTAAGCAGCAGTGATGTCACAGTCAGTGAGGTCACAGTGCTGATGATGTAATATGTGTGGTGGGTAGAGACAGATAGGTCAGTGGCCAGGTAAAGTGCTGTCACACACATCACACCTACTAACATCAGGTGAGCAATCTTCTAATTAACCAAAGGGAAAAGAGAAAGTACCTCATATATGAAAGGTAATGGTTGACTGCTTTTTAAAAGGGATGGTAAGATTTGCAGAAATTCACATTTATTATACTTGCCTACTGCCTGTATCACTTTTTTTGTTTTCGGTCTCCGTCGCTCATCTTTAAAGCAGTAGTGTAAGTATTTGCTAGTGGTAAAAACATTTTACCATTTTTTTTTGAAGCAATAATGCACAGAATTTCTGATGAAAGCATCAATATATCCATTTTTTCTTTCATTGTAATTCACCCCTGTATAAAAATATGGGGTTTATTTCATCAGATCTGGTTAATTATGTAATATGTAATATAAAAGGGAGGTCCAATATCCCTGGTGGCCCAGCGGTACCCCTCTCCCCACCTGCCTGCCGCCCGCCGACTGACACCGTACGGTAGGACTGTACGCCCACTGGTCCACAGCGTGAGCCAATGGGTGTGCAGCCTGTACTATACTACACAGTCCAGATATGTGAATGGAATCACATACCTGGACTGTGTGTATAATGCAGGCTGCACACCATTAGCTGCGCTATCGAACAATATAACGCAGCCCTGCCTACGGTGTCAGGTCGGCCGAGCTGAAAGTGAGTGGGTATGCCTGCCACCCCGCCACTGACTGGGGAGGCGGGGCAGTGTAGGCGGGTGGGGAGGGTGCAGCTGGGCCACCAGGATATTGGACCTCTCTTTTATATTACATATCTATGATTAGACTGGGCGGTCCACTGGACCACCAGGGATATTGGATCTCTCTTTTATATTACACATGACCGCAATCGGGCTGCGAGCAGTCCACTGGACCACCAGGGATATTGGACCTTTCTTTTACCACATATGCCCGCGATCAGGCTGCGAGCAGTCCACTGGACCATCAGGGATATAGGACGTGTACTTCTTTTACACATGACCGTGATCGGACATTGGGGCACTTTTCCACGATGTGCAGGGGGCGTCAGTCCCCGACGACTGCAGCCTGGCAGGGCGCCAGGCGCAAGTCGCTGGGGATCAGCGCACCTGCATACAAATGGGGCCATAATGACATGCAAATGGCCCCATTTGTGCCTTGCATGCATTTTGGCCCCATTAGCATGTGCACTTTTGAATATCATGGTTGTTGCACCTAGTGCAATGGAACTTGCGCTAGTGCATCCCCTGCACCACTCTGACCACTTGCATTGGCGCAGTGCCACTGCGCCATGCGCACTGCGGGTGACCAGGGTGCAATATTCAGCGATGCTGTGCCATGGCGCAGCTCCATTGAATATCACCCTGTCAACGCCCCTGCGCAGCCAAGTTGCGCTGCGTGCAGGCTTGCGCCACAGCCTGGCGCAGTCTGAATAGTCGGGCCCTGGACTATATGGACTTCTGGGAGAATTCTTTAAACTTGTAAATGCCAAATCTCATCACACTTGCTCAATATGTATAGGGAATCTTGGGATAATGATGCCCTCCCACCCACACTCACGCAAGCCCTGGTCACATTAATCCATAAGGAAAATAAGGACCTCTTATCCTGTGCTAGCTATTGCCCCATCTCCCTGATGAATACACACTATCAAATTGTGGCTAAAATATTAGCTATCGGAATACAGAATATAATACATGAGTCTGTTGGTAAAGAACAAGTGGGATTCACACAGGGAAGATCTGGGGCTGACTGCGTGCGGAAACTTCTAAATACAATATGGCATGCTAATAAATGAAGGAGCCTTACTTAATATTTTCATTAGATTTATTTAAAGCTTTTGACTCCTTATCTTGGAAATATATGTTTATGGTCCTAGAACATTTTGGATGTGGAGGCAACTTTAGCAACTGGGTTTCCCTCCTGTATAGAAGGTCATCTGCACAAATTTTCACAAACGGACTAGTATCCCAACCCATACAGTTAGAATGCGGTACCAGACAGGGCTGCTCATCATCCCCACACTTATTTATCCTTGAACCACTAATTAGAAGCACTGCTAATCGTCCACGTATTCCTGGAATTATAATTTGCTCCCAACAAAATAAAACATTTGTGTTTGCAGATGATCAGCTCCTGACTCTTTCTAAACCTGTGCAGTCCCATGGAACACTCAAACAGTTACTCTCCCTTTCTGGCATCTTATTGGGACTGCAGGTAAATTGGGATAAGACTCGAGCACTATGTTCTAACTCTACGCCCTATATTTTACAAAATATCCCACAAATCTTTGATAATCATTGGGTAAAAGATCAAGTAACATACTTAGGTCTCCAAATCTCTACCAACCTGAACTCTTTAGTTAATATTGACTATCTGCTGTTGCTACAAGATGTAGAATCGGAGCTTAAACGTTGGAGTAATCTTAATCCATCGCTTTGGGGGTTAAGTTATCTCAATTAAAATGTTTATTGCCCCCAAAATATTTTACCTTTTCCAAAACATACCGATCTTTATTAAAAGAAATATTATAGGTAGACTAGACTCATTATTTAGAGTTTCCTTTGAGATAATAAACGTCCAAGAGTAAGCATAAATACAATTAGGGCACCACATGAGTTAGGGGGATTGGCATTCCCACATTGGGAATGATACCAATGAGCATTCATGTGAAAATAGATCTCTGCTCACACACAGTCTACACCAGATAGCTCACCTTTTGTTCCTGTATGGGTTCAACAGGAAAGGAATCTCATTAAACCCAACCAGTTGACTGACTTTATTTATTTGCCACCTCCAAAAGGGCTAACAGACAACCCATGCTTAATAGGATCCTTTAAGGTCTTAAAAAAAATAAACAGTATGGTTAACCCTGCCCATCTCCCTTTAAAGCATATGCCTCTTTGGTCCAACCCTCTGATCACTAAAGATGGTCCTCTGTTATTGAAAAAAACATGGGCACAAGCTGGTATTAACAGAATCAGTGATGTGATCTCCAGAGACACTCTCAAGCTAATGTCCTTTTCAGAAATTAGGGAACAATACCATTTACCCTGGTTCCATTTTCACTATTTTCTTCAACTTCGAACATTACTAAAAGAAAACATTCTCCTACCAGACTTCTCCCTTCCCCGTAGCCAGGAATGGGATCAATTGATGAAAATGGGACCACTAAAAAAGGGAGCGAGCTTTGTTTATAAAATTCTAACAAATTCTCTTACGTCTCCATCTCTGACTTCCTCAGCCAGACAGAAGTGGGAAGCTGAATTGGGTACCCCAATATCAGACCAGGATTGGAATGCAGCATGGAAACACGCTTACTATGGGAATAGAGATACACAAGGTAAGCTTATTCAATATAAAATTATCCATCAGTTTTATGTGTCCCCCAAGAGTTGGAATTAATTGAGTTTACTCCCTACTGCTGATTGTTGGAAATGTCAGGGAGCAAATGCTAACGCCTCACATATACTGTGGGGCTACATCGTTCTGACTGCATTCCGGGAAGAAATACAAAATGTATGCAATACAGCATGACTGGGCACTTTACCTCCTTCTCCACTAATTTATATTCTTGGTATCTTCCCAGCTAACACTACTCTTACCTGCCAACAAAGGTTATGGTTTCTGTGGCATTTGTATGCATGAAACGCTTAATACTCAAGCACTGGAAAGATCCTAAACCACCTACATTGGTTGAATGGTATAACTTATGAGTTATACTGCAAACAATGAGAGAATAGCATATATGCGCTTGGACAGATTAGATGCTTTTACAAATATATAGGCCCCTTTCTGCAGCAGACTATCATTTGAAAGTACCAAAAAATGTCGTCATTAATTGTGGGGAAGTTGATGGTTGTACATGTTAGTATAATCTTATATATCAATTAAAAGTGGTCATAGTTACTACAGTTCTTAGTAATTAAATTAATGTCAATGTTTATTCATTTCTCTCAAGTATTGAGTGCATGCTAATTAACGATATAATCTAGCCACTTCATTCTCTTGCAACCACTTAGATTGTTTACGGTTTAATTGTTTTTATTCCTAATATTACATGATTATACTGACATTTATCTGTATATACAATGTACAGTAACTTGATTATTGTTGTTACTTAATTGAATATTCAATAAAACTTATTATGGAAAAAATATATGGGGTTTCAAATGTTTTAAAAGTCCTTTGCTCTCTGGCCACCCCTCCTATGAATAAATTAAATATTTTGTTGTGCCGCTGTTTTGTTTACCATGAGAAGCATGTACAAGCATCCTCCTAACATGTCCACAGTATGAATCCAGTATGCGAAATCAAAAAGTTAGTGCAAGGAGAGGAACTGTTAAAAATGTTCAGATGGTGACCATCTTTAATGACCTGACTTGAGTAATTAACTATAAAATTGGTAGTAAACTAAAAGCTAATGGATGGGCACCAGTTAATAACAATACTGTGTTCCCTTCAAGAGGCTGTCATGACAACCTAATGAACCTAGAGAGCGAAGTTATACAGTTGGCATGACAACCTCGAGAAGGGAACTGTTCGTTGTTGTTAACTGGTACCCATCAATTGTCTTTTATAGTGTATGGGTACCAGTTAAACAAAATTTGTCCTTGCTTTTCCATTTGTTTGCCTTGTGCCGCTCTCCTCCAGGGCCAGCTCTCACTGCCACGGCCGTTCAACGAAAGGCAGGAAGTTTGAGAGATGCGCACGCGCAGACGCTCATGTTATTATGCTATCGTTGTGACATATTCAAGAGGATATCGCAACCTCTTGATGTCACAAAGATAACATAACAAGGAAAGGAATTAACTGAATTAAGAACACTCTGATACATTATGGTGGTTTTAATGCAGCAGTGCAATGAAAACATCTTAGAGTAATGACAATATACTGATAAATCTAATTATGTCAGAAATATACTAATGCTAAGAAACTATATGATGAATTTTTTTTTATAGTCTAATACTGCTGCTATAATTAAAGAGCTTGTGTTCGCTTCTAAAAAACAGACAATTGGCTATTTTAATTTTTTTTTAAATAGTTAACAGTTACCTTTTATATCTGAGGTACTTTTTTCTCCCTTTGGTGAATTAGAAGACTTTGTTTTACCTGCTGTTAGTAGGTGTGATGTGTGGAACAGCACTCTGCTGGGCAGCTGACATATCTAGCGTGGCACCTCCTATCACATCATCAGCATTGTGACATCACAGCTGCTCAGGAAGAGCCACTCAGCAGTTGTCAGCTCAGTCATCGATGATGTCACAGTGCTGATGATGATGAGTAAGACAGCGAGGGCCAAGAAACCCAGCAGGTTGAGCAAGGGGGCTATGGAGAAAGTAAGAAATAAATGAGCTGCCTTTAGGAGATTCAAAAAACAAGGACGGGGAGGACAGAGAGGATTATCTGAAGGAATTGAAGGAGGTGACGAAGGCAGTAAGGGCAGCCAAGGCATGTAAGGAGTTCAGGCTGGCATAAGGCATTAAGAAGGGGGAGAAAGAATTCTTCAATTATTTCAGGGAGAAAAGGAGTTGTAGGGACAAAATAGTAAAGATTAAGAGGGATGGGGTGGGTGAAAACAGGGGCAGAGCAGGCAGAAGCACTTAATGAATACTTCTGCTCAGTGTTTACTAAGGAGAAAGGAGGGGCACTACCAAGGAGAGGGTGGGAGGTCAGGCTCAGGGTAAGAGGAGGTGACAGATGGGAGAATCACAGAAGGCAGGGTACTGGAGGGCTTGAGGGCACTGAGGGTGGACAAGGCACTACGGCCGGATGGCATTCACCCCAGGGTACCGAGAGAGCTGGCAGAAATCCTGGTGGGGCCCCTGTTCAATGCCTCCCTGGTCTCAGGAAGTGTACCTCAGAACTGGAGGATGGCTCACGTGGTACCCCTCCATAAGAGTAGTCCCAAAGATGAACCGGGAAACTACAGGCCGGTAAGCCTCACATCCACTATGGGAAAAATGATGGAGACAATCCTGAAGGAGAGGCTGGTGTCCCTTCTGGAGACCAATAGCTGCAGGACATTAGGCAGCATGGGTTTTTCATGGGCAGATCCTGTCAGACCAACCTGGTGGATTACTCTGATTGGGTAACTAGACAGTTGGACAAGGGCCATGCAGTGGCTGTCCTGTTTCTGGACTTCAGTAAGGCATTCAACTCAGTGCCACATGGGAGGCTGGGTGCAGAGGCGAAAATGATAGGCAGTAAACTGGTTACGGGGAAGGCAGCAGAGGGTGGTGGTGGGAGGGGAGCTCTCATCTCTGAGGGCAATGACAAGCGGAGTACCACAGGGCTCAGTGCTGGGACCGGAGTTGTTTGGGTTGTTCATATCCGACATCTCAATGGGCATCAAGAGCAAGATCAGTTTGTTTGCAGATGACAACAAGATGGGAGCAGCAGTGGATGACCTAGGAGGGTGGCATGGGTTGCAGAATGATCTTTCAAAATTGGAGACCTGGTCAGACACCTGGCAGTTGGAGTTCAATGCCAAAAAGTGCAAAGTACTACATTTTGGGGCAAAAAAAACAAGAAGGAGCTACCAGCTGGAGGGGTTAAGCTAGCCATGACAGAGGATGAGGAGGAGAAGAATCTGGGGGTGATTATAACGGGCTCAATGAACAACTCAGCACAATGCAGTGAGGCTGCAGCAAAGGCCAACAAAATGCTGGGCTGTACTGCCAGGGGTATATCTTCAAGGAGAGGGGAGATGATCCTGCTGTTGTATAGGTCACTGGTTAGGCCACACCTGGAGTGCTGCATGCAGTGCTGGCACCCATACCTGAAGAGGGACATTAAGTACTGGAGAGGGTGCAGTGCAAGGCAACAAAGATGGTCAGGGGACTAGGGGTACATACCCTATGTGAGCAGGCTGAGGGAGTCGAACATGTACTCACTGGAGGAGAGGAGAGACGGGGGGATATGACTGAAACCTTTAAGTAGATGAAGGGAATAAACAAGACAGGCATGGAGGGACTATTCATGTTAAGGGCGGGGTAGAGACACTCGAGGTCACAATCTCAGATTGGAGGGGGAAGGTTCAGGGGGGAAATTAGAAGACTTTTTTTATGGAGACAGTGGTGTCTGGGTGGAACATGTTGCCTGCGGAAGTGGTATCCTGTAGAACAGTGGATTACTTCAATAGGGGATGGGATAGGGTAAGAGGGAGGGTCAGGTCAGGGGAGGGAGGGGCAGCTGTAGTATAAGGGTTGCTGGTTGCACACTCAAGCAGACTCGATAGACCATAAGGCCTTTATCTGCTGGCAAATTCGTATGTTCGTATGATGTAATGGAAGGAACAAAACTAAATATGTCAGCTGCCAAGCAGAGTGCTATTCCACACATCCAACATAATAGCATCATACAAATAACTTTCTAACGAGCATTACAGACTAAGAGAGCACTCTCGAGCAGTCATAGTGCTCCTTTTCTCTGTGTATGAGACGGTCTTATTCTGTGAAGAGTGTTTCGCACACAGCTGCCCTGGAAACAGGCACATTTGGGGCAGTTGTTTTGTTAAAAATGTTTTTTGTGTGTGTGGTTATTTATACTCCTCTGCACCACCCCCACGGCCCTCTCATTCTGGGGGAGCCCCAGCCCCATCACCCTGGTGTCCACTATCCAGCACTAGCTCCCAGGGTTTACCCCCTGCAGTGGGGTCGGTGGAGGGGGCCCTTCCCTAATGAGACCAGATCAGTAGTTTTCGCACCGTGGCTAGCCAGGTGTGGGGCCTGAGAGCTTCCTCGTCATCCTCCAGGAACTATTTTCCTGGTTTTCTTGCCCCTGTGGTCGTGCGGCATGCAATGATGCCTGCAACGGGGTCACGCATGTTCCCACACACATCCCCATCAAGCATCTGCTGCGCACTGCATCCCATGCAGTAGCAACTCTGTGGCACTGAGCCCAGCCTCCACCAGGGGTCAGGCATGCACCGGCCACTGAACTCCTCCCTCCCCGGAGGTGGAGAGCAGTCTGTCAGATGCTCGCTCCATCTCCATCCCTGCCAACCCCTGGTGGCCCATGCTCGTTCCTGAACACGGGTCACTGGCACAGCACATGGTAAGGTGCCAGCACCTCAGCCCTCAGCGCCACTGGGCCATTTATTGTTAAATTTTAATATATTATTGTTCCATCTTGATCAGTAATATATTAATACCACCACTTTAAAACACTCTTACAGTAGTAACAGTGGTAATCTCCCTTGCATCCTGTAGGGTATCAGAACCACTCACCTTTGGTTCGCGGTTCTTGTACTCTTACAATACGCATGAGACCACTCTTTCAACTGTAAGAGTGATCTCGGCGACGGTATTAAAATACAAAATCAGATTTCCACTGACGTCATTGCCTATATGGCAGCTTAATTCCACAGCTCCCGGCCGCCTGGCCAAATAAAGTCATTTTTAAAGCTAGTGTAACCAAAAATCTCAATATAAAATGCCACCTAAACATCTGGAGGAAAGTAAAATGTTGAAATTTCAGGCTGAAAATAGCACCAGATCGATGAGATGGCTCCCGATTACATTCAGGCCTCCACAGTGAAAGTGGCGACTCCTCGCCGAGTAGTGAATGAGTCTCAGAGACGAATACCGACACTAAGAAAGAAACTCTCTCCCGATCTCTATTCGAGGCACTGATGAGAGAAATAAAACAATTTAGACAAGAAAACCAAGTGTAATTCTGCAGCTTGAACAGTAAACTCACTGCAGTGGAGGTACGTCTGCAGGAGATGGAACAGCGGGTATCTCAGACGGAGGACACGACGGTGCGACTACGGCAGACAGCAGATTATCTCCTGGAGCAACAGGAAGCCCTCCATAACAAATGCCAAGATCTGGAATCCAGATTGAGAAGACAACCTCTGCATATACGGTGTGCTGGAGGGCTCTGAAACCAAGCAGATGGTAGACTTTACCAGCGACCTAATCAAACATGCTGTGCCCCTGCTAGAGTCTTTTCAATTCCACCTTGAGAGAGCTCACTGTGCACTGGTGCCTCGCCCAGCAGACCCGACAGCCAGGCCAAGATCTATTGTTATAAAATTCTCTAGTTATAGAGATAAAGAGATGGTGTTAAGGGCAGCCTGAGCAGCAAAAAAAAGTTGATTATAATGGATCTTGCCTACTTTTTGATCATGACTATCCAATGGACATCTTAAGGAGGAGAATGGAATATGCAGGAGTACTGAGAACTTTGAAATCTCACCAAATTCGTTTCACGACACCATACCCTGCATGTCTAAAGGTATATTGGGGTATTGGCACAGAGATTTATGAATCCACACAAGATGCCATGCAAGCTTTAATGCAACAGGGGATTAAAGACACGCCTGACTGGGACCCAGGGAAGCACTCACTACCTCAGAGGAATAGAGGTTAAACAAATGAGAAGGAGCAATTGGAGCTGGTCAAAGGATGAGGGAACCGATCCTCATATGCGGACATTCGGAAGCTGTTACAGGGCCCAAATATAATGAAGACGGCAGATCAGACCACTGCAACATGAGATCATGCTGATATCTTGGAAAGGCCTTCTATTACTAGACACCTGTTTTTGCCACTCGGTAATCCTTACAAACTGAAAACAGTGCGACTGTGCAACAGAACTATGGTAACATTTTGGAGTTATTATTACAGACTCATGTGAAGTTCCGAGGCTCGATTTTACAATTATATAAGGTGATGAAGCTATTTTTCACCCGATAAGCTATTCCTTATGTAAGGGGGTTAATAGGGTACACTGGAGGCCTATCCCCTTAAAGGGACTGTATCTGAGAAACTGCTGCATAGCTAACTGAGCAGTGTACTTCCAGGAGTAATAATTTTACTTAAACATGATAGGAGAAAACTAGTCCAGTGGATAAACCCTTGACCCCCCCCCCCATGAACTATTTTAAAAATTCTGTTTGTTTTTCTTTGCAAGGGTGACATACTGTTATTTGGCAATAAAGTGGCTACTGTAAGGAATAGCCAAGGTGGGAGGGGGGAAATAATGACAGAGGCATGAGATGAGGCTTTTGAATATCATTAAGCTACACACCGTCCTGTTGGTACTGTGGGCTATGACGTCTACAGCCCCTTGGGGCACTCTGTGGATTCTTATCCATGGAGAGGGGGCTCTAGCAGCTACTGTTGTTACCTTCCCCCTGACCGCAATAACCTCCACACCAGAGGTATGTGGTCCAACAAGGGACTTACTATAGGGTCCCTCTGGCTTGGAAGCCACACGAGTTATGTTGTTACATGTTGTGATTATGTTAGGATTAGTTTGTTTACCTTGTTAGTTGAAACCTTACAGCCGAATGGGATCGTCTTGTCACAGCACTTAAGAAAATGCATAATTTGGTGCATGGAAACACGGGCCTCTGTGTCATGGGGAGGACATGTTATTTTGAGGTCAGTGAACGGGAACTGCAGGAATTGAATATTTTGGAAGGGGAAAAGCAAGATCTGGAAACTATAGGAATTAGTGGTACCCCTTTAGGGGGAATTAAGGGCAGTATACAGCATTTATCCCTTGTGAAGTAAACTTGGAATTGTTCTTTTTGGATAAAATGGCTTTCTCTACAAAGATTTAAATTTCATCTCAAAATGTCAACGGGCTTAACAACCCCGTCAAGAGGTATAAAGTGCTCTCTCTGCTCAAGAGACAAAAACCTGCATTCATACTGCTGCAGGAGACATATCTTGATCAGGCAGATCATCAAAAGATTCAAAAATGTGGCTTTAGTCAGGTGATCACCTCCTCATATAAAAAGGGCAAGAGAAGGGGGACGGCAATTCTAATCCCCCACTCCACCCCCTTCCAGATTACCCATACATACCATGATCCAGAGGGTCACCTAACTATAGCAGTGGGAACACTCGAAGGAAAACAACTTACCTTAGCCAGCCTGTACCTGCTCCCAGGGTCGGATGCAACAGAAATTCGCTAAGTTACTACAAAAGATAACTGAATACCAACAAGGAGTCCTGCTCTTGGGGGGTGATTATAATATGACTTTTGATAATAAAGATACAGTGAATCCCCCCCCCCGAAACATACCTCTGCCCAAAAACTGACCCTGACTTATATTAAGGAAATGGGATGGCAGGATGTCTGGCACTTTCTACACCCCTCGGGATGAGCTTATACACATTTCTCTGCACCCCATGGGGTATATACCCATATAGATGTCTGCCATATATCTCGGGAACATAATTTTTTTTTTTTTTAATACACAGTTGCCAGATGCTCCCATTCACACCATCAGATCACTCGCAGGTACTCTTAACGTTAGACTGGGGGACTCCTAGGAAATGCACCATGTGGAGGTTAAATAACGTTTTGTTAAATCTTAAAAATTTCAGGGATATGGTAGCGGACAGGATCCCACAAATATTAAGAGAGAGAACCGATCTCCTGGCATAACCCCTTCCACTCTATGGGACACCTTGAAGGCAGTAGTGAGGGGAGATTTTATTAGTTTTGCTGCTCATTATAAAAAACAACAAACAGAACAGCTGGACAAACTCCAAAAACAGTTACTAGAGCTGCAACAACAACAACATGCAGCAGGAGACCAGGCAATACGCGCTTTACTTGAAGCCACTAGACAACAAATCCAGTATATTTTGGATGTCAAAACAGAGCAAGCTATGCAGCTCCTAAAACAGGAATACTATGAACGGGGTCCTAGGGCCACAAGGCTCCTGGCACTCAGACTTAGGCAGAGAATACAACAAAATACAGTAACACAAATTTATTCTTCATACGGACAGAAATGTTGTAATAAGCCCTCAGAAATATTAGACACTTTTTATTTAAAACTATATACCCCCGATCAACCTTTTAACCCTCAGGCAACAACCCTTTTTTTGAAGAGGCTTAGACTCCCAAAGCCAACTCAGGGACATATAAAACGCCTGGAGGCTCTGGTCTCCAGACTGGAATTGGAAGCTTCACTTAAACTCAAGTCAGGGAAATCTCCTGGACCCGATGGCCTTACAGGAAAGTTCTATAAGGCCTTTAAAGACCTCTTACTGTCTGTCTTGGAGGAGGTCTGCGTGGAGGTTATGCAGGGAAAACAGATACCTCCCTCATGGCGGTACGCCATGATAACTAGTATACTTAAACCGGGAAAAGATGCCACCCAGTGTGGGTCATATCATCCAAGCTCAGTGTTAAACACTGATTATAAACTTAATACCGTGGTTCTGGTGGGCAGATTAGAGCAAATAATACCACTCTTAATAAAATCTGGATCAATGTGGATGCATAGCGTCTTGCCAGATGCAGGATAATACAAAATGTACCTTGCATCTGCTTTACCATGCCTCCCGGTCGGGGCCCCTTTTTTATTACTCAGTCTGGACGCTGAGAAGGCCTTTGACCGGGTGGCATGGCCATTTTTGTTGGCTGCACTGGAGGCCTTCGGCTTCTCCCCTTGGCTCAGGCAAGTCATCATGGGCTGGGAAGGCAGTCAGAACAGCAAAGGCCCAAACCGAGGAAAAGATAGCCAACTCAGTTAAGAAGGGGGATAAAACCTTTTATAGGTACATCAGGGAGTGAAGGAAGACCAAGGGAGGGCTAGTGAGGCTTAATAAAGAGGAGGGAGGGTGGGCAGAGGGTGACTGTGAAAAGGCAGAGATACTAAACAAATATTTTTGCTCAGTATTTACAAAGGAAGTGGGAGGTACCTAAAACAAACAGTAGAAACACTCTGGATACAGAAGTTGATACCAGCCCATTTACAGAAGAAAGGGTTCTGAAAGAACTCTTAAAACTGAAGGTGGACAAAGCAATGGGGCCTGATGGGATTCATCCCAGAATTCTAAAAGAACTAAGGGTAGAACTAGTGACACCACTGACTACCCTCTTTAACAAATCATGGGAGGATGGGGTGGTACCCGAGGACTGGAGAAGGTCAGATGTGATTCCCCTTCACAAAAGTGGGAGCAAGGCAGAAGTAGAAAACTACAGACCTGTTAGTTTAACCTCAGTGGTAGGGAAAATGATGGAATCACTTCTGAAGGAAAGAATTGTTGAGTATCTAGAGGCCAGAGGGGCTCAGGACCCAAGGCAGCATGGATTCACAGCAGGAAGGTCATGCCAGACAAATCTGATAGATTTCTTTGACTAGGTGACCAAAGTAGTAGATCAATGAGGGGCTGTGGACATGGCCTACCTAGACTTTAGCAAGGCATTTGACACAGTCCCACACAAAAGATTAATATACAAGTTAGCCAGCCTGGGAGTGGGTCCCAAGATGACAGCCTGGGTAAAGAATTACTGGAGAATAGGACACAGAGTAATAGTAAATGGAGTCCACTCTGAAGAAAGGGGTTACTAGTGGGTACCACAGGGTTCAGTATTAGACTGGTCCTCTTCAATGTCTTTAAAAGCGACATTGCAGAGGGACTGGAAGGAAAAGTATGTCTCTTGCAGATGACACAAAGATCTGCAACAGAGTTGATGCACAAGGTGGGGTGGAAACGATGAGAAGGGACTTGGCAAGGTTAGAGGAATGGTCAAATGTATGGCAGCTTAGATTCAATGCTAAGAAGTGCATAATGTCACCTGGGAAACAAAAACCCAGGGGAAGAGTACACAACGGGGGGTGAGATACTAACAACAACAAAAATGGAAAGGGACCTGGGGGTAGTCATATCAGATGACCTAAAGGTGGGCAAGCAATGTGAGAGGGCAGCAAGGAGGGCTGGGGGGATACTGGGATGCATAAGGAGAGGCATCACCAGTAGAAAACTGGAAGTTATTATCCCTCTGTACAGACAGTTGGTGAGACCCCATCTGGAGTACTGCGTGCAGTTCTGGAGACCCAATCTCAGCAAGGACATAGACAGGATGGAGGCTGTCCAGAGGAGGGCACTAAATGGTGCAGAGTCTGCACGGAAGACATATGAAGAGAGACTTAGGAGCTGAATATGTATAGCCTCGAGGAAAGGAGGAGGAGGGGGACATGATAGAAACTTTCAAGTATCTCAAGGGAATCAACAAAGTCCAAGAGGGTAGCATCTTAAAAAAAGAGGTGCAAGAACAAAGGGCACAATTTGAAGATAGAAGGGCGGCTCAGAGGTAATTTAAGGAAGTATTTTTCACAGAGAGGGTTGTGGATGCATGGAATGGCCTTCCGGAGGAGGTTGTGGAGTCAAAAACAGTGGTGGAATTCAAGCATGCATGGGACAGTCATAAGGCAATTCTAGGGGTGGGGTAGGAAGAAGTAGGCTGCTGGTTAACTAGGATCTGCAGCTTATCCATTAGGTAGGGAAATGGGCAGACTGGGTGGGCCAAGCGGTCCTTATCTGCCGTCAAAATCTATGTTTCTATATATGTTTCTATGTACCACAACTCAATGGCCTACGTTAAGATTAATGGGAATATCTCTACACCCTTCCCGGAGGAGGTTGTGGCCTGCTACGAGGAACTAGGCAGGGATGCTCCCTGTCCCCCCCCCCCTTCTATTTGCACTATATCTAGAGCCTTTGGCTCAGGCCATAAGACTGGCAACAGAAATAACAGGAATACAGGGGGGAAGGGAGCATCACAAGCTCTCCTTATATGCGAATGACCTCCTTATATATGTGACATCCCTGGAGCAGACCCTCCCACACCTTTGGACCCCCTTAGATAAATTTAAGGAAGTAGCAGGGTATAAATTGAATATATCAAAGAAAGAGGTGCTTCAGATTGACTACTCCCCTTCCCTAATTATTAAACAGCGATTTCCCTTTTGTTGGGACGTGAAACAATTAAAATATTTAGGGGTCTTCATAACAGCAGACACAGCCCAGCTATGCCATCATAACTTCATACCCCTGATACAACAACTTAAGTTAGATCTGGCAAGGTGGCACGCTATTCCGCTCCCCATGATACAAAGAGTGGAGTCGGTGCGGATGAACCTCTTGCCCAGATTTCTATACTTGACGCAGTCCCTCCCTGTTCCCTGCTGCAGACCTTTTTCAGGGAACTTAACAAGATGATTTCCCGGTAAATATGGGATAACAAACACCCCAGGCTAAGACTCCCGGTACTCCAGTTACCTTCTCGCTTTTGGAGGGTTAGCTCTCCCATATTTATATAATTATTATTTAGCCTCACAACTCCTAAACATTTTCTTGTGGCTTCATAAGACATATATGGTGAAGTGGAGCAAGCTAGAAAAAAAAGAGGAAGATTTATGTAACCTTCATAGGATTTTACTCGCTCAACCTCCCACCCTGGTGGATCAGATTACACAGAACCCCTTCACAAAAGGCACAGTAATATGTTGGAGAAATTGGGGGAGCTCTAAACAGGCTTCCCCATACAGGCATCTATTACAGTCCCTTCCCTACTTGGGTTCCTTTACTCCGGCTAAGCTGGATCACGGCTACAGGAATTGGCTGAGAATGGGGATAGAAATTTTATAAAATTTTTACAAAAAGGGCACTTTAAAGACTTTTGAGGAAATGAAGCAGCAATATGGGCTCACTACCAGAGATGGTTTTAGATATATTCAGGTGGTACATTACCTCAGGTCTCTCCCGACCCCTCTCCCCCTAGGAGAGGACACCACCCCATTCTTGATCTATGGGAACAAGCTCCGCAGGGCTATGCCCCCTTAGATCATATGATCTCCCATATTTATAAAGCACTTATTCATCTGAATATTGCTCAAACTGAAGGGGTACGCCTTACCTGGAGTAGGGATATAGAGACCTAGACAGACTCCTGGACATGGGGGACGTGTCTTCGGCTCCTACCTCTGGGAACATCATCCCTCAGCTGGAGGGGATTTGCGTGGAAAGCGGTGATGCGCTACTTCTGGACACCAGCGATTCAGGACAAAATTGATTCAGGAAGGGGGGCTTTTTGTTGGAGGGGATGCGGATTTGCTCCAGCCAGGATGTTTCATGTCTTCTGGGGCTGTCTGGTGATCAAGCCCTTCCTTGGAAGGCTTCAATCCGCCCTGAAAGAGCTGATAGGGACCCCAGTTCATGTAACTACAAGATTGTTTCTCTTTTCTGACCTAGAATGGGGTATGAGAGACAACTCCAAAAGCTAGTCCAGGTGATCTTGTTAGCAGCCAAGAAGTCAATCACTAGGCAGTGGCTGTCCCCAACCCCACCTACAATTAAGGAATGTCAGGACATCATGATTCAAATCTATGGGATGGAGAGATTCACAGCTCTAATAAACCACAGAATGGACAGATTTAAAATCCAATGGAGAAAAATGTGTGGTATATATAATGCAACATAGACCAGAATTTATCCCCTGACAGCGATATCTCCCGAGAGATGGTGAACATTTGGAGAATTGTGATTGGACAACTGGAGGCGGAAGGAGGGAGGAAGAGACAGGGAGGAGAGAGAGATGGTTGAATTGGACGTGGCTGGGGGAAGGATCTCTCAAAATGTATTCATATAGGGGAAAATGTAGAACTTTATGATTAAGGCACTTAAAATTCCGGATCATAAATGATATAAATAAAATGCACAGATGGCACTTAAAAGATAAAAATAGATAAGTTAAATTTGCTGCAACCTCTGTTTATAAGTTTAATGTATAAATCAAATAACTATATGAATTGCAGGATGTAACTCGGCTGTTACTTATGTATTAATGCATGTTAAATATTGTATGTTCTGTATTCGTATGTTGCATAATGAAAAACTGAAAAACTCAATGTCCCAGATATTCAGAGCAGTTGTGCATGGAATTGTGCCAAGGAGCCAAATTCAGCGGGCGCCATTGTGCAGTGCAAAATCCATTGAGCTAATGCGCAACTATAATGAATGCATGCACAAGTGCAGGGGGCGTTCCCATGAATATCCAGCGCAGTGGCATATACAACCCTGAAACCAATGGCGCAAGTGTGAAGCAAATCGAAGTTACTCCGAGCAGACTTGTTCCTGTAAAAACAGGGCTCAAACACACAGACAGCACTTGCATCAGGGGTGTGAATGAGAGGGAGTGAGCAGAGACAGACAGAGAGAGACACAGACAGACAGACCAAAACTGAGACACAGAGGGAGAGGGACAGAGGTGGTGTTGGAGAGGGAGAGAGTGGCAGAGAGAGAGAGTGAGAAAGAGAGAGAGACAGACAGACACACACACACACACACACACACACACACTGAAAAGCAGTGCACCAGGGTGGCACACAGCCAGCAACCAACTGCCCAGGGGGACAGTGGACAGCAAGGGCCATGGACCTCACACCCTTCATGATGGAGGCCGTAATGAGGGGTGTGTGGGGGCAAGAGGAACAGCGACGTGGCTGAGGAAGGACCTGTCAGCGGTATGCCTGACACAGGTGGTATCGTGCCCGCATCACCTTTGAGAATTACAGTGACAAGGAGATTGTGGGCCAGTACCGCTTGAACAGAGCCATTCTGAGGCAGCTCAGTGAGCTGTGCAGTGAGAAGATGCAGGCACCCACCAGACAGAGCCATGCCATGTCCATGGAGATGAAGGTGACAGCCGCGTTGTGCCTGCTCACCATGGTCACCTTCCAGAAACCAACAGGGGACACCACAGACAAAACCCAGTCAGCCATGTCCCACCTCCTCACACACTTCCTCAGTGTTCTGCTGCCACGTGCTTCGGAATCCAACCATTTCTCCAGCACACAGGTGGAGCGTACAGCAATCATGCAGGACTTCCACAGGGTGGCAAGTATGCCTGGCATGATTGGGGCCATTGACTGCACCCACATGCCCATCTGCATGCCACCTGGCCCTGAGGGTGTAGCATATATCAACCGGAAGGGGAGCCCCAGCGTCAACTGCCAGGTGGTGTGCCATGCCATAGGGCACATCACCAATGTCTGCACCACACACCCTGGGAGTGCACATGATGCATTCATCTGGCACAGCTCTGCACTGTGCCACAGGTCTGAACATCCCCATGGGCCACCTAGTGGGTGAGTATGGCATGGGCGCCAGGGACAGGCAAGGGGAGCAGCATAGAATAGCAGTGGGCTAACCATGTCATTATCCACACAGGAGACAGTGCGTATCCACTGAGGCCCTGGCTGCTCACCCCCTACAGGCGCATCTGGTGCAACACTGCCCTCATCACACCCATCGTCCACAGCAGAGGAACACTACAGTGAGGCACACGCCAGCCCATGCAACATCATCGAGCGTGTCTTTGGCATGCTGAAAGCAGGTTTCTGTTGCCTAGACAGGTCAGCCGGTTCCCTACAGTACAGCCCCTCGAAAGCCTGTGCCCTATTCCTGGCCTGCTGCATACTGCACAACATGGCCATACCATGGGATAGCTGTCGAGGCTGATGAGGGTGACAATAGTGGGGACAACACAGGCAATGGGCTGGAGGGTGGTGGACAGCCACCCCCCTGGGCGGAGGGAACCCAGGCTGCTACAGCAGGTGAGACGTCACCGGGACACTATTGCAGAGGAGCACTATGGTGCACACAGGTAGGTGGTGTGGTACACATGCATGGGCCACACCAAGAGGTACAGCACACATGCAGGGGCCTGCATGGCAATGGGCATGCACACACAGAGGCATGATGCAGGGGTGGGGGGGTCAGTGGCACATAACCACACACAGCAACACAGACACACACACACACACACACAGGCATTGGTATGTGGCGTGGATCAGACGCATTGCACCGGTGCACAGGCGCATCCAGTGCTACACTGCCCTCATCATGCCCATGCCACATGGTCCAGCGGCTGGGCAAGCATGCACACAGGCAGCATGCAGCACAACACACAGGTGCCACACCAGTGGTATGCACACACACACACACACACACACACACACACACACACACACACACACCACCCATGTGTGCACAGGGCAGCAACTGCAGACTGTGGTCAGGGCGGCCTGCACATCAGGTCCACTGCACGGAACCATGCCACCATGGCCATGGGGGCAGCCGCATCAGGGCCAATCAGCAGCCACAGGCTGCGCATCAGCCATGTGGGGTATTTGCAACAGCACCCCAGGGGTTGCACCGCGGGACTGCGAACGTGTCTGCTTGGGGGTGTGCAGGCACCCAAACAGGCCAGTCCCCGGTGTGCCTGGGATGCCTACATCAGAGCCTGGCATTGACTGTGTTGGGGTCACCTGACACCGGTTTCTTGGGGTGGACAGCGCACTGCGGGGGGGCCATCTGTGCATGGCCACACCCTGATCGCAGTGGCCATGCAATCCAGGGATGCAGTCATAGCCTCCTGCATGTGCTGCATCCCTGCCAGGATCTGCATTGCCCCTCTTCTGCTGCTCAGCTAACTGGTGAACTTCCACATGCAGTGCACACACCCCACTGGCAAGCAGCACCTGTTGCTGAATGGACGCCTGCAGCAGACGGGTGTGCTCAGCCAGCCAGTCGGTGTCCTGGGGCTCCCGGGCAGGATGCTTATCCTTATGTGGTGTCCGGCCACGCTGCACAGTGGGGTCTGCAGGGGGAATGGGCATATAGCAGGCACACCGGCGGTGGACCCTGTGTCCAACTGCCCGGTGGCACCCCGCAGCCTGCTGCCGTTGCCTGTCCAGCTGCTGAATGCCACCCAGCGCCTGCGTGGCCACACCACCACCACCGCAGGACACAGCCGTGGAAGTGCACACCACTGCACCCACAGTGGTGGCAGGCAGCAGTTCCACCACCTGCAGAGCACTGGGCATGGTGCCAGTGTCAGCTGCCAGCAGGGGCAATACACCCACAATGCCACCCATGCTGTGCAGGAGCTGAGTGTAGTCCTCATTGGAGTCGGACCCCACCCCAATCTGTGTCTCCACACACAGGACACTGAGGCCGACATCCTGGAGGATCACATCCAGGGCCTCATCCGACCCAGGACATCAGCCTGCACCATGGTGCTGAGCTGCAGCCTGTCTGGCCCTTGGATCCTGGTGGAGGTGGACGGCTGGTCCTCCGGGTCTGTACCAGTGTCCACGGTACCTGCTGGTGCCCCATCTGCTGCCAGGAGGTATGCTAGTGCTGCAAGAGAAGAAAGACATGTCAGTGATGCGATGCCCACACGTGCCCCCCCTACAGTGCTGCTGCATGTGTCCTGCAGCATGGCATGCATGTATGTGTGCACTCATGCACATGGCATGCATGCCGGCTGCATGCATGCCAGTATGCCTGTGTATGCACCCTCCATGCCACCAGCTGTGCGTGGCTGACATACTTACCATGCAGTGATGGGCTGCCACTCATCTGGAATCCTCCTCCAGGCACACCCTCCACTGTGGTGTGGTGCATGGTTGCTGCCACCAACTCCTCCTGCGGAAAGTGTGTTGTTGCATCCACAGGCCCCCCCTCCAGTGGCAGTCCTGGCCACACGGATGGCTGCCACCTTCTTTAATGTGGCGCATGTCTGTGCCCACCTTCTTCCTGCACTCCTGTGCCAACTGCTGGTGACTGCCGTGCTAGTTCACACATGCTGCCACCTCCACCCATGCAGCAGCCCTGGCCTGTGGTGTGCCCATGGCACCACTGAACAGGGGTTCCCTGTCCAAGTAGGCCTCGAACAGGGCCTCTGTTTCTGCCTTAGTGAAATTGGGCCTGCATGCCACGCTCCTCACCCTCCTCATGATCCGACATATTCGCTGCCTGTGGACATGGACAGCACAGTGTGTCAGTGACAGCATCTCCCTGGTCCGTCCCACCCTGCAGTGCTGTCTACTCCCCGTGGACTACAGCAGCATGCACAACTTTCCTAGATAGGTTGCAATACCGGTCCATGGCCTGTGCTGTTCTGTGGTGCTTATAAGGAGCAACGCATGCAAATGAGGTTTGGCACAACTGTAATGATATGCTAATGCACCCAGTGCACCATGCATTGGCTGACAAGCATGTGGTGATTTTATTAGTTTCCAAGAACACAGGATACAAAGTTAACGACACAATACTTGATACAATGGTGCAATAATCACATGACACTTAAAGTATAACTGATTATTAGGTCTCATACAATAAGCCTTACAGACATATGAAAGTGAAACAGAAAGCTCACTGTGTAAGTTCATCGCTTTTACCTCAACCAACAAGTATCAAGTACAGCACAGAAGAAACATTGACTATTATTTTATAAACTTATAGTTATACTTAATATCATTGAATGACAAGAGGGTTTAGGAATGGGACTCATATTTTATTAAACAGTTCACTTTTACCAATAATTTGTAAAGCCAGACTTTAGTTATTAATTACCTCACTCATTTAATTCCCCCATTCATTATATCCAGGAGGGTTAGGTGATTTTCAGTGAGATAGTAAAATCCTTTTAAGAGTCAGAGCAGCTGACCATATGATGGAATTCGGATGTTTTTTAAAACCCCAGAATCTTCCTTTATCCCAAGAATAAGAAATTTAGGGGTACAGTGAATTTTTATACCAAGGGCCAGTTCACAGACTGTATGGATCACAACTCAGATCCCTTTAATACAGGGGCATGTGGTGTCTGAATATAACGATACTGCGCCATGCGCAATGAGACTGTGCCTGCAGTGTGCGTCACGGTACCATGGTGGCAATCACGCATCTTGCACCAGCTGTGGCACGGCACATGCTGTGCAAGGCCTGCTCCATGCATGGTAAGCGCATGGTGTACCGTGCCCTATTGCGCGGCGTATTACTGTGCGTGGCAGGCGACCCTGACCCCTGGTCAGACCTCCTGACCCTATGACCCCATCTAGCCACAACCCACTCCACGCATCTCTCGCTATGCCGACATGGGCGGGCACCGCGATGTTCCCTCGCGATCAGGTGCATGTTGTGGACATGCAACTCCTGCCATCATTTTTATCCCCGAAAAAGTGGTTGGCAACATGGTGCAGGGACGTGTCCGGTGTGCACCAAATTGGCCACAGATGGAGCTGGTGAACCTTGTGGCCTGTGTTGAGCCCCATGCCCCCCAGATCTTTGACCAGGTGCCCCTGCAGCAGCCCAGGGTTACTGTGTGGCAGGGGATTGCTGCCAGGCTACAGCAGAGGACCGGGGTGGTCAGGACAGGTGAACAGTGTCTCCACTGATATAGGGACCTAATGCAGTGGGACTCAGAGTGCCTGTGGAGGCTACAGGCGCGTGCCAGGTGGGGGGCTGTGCCACAGCCAGGTAAGTCATCCCATGGTGCAAGTGTGCCTTGGTGCTGTACTGTGGTGTTAGCTTGACTGCCTGGCATGCCCTGCAGAGGGATATAGTGTCGTCATGCACATAGCGGAGTGGCATTGCCAGTGTCCACCTGCGGTGCGATGCAGCCATGCATTCATGAGGGACGTGTCAGGCAGGGGCACACCCTGTGTATAGGTGGGGATGGGTGGGAAGCTGCTGTGGATGTTCCGGATGTGCACTTGTCTTCTTTCCATTCACAGGACCCGAGAACCGGAGGAGGGCCCAGACTGCTGCAGCAGTGCAGCTGGTCGCAGCGGGCCAAGGAGATGTTGGACCGGCACAAGCAGGGCCACAGGGGGAAAGTAGGCACTGTCATGGTCATTTGCACTGTACAGGGGGGTGTGGGTGCAGGCATGACTGTCTGTGCCATGTGCCATGGCAGCTGTGTGTGTCGCACTGTGCGTGGTGCATGCCACTGTGGCATAGCCATTGGACATGTGTGCCAGCTGTTGGGTGGGTGGGTGTGTGCCCAGCTGCCACTGTTGTTGCTGTGGTTCTGCCAGTGAACTGTGCCATGTGACTGTCATTGTGCAGTTGGGTGGCCATTGTGCTGCGGTCACCACTTCTGGGCACTGTCGTGGTGTGCCTAGTTGCTCTCAGGCATTGGCACTCCCCCCTGCGGGTGGCCGGTACGGGCCCTCCAGGGGTGTGTGGTCCCATTAACCATTGCGCACTGTGGGTGGGCATGGTTCCTTGGGACATTGCACTGCTCACCTGTCCTGTCCCTTGTTATAGGTGTCCAGTGGCAGAGGCCATGGCGGACTATGGCTGGATGACTGCTCCACCAGTTGGTCCTGATCACCTCCATGACAATAGTGCAGTATTCCAGATCTGGCACATGATGTTGGCAGAGAGGAGGTGGCGACTATGCCAAGGGGCAGCAGGATGTGGCTGCAGTTAGTTTGGCCCCAGCTTTCTACTGTTTCCCCTGCTGTACCTCCCACTATAGTCCCCCTTCCCACTGTACAGTCCCTGTTCCCTGTCCCCTTCCCTTGCTTTACCTACCCCTTCCCAGCCCCTTGTTTTTGTATATGGTTTTGTTCATTAATATATATCTTTTGACTTACCTGCCTGTGTCAGTGTCTGCTTTGCAGGTGGTGTGAGGAGCCATGCTGCAGTGGCCCAGTGTCTGCCCATGTGGTGTGCATGTGTCGGGGCACGTGTTGTGCTTCTGTGGTTCACTGCTGTATGCTGTGGTGTGTCCCACTGTGGTGGTGTCCTTCCCCTTGGTCGGTGGCTATGCCTTGGGGTGTCCATGGGGTGGCTGTCAGGGGTGTGTGGTGGGTGTGTGCGTGGTAGTGGCACACAGCCATGGTCATTGGTTGGGTACTGGCCACAGACTGTGTTGGGGCCCCTGCTTGGTGTTGTGCAGCCTGTCCCATGTGGTCTGCCATGCTACCTGCCTCCCGGCACATTCAGTGCCAACTGTGTGGGGCTCCTGTGTGGTGTATGTGTGCTTGGCTGCATGATCTTGGGTGTGGCCTGCTTTGGTCTGGGAGGGGTGGGGGGCACGGCTGGCAGCCTGCAGGGGTGGCCTCCCTTGGTGGCCCTCCCTTGGCCATTGGCACCTCCTGTTGCCTGCTATCTGTGCCATTGTTGTGTTCTGGGGACAGGTGTCTGGGTGCCTGTGTGCACTCTGCAGTGCCCTGCTGGTGGAGGCCTCCTGTGGCCTGTCACTGTGCTTCCCTGGCTCTGTTCTCTGTGCTGTGCCCCCCCCTCTGTTGCTCTGCTCCCACAGTTGCACTGGAGCATCTCTTTTTGTGCCATGGTGCAACTCTGTTTGCAAAATGGTGTAGCTAAGCCATATTCAGCCGGGTTGCGCAGGCGCAGTTCGGCCTGCGCACCCTCTGAATATGGCTCCTGTTGTGCCGTGGCGCATTGGATTTGTATTGTGCTGGACCTGCGCTGGCATTTAGCGCATTTCTGAATATCTGGGCCAATGAATGAAAGGTTTAAAAAAAAAATACAAAATCAATAAGAAAAATCCTTCAGAAATAAAGTTACAATTGTCGACATCTTAAAACTTGCAACATTTTCCAGTCTGCTGCTTTTGGTTCCGCAAACGCCTTAGAATGCTCCTTTTAACATGGCTCCGACCTGGTTTTCCTCACTATTTACAGCAGTTTTTGTGCCCCTGTTGTCCTATCACTGTCCGCTGCATATTGTCTCATTTTAGTCACAGAAAAAGTGATGTTAAAGGGGGCAGGATTTTCAAATGCTTCAGATTGCCGGAAGCCATGGTGCACCGACGATACGGCACATGGAGCTTGAGGCGATCTTGCAGGATTTTCTATCTCATGCGGCGATTCCTGCAAGTTATACCAACTTTTTCTGGTCTACCTTGCAGCAATCCTGGAGTCCATTTTACAGAGCCTGTGGCAGATATTTGGCACAAGCTGCCATAATTCGTTGAAATCATCGCAACTGCGCCCGAGATTGTAAAATCGGGTGCAGCTACGGTGAAGGGTTTGGTGCACCGCCAGAACCTAAGTGCCATAGTGCAGAGCTGGATGCATGCCTTGCACCATGGTTGGAAAATCCTGCCTGGGGTGCTCAACAACAAGAGAATGCTGACGAATACCCAGTCTGAGCCATATTAAAAGGAGCGCTCCTTTTATCATTTGAAATGTTACAAAAATGCATTAAAGCAAACTCAAAATATGGGGGAAGGGAGGTATCATACAAATAGGAGATAAAGAGGAATCTAAAATAGAATAAACAAAAACAGAATATAAAAGTACAGGTCAAAAATTGTCACTGTAACATACACTGCTGTTTTAAACAATTGATCTTAAAACATTGGACAGACAATATTACAGTTACTTATAATGAATGGTCCAGGTCCACCCTGAATACCCTACACAAGCAATAACACATGACGGGGTGTGGGTTATGCTCTGATAAATGCACACCTGGGGGAGTAATGAGGCAGGGAGCTGCAGGCCGAGTGCTTTACTGCCCCAGAAGTGCATTTAGCAGCGCATAACCCACAAATCAGAGTATGTTATTGTGCTTATAAAATGAGTGTATGTTGAGAAACGGTGGTGTTTATTAAATAAAGGTAACATTTAAAAACAATATTGTTATTTTATTTACAATAGTCCCTCCGCTGTCCCTTAAGGTGCTGTTCCACTTGCTGGTGTTACTAGGGGCACTGTGGTGTGCTGTGGATCGCTGGCATGGGCCCCGGGCAGGACCATGGTTTCCTTGCCAGCAGCATGCTATGATCTGTGGTTGTGCTGTTCACAAAAGACCCACTGGTCTCCCTCTGCTTGCGGGTCAGGAGAGAGTTTATAACCTCTGTGATACCTAGGGCTGAGGATGGGACGACAGCAGCTTGGGATGGACAGCGGGAGAATTTCCGGTCTGGAAACAACACTTCTTTAAGTGTTGTAAGTGTCATTACTCACTTCTGCAGCTTCTGATTTCGCTCTCTAACAAAAATGGTAACAAAATCGTGTTTGTGGTGGCGTTGGAGGGATCTGTACAGGACTCTGGGCACAGGTATGGGCACTTCTTATTTTCTGTGGTATAAGCTAGAAAATGAGCATAGCTGGCAAAGTTTGCCAGCCAATCAGATTAAGGGACTCTCTCTACTCATTTAATCATTTTAAATACAATGTCTCAGCGTATTAATAAAAACGTAGAGAAATTTGATGCTAGAGGGGGAGGGTTTTAAAAACGTCTTGCTAATACAAAGTAAATTCAATTTGGGGAAATGTTTGTCTCATTTTAATCCCCACTAGGCTAATGTCCTTCTTTTTATATCCTATGGAATGATTCGTTCCATAAAGATATCCGTACGTCTTCACGTATTTATGATATTGACTTCTACATATGTTTATACAAGACCACCGGAGATAGAAATGACAATATAAAACGTGATATCTTGTACCCCAATCACAAAGTATCATGTTATCTTATGAGCTGGGTATGTCACGGGTGACAGCTTGCCCTGCTGCGTACATCACGGTACATACTGAATCAATCAGAGAGTAACGTCCACAATGCTGATAACATTACAATAGTCACATGCAGCATGGAAGCCAGCCAATAATATCAAAGAGAAACAGTTACATCTTTACACAAACAGCAGCTTTATTAGGTATAGCTTGGAAACCAATGTAGAAATCGAATATACAATACATCTGACTCAAAAGATGTAATTTGGCATCATTTGTGTGAGGCAAGAGGACTTTCATAACTCACTGGGCACCGCCTCGATCCTCCCACCCTGCCCACACACACACAAAGATAAACTGCATATTTTGAGTCGGCCTATTGTATCTCCCCTGTTTGCAGTGTTTCATCTGTATAGAACACAGTAGTGCAACAAAATACATTTTTCCAAAAATGCTAGTTTCAGTTACAGTTAATAAAAATGTCAGCATACCTGTCAGATCTACCTTTCTAGGGCCCTTCTATGGTGTGCACCTTGAGGTTTTGTTTATTAACTCGCTTCCTAACCTTTACCAGGTTCACAGTGGTATTCCTAAGACAAATGTGACGGCCATCTTTTTTTCCTGAGAAAAACTTAAATTCAACCATCAATAAAATACTTATATTGTTATTGGAACTAAAAAACGGTACCACCAAATAAAATTGGAATATGCCTGGAATCTTTTAAAAGCTTGGGTCGAATGTTTTGTCCAGTTTCCCTGCACTGCTGCCTTAAATCCCGTTGCCCTTTTGACATTTCATTTCATCCCCCCCCCCCGGCCTCCTACTTTATTCACTCAACAACCACATTATTGCCTTGTAAAGTCAGCCAACTAGCACATTATCATTTAAATGATACACTGTACAAGAAGGAAAAATACAGGCTAACAACTGTGAATTACAGTTACATTTTAAAAGGTCAAGTAAATTAGATTTCAATAAAGCTTTAAGTTTCACAATGTTTTACACAAGACGGACAAGTTTCCAGGAACCTATTAAGAAGTATTGTAAATCTGGGTTTTTACAGCAGTAGCATGTAACCTCTGTAGCTGGCCAGCTGCCTGTCACACCTTACTAAATTGCATTTCTGTACCTTCCCCTGGCTGTATCTGACTCCCCTGCCACTTTTTCACTGTTTTAGCACTCTGAAAGCTTACCCTTGCTTAATTGTGCTGTAGTGAAAAACAAGATGTTGGGTAGGCAGTATAGCCTAGAGGTTAGAGTAATGAGCTGTAAATGAGCTTGGTACATCCAGCAGACTTGGGTTTGATTTCCCCCAACCTCCACTTCCATACTGTGACTCTGAGCAAGTCACTTAACCAGCCTAAAGCTCCTGGGTCACCCCTGAAAACAGGTAGCTGTGCCTAGTGGGCCTTACCCGGTTAACAATGAATAAAAAAAAAAATGCATTTTCTGTGCCATGGAGAAACACAGAAAATGAAAGCGTGGGCTCGTCAGCACACCGGTGACACTACCAATCATGAGGCTGGTGACCTGGGTTCAGAAGTGAGCCCAAGTCGTTGGGGGCCAGCCAAGGAGAGGAGGATTGAGCATTCCAGAGGCAGTGTGGCATAGCGGTTAAGGGCACTGAACTGCAAACCTGGAGACCTGGGTCTGAATCCCATCAGCCCCCCGCTTGCACACTGTGTGACCCTGAGTAAATCACTTGACTTCCTTGTGCTCCCAGGTCGAACCTGGAAACAAGTTCTGGCTTCATGTGCCTTTCCTGATTAAATAATTTCCACTTCCATTCCTCTCTGGGGAAGGAGGTCCGTGAGCTCCACTATACTACCGCTGCCTGGGTGACCAAAGTTGCCCAATACAGTCTGGAACTATGAGGGGGGAGTGTGTAAACCCTCCTGACTGTGATGTTGGCACACTCTGCATGCTCACATCCCCGGCAGTCCTTGCCCAGGAGGTATCTGGGGGTTGGGGTGAAAACAGGGAAAACACTACATGGTGGCAGGACAGTGTCCTCCTGCAGGGCCCACACTGCCTGCTTGACTGTCTGCCACCATCCATACCAAACTCCTCCCAAGGTTTGGGGTACCTGGGGAGCACCGCCACAGAAGGGGGGACTATGGGCTGTGCATGGCAAGAGTTAAGTCCCAGAGAAGGCGGGTGACAGATCTGTGGGGTGGCATTGGTGAAGGGCGCAGTTAGGGAAGAGAAGGGAGGATAAAGAATAGACTCCCCTCAGAAAATGAGAACACCAGCATGAGCGCCATATGTTGCCCCCCCTTCCCACCATTGTACAGGCACTGACCAGTGACATTATTGGGTACAGTCAGTCAGTGGTTCCTGCTGCTACTTGTGTGACCAGCTACATGGCTGAAAACTGAGAAATTCCTCAATGTGCTCCTTTATTTTCATTCATAATTTATGCTCCTCTGCCCTTTGGTCCCTTTCAGCACCTAGCCCACCCAGACCCCATCGCCCACCTTCTCCAGGACTTACCAGCTCAAGTAATTCCCTTAGTGATTCCCCCCTATGGTGGATCCAGGTGAGGGAGGGCCGTTCTTCTAGTAGGGACCTGCTGATTAGTCAGGTGATAGGAGTGGCTGTGGCAGGGGCAGCATCTTTCACATATAGGACCGTCCAGAAAACAGGCTTCAGCCTAGTATCCAGTCCTGTTAAAATATAAACTTCAACATCAGCCACTGCAGTCTGGCAGTGCCTCTGTGGTACCACAGCATTCTAATATTGCTAATGTGGTAGCACCACATTCCAGCATTGCCACTGTGTTACTACAGCATCATAACATTGCTACTGTGTTACTACAGCATCATAACATTGCCACTGTGTTACTACAGCATCGTAACATTGCTACTGTGTTACTACAGCATCATAACATTGCCACTGTGTTACTACAGCATCGTAACATTGCCACTGTGTTGCTACAGCATCGTAACATTGCTACTGTGTTACTACGGCATCGTAACATTGCTACTGTGACACCACCGCATTCAGGCAGCACTACTGTGCTACTACAGCAATGGAACAATTCTACTGTGGTACGACCACATACTGGCATTGCCACTGTGTTACTACAGTGTTGTAACATTGTTACTATAGTATATGGTTAAGGTTTATTGTGGATGGAAAAGGATGGCTTTCCAAATGCTGTTGTAGGACAGTTCAAAGGTCAAAAAAGTTGTTGTACTATCATTTTGATGTCACATCGATAGTACAACAACATTTGACCCTTGAGCTCCTACCTGATTGGTGGAAACAGTCCGTGATTAAAAAAATACATTCTAAAATGGCAGATTCACTTAACGAGCGGTCGGGCGAGCAGTTTGGACATGGAGTGCCATAATCGTCTGTGTATCCAAACTCTCAATTTGTAGTCTTTTTTTAAATCTCTGGCACAGTTATGGTGAAAGCAGAGCAGGGCCACAGCAATTAATACTGCTATATTCGGGGACGTGACCGAAACAGAGCATAACTAGAGTGAGGAGGACCGGTATCTTGGGTGACGGGACTCGAGCGAGGACCATTGCAGGAGTGTCAACACAAGGTATGAACCTTGTGTCCATTTAGGGGAAGCATATACTATAAAAAAAATAGTGGATGGTTGACTATCCACAACTAAGTCTGTGTTTCTATCTCGGGAGCTGATGATGCCATGGAGACCTCTTGAGCTTCACTCTCGAGGTCTCTATGACATTATCAGCTCCCTCGATGGAAACACAGCCTTGTTGTGGATAGTCATCCATCCACTATTCTGTATGTGGTAGCTCTGCATTCTGGCATCGCCACTGTGGCCTTAAATCATTGTAACATTGCTACTGTGGAACCACAGCATTGTAACATTGCTGCTGTGATACCATCACATTCCAGCATTGCCACTGTGGTCTTAAAGCATTATAGTGTATGGCAGAACATTGTTCTACCTTGATTTTTATCTGGACTTAAAACCTGTTCTACCACAGTTCAAAGGGCATAGAATGCTGTTCAACCCTTCTGTGGTCGAACAGCGTTCTAGCCCAGTTGACATGAGCTGGAGCCACAATAACGGAAACCGCAGGATCAACCAGATAACACCGCAACACGACCAACACAATCATTTAACCTCCCTGGCAGATGCAGGATCAACCACATAAGGTAACATAAGCAGGATCAACCAGATATATTAAAAAAAAACTTATGGAAATACATTCAGGACATCCACCTCCACTCTCAAAGTGAGGTATATAGCCACCAATTTTTTTATTTAAAAAAATCTCCCAAACCCGCCTGACAACCAATGGCAGTGTTCGCTTGCGATCTGGGACATCCAGTCCCTAGCAGCTTGCAACTCACCCTTGAAACCAACCCCAACTCTCTAAATAAGGCACAGCAGCAGCAAGTTTATTTTCTGGACTAAATATATATAAAAATACTTAAAATAATATAAAATTACTGCAAGGGAAACCATACGCTATAAAAAATACTGGATTGGCAACTCAATGCCAAACCAGTGTGTTCTGCCATCTTGGGGTCTGATTTCAATGAACCTCTCGAGCTTCGCTCTTGAGGTCACATGAAATCAGACCCCTCTGTGGCAGAACACACTGGTTCTGCATGGTTGCCCATCCAGTATTCTCTATGTAACATTGCTCTTGTGGAACCACAGTACTGTAACAATGCTACTGGTGTACCTCAGCAGTGTAACACTGCTACTGTGAGTAACATTGCTACGGTGACACCACTACATTCTGGCATCATCACAATGGCACTACAGGATTGTAACATTGCTACTGTGGTACCACAACATTCTGGCATCAACACCGTGGTACTACAGCATTGTAACATTGTACTGTGGTCCCACTGCATTCTGGCATCACCACCGTGGTACTACAACATTGTAACATTGCTACTGTGGTACCATAGCATTCCGGCATCACCACTGTGGTACTATAGCATTGTAACATTGCTACTGTGGTACCATAGCATTCTGGCATCACCACTGTGGTACTACAACATTGTAACATTGCTACTGTGGTACCATAGCATTCTGGCATCACCACCATGGTACTACAACATTGTAACATTGCTACTGTGGTACCATAGCATTCTGGCATCACCACTGTGGTACTACAACATTGTAACATTGCTACTGTGGTACCATAGCATTCTGGCATCACCATCATGGTACTACAGCATTATAACATTACTACTATGAGACCACCACATTCTGGCATCACCACTGTGGTACGACATTGTAACACTGCTACTGTGACAACACCACATTCTGGCAGTGCGACTGTGCTACTACAGCACTGTAACATTGCTACTGTGGGACAACCACATTCTGGCTTCACCTTACTACAGTATTGTAACGTTGTAACTGTGGTACCTCTGCATTTTGGAATCGCCAGTGTTGTACCACAACATTGTAACATTGCTAATGTGGCACCACCACATTCTGGCATCACCACTGTGGTACTACAGCATTGTAACATTGGTAGTGTGGTACCTTAGCATTCTGGCATCATCACAATGGTACTAAAGCATTGTAACATTGCTACTGTGGTACCACAGCATTTTGGCAGTTCCACCATGTTACTACAGCATTGTAACATTGCTACTGTGGTACCACAGCATTCTGGCAGTTCCACCATGGTACTACAGCATTGTAACATTGCAACTGTGGAACCACAGCATTCTGGCATCACCACTGTGGTATCACAATATTGTAACATTGCTAGTGTGATATCACAGAATTCTGGCATCACCACTGTGGTACTACAGCATTGTAACATTGCTACTGTTGTACCTCAGCATTGTAACACTGCAACTGTTGTACCTCAGCATTGTAACATTGCCACTGTAGTATCATAACATTCTGGCATCATCACAATGGTACTACAGCATTGTAACATCGCTACTGTGGTATCACAGCATTCTGGCAGCACCACAATGGTACTACAGCATTGTAACATCACTACTGTTGTACCTCAGCATTGTAACACTGCAACTGTTGTACCTCAGCATTGTAACATTGCTACTGTGGTATCACAGCATTCTGGCAGCACCACAATGGTACTACAGTACTGAAGCATTGTTGCTATGGTACTACAACACTATAACATTGCTACTTTGGTACCACCACATTCTGGCACTACCAGTGTGGTAGCACAGCATTGCAACACTGCTACTATGGTACCACTTCATTCTGGCATTGCCACTGTGTTACTACAGCATTCTAACATTGCTACTATGGTACCACAGCACTGTAACATTGCTACTGTTGTACCTCAGCATTGTAACACTGCTACTGTTGTACCTCAGCATTGTAACATTGCAGCCGTTGTATCTCAGCACTGTAACACTGCTACTGTTGTACCTCAGCATTGTAACATTGCCACTGTTGTACCTCAGCACTGTACCATTGCTACTGTGATATCACAGCATTCTGGCAGCACCACAATGGTACTACAGCACTGTAGCATTGCTATTGTGGTACTACAACACTGTAACATTGCTACTGTGGTACTACAGCAATGCAAAACTGCTACTGTGGTGCCACTTCATTCTGGCATTGTCACTGTGGTACTACAGCATTGTAACATTGCTACTGTTGTACTCAACACTGTAACATTAACCTCAGTAACCTCAGCATTGTAACAATGCTACAGTTGTACCTCAGCATTGTAATATTAAGTACATTGTGGCATTGCCACTGTGTTACTACAGCATTCTAACATCGCTACTATTGTACCCCAGCACTGTAACATTGCTACTGTTGTACCTCAGCACTGTAACAGTGCTACTGTTGTACCTCAGCATTGTAATATTAAGTACATTGTGGCATTGCCACTGTGTTACTACAGCATTCTAACATCGCTACTATTGTACCCCAGCACTGTAACATTGCTACTGTTGTACCTCAGCACTGTAACAGTGCTACTGTTGTATCTCAGTATTGTAACATTAAGCCCATTGTGGCATTGCCACAGTGTTACTACAGCATTCTAAAATTGCTACTATGGTAGGTACCACAGCACTGTAACATTGCTACTGTTATACCTCAGCATTGAAACAAAGCTACTGTTGTATCTCAGCACTGTAACATTGCTATTGTTGTACCTCAGCATAGTAACAATGCTACTGTTGTATCTCAGCATTGTAACATTGCTACTGTTGTATCTCAGCATTGTAACATTGCTATTGTTGTACCTCAGCAATGTAACACTGTTGTACCTCAGCACTGTAACATTAAGCGCATTGTGGCATTGCCATTATGTTACTACAGCATTCTAACATTGCTACTATGGTACCACAGCACTGTAACATTTCTACTGTTGTACCTCAGCACTGCAACAATGCTACTGTTGTACCTCAGCATTGCAACAATGCTACTGTTGTACCTCAGCATTGTAACAATGCTACTGTTGTACCTCAGCATTGTAACATTAGGCGCATTGTGGCATTGCCACTGTGTTACTACAGCATTCTAACATTGCTACTATAGTACCACAGCACTGTAACATTGCTACTGTTGTACATCAGCATTGTAACACTGTTACTGTTATGCCTCTGCATTGTAATATTAAGTACATTGTGGCATTGCCACTGTGTTACTACAGCATTCTAACATTGCTACTATGGTACCGCAGCACTGTAACATTGCTACTGTTGTACCTCAGCATTGTAACGCTGTTACTGTTGTACCTCAGCATTGTAATATTAAGTACATTGTGGCATTGCCACTGTGTTACTACAGCTTTCTAACATTGCTACTATGGTACCACAGCACTGTAACATTGCTACTGCTGTACCTCAGCACTGTAACAATGCTACAGTTGTACCTCAGCATTGTAATATTAAGTACATTGTGGCATTGCCACTGTGTTATTACAGCATTCTAACATTGCTACTATGTGCCACAGCACTGTAACATTGCTACTGTGGTACCTCAGCACTGTAACATTGCTACTGTTGTACCTCAACATTGTAACACTGCTACTGTTATACCTCGGCATTGTAACATTGCAGCTGTTGTACCTCAGCATTGTAACACTGCTACTGTTGTACCTCAGCATTGTAACATTGCCACTGTTGTACCTCAGCATTGTACCATTGCTACTGTGGTATCACAGCATTCTGGCAGCACCACAATGGTACTACAGCACTGTAGCATTGCTACTGTGGTACCACAACACTGTAAGATTGCTACTGTGGTACCACATTTTGGCATTGCCAGTGTGGTACCACAGCATTGCAACACTGCTACTGTGGTGCCACTTCATTCTGGCATTGCCACTGTGGTACTACAGCATTGTAACATTGCTACTGTTGTAACTCAGCAGTCTAACACTGTTACTGTTGTACCTCAGCATTGTAACGTTAAGCGCATTGTGGCATTGCCACTGTGTTACTACAGCATTCTAACATTGCTACTATGGTACCACAGCACTGTAACATTGCTACTGTTGTACCTCAGCATTGTAACACTGTTACTGTTGTACCTCAGCATTGTAATATTAAGCACATTGTGGCATTGCCACTGTGTTACTACAGCATTCTAACATTGCTACTATGTGCCACAGCACTGTAACATTGCTACTGTGGTACCTCAGCACTGTAACATTGCTACTGTTGTACCTCAACATTGTAACACTGCTACTGTTATACCTCGGCATTGTAACACTGCTACTGTTGTACCTCAGCATTGTAACATTGCTACTGTTGTACCTCAGCATTGTAACATTGCTACTGTTGTACCTCAGCACTGTAACACTGTTACTGTTGTACCTCAGCATTGTAATATTAAGCACATTCTGGCATTGCCACTGTGTTACTACAGCATTCTAACATTGCTACTGTTGTACCACAGCACTGTTACATGCTACTGCTCTACCTCAGCATTGTAACACTGTTACTGTTGTACCTCAGCATTGTAATATTAAGCACATTCTGGCATTGCCACTGTGTTACTACAGCATTCTAACATTGCTACTAAGGTACCACAGCACTGTAACATTGCTACTGTTGTACCTCAGCATTGTAACAATGCTACAGTTGTACCTCTGTATTGTAATATTAAGTACACTGTGGCATTGCCACTGTGTTACTACAGCATTCTAACATTGCTACTATGGTATCACAGCACTGTAACATTGCTACTGTTGTACCTCAGCATTGTAACAATGCTACAGTTGTACCTCAGTATTGTAATATTAAGTACACTGTGGCATTGCCACTGTGTTACTACAGCATTCTAACATTGCTACTATGGTATCACAGCACTGTAACATTGCTACTGTTGTACCTCAGCATTGTAACAATGCTACAGTTGTACCTCAGCATTGTAATATTAAGTACATTGTGGCATTACCACTGTGTTACTACAGCATTCTAACATTGCTACTATGGTACCACAGCACTGTAACATTGCTACTGTTGTACCTCAGCATTGTAACACTGTTACTGTTGTACCTCAGCATTGTAATATTAAGCACATTGTGGTATTGCCACTGTGTTACTACAACATTCTAACATTGCTACTATGTGCCACAGCACTGTAACATTGATACTGTTGTACCTCAGCACTGTAACTCTGCTACTGTTATACCTTGGCATTGTAACATTGCAGCTGTTGTACCTCAGCATTGTAACACTGCTACTGTTGTACCTCAGCATTGTAACATTGCCACTGTTGTACCTCAGCATTGTACCATTGCTACTGTGGTATCACAGCATTCTGGCAGCACCACAATGGTACTACAGCACTGTAGCATTGCTACTGTGGTACCACAACACTGTAAGATTGCTACTGTGGTACCACCATATTTTGGCATTGCCAGTGTGGTACCACAGCATTGCAACACTGCTACTGTGGTGCCACTTCATTCTGGCATTGCCACTGCGGTACTACAGCATTGTAACATTGCTACTGTGGTACCACAGCACTGTAACATTGCTTCTGTTGTACCTCAGCATTGTAACACTGCTACTGTTGTACCTCAGCATTGTAACATTGCTACTGTTGTACCTCAGCATTGTAACATTAAGCGCACTGCGGCATCACCACTGTGTTACTGCGACATTGTAACATTGCTAATGTGGTACCACAGCACTGTAACATTGCTACTGTTGTACCTCAGCATTGTAACACTGTTACTGTTGTACCTCAGCATGGTAATATTAAGAACATTGTGGCATTGCCACTGTGTTATTACAGCATTCTAACATTGCTACTATGGTACCACAGCACTGTAACACTGCTACTGTTGTACCTCAGCATTGTAACTCTGCTACTGTTATACCTCAGCATTGTAACATTGCAACTGTTGTACCTCAGCACTGTAACACTGCTACTGTTGTACCTCAGCATTGTAACATTGCCACTGTTGTACCGCAGCATTGTACTGTTGCTACTGTGGTATTACAGCATTTTGGAAGCACCACAATGGTACTACAGCACTGTAGCATTGCTACTGTGGTACCACAACACTGTAACATTGCTACTGTGGTACCACCATATTCTGGCATTGCCAGTGTGGTACCACAACATTGCAACACTGCTACTGTGGTGCCACTTCATTCTGGCATTGCCACTGTGGTACTAGAGCATTGTAACATTGCTACTGTTGTACCTCAGCAATGTAACAATGTTACTGTTGTACCTCAGCACTGTAACATTAAGTGCATTGTGGCATTGCCACTGTGTTACTACAGCATTCTAGCATTGCTACTGTGGTACCACAGCACTGTAACATTGCTACTGTTATACCTCAGCATTGTAACACTGCTACTGTTGTACCTCAGCATTGTAACACTGTTACTATTGTACTTCAGCATTGTAACATTAAGCGCATTACGGCATCACCACTGTGTTATTGCTACTGTTGTACCACTTCATTCTGGCATTGCCACTGTAGTACTACAGCATTGTAACACTAAGCACATTTTGACATTGCCACTGTGTTACTACAGCATTCTAACATTACTACTATGGTACCACAGCACTGTAACATTGCTACTGTTGTACCTCAGCATTGTAACAATGCTACAGTTGTACCTCAGCATTGTAACATTAAGCACATTGTGGCATTGCCACTGTGTTACTACAGCATTCTAACATTGCTACTATGGTACCACAGCACTTTAACATTGCTACTGTTGTACCTCAGCATTGTAACAATGCTACAGTTGTACCTCAGCATTCTAACATTAAGCACATTGTGGCATTGCCACTGTGTTACTACAGCATTCTAACATTGCTACTATGGTACCCCAGCACTGTAACATTGCTACCATTGTACCTCATCATTGTAACACTGTTACTGTTGTACCTCTGCATTGTAACATTAAGCGCATTGTGGCATTGCCACTGTGTTACTACAACATTCTAACATTGCTACTATGGTACCACAACACTGTAACATTGCTACTGTTGTACCTCAGCATTGTAACAATGCTACAGTTGTACCTCAGCATTGTAACATTAAGCACATTGTGGCATTGCCACTGTGTTACTACTGCATTCTAACATTGCTACTATGGTACCACAGCACTGTAACATTGCTACTGTTGTACCTCAGCATTGTAACACTGTTACTGTTGTACCTCAGCATTGTAACATTAAGTGCATTGTGGCATTACCACTGTGTTACTACAGCATTCTAACATTGCTACTATGGTACTACAGCAGTGTAACAATGCTACTGTTGTACCTCAGCATTGTAACGTTGCTACTGTTGTTCCTCAGCATTGTACCATTGCTACTGTTGTTCCTCAGCATTGTAACATTGCCATTGTTGTACCTCAACATTGTAACATTGCTACTGTGGTACCACCACACTGCAGCATTATCACTGTGTTACTACAGCATTGTAACAATGCTACCGCAGTGCCACAGCATTCTGGTATCAGCACTGTAGTACTACAGCATTGCTACAGTGCTATTGTGGTACCACAGCATTCTGCCATCACCAACATGGTACTACAGCATTGTAACATTGCTACTGTGGTACCACAGCATTCTACCATCACCATGGTAGCACCACACCATTCTAACATTGCTACAGTGGTGCCACAACATTTTGCCATCACCATGGTAGTACCACAGCATTGTAACATTGCTACAGTGGTGCCACAGCATTCTGCCATCACCATGGTAGTACCACAGCACTGTAACATTGCTACTGTGGTCCCTCCACATTCTGGCATCGCTACTGTGGTATCACAGCATTGCAACATTGCTACTGTGGTAACACCCTATTCTGCCATCACCCCTGTGGTACCACAGTATTATAACATTGGTACTGTGGTACTAACATATTCTGGCATCACCACTGTGGTACCACAGCATTGTAACATCACTACTGTGGTACCACAGCATTGTAACATTGCTACTGTGCTAGCCCCACATTCTGGTATTGCCACTGTGGAACCATGGCATTGTAACATTGTTACTGTGGTACTAACGTATTCTGGCATCACCGCTGTGGTACCACAGCACTGTAACATTGCTACTGTGGTAGCACCACATTCTGGCATTGCAACATTGTTACTGCAGCACTACAGCATTCTGGCATCGCCACCATGGCACCAATGCATAGTGATATTGCTACTTTGGTACCACAGTATTCTGATATCAGTGTTGTAGTACTGCAATATTCTGACATCACTACTGTGGTACCATCACATTCTGACATCGCTACTGTGGTACAGCTGCATTCTGACATGACTATTGTGGAATACCATAATTCTGGCATTGCTACTATGGTACACCAACATTCTGACACCAATACTGTGGTGCAACAACATTTTAACATCACTGCTGAGGTATATCAGCATTCTAACACTGCCTTTGTGGCACAACAGTATTCTGACATCTCTGCTGTGGTACAACAACATTCTGATATCACTACTGTTGTACACTGCCATTCTGACATTGCTACCTTGGTACTATAGTAGAATAGGCATTCAACATCCCTACTATGGAACCCCAGCATTGTGACATCACTACTGTGGCACAACAGCATTCTGACACACATCACTACTGTGGCACAACATCATTCTGACATTACTAGTGTGGTACAACAGAACTGTGACAGCACTACTGTGGTACAGCAGCATTCAGACATCACTGCTGTGGTACAACAGCATTCTAACATCACTACTGTGGTACAACAGTATTCTGACATCACTAATGTAGTACAACAGCATTCTGACATCACTGCTGTGGTACAGCAGCATCCTAACATCACTGCTGTGGTACAGCAGCATTCTGACATCACTGCTGTGGTACAACAGCATTCTGACATCACTACTGTGGTACAACAGCATTCTGACATCACTATTGTGATGCAACAGCATTCTGACTTTGCTACTGTGGTACAACAGCTTTCAAAACTCACTACTGTGGTACAACAGCATTCTGACATCACTAATGTGGTACAGCAGCATTCTGACATCACTACTGTGGTACAACAGCATTCTGACATCACAACTCTGGTACAACAGCATTCTGACATCGCTGTTGTGGTACAACAGCATTCTGACATTGCTACTGTGGTACAACACCATTCTGACATCGCTACTGTGGTACAACACCATTCTGACATCACTACTGTGTTACAACAGCATCTGGAAGTGTGAAGATTTCCATACACAACAACACTGAAACATATACTGTACTTAAACTGGGTATATTTACTACTGTGGTACAGGAAGTGTGGACCGACTTTAGTGGAAATGTAACACAACAAAAAGAATGGAAGTAAGGGATGAACAATTCTTCAATCATAGATCTGTGAACGGGGAGATCCTGAGTTTGAACCCCTCCTCCATCATTGGTGTCACTGTGTGACCTTGAGTATGTTATTGACCTCCCTGTAGCTTTAGTCCTACCCATTTGGTAAAACTTGGGTGGCAGCAGGCCCCTCCTCCCACATTTGCACACTCACACAAACACACACACACAGAAAATGCCATGCAGACACACAGTCACATACACACACACACTGAAAATGCCATGCAGACACACAGTCACATCCACATGCAGACACACACACACACACGCAGACACTCACGCACGTATACACACAAACACACACACACACACACAATGAGAACTTGCATCTCAGCTTGGCTATCCTCAGCAAATTAACTGTTAAAGAAATAACATCACAAACAAAAAAAAACAGTTTTAGATTTGGTGGAAGCATTTATTGTTAATAAACTGATAGAAATTTCTGTAATAAATACATTTCTAATAAATAACATATCAAAATAAATAAATATTAATCCATTAATACAAAAAAAGACAAACTTGGGGAAAAAACCTTTTAAGAAAATATTTTTGTACAATACTGTATTAAGAACAATACATAACAAAACATTGTTGTCTGAAACATGAACAGGATTGGCAGATCTACAGGCCAACATACAGAAAAAATATATATTTTTTGAACCTAGGTGGTCAGCAGAAAATCAAAAACAGGACACTTTTTAGGCCAGAGAAATGATTATGATAATCGTCGCAATTTCATGGTCTTTTCCTGAAATCAGGGGTGAATTTAAAACCAAAATTGTTCCCTTTCCGTGGGCTTTAAATTTATAAGTTTGAATGACAATAAATTTGAATGACAAAAGCAACTTGTATCTTTTCTCCAGGGTGACTATTAGAGTCAAAAAGATGTGTGCTAGCCAGCCCAGTGGCATGGCAGATGCTGCAACTGCTTGCCACACTGGCATCCCGGATTTGGGAATGGGTAAGGGTCACTCGGGAGGGCTGGCTGGGGAAAGGAAGATTGAGTGCTCGTAGACGGCTCTCATCCTTTGGGGGAAGGGGCAGCACATACCGCTGCTTGGCTGCCACCTAGTGGAGGCTAGGTGGCACAGCAGTGGTTACCCACTTAGTTGGCCAGTGGTGGGCACTGAGGCATACTGCGTCTTTCTGCAGCACATGCATGTCCTTTGTACATGTGCTGGCCTGGGTCAGGGAAAAACTGGGAGGCATGATGGCAATGCTGCAGGCTCTGCGTCACTTAATGAGGCACCCAGTCTCCCACAGAGGTAAGAAGTAGATAGGGTAAGTCCCGGGCGAGGTGAGTGACGGGGCTGAGGGTCACTGTCTGAAGGGGATTACTGCAGAGGAACTGGAGGCAAAAACAGATGACAACAACAACAACAAAAATCGCTCCACACTGATCGCTTGTATCATGAGAATCCTGCTGTGTATTCATGCACACCACTGCCGTGATCAAAAATAACAGGAAGAGGGAGGCCGCTTGGTACAGTAGTGGGGTTCCTGCACAGGATGCGGACCTGGGTTCAAGAATGAGACTAGAGCACTGGGGCCAGCTGAAGGGGGGGATTGAGCATCGCAGGAGATGCTCTCCTCCTCCTCCTGAGAGAGAGAGAGAGAGAGAGAGAGAGCAGTGAGCACCAGTGCGCTGTTGCTACCTAGTCGCCAAAATATCTAACTCCAGTGCACGTGAAGTCCTTGTGGTGTTATCCCAGGGGACTGGGGAAAAATAAAGGCAGGAAACATGGGTGGTGGGATGCATAAAACTGGCACTCTTGGGGCCCATGGGACCCCACTGCCTGCCATCTTTCCAGACATAAAACAGGCCATGGATATTGAAAAGCATACAAGCGAGCAGTGCATAGTCACACCGTAGGATGAGATGTCGCCACCCCGCTCTTGCCATGCTGAAAGACTGCGCACCTTAGAAAATAAAAATTTTGTAAGTTGGACCACTTTAAAAAAATTTGTTTTTACTGCGAAAAGCTTAATCAGGCGGTGAAGGATTTGAGGGTGAGGAGTTTGTAATAATGAATGTTTTCCTTTAAAGAGCTGCTGACGCCTCTGGGAAAACTCTGAAAATGATAATACTCAGAAACAATTAAGCATGTCTGTCATTTGCCATCTACAAATGTCTCCTCACTCATATTACTGAAGAAGTAACCACAAAAACAGGATCTTTATCCCTTAGAGTTCATCTGCCCCTTCTGCATACTCCCTACCTGAAATCATAATACTCTGTTGTGATATCACAGTTGGTTGCCATGGGAATAACTGTGATGTCACAAGCAGAGTATTATGACATCAGGTTGGGAAGAAGCAATTGGAGCTGATGAACCCTCTAGGGAACAAAGATCCTGTTTTTATGCATAAAACCTCAGTAATAAATAATGGCAAGAAGAAATTCAGAGCTCATGAGAAATATAAGTTGCTTTGCGTCCAAATATTACATTATTCAAGTTCTTCTGGAGGTGTCAGTGGCATTTTAAGGAAAGGGTTTTTGAAGGTTTTACTTATTTTTTAGAATTTACTCTGTCTGTCCTTGGTTGACATGTACAAATTATTTAAAAAAAAAAAAACACATTTCCTCTCCCCTTCAAATACAGATTCCACTGACAGTGACATTTTATGAAACAGTAGCTAATAACATTATAAATAAATTCAATAAAAACACGATTTTTCAGGTCGGTTGTTTGATGTTGGCCTCTAAATACATTTCTCATTTTTCTACAAAGTTTCTTCAAAGGAAAAAGAATATAAGATTTAGTTTTCTTACAAAAACTTGCTGATACAAAACATTGTTTAAGAGCACTTAGGGTTTACCTGTGTTGTGGAAAATTAATAATGTTGCCTGACTCAAGGACCCAAGTGGGGTTCATCTTCAGCATGTTCTGGAAGTGGAAGTGTTGGTAGGAGGGGGTTATCAAGGAAGCCCAGCTCCCAGCTCATTGTGTGATTATTGTATGGAATGAAATCAGGCTGACAGTGACAGACCCCTAGAGGTGAAGCTGCTCCTTTAACTCCCCTGGTAGAGTCCCTGCTCTGTGATGCTCTGGTTAAGTATATGAGAATCCCCTACTAGCTGAGCTAGCAGAGCAGCTCCTTTAGCCCCCCTGGTAGAGTTCCTGCTCTGTGATGTCTGGTTGAGTATATGAGAATCCCCTACTAGCTGAGCTAGCAGAGCTGCTCCTTTAGCTCCCCTGGTAGAGTCCCTGCTCTGTGATGTCTGGTTGAGTATATGAGAATCCCCTACCAGCTGAGCTAGCAGAGCTGTTCCTTTAGCTCCCCTGGTAGAGTCCCTGATCTGTGATGCTCTGGTTGAGTATATGAGAATCCCCTACTAGCTGAGCTAGCAGAGCTGCTCCTTTAGCTCCCCTGGTAGAGTCCCTGCTCTGTGATGTCTGGTTGAGTATATGAGAATCCCCTACTAGCTGAGCTAGCAGAGCTGCTCCTTTAGCTCCCCTGGTAGAGTCCCTGCTCTGTGACAGCCTGGTTGAGCACATGAGGATCCCCCACTAGCTGGGCTAGTTAAATATTTAGAGGCTGGAGACTAAAATGACATCTCGAAGTGTCGTGGTCCTGAGGGACTGGCAAAGGAACAGACAGCAATGAATAAAGCAGGCTGTCCTAACCCCGGCAGTAAGTCTGAGGAACTTTTTGTTTTACTTAAGCTCCTTTTCTACTGCAAGCACATTACCAGTCAAGAGAAAATAGCGAATATCTTAAAATTCCAATGATCTTTTAGTGTGGGAGGTGGGATTGGAAAGGGTGAAGCTTAAATATTCCACCTGACTTCCTGTGTTCCTCCTAGCGCCACAGTGCCCCTGTTGCCCACCAAGGCTCACTTGTCACCTTTCTATTCCCACTTCCAGGGTCCCCCCGTGTGGTTTGTTTGCTTCTGGATGGTATACTCTCCAGAGAATCATAGTTGGAACCTGGAGGCCCAACAGATATTTGTTTGACTTTTCTATAAGCAAGTTTGGAATTATAGGGGGTAACAGCAGGGGCTCAGCCCCCAGTAACTCTGAAGCGATCCCCAGTAATTCTCTCAACACTGAAATTTAACATGGGGGGATGCTCAGTTTATATACAGGGTCTCATAGCTCTGAACTAAGCCCCAGTCACTCATACAACACCGGCGTCTGCTTATAATTGGTGGGGGGCTTCATGTATAGGCAGGGCCTCAATAGTTCTGAAGTGACCCCCAGTAACTCAAACAATACTGACATTTACTTATAATGTGGAAAGGGGCTCAGTTTATAGACAGGGCCCCCATAGCTCTGAAGCAAGCCCCAGTAACTCACACAACACTGTCGTGTACTTATAATGGGGGAAGGGGCTTGGACAGGGACTCCATGAGAAGTGAGCTCCAGTAACTCATACAATACTGCCATTTACTTTATAATGGGGAGGGGGTCCAGTTTATGGACAGGGCCTCTACAGCCACAAATGCTCCTAAATTGTGATTCCAATACACACAGACGCGTACATGTAGATTACAGATGGGGAGAGACAGAGAGAAAGAGACAGAGGAAGGGGGGGGGAGAGAGAGAGAGAGAAAGAAAGAAACAGACACAACGATTAACATCATTGATTGACATCATTCAGTCATTAATACAACAGGGTGTTTCTCAGCCAGCTGAGGCAAGCAAAAATGGTAGCCTACCAGACCCCCACGTGACATGCCTATTTCTGGTGTCGGCTACCTAGTTCAGCTTGCAAGTTGCCCCAACTGGACAATTGAAAAATCTGAAGCTGAGGCTGAGATGCTGCCATTACATTTACTGGGCTACAGAGGCCATCCAGTCCAGATCAGCAAAAGCCCCCTGTCAGACTTCCAGGACACAGAAGGAACTTGTTCGTCTCTGTTACCATGTAGGCATGTAGCTGCCTTCACTTTCTCTCCCCCCTAACCCCTCACTCCACTCGCCTTCACCGTCCTCCCCCGTTCCTGAAATGTCAGAATGAGAACATGGCATTCCTGGATTGGAAAAGTGCATCTGGTGTCTGGGAGGTCTAGGAGGGGCCCTGGGTGGCACTCATGCGGACGGCGAGTAGTGGGATCCGCTTCTTCAGGCGGTTGAAGTCCTTAGCTGAGCGCCAGAGCCAGATGTGTAGCTCTTTCAGAAGCCAGAACTCGTCCATTTTCTTGAGGAAATCATTGGGGGCCACAGCGCTGGGCAGCGCGGTCCTTGTCTTCGATGCACCAACGCTTGGGTGCATCGGCAGTGGGTACCCCAGTGAACTCATGACGCTGGCGATACTGACAATCAAGCCCTGTAAGCTGGTACAGAAGTGATCGAAATGCTTTTTCAGCTCTGGCCTGGTGAGCCCCTGGTTCATGTTCGTCAGATACCGCAGGAGGAGGCTGTAGGCCCGATAGTTCTCCACCAGACGATGGCGGTTGTTCTGGCTCTTCCAGAGCTCAAAGTCCACTGTGGCGCTGGGGATGTTCTCTGTGCCATTAATCCGGGGAGGGTTGAAGTCTGGATCGTTGAAAGGGGGACCCAGGTAATTCAGCTGAAATAACAAAGAAAGAGTGCCAATTAGCTAGATATTACTGCAGTTTTAATAAAATTATGCAATATCATACTAATACATCTTATACGCAACCTACAGAGACTAATACATTGGTGGGTGCAACTAACCAGAATTTTAAACACACCCAAAGTTTGGGATGCTACATAAACCCACATGCCCATGTTTTGTTTTTCATAATCACTAGTGAGCAATTGTAATTACTGTGGCAGTTGTGTGACTGGTGCTCCTAACGTTCATAGCGCAAGCTTGATTGACAGGGAGCGATTCCAACTGCACAGCTGTAACGCATACTTACAACCAGGGGTAGTAATGCATTTTGACAAACCAGTTTTCCAAGCAGTAAAAATGCTTGCTAGTAGTTATATACAGAATAATGTATGGGCATTACAACCATACACAACAAGCCTGTGTTTCCTTTGAGGGGTTGAGATGACATCATATGGACCTCTAGAGCAAAGCTTGAGTAGTCCATAATGTCATCTAAATCCTGAGATGGAAACAGGAGCCAAGTTGGGTGTGTTTGCCAATGTTTTATTTTTTTTATATCATATGGTTTTACTTTTTGTCAAAAGTGAAGATATCGTTCTCAGTCAGTAACTGTATCAAAGATTAATTATTATGTTGATGGGGGGGTTAATGGATGGTAACCATACACGGCAACTTTTTGTAAACTTTGAACTGTACACAACCTTTTATGACCTCTGAACTGTGCACAACCGTGTTTCCTCATGCAGAACAAGGATGCAGTGTACAGTGAGGGTTTGGTCTGCATGGATTTCCATGCCAGCTGAAATGTTGTTGTACCACAGTTCAACAGTCAAAGAATGCGGTTGTACCTTTCTGTGGTACAACAGCATTCCAGCTGATCAGAAATCCTCATGGCATCTGGTGTTTTACACAGTGCTGCTGCACGCAGAGCAATTGGTTCAAGTTCTGAACTGAAATTGCCAGCTCATTCACTGCTGCCACTGAGTGTTGTAAAAAGTTTTTCATTTAAAAACAACCATCTAGTATAAAAAATACTGACTGGGCGACCACATGCCCACCCAGCCTGTGCTGCCACCTTAGGGCTTCTGATTACATCAGCCTTCTTGAGCTTCACTCTCATGGTCTGATGTAATCAAAACCCCCCTGTGGCAGCACAGGCTGGTTGGGCATGGTTGCCCAGCTAGTATTCTCTATTTTGAGTGTATGCCCAACAACACTTAGCAGTACGTATGCAATAAGAGACAACATGGTGTGTAGTTATCAAACAATTATCACATGCCTTGTGCATTGTTAGGCATGAAGCCTTTATATACACGTGCAAAGTGTGATTTTTGACCATAATTATACATCCTCTAAACATCTTATTTCATGCCTAAAATAGTAAGCAGGGGTAAACTAGACCCTTCTGCTGTTAAATTACTGTTATTATGACAGCACTGCAGACCGAAGCCCTCTGCTTATCTACAGGGTCAACTACAATGTTGAGCAGGTACTGCTGGTGAAAGGTGAGGACTGACAGCACTGGAGACTGAAACCCTCTGTTTATCCACAGGGACAGGTACAGTGTGGGGCAGGGACAGTGCAGGCTTCCCCACACTGTGATGTATTTAGTGCTGTTGAAAGGTGAGGGACTGACAACACTGGGGACTGAAACCCTCTGTTTATCCACAGGGACAGGTACAGTGTGGGGCAGGGACAGTGCAGGCTTCCCCACACTGTGATGTATTTAGTGCTGGTGAAAGGTGAGGGACTGACAGCACTGGAGACTGAAACCCTCTGTTTATCCACAGGGACAGGTACAATGTGGGGCAGGGACAGTGCAGGCTTCCCACACTGTGATGGGTTTAGTGCTGGTGAAAGGTGAGGACTGACAGCACTGGAGACTGAAGTCCTGTTTGCCCCCTGGGACAGGTATAGAACAGATGATTGCAGTACAAGCTTCCTCACACAGTCCTGCCAATGTGTTCCTCAACCCTGTCCATGGAGGGACCACCAAGTATGTGAGAAGGTAGTTCATACTCCACACCCATTTAGCCCTTGGCCTCTTGTACGAGGGTGCCAGCAACTGGCAAGTGTTTTGGTATTTGTTTTGTAATGTGGAGATCCTTTTATGAAGAAATCGCCTGATATCCACAACAGCTCAATCCCCATAAGACACCAAACAGCTATCAGGTGATAACTGCTTTCGGTCACTACCGACTGGGGCCAGATTCGAACCCATGAGTGACCTAGAGGTGAAAGACTCATTATCTCTCTAATCAGCTGCTTAGCTCACTACCACCAGTCTGGGATTCTGGGACTTGCAGAGGAGCTGTGGTCTCCCGGTATATGCTGAAGCTGCATCACACTTCCCGTCTCACATGGCATTTTCTTTGTCCCTCAGTGCCCTTGGCACTGTCTTCACAACTTCTGCCTGGTTTTTGTATTCTATAATGAAACAAACTGGGCCGGTTCCCATTTAAGGATGAAAAGGCACGTTCTGTATTCTGATGTAAAATAACCAATGCACTGACGACTGGACTCTGTCCATCGTTCCATAAATAAACATCCCTTTAGTAAGTAAATATCTTTCCATAACTTTGGTCCCCATGGACCCGACAGTTTTTTTTCTCCTGTACACTAATCCCTGATTGGATGTGTCGGTGGCTGCCTCAGCATAGGGGAACGCTGCCCTTGGCAGCAAGGTCTGAAAAATAGATTCAAAATATGCACATGCTTACATCAGCGTGCCTGTCATTTTAGGCTGCCAGTCTGCAGTAAGGGTTTTGCTTTTTTGTAGATTTCTTTTACCCACATGTCAACTTTGCTAATGTCTTTGCCTTCCTCAGCTGAGCACACCGCTGCTCGCCAGCCTCCAAAGATGTCGTACCAACAATGAAACAAGCCTTCGTATCAGCAACACACCACAGGAGAACCCCTCCAAGGAGGGGCTCAGGGGGCAGAAAGGAGAAGCCCACCCCCCATGACTTAAAATAAGTTCATCTACTGAGTTTCGGAGGGGCTGGAGATTATCCTGGGGTGGGTAGCATGGGGACACAGCAGTGTGATCAACAAAGGCCGGCATTATGTTTCTGCCTCTCTAGAACTCCTGTCCACATGCGACAACGTTAGGTGCATCTTTTGCACACCAGATCAAAGAGACAGAGTTGCAGAGTGTCACATGGTCACCCACCCACATCTCATGCTGCCCTGAACCCCCCCAAAAGCGCTGTAGTAACCTCCCCACCGCTCATAATGCTCCCTTAGCCACAGACAATGGGTGGGACAGGTCTGTTGTGTAAACCCAAGTTGCCCACACACTGATGTGTGAAGCACTAATTCTTTTTTTTTTCTATTTTTGTCCCGTGGGACGGCTGACAGGTGGCTTTGGCTTTCCCTTTGGGAGGGTTCTCCTCCGCCTGCGGCCACGTTGGTCTCTCCTGACACCCCGGAGAGTCCCCCATTTATCCTCCCCCCCCATGGTGGGGCCAGGGAAGGGAGGGCCGTCCTCTTCTTCTTCCCCAGTGCACACAAGCTGGTAGCTGGGGGTTGAGCTAGGGGTCAGGAGCATGGTCCGTGCTTCATGGAACCCGCCAGCAATGTCTCCTATTTTCCACTTCTCCTGGTTGTCCCCTCTGGTTGCTGGGGTGCACATGTCAGCATGTGCATGCTGTAGACTTCCGCAGCACCCTCCCTCCCTTCTCTGGCATCCCTTATCCATTCTGCCCTCCCCCCAGCCTCCACCTGGAGGCAGTCATTCAGTGGGATTGCCAGGCCACCCTCCCTGGCCGACCCCCATCGACCCGATAGCACCGCGAACATGGGTCGCTGGCATGTCAGCAGGTAAGCCACTAATGCCTCAGCCCTCCATGCCACTGGGCCATCTCATGTGAAGCACTAATTCGTCCCCACTGGGTATGTATAATAATGTTTATTGTATGTCTAAACAAGCCCATGAGGCTCCTGACTGGCTAATGGACTGGTCATTAATCTGGTGTTAATCACCAATCTAGCTGCCATCCATGCTGTGTGGCACCAACGTGTAGAACGTGAGACATTCTTATGCTGCACTGCTCCCTCTACAGAACTCAAAACGCAAGGCTGTCATTCCAGTTAGACCTATAATTGCAACAACCTCAAAGCTGGTCATTTCTTAGGATTAACAACCTGTCGGTGGGAGGTAGCCCTTGGCTGCTCATTGGGCTGGGTATGGGTGAAGACTGGACTGCTAGAACTAGACCAGATAAGACTGGTAAAAGCCAGATGGGCTGGTCCAGCCAAACAATCGAGACAGGGCACAAGTTGCATGGGTTTTGCTGGTCCAGTCAATCTAGCCAGATGAATGGTCCAACATTTACCGATCTGGTCCAATCTGATTCTGGTGGTCCAGTTTTCAGGATGTCCTGGGTATGGGTGAACACTGGACCATTCAAATGGGCTGGATCAGACTGGTAAAAGCTGACTCACCTGTGCAGTCAGACTGGCTGGACCGGCAGAATTCACACAATGTATGCCAGATCCAACTGTACCAATCTGGTCCCGTTCCGGCAGTCCGATTTGAAGCAAGTCCCCCTCGGGCATCCAGTTCCCCCCTCTGATTGTTAATCCCTTGGCAATGACTGGCTTCCCAGCTGTTACTGCTTTAATCATTTTCTGTTGTAATGAGCTTTGGGTCTAAGATGGGTGCCATGGCCGTGAATTGCGAAACGCATCTGTCACGGATCCATGCCCCAATGTCCAATGCAGGCTTACGTCTGTATCCATTCAAACTGTGAGAACATCTCTGAGATAAACTAGCAGTTTTGTGCATTCTTTGGAATTTTTGTAGTTTATTTTCCATGTATTTTAAGGGACATTGTCAGGTTTTTTGGACTAATTTGAAAGTCTGCAACTGGAGGTGCCTGGAGCAAGCTTCCCCGATGTCAGATACATATTTAACAACATGTGTGCACAGATGTGCTTGACATTTATTGTTTTTACAAAAAATTCCCTTTTTTGCCGGTCTGCCCAAAATCTCAGCTCCGAGCGTCCACAAGCTAGAATGGTACGGAGCAAAAGGGAAACTCGTTCACGAACAAGTTACTTACTTTTGGTGCTGCATGTGGTAAATGTATTATCTGTAACTGTTTACAAGACAGAGTAGTACAAAGTTCATCCCACTCGCAACTGAGTGCTGTAACCTTTTTATTTTGAATGCAAAAAATGAAGCCATGATTTTGGGCACATGCATTTGCAAAACATGGAGTCTAGATAGGGTTTCCAAGTATAAAAAAAAATTGCCTAACCTGTTGTTACTTGCATGTGCTAATCTTTCATAGCTGGCCCTAAGTGCAATATTCTCCAACCATTCTGAGAGTGTCGCGGCATAGGAGCCGGGTTTGTAAAAATGTTGGTGGGACTCAGGGGTTAGAGGTCAAAGCCCCTAGTGGGGGTCGTGGGGTTAAGCTGGACCACCAGACGACCTCTGTTATTAGTGTAGAGTTCAAGTTATACTATTTGCCCACTTATGGCATGTTTCATGCCACATTGCTCCATCAGTTATTTTATATTAGTTTATTTGAGTTAAGGGGCTTTGCCCCCATACCCTATGTGAAAAAAAGGGGTCTGTCCCCCACCACTCAATTAAACTGACAAAACTTCACTTACGTAATGCTCTACACCAAGTTAGACTGTTAGTAAATTTTTATTTGTTTATTTGAGTTGGGGGGGCTTTACCCCAATACCCATATGTTAAAAAAATAAGGGGGGTGGAGGGTAGAGCCCACCAGCTCATAAACTGACAATCAGCAGCAGGTACACAAGGAAAGAAGGTGCCTAGCACAGCAAGCACACAACACAATTACACTGGATTGTCTTAGTCTAATCTTTCTGTGCTGTTTGAATCTCCCTGTGCTTTGAAAAATGATAGCCACATTCTCTTGTGTCCTTCACCTGAATGTTAAACTCCTTGTGATGCAGTCTGTGGAAAGTGCCATATGAAACCAAATTTCATTCCGTCCTTACTGCATACACCAACAAACACTTTGGAGAAGGACACATTTCAACATTTAGTTTCTTGTTTAATTCGGGGGAGAGGTCTTTGTTTCCCCTACCCATGCCTTCTCAGTTAGATGAATAAGAATATGCACTTACTAAACAAAGCCAGACACGTTTTAGTTGCCATTGGCAAAATCAACCTAAATGCTGTGCATATTTAGTGCACTGTAGAAAATTATAACAGTCTGCTTGGTACATAAGAGGACAGAAATTGTTTTGTCAACAACTTTCAAGACTGAACCACACAGTATGCCAGGTATTATATAGGTATCTCAAGTGCATCAAGCCAAAAAAGAATTTGATCAACAGCAGCACTCAAGAAGAATGACACTTTAATGTAGCTGTTCGGCTGGTTGATGTTTTTATGCACACATCCACACAAAGATGCAAAACACTGAAGGGAAAAGGGTACAACACCTACAATATGAGATATTCATTAACCAATCTTATAAGGGTTTAAGAGACGTTTATGCCAAGACGTTATATTCAATAGCAGCTAGCTACATTCTGACATTTAATCGCAAGTCGGCTTGAGACCCTGAAGCTAACAATCAGTTGCACCAGACACTTGGCTTTAACTACTGTTGCATTTCTGCATTATTACGTGTACCTGTGCCAGCTACAGTGCACTGGCATGCAACATACCAGTGCCAACCACAGTGCACCTGCCTGTAGTGTACCCACCAGTACCAAACCATCTGCCAGTAATGTACTCCTTCCACTCACCTATTTGTGGAATTCTGTCCACACTACATTACCTGCATCACTTACACTTCAGCGTACGTAGCAGAACCTAACCACCCATATTATACCAGCCCCAGTACACCAACTTGTGACACACCTGCCAAGACTGAACCAGCTGCCAGTAATGTACCATCGAAAATCTAAAAGGAGACCATGCACTCTCATTGGAGGTGCTGCAGTTCCTTACCTAGGCAAGTCAGCACAGCAGAAAAAGCTTGTAAATGGGCACCCACTGTTAGTGCTGAGGCCTTTTATTTACTCATAACCCAGTGCATAACTGCAACATGTCAGCATGGCCTGCAGGACTAAGGAAAGTCACCCCTTGGTATCATCATAAGGATTGATCAGGAGGTCTTGCAGAACCTCTCTATATACTGTATGCCAGTTTTTGACCTTTTTTCTTTCGGTAATGTACCCCCAAATGTACTCCTGCGATACCCCCCCATCTGTGACATTCTTCCCACACTGAACTACCTAGTGCTCATCTGATGTTTGCAAAGTAATAAACATGCACTGTGAGTCAAGATGAAAAACGCCTGTAAAGAAGGCTGTTATCTGGATTCCTGTCACAGTTTAGGCCCTGTCCACACTCACAATCACAAGTGTACCGGTTTCTGTAACGGTTTCACCCTTACCATTACCACATGTCTGCACTTACACTTCAGCGTTCTGCCCAGAAGCGCACTCTCCATCATGTTGCATCCACACTGGAGTCTTCCAACGGTGATTCTAACAGCCGCCATCATCCGTATTCGGAGAAGTGACACACAGAATACCAGAATGCTGTGCGTCACTTCTCAACGTATCCCAGCATGCCGCTGCTCATTTCCACAGGCACAGTAAATGGAAACAAGCAGAATGGCATGCCATGGGATCAATGACTCAGGGCTATCATTAGAACCCCCCCCACGAAGTATCCTGTATGGCTGTCTGGCTGGCATGAAGCACATGTCACCTGTGGCATCTGGCCATTAGCCCACCTGTCATTGCTTCCTGGTTCCCATGCGCTCCGCATGTGCAGGTGACGCGCTCCATCACGGGATGCGTGACACCGCCATGGAGGACCGGGGTTAGATGAACCCACACTCGCCCATCCACACTGGTGAGTGCACTGCTATGTAACCGTTTTCTGCTACCGATCTCGAGACTACCTTCCACCAGGTCTCGAGATCGGAAGCAAAACCGCAGTGTGCACCATCACCAATGCAGACGTGCACTGTTTTTGTCAGGCTCTGTAATGGTTCCACCCCGTGGTAATGGTACAGACTTGTGAGTGTGGACAGGGCCTTAGTGACACAATCAGCTCTTGAATTCAGAAGAGCACAACCAGCCCAGTAACAAAGCAATATCACACAGTACGCCAGCCTTGTTATTTAACAGTATATCAGTCAGTAGGTGTTCTCCAGCTCCCAAGGTCAACCTTTCCAATGTCATTGCCAGGTTTGCTACATGATTAGGGGAGGAACCAGCATTATAAGGAGCATTCTATAGGAGCAGGGGTTCTGTCATTAATGCTCAGATTAGGCTAAATGGATGCTGTTAGCTGGCCCTGTAGAGGAGGAGGAGGAGGAGGAGGAGGCGGAGAAGGAAATACAATACCTTGCTGTATAGACTTGATCTATAAAAACAAATGGCCATACAAGGACCGCTTGTTTACACTAAAGTTTTGAAAGCAGAATTCAGCTAGAAGCCCATTATAACTGGTTCCCACAACTCGGTGGTAGAACTCCAGTTTCACACCTTCCATATCAGTTTGATCAAAATGCTCATTACTTTTATTGCCAACAATATACTTAGACAGCCGGGCTGTTCCATATTGTTGTTATTATCTGTGTGAAGTAGAACTTCACCTGACTGGTTTAAATTGTGTAGTTCTGAATTGTCTATTAGGTCTGTGCAATATATTTCCCCCATTTTAGTTTCCCTACTCTCATAAAGCAGTGTCAGTGGCTCAGCAGGTAGCACACTCACCTCTGAGGCCAGAAGATCAGAAGGCTGTGGGTTCTATCCCCATGCCAGGCACTTGGGTTAGTATCCCAATATTGATACTGCAGTGCCGCATGAGGGGGTGCTGCACTCCTGAAGTGTCATCTTTTGGATGAGATGTTAAACTGAGGTCCCATCTGCCTGTTCTGGTGGATGTTAAAGATCCCATGGCACGTCTCAAAAAGAATAGGGGGATTTCCCCAGTGCCCTGGCCAAATTTCCCCCATTCACTAAAAATATCACCACCAGCTCAATCTGGTTCAAGGTCAGCTGGCATTTATCTGTGTCTCCTCCCCCCCGGGTTGTGCCTGAAAATAGGCAAGGATTTGTCTAGTGCACTTACCCGGTCAACAAAAACTAAATTAAAATTAAGTAAGTTTGGTGCCCCTGCTAATGTCATACATGAACATTAAATTGCCTCTAATTCATCTGTTCTCCATTGTAACTAGACTAAGCTTATTTAATAAGTGGTTCAGGTGGGATTTCAACCTGGTCTCATGATTTCAAAACCTGCAATCCAACCATTAGTGCAAGAAAAGACACTTGGTTTAAATATCAAAGCACCTTACAGTTTAGAAGGGGAGAGAGAATGCTACGTCCACTAGGCGGGGGTCAGTAGTAGTACAGACATTCCAAATAATGTCATACTGTAGAAATTACAGAGAGATGAAGCTCAAGGTAACACAGTCTGTGGGGGTTGCAGGATTCATACTTGGGACAGCTCCAAGTTCACAGCTTCATTGCAGCAGAACCCCAGCAGGATCAACAAGCTGAGAATATGAATGGTACTATAAACCAGGCCATGTAAAGATAAGGGCAATGGACCCAATTCAGTAAAGGAATATTCAGATCAAGTGTATCTCCCAAAGCTTGCAAATCCTTTGTATTTAGTAATGGTTGGCACTTAAATAAATGTTTTTTGTTGCTTTTTTTTTCCCCCCAAGGAATTTTGAAAGACAAATGGAAACCTCCTGAATACCAGATAGGGGCCTTATAGCAATAATATTTAAGCAAACATCAATTTAATAGATACATTATTAAAAATGGCAGGTGATCATTATATCTAAGATGCTTTAAAATAAAATATCTGCACACAACTACTGAATAAACACAAATTTAGCCTAAATAATAGTGTTGGCAATGGCATCCTCCTTACTGTTGGTGACAAAGTAAAAACGGAGGGGCAAGCCTTCTTTATTGGGGAAAAGCAAGACAGCTGCCTGCAGGCAATTAACAGCCTGGGCCAGGGGCAGACAAAACACTAAAGATAAGCCACAGACTAATTGCAAAGGCAGAGCTGACTTTTTATCTACATTGCAAAATACGTTGTTCTGCTGTTCACACCATTGCCATCACCACCACACCTTTCAATACTGAATATGATCCCTGTTATATTAGGAGGAAGCAACTTTGTTGTGAATGAGAAACAAATGTCCCGAGCTCATCGCTGGTTCGGTCCTACCTCCTAAGTCCTCCAACTCAGGCTGACCCTGCTCCGAGCTCTAGCTCTCCTTCCTTGTCGGCACAAGTCATGACCCTCTCAGCCACTTGCCTCACAGCCTGCCAAGTGCCGACATACAGGAGTCAACTACTCCCCCGCCACAAAGGCACAGCCACATCGATCCGTGACTCCTCAGACTGGTCACCACTCTTCTTGCCGTCATCACCTCAATGCCCTCCGCGCTTTGCTGGCATCCCAACTCAACTCGCTGGCGCTGCCAATGGCCAAATAGGATTGGCCCGCTCTCTTTTAGCGCATGCGCACTGAATTTTTGTGTTTAAAAAAATAGCGCCAAATATAGGCAGAGCGGGGGAGGGGGCTGCACCACTCGATCTCCTCCGCGCAGCAAGGCAAAAAAATGGGGGGGGTGGAAGCCAAAACAAACAAAAAATGGTGATACAGATAATTATTGCTGGGGCTGAGCCCGCGTTGCAAAATATTGCTGGGGCTCAGGTCCCACAGGCCCATATAACCCGGTGCCTATGTGTCAGAGGATTTGCCAGCTTCCAGTGCCTAAAAGATCATGGGCTTGATTCTCAAAGCCCCCAGCATGGCGCAAGTGGCTGGCACCACAAAGAATGGCGCAAAGTGCCCCCTGCTCCAAAAGATGCACTGGGAGTGATTCTCAATGGCAGCCTGCATCAACCGCAGGCTGCCTGCCTCAAACGGGGCTTGTGCCATCCGTGCGCCACAAAATGGGCTGTGGCATGATGCTGGGGGGCTTGCAGCAGACACAGGCTGCCATATCCCTTAATGCAGCATTCTCACAACCCTCTCAGAAGGCAACATTCTAAGTACCCTTAGACCAGCAATGTCCCCTGAGAGGGATGAGAGGGTTCCGCCGATGTGCCATGCCCCCCCATCCACGTTTACGGTGCAATAATCACCCTGGTGGTGTAACAGCGTCCCTCCCTGATCCCGATGTTGCACGTTATAAAAATATATACATCCCCTTCCCTAGTGGTCTAGTGGGCCCCCCTCCCTGACCCCCAATGTTGCCCATATATGTAGTTAATAAATAACACCCATGCCTGGTGGTCTAGTGGATCCCCAACCCCCACCCCCACAGGTAGTGCCCGCCACCCTGCTCCCCTCCATCCTAAACCCCGACCCGGCAACCGCCACAGCCCTCCTCTCACCACCACGGATAGTTTCCAACTGACCTGTCACTGAGCGCACAATGTATATCGTATGCGCTCACTGACTGACAGCTATGAAACAAGTTGCGATTTTATTCTTCCGCCACATAAAGGAGTTCGAAAGCCAGACTGTCGCATTCATTTTTTTTTTTTATCCTGCATATATTCTTCACTTGTTCCTCGTTTGAAATATATACTTTTCTTACATATTAAATGAATATTTTAGAACTAAAATATGGTTTTCAGATACGAATTGATTGATGACGTCAGGTGTCAATCAAATGTAAAACACGGTGAAACATTTTTTTTTCTTAACTCTGTCGCCAGCCCTTGCTGTGAACTATGCCCATGCTGTCAATTCTCCACAGTAAACAACAGTGAAACTACAGTGACATTGTAAGTTTGTAATGATCACAACTTTTGCAAAACTAAAACATAGGCAGACATAAAAAAATTTTCTCCATTGCTACGGCAGTTCAAAGTATCAGCTAGCTGCAGTGCAGTTACAGGCATCACTGTAGATTTAGTGAAACTTCAAGGGGCTACATTAAACACAGCAAACGTAAAAAGCAATTGTAACTTTTGAACTGTTATAACTTTGGCAACAGTAAAACACAGGCAGATAACATTTTAAACATTTTTTTCTGATTCTATGGTAGTTCAATTTGCCTCAACTGTAGCTTCCATCATATTGCAAAGAGCAGCATTAACACGTGCAAAATCATTTTCTTAATTACAGTACTCGCTATGGTGCTGAGTCTAGTTGTAGAAATTGTGCAGCTCAACCCATCCATTCAGCATACGACGGCCAGTTCGCACTTGGTTGTAGTAGTGGTTGAAATGTACTGTGCCGTGAATTGTCATATGAACATACGAAACTGCCAGCAGATACAGGCCATATCGTCTATCTAGTCTGCTCGAGTGTGCAGCACTTCTGCCCATTAGAGTGCAGCTGACTGCAGGTCATGTTTCTGATGTGACATTATCCTGGCTTTCTTGGTGAACTGTTGAAAGTATGCATGCTTTTCTTGGGTGTTGCTTCTTTTTTTGTTGCTATTTTCAGTCGATTTGTTTGCATTTTCTTTTAGTTTGTCTTCCTCTGACAAGCTGTTCAGCTCGCTTGGCTCTTCATTTGCTGTGGGACGTTCTGGCATTGCTGGGGCACTGTTGATAGTTGCTTCTCTTCCAGAGTTATTTTTGGGTGCTTGTTTTACATTTTCTGTCCCTTTTTTACCTGTTTAAATGCTGTTCATTTCGCTCTGCTTCTTCAACTCACTGGCACTGCTGAGGATCAGATTAAATAACGCTCCAGTAATTTCTTAACCTGAATTCATATCTGTGGCCCTGTTACAGCCATTATTTCCCGACTGGCCAGTCCTGCCTGAGAAAGTAAATGGACCTGGTGTACTTCTGAGGCAGTGGTTGGTATGCACTATGGAAAGCCCGGCTTCCTTTGATATTTCAGACATCAGGTTACCCAGGTAGTTTATACCCCTGGGTTGCTTGTGGTACCAGTTGTCTTCCTAGTCTTGTATCCCTTGAGGCAACTTCTTTGGGTGGAGGTACAGAGATGGTGCATCACTTGGGCATTTTAATAAATATTTTTTGACTAGTTTTAAGGGGCAGTGTGGACTGGTCAGTTGACTACACAGGAATTGCCTAAGGCTTTCCTTGTTCATTTCCAATACACTTGAATGATTTTTTGTTTGCTCACTGTAGCAAAGTGTCAGGTACTCAAGCTGATTTTCGTCCTGTTTTATCACAGGACATTCCTAATTCAGATCTCTAATTCCTTCTCTCCCTCTCTTTGCAAGCCCCAGCTGCAGCTCAAACCACACCCCCACTTTCCACACCCTGGATGGGACTCCACTAGAGGTCTGCACCTCCTTTATATACCTTGGGGTCTGGCTCGACCAGCACCTCAACTTTTCTGCACTGAGGCCATCCACAAAAGCTGCACTGAGCACCCAAATTGGGCTTCCTCCCCGCAATCGTAGATGTATCCCTGCCCGGCACACCATGCAATCGTGCAGAAAATGCTCCTCCCTATTCTAGACTACAGTGATGTAGTCTACAGTGCCGCTCCCAAGTCCACCCTAGCCAGACCGGACCCTCTCTTCCACTCCTTCTGTCGCCGCGCCCTTGACTGTCCTCCCACCACCCACCACTGTGTCCTTTACTGGGCCCTCGATCTCCCCTCGCTCTATGAACGGAGACAATCACACTGCGCTAGGCTAACAGCAAAGTTCTGGTCCCGATCCTTGCCACCATAACTCTCCTCAGTTCTAACAGCTGCTCCCCCTCCAGCTTATCCACTCAGAAACTTCGACTCACGCTTTATGGCTGTCCCGCATATGGCCATCACGGCAGGCCAAGCGGCCTTTAAGTACTGCATGCCTAAACTGTGGAACTCCCTCCCATTGGACATGCAGCACCCCCCCACCCAGCACCTCTATTCCCTCCTCAAAATTAATTTCACCTTTGCCTGCGCATGTGATAAATTACCTGTTCTTGCACTAAGCCTAGCACCTCCTTGTGTTGGTTTCTCCACAGCACCGTACTTGTATATGTCTCTAGTTCCTCGCATAGCTACCTCCCACTGTAAGTGTATGCCTACCCTAACAGTTGCAGAGTTCAATTTTTCCCAGTAGCATATTAGTTATGTACTTGCTCTCAAACCTTCTCTGTCATTTTTTCCTGTAATGATGTACTGTCTGTAAATATGCATTCTCCTTTGCCCCCCCCCCCCCGGATGTATCTGGAATCGAGCAGTACTCTGCTCAGTATGCCTTCCTGGTAAAACATTTAACTAAATAAATGAATAACGTCTGACCAACCCTTGTGCTGTGTCAGGGGATAGCACAGCGGACTGTCTACGCATTTTTAAATCACTGTCTATAATTCTGGGGTGATGGGCAGCTCGATCTTTGCCCTCTCTTTGGGACTACTTGCACATTGAAACAAATATGTTATTTGCTGAAGTGAAGACGGGGTCATTTATGACGTTTACTACCCTGCCTATGTCCACACTGTTCATATGCCGATTTATTCCTGCTCTCAAACTAATAAAACTGCTTATTGTGTAATTTTCGTTTTTTGAATTATGGACAGAGGCATAGAATTCTCTGAGGAGGTTTGCTAATTTGTTTAATTCTATGGTTTTGAAGTTAATTTCTGCCTTTTTACTGATTAACCAATCTTACAGTGTATTTATTGCACATCGAGTAGTTTTTTGTGTGTTTTTTTTTCATCTTTTTTTTCTCTATCATGTTTAGTTCTTCTGTCAGTTGCATACGTTGAGCTTCATTTTTGTCATGGAGTTAATTTGTCGTTACTGTTTTTATCATTAGTGGTGCTTTCTTTGTGTTGTTTAACTTGCTTTCATTTGCAGTCTGGTTTAATTTTGCAGTCTGCGAAAGTGGGATTTCAAATAAGCTCTCAGCGGCACTTAACCCTTCTGTTGAAAACTCAACTAGTCCACTTTCTTGTCGTTGGTTTCAGTTTTAATACACGTTTTTACTGCTAAAGCCTTTTTTACTTCGTTAACCTCACTTTCATTTGCCGTTTGAAGTTTTTGTGCTTTCTGTGAAGGCGGGATTTGCAACAGATTCCCAATGACATTTAGCTCTTCATGAGACAACTGCATATTTTCATTTTTTTCTATAACTTCTATTTTGAATAATGTTTTTACTGCTGTTGCCTCTTCTTTTACTTTGGTCGCTTCACTTTCATTTGCGATTTGTTTATTTCTGCATCCGGTGAAAGTGGGATGTCCAACATGCTCGGCAGTGACATTTAGCTCTTAAGCTGATAATTTCATGCTTTCAGCCTTTTCTATGCCTTCTTTTTTAATTAATGACTTTAATGTGAATGGCCCTTGTTTTACATCAGTTAACTCTGGTTCTTTTGCCATTTGCTCAATGTTTTCATTCTATGAAGGCGGGATTTAAAACATGATGTCAGCAGTGACATTTCCTGGGTTCGATGTCTTCCTTCTGACTTGCTGATATTTAATTTTCTATGCAGTTTACCACTGTGACATATGCTTCATCACTGTCACTGTGTTCAGTGCTGTCAGTTTCACTGCAGCTGTCACCTTGGTCAGTTTCACTCTCCGCTGTCAGTTCTACTTTCCTTCTCTTTGCAGATGTCTTATTGTTAAAGTGTGTGTTGATCCCCATCTCTGCTGATAGCCTATTTAGTAAATCAAACTGCGGTAATAATTACCGAGTCATTTTTAAGTTCGCAACACAACGTGCCAGCGAGCGTCTTGTTACCAAAGTGGCTTGTGCAAAACTTCAAAGAAGAGCCAAAATGTATTGTGGAATGTAGCTGATCCTCACATGTCCACTAGCGCCACTGTTTGTTTGCATGTGCGGAGTCCTGCTTTTACTTTCATACCCCTCTGCATGAGAACACCAGAGTTTTCTTGACTTCTGCAGCTGCAACTGGAAGTCGTACTGCCAGCTGCAGAGTCATCCAGCCGTCCATTTTCCCTGGTGTCTAGTGGAACCCCCACCCACCCATAGACAACAGTTTTTGACGACATCAGGGTGCCCAATCCCCGTATCAGCAGTAGAACCACCCCCACCAGTAGTGTGAAACACTGGGGAGCCCACTCCCAGTGTCCCCAGTTATGTCCAACCCCCCAGTACTGTGGGACACTGGGTAGCCCACTCCCAGTGTCCCAAAATATTAATTCTATGTACCTGTGAAAAAAGAAAACAGTTCCCCAATGTTTTTTTTGTCTCTGAAAAAAGAAAACAGTCCCTCATCATCTCCCCCATCCTGACCCTCCCACTGAGCAACCCACCACCCCACACTACCACTTGTCCTACACTTACCACTGGAGGTTGTCAGCTGTCATCTTCTGTGCACCAGGACATGTGTGCACTCTTCAAAGTCGAACTGCAAACTGAGAAATGAAAATAAGTGCCGTATAATGTATTCCAATGGCGTTTTCAACTTATGTTGATATCTAAGCCATTTTTTGGAATTTTTTCACCAAATTTTCAGCATGGGCTTTTTGGGACCCCACCTCATGAACACTGTGACTGTCATTTCATTATTCAGGCCCAGAAGGTGATTTCGCGGTTGATGCACAAAATCACCTTTCAGGACAGATTAACAAAATGACAGTGCCAGTGTGTTCATGAGGTGGGGTCCCAAAAAGACCATGTTTAAAATTTGATGGAAAAATTCCAAAAAATGGCCGAGGTACGCACGCTTGTTGAAATTTTGCTACACACATTCAGAACTTTGAAAGTTTTTAATATTTTGACTCTAAATGTTCAACATAGCCATTTCTTCAGACCACTTCATGAACAGTACAGCTGTCATTTTTCACATCCAGCCCAAAATGTGTTTTCACACCTCTGACTTGGAATGGCGCAATCACTGCATGAAATCACCTTTCAGGACTGATTAACAATATCACAGTGGCAGTGTTCATGAGGTGGGGTCCCAAAAAGTCCATGTTTAAAATCTGATGGAAAAATTCCAAAAAAAAGGCAGAGTTACACACGCACGCTCATAACTGATAATTTTTAATATTTTGACTCCAAATTTTCAACAGTCATTTTTTCACACCACCTCATGAACAGTATAGCTTACATTTTTCACATCCTGCCCAAAACGTGTTTTTGCATCTGTGGCGTGGAATGGCATTTTGACATGGATTTGAACATTGGCACCTATGGGGGTTTATGAGGTGGGGTTAAAAGAAGACTATGTTCAATAACTGGGGCCAAACTACAAAACAATGGCTAAGTTATGATCATTCATTGCAATTTTGGCATGCCCACTCGTAACTTTGAGAACTGTAAATATTTTGACCCCAGATTTTCAACAGAACCTTCTTATTACCCTATCTCATGTATGTTACAGTTGTCATTTTTCAAATCCTGGCAAAAATGTATTTTCACATCTGTGGCGTGGAATGGCATTACAATTGGGCAGAATTATGTTTTGGTGGGGATATTAAAATTTTCTATATCGGGTACATATGCTGGGTAATAAGATGTATATGCTGATAATTTGGTTATGCATCTACAGAGGGATGGGTGCACAGGGTCAAAAGGACCTGCTCTCCCACAGTTTCGGGCCCTGCACTCCCACTGTGACATAAGGACAGTTATGGAGGGTGGGAGCACAGAGCCTATATCAAACCGCGTTATTACGGGGTGCAGACATCAATACTAATGGCGAACTTTCAGCATTGGCAAATGCTTGTTTAAATTTCTTTTACTGTGCTCTCTCTCTTGCTAAACTGCATTTTGAATATGACGCCCAAACTCATCTGTGTTGCTATCAAACTTGGTAATGTGAAAAATGTCAGTCAAAGTGATTTGTGTGATGTGTGTTTGACTCACATCAAGATTGGCATGTTAGGTGTGTGTTTCTAAGGCATTAATCAATGCCCACATGATGTGAATTAGCCAATAGGCCTAATGGATTTACTTGCATTACTCTGGACCATTTTATACATGGAAATATGCACCTCACAAATATACCACATGGAAATATAAGTCACACAAATATACCTCATGGAAATATACATCACATCACACAAATATACCTCATGGAAATACACCATACAAATATACAAGAATATATACACCATACAAATGCATCATATGGAAATATACACTTCAGAAATATACAACATGGAAATACACATCACATAAATATACCACATGGAAATATACATCACACAAATACATCATATGGAAATATACACCTCAGATATATACAACATGGAAATACACATCACACAAATATACCACATGGAAATATGTATCACACAAATATGCAACATGGAAATATACATCACACAAATACATTCATATGCCATCTCTAAGCAACAATTTTACAGTGATGTCATCGATGCAGACAACATCTCTGTAAAGTCTGCTCGGGACCCCGGCACTCTTTCTCGAGGTTTCTGCACCCCCCTCCCTGAATCAGCTCTGACTCGGAGTTGATTATAGTAAGCTAGGGGAGTTCGAGGGGCTGTGTCCTCCAGGGCACAATGCCAACCACAATTGCGGTCGACATAGTGCTGTCAGGGAAATGTTGCATCGACAAGAAATTGTCGATGCAGTGTCGTGGATCCAAATACATCATATGGAAATATACACCTCAGAAATATATCACAAGGAAATATGCATCACACACACATATACATCATGGAAATATGCATCATAGAAATATACATCAAGAAATACACCACACAAATATACAACATTAATATATATACACCATGCAAATATATCACATGGAAATATACACCTCACAAATATACAACATGGCAATACACATCACATAAATATACCACATGGAAATACACCACACAAATATACAACATAAATATATATACACCATGCAAATATATCACATGGAAATATATACCTCACAAATATACAACATGGCAATACACATCACATAAATATACCACATGGAAATATACACCTCACAAATATACAACATGGCAATACACATCACATAAATATACCACATGGAAATATACAACATAAATATATATACACACCATGCAAATATATCACATGGAAATATACACCTCACAAATATACAACATGGCAATACACATCATATAAATATACCACATGGAAATACACCACACAAATATACAACATAAATATATATACACCATGCAAATATATCACATGGAAATATACACCTCACAAATATACAACATGGCAATACACATCACATAAATATACCATATGGAAATACACCACACAAATATACAACATAAATATAGATACACACCATGCAAATATATCACATGGAAATATACACCTCACAAATATACAACATGGCAATACACATCACATAAATATACCACATGGAAATACACCACACAAATATACAACATAAATATAGATACACACCATGCAAATATATCACATGGAAATATACACCTCACAAATATACAACATGGCAATACACATCACATAAATATACCACATGGAAATACACCACACAAATATATACACACCATGCAAATATATCACATGGAAATATACACCTCACAAATATACAACATGGCAATACACATCACATAAATATACCACATGGAAATACACCACACAAATATACAACATAAATATATATACACCATGCAAATATATCACATGGAAATATACACCTCACAAATATACAACATGGCAATACACATCACATAAATATACCACATGGAAATACACAACACAAATATATATACACCATGCAAATATACACCTCCCAAATATACAACATGGCAATACACATCACATAAATATACCACATGGAAATACACCACATAGAAACAGAATTTGTCAGCAGTAAAGACCTGCTCAGCCCACCCAGTTTGCCCAAGTGTTCTCTGCATATTCTACCTCTGTAGATCCTGTCTGGTCCTGGCAGCCGTCCACCCTCCCTACCTCCCTTCTAATATACACTTATATTTATCCCATGCATGGTTGAATCCCTCCACCGCTGTAGCCGCCACCACCACCACCACTTTGACTGGCAGTCTGTTCCATGCATCTACACCCTTTCAGTGAAGAAATATTTCCTCACATCTCTCCCGACTTCCCCCTCCAGCTTTATTGACATGGATTCATCCATTTACCACATGGAATTACACACCACACAAATATATCGCATGAAAATATACATCATACTGATATACCACATTGAAATATACACTACCCAAATAATTGCACTTAATTCTGGTATCTTCTCCCTCATATGGTTGTAGGCTGTAGTACTAGCCTGATCTATCCAGGACCACGACTGTTTACATTGCATCATATATATATATATATATATATATGTGTGTGTACTGTTTTATGCTGTAATCTTAACTGTATCAGTAGGTTGTTGTCTTTGCACTGTTAAAATTGTGTGCCTACACACTTTGTAACCTCCCGGGTCATACCTGAAAATAAACATTTATTTGTCTAGCGTGTGCACCTGGTAAATAAGAACTAAATAATATTATCTCATGGAATTATACATCACACAAATATACCACATGGAAATATATGCCACTCAAATATATCAGATAGAATTATGTATCGCACAACTATATCACATTGGATACACCACAGAAATACACCACGTGGAATTACCCATCCCGTAAATATCCCAAATGGAAATAGCCACCACCCAAATAAATCACATGGGTTTATACACAATGTAAATATGCTGCATGGGAATATAAACCCCACACACAAATAATACAGTTAGAAATTATACACCACACAAATGTGGTTGAAAGGGCTATGAACAACATTCTGAAGTTCTATTGTGATGCTTACAACTGGTTAGAAACACCCATGGAGTTTGCTAAAAGACTGGATAAGATGAGAAAATAACAAATTAGAACCAGTGTTTAAAAATCAACTTCAACAGGAAGGGGATAACTCACAGGTTCAGTCCAGTTCTTCTAAAAAAATATAATTAAAAAACAAATTGCTTTTTTGAAGGCTGACAGAATCAAAGTGCATGGGAAGATTGAATACCATCAAAAAAAAGAAACACAGAACCATTTGAATGTACGAATATTTACACTGGCTTCCAAAAATCTCGAAGGAGAGGCTGAGGCCCCATCAGGTCTATGAGTAACAGTGAGGATGGGGGGTGCGGCCTGCCCTGCCCACTCTGGCTTTGAAATCGACAGGAGCCGTTCTGCCTTTCGGCACTGTCAATCCATCACTTTTGGTATATTTAAAAAAAAAGTGAGTGATAGATTTATCAAAAAGAGTGGGGCGGGGGAGGTTGAGGTACGAGACGACTATCCACATCCCTGGCAGACAAATGCGAATGCCGGCGGCTGATTGCACTGGAGACATCTGATAGGCAGACAGACAAACGACCAAACTGAAGAAAAGTGGGTGGGGCTGTAGATCACGGAAAATTTGATAAAATATTTGCTGTAAGAGAAAAACAAATGGGTAGAAATAGGAAAAAGGTTTAACTTATTGCAGGTAACCATCTGTTTTTATGGTGTGTTAATCCACTGTTATAACTGGTGACACCCTTTATTTCACTGATTGTCTGTGTGAAACAAACACTGTAATAACAAGGTATAATATTATAGAGTCCTGGCACATCACTTTTTTTTTTGATTTTTGTGCTCATGACCATGCACTAGTTATTATAATAAATAAAACATAAGCAGCTTTGTGCCTTATGAAGTTTTTTTTTTCTGCACATCCTCAGTATGTGATATCCACAGAAGCATCTCAAGCTTCACTCTCAAGGTGTATGGGTCATCACAGACCTCGAGTCTGAAAGAAAACAGAATAGGCCGGCCCACCAGTGGTGGTGCTAGTGCTTGCGATGCCAGCAACCCAGGCTCAGGAATGAACCTGGATCGCTGGAGGGCTGGCCGAGGGAGGAGGATCGAGTATCCTAGGGATGCTCTCTTCCCCCTGGAGAGGGAGGGTCGTCGCTCCTGCTGCAGCACTGCCACTTGGGGCACCACGTGGGAGGGGAGGACATCAGCTGGGGTCCAGCGCAGTGTCAAGTCTCGCCCTGCACCGTCTCTGTGGACTCTGTTGCATGCTGCCGTTCTTGGGAAGGGACAGAAAACAAGGAAAATGGACCCTGCCACCTTGCCTAGTGCCCGGTACTCGAAGGTGTGGTCTGACACACACGGTGATTGGTGGGGAGGGAAGCCGAGCCTCCCCCCTTCCCCGCCCAGGGGGCCATGCTGTAGAAAGATGGGGGTAGCTCCTGCCGGGACACCAGGGAAGAAGGTGAGGGGCAGAGGAAGGAGGTATGATAAAGCATTAATAAAAAAAACTTCATGAAACAGTCGCCTATGCATTATTCTCAATGTAATGTTTGACCAGAAGAGGTACACTGAGCTGTGACAGCTTCGCAGAGACAGACAGGGTGGAGGCAATCCAGAGAAGGGCAACCAAGATGGTGCAAGGCTTGCATCAGAGAGCATAGGAGGATGGATTAAAAGACCTCAATATGTATGCACTTGAGGAGAGAAGGGAACAGGGGGATATCATAGAGACCTTCAAGTATCTTAAAGGCTTGAACAAAGTGCAGGTGGGTAACATCTTTCGGTACAAGAGTTATACAAGGATGAGGGGACACGATATGAGATTGAAGTGGGGCAGAATAAGGGGAATTGTGAGGAAGTTTTTCTTCACGGAGAGGGTGATGAATGCTTGGATTAGCCTACCCGAGGAAGTGGTGGGTGCTAACACAGAGAGGGATTCAAACATGCATGGGATAGACATGAGGGAACCCTAGATGGGGTAAGGAGAGGCAATAGCCAATGGTCGAGTAGGGTCAGCGGTCGCTGATGCAGGGCAGGGAATATGGGCAGACTAGGTGGGCCTAGCGGACCTTATCTGCCATCAGCTACTTTGTTACTATGAAAAGCACACTGAGTTGTGACAGCTCATTTCCAGGTGTGTCCGGGGGGGGGGGGGGTGTTATATGGGACCTGTTTTATTTATTTGTAATGTTTGACTAGGAAAGGCACACTGAGCTGTGACAGCTCATTTCCAGGTGTGTCCAGGGGGTTATGGGATCTGTTTTATTTACTTATTTGTAATGTTTGACCAGGAAAGGCACACTGAGCTGTGACAGCTTGTTTCCTGGTGTGTCACGGGGTGGGTTACATAGGACCTGTTTTATTTATTTATTTGTATTGTTTGACCAGGAAAGGCACACTGAGCTGTGACAGCTCATTTCCAGGTGCATCTGGGGGGGTTGGCGTTCATGGGCCTGTTTTATTATTTTATTTGTAATGTTTGACCAGGAAAGGCACACTGAGCTCTGACAGCTCGTTTCCAGGTGTGTCCCTGGGGAGGGTTACATGGGACCTGTTTTATTTATTTATTTGTAATGTTTGACCAGGAAAGGCACATTGAGCTGTGAGAGCTCGTTTCCAGGTGTGTCCCTGGGGGTGGGTTACATGGGATCTGTTTTATTTATTTGTAATGTTTGATCAGGAAAGGCACACTGAGCTGTGACAGCTTGTTTCCAGGTGTGTCCCTGGGGTGGGTTACATGGGACCTGTTTTATTTATTTATAATGTTTGACCAGGAAAGGCACACTGAGCTGTGACAGCTCATTTCCAGGTGCGTCTGGGGGGGGTGGGCTTACATGGGCCTGTTTTATTTATTTATTTGTAATGTTTGACCAGGAAAGGCACACTGAGCTCTGACAGCTTGTTTCCTGGTGTGTCCCGGGGGGTGGGTTACATGGGACCTGTTTTATTTATTTATTTGTATTGTTTGACCAGGAAAGGCACACTGAGCTGTGACAGCTCATTTCCAGGTGCATCTGGGGGGGTGGGCGTTCATGGGCCTGTTTTATTATTTTATTTGTAATGTTTGACCAGGAAAGGCACACTGAGCTCTGACAGCTCGTTTCCAGGTGTGTCCCTGGGGAGGGTTACATGGGACCTGTTTTATTTATTTATTTGTAATGTTTGACCAGGAAAGGCACATTGAGCTGTGACAGCTCGTTTCCAGGTGTGTCCTGGGGTGGGTTACATGGGATCTGTTTTATTTATTTGTAATGTTTGATCAGGAAAGGCACACTGAGCTGTGACAGCTTGTTTCCAGGTGTGTCCCTGGGGTGGGTTACATGGGACCTGTTTTATTTATTTATAATGTTTGACCAGGAAAGGCACACTGAGCTGTGACAGCTCATTTCCAGGTGCGTCGGGGGGGTGGGCTTACATGGGCCTGTTTTATTTATTTATTTGTAATGTTTGACCAGGAAAGGCACACTGAGCTCTGACAGCTCGTTTCCAGGTGTGTCCCTGGGGAGGGTTACATGGGACCTGTTTTATTTATTTATTTATAATGTCTGACCAGGAAAGGCACACTGAGCTCTGACAGCTCGTTTCCAGGTGTGTCCCTGGGGTGGGTTACATGGGACCTGTTTTATTTATTTGTAATGTTTGACCAGGAAAGGCACACTGAACTCTGTGACAGCTCATTTCCAGGTGCGTCTGGGGGAGGCTTACATGGGCCTGTTTTATTGGCAGGGAGAATGCTGGCCATGACACTGGGGGAACTTCCATACTCTTCTTTGATGAGTGTCATGGGATCTTTAAGTTCCACCTGGACACTGACCACAGATAGACAGAACGGACCTGTGTTTGTGTCTCATCCCAAAGACAGATGGCACGAAAGAGTCTGGCAGTCACCCAAGTTTTGTAGGTGATCGTGTGTGGCCCATTTGAAGGATCTTATGTTTTTAGGTTGTTTTATTTAATTAGGTTACTTACACTTTACTGCTAGCCATTAAACAGTGTGTGCTGCTGTCTGTGAATATTGTATCATTTTTTGCAGTGTGATTAAGAATAGCAGGTTCTTTGCTGGAAATTCACAACAGAAGAAGTGTGATGCACTTTTTTTTCTTCCTTCTACAGAGCTAGTTGCTCCTCCATGCCACCTATGCCTGTGGTCGGGCCCCCTTAACCCCAACCCTGCCAGTCTCCCCCCACTGTCTTACTAGTAGGGATCCACAAGGAGCTTTTCTGGTTTTCTCTCCTCCCAACCCAGAGATGTGGCATGCACGGCGGGCGCGTGCACGTGGAGGAGGCAAGCACGTGCTCCCTGGAACCACAACTCCCTCCACCCTCCTGCTGTAATGACATCCCCCAGACCTCTTCTGTGACACCTTGACTCCACTGGGTGTAAGCCGAGAGCATGAAAACTCGCCTCCCCAGTCTTGGAGATGAGAACAGCCCAGCTACTGCTACTATCATCTCCCAGCCCCCGCCAACCCCCGGTGGCCTGTGCTCACTCCTGAACTCAGGTCACCGGTGTGGTGTCCAGTACTTCAACCCTCAGCACCACTGAGCTGTGCTGCAGTGCACAGTTTTAACAAACCCACCAAGAGGTGTGTGGAAGGTGGAATTCCGAAAGGGGAATTTGTGAGGGATGGCAATTCTGCTTCAGAAATGCTGTCAGAAATTTTGCTCCTCAAAGGTTTTTATCCTTCCATGCAGGACGGGCAGCAATCAGCCCTGCCCCCGTGAGTCACAGCCATCTCGACTTCTGTCAGCCAAGGGCTAGTTCCCTCGTAGCTCTTCCCCAGTGGCAGGAACAGGGAGGGCCGTCCTCCCCCTTGGCACACATATCTAGAGCGCCCTCGACTGGAAGGCAGAGCAGGCCAACAGCTGGATGGGCAGGGCTTCATGAAGTGCACCGCCATGATTTTCCTCTCGGTTTGTTTCCCTCCCTGTAACTGAGGTGCAAACGGTTGGCACATGTGTGTAGAGGCATGCAGGTGCTACAAGAGTCCTGCAGCTCCCTCCCTTATGTACTGCTCCCTAAACAACCTACCACCAGGCCTCTGTCTGGTGGCAGTCATGCGGCAGAGCAGGCAGTCCTCTCTCTCAGAGAGGAGACCAGCCCATCGGACCCCATGATCCTCTCTTGCCCCTACTGACCCCGGGTGACCTGAATCAATTCCCGAACCTGGGTCACAGGGATGGCAAAACGTAAGGTGTCAGTGCCTCAGCCCTGTGTGCCGGTGGGTCATCCCTGCAAATTCCTTTTTTATCTCTACTATATTGCAGAAAGTGTTTGTAGTCTGTGTCAAATGACTCAGTGGTTTACGTAAATGGATGAGTACTACTGTGCGGTTTATGTTACTCACAGCGTACTAATCCGTAGCATTCCCTTTTAGATTTTCAGAATTCCACTTCAGAGGTATATCTGCAGAAGTCCGGTGAAAGTGGAATTGGAAACTTCAGTACAGCTCTACCTCTGCCCTGCCCCCATGGCCACAGTGAGAATAAATTACATGGAAGAAGGAATTGCAGAGCCAAAAAATTGTTCATTTTTTTTTTAAACCAACCTTCCTTCCTTTTCTCTTTCTTTCTCTCTCTCTTTCTTTCTTTCTTTTTTTCTTTCCTTCCCTCCTTCCTCTCTCTCTTTCTCTCCTTTTTTTCTTGGTGTTCCAGCAATAAAGGGAAAATAAGTTATGCCCCTGGCTGTGTAACTCTTCCTTTGATAACAAACCTATTAATTTTAAGTAGGCGTGTGTGTACACACAGCAGAGATGTCTTGATATCTCATTTTGCTGAGTGAGTAGAGGAGAGCTAGAGGCAATGGGGAACAGAGTGCAGAGAAATTAGGAGCTGTTCTTATTCTACAGTTTGATAAGAAGACTTTTCCCAAATATTTAGGATAATGGTTTGTGTTGGCAGAGAGAAACAGGCAAGAGGGATTAGGATGGGGAAAAAAATGTAGAGTCATTGTACTGTAAATTATTTTGTACTCCATGTTTTAAAAGTTGCGGTACCAACAGTACTGGAGACTGAAGCCCTCAGTCTATCCACAAGGAGAGGTCCAGTGTGGGTCAAGCACAGTGCAGGCTTCCCCACACTGTGATGGATTTAGTACTGATGAAAGGTGAGGAACTGACAGCACTGGAGACTAAAGCCCTCTGTTTATCTATAGGAACAGGGACAGTGTGGGACAGGGACAGTGCAGGCTTCCCCACACTGTGATGTATTTAGTGCTGGTGAAAGGTGAGGGACTGACAGCACTCGAGATGGAAGCCCTCTGTTTATCCACAGGCACAGTGTGGGGCAGGGACAGTGCAGGCTTCCCCACAGTGTGATGGATTTAGTGCTGGTGAAAGGTGAGGGACTGACAGCACTGGAGACTGAATCCCTCTGTTTATCCACAAAGACAGGTACAGTGTGGTGCAGGGACAGTACAGGTTTCATCACACTGTGATGTACAGTATTTAAAGCTGGTAAAAGGCGAGCAGCTAACAGCACTGCAGACTGAAGCCTTTTGTTAATCCACAGGAAAAGGTATTGGGGCAGTAGATGTGGTTTACCTAAACTTTAGTAAGGCCTTCGACTCGGTTCCACACAGAAGGCTGGTAAAGAAGCTTGATCACACAGGGGTTGGTCCAGAAGTAGTCATATGGGTACAAAACTGGTTACAAGGCAGAACCCAGAGGGTACAGATTAATGGAATGCAATTGACGGAAGGCACGGTGACCAGCAGGGTGCCCCATTGCTCACATCTGGGGCCTCTGCTCTTCAATGTTTTAGCAGACATCACTGATGGACTGGAAGGGAAGGTGTGTCTGTTCGCAGACGACATTAAGATATGTAACAGGCTGGACATCTCAGGCGTGAACAAGATGGAAGCTGACCTCAAGAAACTAGAAGAATGGTCTAGAGTGTGGCAGCTGAGATTTAATGCCAAAAAGTGCAAGGTCATGCACATAGAGAAGAAAAATCCTAGAAAGGAGTATTACCTAGGAGGCAAAAGACTGGCGGCCTCAAACCAGGAAAGAGATCCGGGAATCATAATCTCAGACAACTTGAACGTTAGTAAGCAGTGTGAGAAGGCAACATCGAAAGCCAACAGAATGCTGGGCTGCACTGGGAGGGGAATTACGAACAGGAGGAGAGAGGTGGTACTACCACTGTATAGATCGCTGATCAGACATCACCTGGAATACTGAGTCCAATTCTGGAGGCCTCACCTCAGGAAGGACTTTGACTGGGTAGAAACAGTACAGAGAAAGGTGACACAAATGATTCAAGGTCTGCAGTACATGTCCTATGAGGAAAGACTTAGGGAACTGAATACGTACTCCGTAGAGCAGAGAAGAGAGAGAGAGAGGGGACATGATTTAAACATTCAAGTACATAAAAGGCTTTAACAAAGTACAGACGCACAGGAACTTTTTCACTTCAAGAAGGGCTCCAGGACCAGGGGACATGACCTCGGGCTACAAGGAAGAAAGTTCTCTACCAACACCAGGAAGTTTTTCTTCACAGAAAGAGTGGTGGACACCTGGAACAACCTGCCCCAAGAGGTTGTGGGGGTCAACACTGTGGGGGGGACCGAAGAATGCATGGGATAGACACAAGGGAACTCTGACTGCAAAGGGCAACTAGAGTGTCAAAATAGGTCTAAAACAAATGGGCAGACTAGATGGACCTAGCGGTCTCCTTCTGCTATCAACTTCTATGTTTCTATGTGTGGGGCAGGCACAGTGCAGGACTCCCTATACTTGATGGATTTAGTGTAGGTGAACAACAAGGGACTGACAATAGTGGAGAATGAAACTCTCTGTTTATCCACAGGGGCAGGTATAGTGTGGGGCAGGGACAGTGCAGGCTTCCCCACACTTTGATGGATTTAGTGCTGGTGAAAGGTGAGGGGACTGACAGCACTGGAGGCTGAAGCCCTCTGTTTATCCACAGGGACAGGTACAGTGTGGGGCAAGGACAGTGCAGGCTTCCCCACACTGTGATGGATTGAGTGCTGGTGAAAGGTGAGGGGACTGACAGCACTAGAGACTGAAGCCCTCTGTTTATCCACAGGGATGGGTACAGTGTGGGGCAGTGACAGTGCTGGATTCCCTCATACTTTAGTGCTGGTGAAAGGCGAGGGACTGCCAGCACTTCAGACTGAAAATCTCTGTTTATCCACATGGACGGGTATGGTGCATTGTGGTGGTGGTGTTGTATTTTGAGGGTGATGTCTTATAATAGAAATGAAAGACCCTGTAGTGAGAGTAAGGACAGTCTCTCTTTCCTCTATGCAGGAGTTTTGCAGGAAAAGCTAGGCGTGCATTGTTGTGTGTGTGTGTGTGTGTGTGTGTGTGTGTTTACTTGTGTGTACGTTTCCTGTGTGTGTGCATATTCACATGTATGTGTTTCTTTGTGTACGTGTGTATGTATGGCGTGCATGTGTGTTTCTTTGTGTATTTGTGTTTTTGTTTGTGTACATGTCTGTGTGTCTGCACATGTGTGTGTTTTTTTGTAAGTGTGTGTGTGTGTGTGTTTACTTGTGTGTACGTTTCCTGTGTGTGTGCACATTCACATGTATGTGTTTCTTTGTGTACGTGTGTATGTATGGCGTGCATGTGTGTTTCTTTGTGTATTTGTTTGTGTACATGTCTGTGTGTCTGCACATGTGTTTTCTTTGTAAGTGTGTGTGTGTGTATATGTGTGTGTGTGTAAGTGTGTGTGTGTATATGTGTGTGTGTGTAAGTGTGTGTGTGTGTGTAAATGTGTGCGTGTGTAAGTGTGTGTGTGTGTGTAAGTGTGTGTGTGTGTATATGTGTGTGTGTGTATGTGTGTGTAAGTGTGTGTGCGTACAGTGGCGTGAAAAAGTATTTGCCCCCTTCCTGATTTTCTCTATTATTGCATATTTGTCACACTGGATGTTTTCAGGTCTTTAGAAAATGTAATATTAGATAAAGGAACCTGAGTGAACAAATAACACTTGTTTTTTTTAATTTCACTTATTTAATGAAAAAAGTTAACCAACACCAACTGGCACTGTGTGAAAAAGTAATTGCCCCCTTACACTTAATAACTGGTTATGCCACATTTAGCTGCAATGACTGCAACAAACACTTCCTATAATTCAATATCAGTCTTTCACATCGCTGTGGAGGAATTTTAACACTCTTCCTCATGAGAACTGCTTTAATTCAGTAACATTTGGTAGGTTTTGAGCATGACCTGCTCGTTTCAGGTCCTACCACAGCATCTCTATTAGGTTTAAGTCTGGACTTTGACTAGGCCCTCCAAAACTTTAATTTTACTTCTTTTAGCCATTTTGATGTGGACTTGCTTTTGTGTTTTGGATCATTGTCTTACTGCATGGCCCAACTACGCTCAGCTTCAGCTGACGGAAGGATGACCGGACATTCTCCTTAAGAATTTTCTGGTACAGAGCAGAATTCATGGTTCCTTTAATTATGGCAAGTCATCCAGGTCCTTAGGCAGCAAAGCATCCCCACACCATCACACTATCACCACCATGTTTGACTGTTGGTATGGTGTTCTTACTGTGGAATGCTGTGTTTGCTTTACGCGAGACATTATGGGATCCATGTCATCCAAAAAGTTCCACTTTGGACTCATCTGTCCATAGAACATTTTCCCAAAGGCTTGTGGATCATCCAGGTGCTTCTTGGCAAATGAGAGATGAGCATTTATGTTCTTCTTGGTTAGCAGTGGTTTCCGCCTTGCTACTCTCACATGAAGCCCATTTTGCCCCAGTCTCTTTCTGATTGTGGAGTCATGAACACTGACCTTAGCTGAGGCAAGAGAAGCCTGCAGTTCTTTGGATGTTGTTTTAGGATCCTTTGAGACTTCCTGAATGATTTTACGCTGCGCCTTGGAGTAATTTTGGCAGGCCGCCCACTCTGGGAAGATTCACTACTGTTCCAAGTGTTCTCCATTTGGAGATTATGGCTCTCACTGTGGTTCGATGGAGTCCCAGAGCCTTAGAAATAGCTTTGTAACCCTTTCCAGACTGATAGAGGGCAACATTTTTTCTGATCTTTTCAGGAACTTCCTTTGATCATGGCATAATGTGCTTGCAAGAAATCTTTGTGCTGGCAATGTGACTCTGATGGTAAGGGTCAAAATAAGTGAGATTTATATTGAGCAGGGCTGGCTGTAATCAAGCCTGGCTGTGTTCAATCAGCTGACTCTAATTATCCCTTTAATTGGGTTGATTTAACTAGGGGCAATTACTTTTCACACAGTGCCCGTTGGTGTTGGTTAACTTTTTCATTAAATAAATGAAATAAGTAAAAAAAAAGTGTTATTTGTTCCTCAGGTTCCCTTTATCTAATATTATATTTTGTCTAAAGACCTGAAAACATCCAGTGTGACAAATATACAATAATAGAGAAAATCAGGAAGGAGCAAATACTTTTTCACGCCACTGTATGTGTGTATGTATGTGTATGTGTAAGTGTGTGTATGTGTGTGTGTGTGTGTGTGTGTATGTATGTATGTGTGTGTGTATGTGTGTGTGTGTGTATGTGTGTATATGTGTGTATATGTATGTGTATGTGTGTATGTGTGTGTGTATGTGTATGTGTGTGTATGTGTATGTGTGTGTGTGTATGTATGTATGTGTGTGTACGTGTATGTGTGTGTACGTGTATGTGTGTGTGTGTGTGTGTATGTGTATGTGTGTGTGTGTGTATATGTGTGTATGTGTGTGTGTGTATGTGTGTGTGTGTGTGTGTGTGTGTGTGTGTGTGTGTGTGTGTGTGTAAGTGTATGTGTGTGTGTGTGTTTGCATGCTCCATCAAGGGATGCCTTTCTAGGATTTACTGTAGCTGGAAGCCTTCTGAGATCACTGACTGTCACAACAGAGTAAATCGTACTTGTCAAGGAATGTTTGTAATGTTTGGCCAGGTATGTTTCACCTGGAAATGGATTGTCAAATATATCACTCTGTGTACGGAAGATGAATTTGCATTTGACAGTCACGCACACACACACACACACACACACACACACTATGAACCATGAGTTCTCTGAAACTCTGCAGGGCTTTTATGGAGAAGGTTTGATTCAGCAGACCCAACAGTTAACTTAGGATTGGGTACTAGTAACAACCAGCTAAAGTACAGCAAGCCGAGGCATATGCCAGACTAGTACAGCCACAGCAGCCAGCTAACCTAGCATCACCAATGCAACCTGCTAACCTAGTGCTGGAAGAGTAGTCAGCTAAATTAGTTCCGCTCAAGCAAACATCTAAGCTAGTAGGGTCAGATCAAGCAGCCTGCCTGGTATAGCTAGCATAACTAGCTAAACTGTGATAACTAGACCAACCAGTTAATTGGCTACAAAGCGTACAATCAGCTTAACTAGTACGGGTTTAGCAAACACACTTAGTACAGTCTAAACTAGCTACTGACCCAGCATAGCTAATGTACACCCCAAACTGGTACAGCTTACTAAAATGGATAATCTAGTAGTGTCATGTGAAACAACTGAGTCAGCCTAGTATAATTTAACAAGTAACTAGTCTGGAGCAATCAAAGCAAAGAGTTAGCCTAATAAAGATACAGTAGCCAGCTAAACTCGAAGACCGAGCAAAGTATAACCAGCTAACCTTGGATAACTAGTGTAGCTAGTATAACCAGCTAACCTTGGATAACTAGCATATTTCATATAACCAGCTAACCTTGGATAACTAGTGTAGCTCATATAACCAGCTAACCTTGGATAACTAGTGTAGCTAATATAACTAGCTAACCTTGGATAACTAGCATATCTCATATAACCAGCTAACCTTGGATAACTAGTGTAGCTAGTATAACCAGCTAACCTTGGATAACTAGCATATCTCATATAACCAGCTAACCTTGGATAACTAGTGTAGCTCATATAACCAGCTAACCTTGGATAACTAGTGTAGGTAGTATAACTAGCTATCCTTGGATAGCTAGAAAAACAAACAGTTATTATATTTTACAATTTATTTATTAAAGAGCAGGTGACATGTTCAGGAGAACTTTAACAAAACATAATATTTAGGCACTGTCCAGCTTGTATTTCTCATTGGTTCTGTATTCCTCCTCCCTATTATTTAGTAGTGAGGTCATTTGAATGAAAACAGGATCTTTGCTCCTGAAGAGTTAATCTATTCCTGCTGCTTTCTCCCTACCGGAAGTCAAAGAGCACTGCGTGTGACCTCACAGTTACTCCCATGGCAACAGATGGTGATGTCACAGCACAGGATTATGACTTGAAGTAGGGAACAAGCTATAGAGGCAGATGGACTCTAAAGGAACTCTAAGGGACAACGATCATATATTCATACACATTTCTTTAGTAATAAATTATGGGGAGAAGAAATATATAAAATATAATTTTAATGCAAAAAGACTTGTTCCTAATTATTATGTTTTTTAAAGTTTTCTTTGAGGCGTCAGTAGCTCTTAAAATTAGTTAAACTAAACCATAACTTTCATTTGAGAAACAAGGGTGCTAGGGAACTGGTTGCTCTTAAAATAAAAAATCAGTATGGAAAATTTACTTTCTGGTACAAGGCTGTGAGCACCTGGAATGAGATTCCTCCAAATGTATGAATGCTGGAACTCTCCTCCAAGATTTGTAATACTGCAGTGCAACATGAATTGAGATACAGATGTGAAGTAACAAGTTTTTTTTATTATTATTATTCTTTGGTAACTCAGGTAAGGCGCACTAGGTACAAGTGCCTGTTTTCAGGGGCAACCCAGGAGCACTGGGTGGTTGAGTGACTTGGTCAGAGTCACACAGTATGCAAGGTGGAGATTGTGGGAATCAAACCCAAGTCTGCTGGATGTACCAAGCTCATTCACAGCTCATTACTCTAACCGCTAGGCTATACTGCCAGCCGCAAGTGAGGCTGATTTCATCAGAAGTATATAAAAGTACTGTAGTCGCTTGTGTTTTTAAAATTGTCCTTGGTTGGTCTTAATCCCTTATGTGTATCTTATGAGTAACTCTGAAATCTCACTTGATAATTATAGACAGCATATATATACATGAGTGGTGGCCCCAAACTAGTTCCCATCCTGTCTCCCCAGCAACTTCTTCCAACCGGCATAGGATGCAATTCTTTATTTCACCAATCCTCTTCCCTTACAGCATGATGGGAGAGGACCGTTTCAGTTAACAACATGCACTTAATCATACTTGTTCCTGTGATACAGATGGAGTACGTCATTCTATTAGTTGCCTATCCCCAGTTAGGGTGGGGATGTGGAGAGAGGTCTGGAGCCAGGTCTCCCCCAGGGTGAAGGAAACTGTGAGTGGGCAGGGGGATCCAGAAGGTGAGGGGCCTGGCCCAAACTGGTGAGTCTTTGCACCACTCGGTCCTCGCTTCTACCTGTATTTACTGCCCTGGTATCCTGTGTTTCTGAATACAACTTGGATCGTACCTTTTCCTCTAAGTTATTGTACTCTTTCCCCGCACCTGGAGGTCACCCCCGTCATGGGACAAATGCTGCATCTCTCAGCATTATACACATTATCCACCTGGACTAGGAATTTGTTAAAGAATAAGCACTAAAGGCAGGAAGGGGTTAATGTTTTCCAGCCTTAACTACAGTTGTTTTCCTTACTTGTCTATGCTTTTAATCAGGAAGGTGCAATTGACAAATAAATATTTATTTTCTCTCAGGACAACTCACTAAGGCCAGCTAACTAAGAGTAATGCCCTCAGAACATAAAGTCAGGGAGGTCAGAGCAGGAAATCAATAAGAGAGATTAAAGGACCTCAGTATGTACTCGCTGGGAGAAAGGAGGGAGCGGAAGGACATGATGGATACATTTACGTGCCTTAAGGGCATAAACAAGGTGCAGGGGGAAGACATCTTCCAATATAGGAGGAGTACAAGAACAAGGGGGTATGATATGAAATCGGAGGTTGGCAGGTTAAAGGGAAATGTGAAGACGTTTTTCTTCATGGAGAGGGTGGTGGATGCATGGAATAGTCTGCCACAGGAGGTGGTGGGAGTGAGCACAGTGGAGGGATTTAAACATGCCTGGGACAGGCATAAGGGAACCTTAGAGGTGGGAAGGAGTGGTGATAAGCCATTGATCACATAGGGTCAGAGGTGTAAACAAGTGTAGGGTTTACGGGCAGACAGGATGGGCCTGGCGGTCCATGTCTGCTGACAATTTCTATGTTTGTATGTAAAAAAAGCCACAGAAGGAGCTGGCTCAGTGGCGCTGAGTGTTGAGGCATTGAATGCCACACCTCGCGCCACATCAGTGACTTGAGTTCAGGAGTGAGCTCAAGCCACCAGGGTCGGCTGGGGGGGGGGGCAAGGAGCTGGATTGAGCTGCTGCAAGACAGCTCTCCTTTCTGGGGAAGGACATGGGGTTTCTCCAGCTCTTGGCTTCCACCTGGTGGAGGCTAGGTGGCAGCACCAAGGCACAAGGGAAACCTGACATTAGGCTGGGAGGGAGGAAGGGGCTATCACCGGAGCCACAGAGTGCATGCGTGCCTCCACATGCATGTGCGCTCATGTTCTGGGGTCCTGGGATAACAGGGGAAAAACACCATGACTCCCACGTCGCCAAGCAGGCAAAGGTGGCAGTGGGTGGGGCAAAAAGCAACGTGGAAAAAAGGGAAAACGCCATAGAAGGCTGCAGGAGAGGGGGGCCCCTTTTTTTTTTTATTTACTATGTTTTTTTTCACCGCAACTGGCCACCGATCATCTGCCCTGTCACAGACCTCCTTACTCTCACCTCCATTTGCCTGCACTCTTCCCTGAAACCCCTGGCTTACCCCCCAGGGGGTGGGGTCATGGCATTGGCCCCCTATAGTGCCACGATCCTGGTAACTAACTGGGAGAGCCAGCCAGGAGGCTAATTGAAACCAGAGGCAGGCTTCACTGAGGTGGCCAGCTGCGTAGATTTTTTTCCCCGTGTACAAGGATGGGGATGTGCAATAACAACCAACGTCCACGCCACACCCAACATGCTGGCGTTGGTTCTGTGGTATACCCGGCCTCCACCGGGTGTCCACAGTGCACTGAACACACTACCCCCCCCCCCCCGGAGAAGGACAGCAGTCGCAGGATGCTCGATCCTTCTCCCCCGGATGGCCCTCCGGCAACCTGGGTCAGTTCCTAAAACCCGAGTCGTTGGTGCCCTGCCCTTGTGCCAGTGGGCTGGCGTGGAGAGGGGGGCTCTTTTGACACTCTGAACTCTGAGAAGAAGGGAAAGACTGCCTAAGAAAGTCCTCATCTAGGCAAAGAGGTTAACCTAAAGCTGCAAGGTATTACTTCTTACTGCTTATAAAAGGAGTCTAAAATTTGGATAAAAGCAAGAACTTTGATACTGAGAGCAAAATACTTTGCTGAACTTTTTGTTTATAACCAATATAAGGCAGGTACAAAATCAGTTCATCTCTGTTTTCCATTCTGAAACCATCCGACAAAATATTTAAAAAAATATTATTGTTGTGTTCTGAATAAACAATGCTATATGTGCCATGTACCTTTTTCCGTGGTCTCCCTGTATCGCTCCTCTACAGCAGTATACTGATAGGTGAAAGGAATGATGGAGCAATATACTGCTGGGAGAAAGGAATGATGGAGCAATATACTGCTGGGGGAAAGGAATGATGGAGCTGTATACTGCTGGAAGAAAAGGAATGATGGAGCTGTATACTGCTGGGGGAAATGAATGATGAAGTTATATACCACTGGGGGAAATGAATGATGGAGCAGTATACTGTGGGGGGAAATGAATGATGAAGTTATATACCACTGGGGGAAATGAATGATGGAGCAGTATACTGTGGGGAGAGAAGTAATGGAGCAGTTTATTGCTGGAGAAAAGGAATGATGGAGCAGTTTGCTGCTGGGGGAAAGGATTGATGGAGCACTATACTGCTGGGAGAAAGAAATGATGGAGTAGTATACTGCTGGGAGAAAGGAATGATGGAGCAGTATATTGCTGAGTAAAAGGAACGATAGAGCAGTATACTACTGGGAGAAAGGAATGGTGGAGCCATATACTGATGGGTAAAGGAATGATGGAGCCGTATACTGCCAGGGAAAGGAATGATGGAGCAGTATATTGCTGGGAGAAAGGAATGATGGAGCAGTATACTGCTAGGGGAAAGGAATGATGGAGCAGTACACTGCTAGGGGAAAGGAATGATGGATAAGTACACTGCTGAGAGAAAGGAATGATGGAGCAGTATACTGCTGAATAAAAGGAATAATGGAGCAGTATACTGCAGGGGAAAGGGACGGTGGAGCAGTATACTGCTGGAGAAAAGGAATGATGGAGCAGTATACTGCTGGGGAAGGAATAAGGGAGCTGTATACTCCTGGGGGAAAGGAATGATGGAGCAGTATATTGCTGGGGGAAAGCAATAAATAGAGCAATACACTGATGGAGAAAGGAATAATGGTGCAGTATACTGCTGGAGAAAAGGGATGATGGAGCAATATACTGCTGGGGAAAGGTATGTTGGAGCAGTACACTGCTGGGGAAAGGAATAATAGCCCAGTATACTGCTGGAAAAAAATGAATGATGGAGCAGTATACTGCTGGGCGAAAGGAATGATGGAGCAGTACACTGCTGGGAGAAATGATGGAGAAGTATATACTGCTAAATAAAAGGAAAGATGGAGCCATACACTGCTGGAGAAAGGAATGATGGAGCAGTATGCTGCTGGAGAAAGGAATGATGGAGCAGTATACTGCTGGGAGAAAATGAATGATAGAAGAGCATACTGCTGGGGGAAAGGAATGATGCAGCAGTACACCTGCTTGGGAAAGAGATGATGGAGCAGTATACTACTGAACCAAAGGAATGATGGAGCTATATACTGCTGAGGAAAGGAATGATGGAGCAGTGCACTGCTGGGGAAAGGAATAATGGTGCAGTATACTGTTGGAGAAAAGGAATGACGTAGCAGCATACTGCTGGGGGAATTGTACGATGAAGCAGTATACTGGCACTTGGCACTTTGATTAAATAAAAGCCTTTGTCCACTCAGCACTGGGTGCGACTCCTTTTTTAGCCATAAGTTACGAAGAAGCTGCATGGGAGTAAATGCCCAGTTTATTTTCTCTTTTACCGGATTATTTCTACCCACAACAACCCCATTTTTTCTTTGTTCTCTAGGTCTAAGATGTCCTCCTCGCTCCGTGATGGAAAAACAGCATTGGCGTGAATGGCTGCCCATACATTATTCTGTGCATCTGTCAAGTTTCCAACTTCAGATTCTGATGACATAATACACTGCCCTACACTTTTCTCTCATGGTCTATGATGTCATGAGACTCCCTTGATGAAAACACAACCGGGTTGTTTAGGACTGCCCGTACATTTTTCTGCCCATTACTTGAGCTTCACTCTTGTGGACCATGATGTCATCAAAACCCACAAACAAAAGCACAGCCTTGTTGTGTATTGTTGCCTATATATTATTCTGTACGTTACTTGAGCTTTGATGTCCAGGTCCCTATGATGTCATCAGAACCCCTTGATGGCGACACAGTCTTGTTATGCATTGCCGAACCACAGGAAACTGCACGCTACACAGAAATGGTGTGCTGCTGTAAACAAGGCAAAAGATACTGGCATAGACATAAAGTAACAGCGCACACCAGGTGATGCAAAAAGTGAATATTTATTGCAGCATGAAGCAGCTACCCTGGCGTTTCGAGGGAGCCTAATGAAAAGACAGTGCATCCTCGAAGCACTGGGGTAGTTGCTCCATGCTGTAAAAAATGTTCACTTTTTGCTTTACTTGGTGTGTGCTGTTACTTTCTGTCTTCTCTTGTTGTGGACTGCTTCCCTTGCACTATTCTGCACATTACTCAAGCTTTGCTCTCAAGGACACTATAGTGTTATCCACACAACTCAAAAAACAGCCTTGTTGTGACGGTTTCTCATCCATTATTCTCTACATTACTTGAGCTTTGCTCTCAGGGCCTATGGTGTCATCCAAACCTCTGAATGGAAGGACAACCTTGTTGTGCATGATTATCCATACCTTAATCTATACATTACTCAGCTTGGTTCTTGAGGTTGCCTATGATGTCATCTCACCCCTTCATGGAAACACAACCTTGCTGTACACAGTTTGCTGTCTTATTCTATTTGTGTATTTTTTTTCCCCAAGTCTATTTTTGCTTCTTTCTTGCTGACTGGGGATGTACCCTTTATCTGCCCTCAGAGTCCCCCCCAATCCAGCATCTCTTCAGGGCTACCCACGCAAGGTGAGGTCTGTGGCTTACCCCCATGACAGGGCTCCCTGGTGGGGGGTTTAGGGAACAGACCGAGATCCACCTAGAGTACCTTGGCTAGCAGCACTGGATATCATTTGGTGGAGGGTGGAGAGCCTCAGCTTCACTGTGTACAGCAGGGAGGTGTTTACTGTTAGCTTGCTTGATTGCATTACCCCTGGTGATTGTGGATGTGTGATGACATCCGTATCACACAACGTGCACTCCCGCATGCTGCATGACAATCTCCGCAACGACTGCCAATCCCAACACTGCTAAGGCTCATAGGTGCACTGACTTCTGGCCACCACCAGGAATAAGAATATTGCCAAGACCCAGTGCTCACCCCACCTGGAGGTGGAGAGCTGTCTGCTGTGTGTCCTATACTCCTCCCCTCTGGTCAACCCCCTGGTGCTCTGGGTTCACTCCCAAACCCAGGTCATCAGTGCCACAAGTGGTACTGCTACCGCTGTGCCAGCCAGCCGTCTATCCTATACATGTATTAACAAGCAAACTGCAGAATGTGTATATCTTATGAATAGTCTGATGTATTAACTTTGGTAATACTCTTATATCTTGTCACACCAATAAAGTTATTTATATTTGAATTTGAGAGAGTGTCAGAGAGGCAGGGAGACTCTGGGAAAGAGAGAGAGAGAGAGAGAGAGAGAGAGAGAGAGAGAGGCAGATGGAGGAAGAAAGAGTGAAGGAGGGAAAGAAAGCTGGGCATGAAAGACTGTGAGGGATGCAGAGAGTGAGGGAGGAAGAGAGAGAAGAGGGATGATTAAATGAGCGAGGAACAGAGAGAAAGAGAGGAAAGAGGAGGAATCTGCACAAAATACAGAAAGATTAAATGAGGGAGGAAGGAGAGGGGGAGAGACACAGAGGGAAAGTGAAGTGAGGCAATAAAGAAAGGGGGAAGGGAGAAAAACAGGACAGAGGGAGAGGAGGAGGAGAGAATTTAGGAAATACAGTCAATTCCACTTGTATGCAATTTGGATTTATGCAATTTCCGGATGCAGGCATATTTTCCTTTAATCCAAATTCTTTTTTTTTTTTTGCGCCTCCCACATACCCCCAACCAGCTACTCCTTCAGAGTGCCAGAGCCCTATTTGCCACCCTCCAATCTCCTGCCACCTTCCCCCAGCCCCCATTCCAGCCTACCTTGGGTAGCCCAGCATATCCCTATGCTGGGAGGGTCCCTCTCTTCCGGGAGAGAATGACCTCAGCAGCTGACTTCACATCCCAGGTGCTACAGGGCTGGATCCGGGCTGGCTCCGGGGCTTCGGGTGGCAGGGGCCAAGGCGCTCGTCATCCAGTCAATCGGGGGCATTGAGTTCCTGTTTTCTTTGCCCTGCCTACTACAGTTCCCGGCCTTGCATAAGCATGGGGTATTCCTGGGGTGGGGGCATGCAGGGGGCATGTCGAGGCAGCACGTCCCCCAAGCACGCTGCCAATCCACTCGCAGGTCCCCAGGCAGAACCCCCCCTCGGGAGGAAAGCGTTCAATGGACGCTTATGGAACCCCTCCCTTGCCGGTCTCCACTCCTGGTACCTGGGCTTGGGGTGCGAACCCAGGTCACCAGCGTGCCGAGCGAACCCCTTCGCTCGGCACCACGGAGCCGGCACCAAATTATTTCTTATTCTATGCCATTTATTTATTTATAATTTTTCCAGTTGTATGCATCGTAAATTTCAGCTGTATGCAAAGTTTTTTCCCCCCTTTTCCAGGTATTATGAGCTGGTTGAGGTGGTAAATGCTCAGATTTGGGGTGAAATGAGGTACTAAATGATGTTGTACATATAGGGCGAGGGGGGTCTGGGGAGAAGTGGGGCTGAGCTCTCAGTGGTGGCCACGACTTAAAGCATACTAAAAAAAAAAGGGTATGGGGAGTCTTGTATATGCACTATGCTGCCTGTTAAACAGTTGAGAAAGTCAAGTGAACTGTGCCCTCCACTAAGCATGAAGTACAACCAAATGATGAGCCTTCCCTGACTGGACTACAGTAAGACAGGTAATTATGGTACCACTGGGGGTTTTCCTGCTTTTTCTCCCTTTACCCCTAGGATGCTGGCAGCAAGAGTGGGCAAGCATGCATGCAGACAACCGTGCACCATGAGACATCAGCTGAAGTCCTCTCACCCACACACCACTCCCAACTGCACTTCCACCTGTGGTCACCCAGGTGGCAGTAAAGCAGCGGAGCTGGCTGCCCCCCGGGAGGAGGAGGGTTTCCTCTGGGAATGTGTGATCCTTCTCTCCCCGACTGGCCCTCAGTGATCCGACCTCATTCCTGAACTTGGGTCACTGGCATCGTGAGTGGTAGTCCTACCACTGGTCTGACAGGGCGGCACAAATTTTAACCTTTAATAAATAAACTGAGGGGGAACTGGATGGCTCAGTGGATTGGTAGTGGATTAAGGCACCTTTCTCCTCTAGATCACAGGTTCAAATCCAGCACACGTCGGTACTGGTTGAAAGCCATTACCACCTCAGGGCTGTTCAGCGGTCTGTGTGAAATGAACAATGGTGGTCTCAGTGCAGTTCCCAGTGGGCAGGTGTCCACATCACAAACACCATCAACACAACTGGCACTAATGCACCCTTGTTGGCAGTCTCACATGAGCGACCAAGGATTGAATGGGCATGGGGTGTGAACTACCCTCTCACTGACGTGCTGGTCCCTCTATGGCAGAGTTGAGGCACACTGGCAAAGCACTGTGAGGAAGCTTGCACTGTGATTGCCTGTGCTGTACCTGTCACGTGGATTAACAGAGGACTTCAAGTTCCAGCGATATAAATCCAGCACCTTTCAGAAGCACTAAATTCACACACTGGAGAAAAAACAACTTTAAAAAAATTAAAAAACTGAGCATGTAAGTCACGTTTTCCTGTTCTGTTATAATCTATCTTTTCTGACATTGTAGTAAACAGTTCACAGTTACAGTAAAGTGCAATCAGTGAAAACAATTAATACGAGAGTAAGGGCACAATGATAAAACAAGGCAGGAGCAGCAAACTGGGTGTTTCAATCACACTTACATCAGGGTTTGACACAATTGGGAGGGGGAAAACAGGAGTGGGGTGGGGAGACAAGGAGTTTCAGCTGATACCAGAAGGAACCAGGGGAGTCTTGTCTGCAAAAATATCATCACTGTAGTAAATTGGAGGCAGTATAATGTAGTGATTAAGAGCACTGAGCTGCAAACCCGGAGACCTGGGTTTGAATCCCACAGCACCACTTGCATACTGTGCGACCCTGAGCAAGTCACTTAACTTCCCTGTGCTCACAGGATGCACCTGAAAATAAGCCTTGGCTTAGAGTGCCTTTCCTGGATAAAACTATAAAACAAAAAAAAATTAAGTAAAATTTGGTCTGATTAAAAAATGTTTGCTCAAAATTGTTTGAAACCGATACACAGCTTAACCTCTCTCTGTGTAGTTTAGGAGATTGCTCTGCATTTTACAAATGCTGCCGAAAACACTGTCAATTCTGGATTCTGTCAGGATGCTTATGTCTCAAAAGGGTAATTTTGTCACATTGGACAACTTCTTACACTCCTTCAGTTCAAGACTGGACTCTCCATATGGGAGAGTTAGCCATGAATGAGAGATTGAGTATGTGTGCCCGTGACAACCTAGACTTTTTCAAGAAGACATGCAAACCCCTTTTTGAATGTCCTGGGCAAGCAATGACTTGTGTATAATTTTTAGACAGTAAACCTGATAGGTTGCAACTTTCTTTTAATTTTACCATATCCACTGATGTAAGTTGGTATTTCTTATTTAAGTGCTGATTTATCTGTAATTTATAAAACTTTAATAATAATTATTAACAAAAATAAATAAATAAATAAAATTTCGGAATCAGATCTTCCAAAATCATAGAAAATCTGGAAAGGATTTTGGCAAATCCGTGCACCCTTTATTTTAATGTGTTTTTCCCCCTTACCAGTCTGCCCCCATCAGTCCTTTCTGCTCACCCAGCCCCCACACCTGCCTTCTGCAGGACTTACCTCTCCCCCTACCAACACACTGGCTTACCCCTGAGGGTGGGGCCATTGGAAGGGGTCTCTACCCCAACAGAGACTCAGTCGGTGCTTCCGACGAGAGTGCCTCAGTTGGTGGTGGTGGGGGGGGCTGCGGTGAGGGGCCGACATCCTCCTGAATCGTTTGGCCTTTTTCCCATTATCTATCCCAGCCCCTGTTGGATGTCGAGGAGGGTCCTTAAGTTGTGTGCATGCATCCGCATGCACTGCACACCAGCGCATGTCGGTGTCCTCCCTCATTCCATGACTCCACTTGTGCTGGCACCTGCGATCATCCAGGTGGCATCAGCACAGCGGACTCCATCTACCCTCCCTTCCCAGGGTGGACAGCGTCCTCTGGGATGCTCCACTCACCTCCCCCCGCTGGCCCTCCAATGACCCAGGCTCATTCTCGAACCCGGATCATTGATGTTGTGAGCAGTAGCACTACTGCTGCATCGGTGGGCCAGCTACATGCATCTCTTTCATCCGTGGAGTTCTACAATGGAACATGGATGCATTGTGACAACAGGGAAAGAGCTTAACAAGGACATAAACATTACCCCTAGTGAGTAAATACAAGACACCCATTGTGTTAAGTACAGTTAATGCCAGCGGCGTGATTTTTTTTTCTGCTGCATGGCCGTCATGGCAGATCACGACATGGTGCAGCGCATGCAAGTAAAAGAACGAAAAGATCATTGTTCCCTTTTGATCTTTTAATTGGTTGCCACGTCACCAGTGACGTGATCTGTGGAACAGCCCAGCACTGAAAAACAACACATGGGTCATAACTGCAGGCAATAACCCACAACAGGACATACATTTCTACAGAATTAATGCACACCCCGGGCGAACAGGAAGGCACAAAGCCAACATCTGAGTGACTTTCAATGTATTCGGCGGTGCATTAATTCTCAAGAAACCCATGCCCTGGAGTGGGGCATTAATTTGTGCTTATGAAATGGAAAAGGGCTTTTAAAATGGTTTACTTTCCTGTAGTTAGGTTGTTGCTAGGTAGAACATGTGAGCTTGGTAACAAAGGCCAAATGCCTTTGAGTGAACCTTTAAATGTATTTATTCTGAAGAAATCTATGCCCTGTTGTGGGTTTTTGCATTTAAAAAGTGGAAACATTTTTTATTTTAATTGGAAAAGGGTCTTATTTTCATTTACTTAGGCTGTTGCTAGGTAGAATTGGGTAGGTTGGTTATGAACGGTGCATATACCAGCGAACGGCCAGATGATGTGTTTAGACCAATGAAGTTGCTACAATTCTGAAGCCCATCTTGTGAAGCAAGATCAATAACAGAACGTGAACAATAATTTGAAAAACAGCTTCTATGGAAAATTCCGACACACTGTGTAACTGCAGCGCCCCTTTAAAGCTAAATGGTCAAATTCATTCCTTCGCATGGGGGGGGGAGGGGTGGCTGGCAGATCATCTTCAAAGGGCAGGAAAGGTTAATCGGTTAGCTAATGCAGTTTACGCAATGTATGTGGTCCCTAACCTTTCTGTCACTCAGGACTCGTCACTGACTAATGGAAACTGACAGCTGCGCCAATTAAGGGAACAGCCGAGCTAATTTGCCAAGCATCCAGCATTTTTTGCGGTGGAAATACCTCAGTCTGGAAAGTATGTATTCACTTTGGGTGAACTGCCCAGTCATTTTGGCTAATTGTTCCTGATGTTGGGGCCCTTTGGGAGATCCTCCGGAGGAACTGAGAGCGTTCCCTGTCTCCACCATTGCAAAGGACCTATTTAGCAGAAAGGAATAGCTTTAGAAAGGCAACTGAAAAAAAATATGGCAGACTTGCCCCAATGGCAGACCTGCCCCAATGGCAGACTTGCCCCAATGGCACATATACCAAAGGAGAGTGTATGGGCACCCCGGCGGCCTACAGTGGCAGCGTGTTGGGACCCGAGTTCAGGAGCAAACTTGGAATGCCACACCGGGGGTTGGGCCTGACCACAGCAGCTGCTGCTCAGCAGTGTGCTGTGGTCGGGGAGGGTTGGCGCCGCGCGACCGTGCTGCAAAAATACCTGTCCTGGGCCAGGAGAACTTGTTCAATCTGCAAGGACATTGCAGCATGCATCTTAGGCCCAGGTGCTGGTGTATGCCAGGGGAGGTGGGATGAAAACAAGGGGGAAAAACCCAGGGCACCGTCCCTATGACAGCCTGGGTTTCCTGGCTGCTCTAGGTCCTTCAGCTGCTGGCAAGGAATCTTAACTCACTTAGTGAGTGCCTTGGGAGGGAGGACAACCCTCCCTCAGGGGCCCCAACCATGGCAGGATCAGCCATGAGGGATGTTGGCTGGGGGGTGGAGACGGGGACAAATGGGCCTGATCAGGGTACATCCCTGGGAACAGGGTGGATATCTGGCAAAGCAGGCCAGGGGAGAAAACTACAAACAGGAAAAAACAAAGGAGAGTGCACATACTCCTACTGGGAATATTGGAAGGAAATGTTAGATCCTAGATTTGGTGTAAACCCCAAAGAGGAGGCACTGTGTTTTAGTGGTTAGAGCTCCAACTGGCTTGGGAATAGGAGATCGCAGGTTCAAACCTCCTAAAAGTCAAATACTCACTGCATGACCGAGGGCAGGTCACTTAACTTCCTGGTACAGCAGCCCCTCCAGTAGCAGACACTGGTGGAAGCAGGACCCCACTGAAAACAAGATATTACATCTCAGCAGGGCTATCCTGAGTAAATACACTGTGAAAATGGGTAAAAGCAGTACTCCACTGAAAATGAGATATTGCATCTGTAAATACATTGTAAACATGGGTAAAAGCAGGACCTCACAGAAAATGAGATACTGCATCTCAGCTGGGCTATCCTGAGTAAATACACTGTAAAAATGGGTAAAAGCAGGACCCCACTGAAAATGAAGTACTGCATCTCAGCTGGGCTCTCCTGGGTAAATACACTGTAAAAATGGGTAAAAGCAGGACCCCACTGAAAATGAAGTATTGCATCTCAGCTGGGCTCTCCTGGGTAAATACACTGTAATCATGGGTAAAAGAAGGACCCCACTGAAAATGAAGTATTGCATCTCAGTAGGGCTATCCTGAGTAAATACATTGTAAAAATGGTCAAAAGCAGGACCCCACTGAAAATGAGATATCACATCTCAGCTGGGCTATTCTGGGTAAATAGATTTAAAAAATGGATAAATGCAGAACCCTGCTGAAAATGAGATATTGTATCTCGGCTGGGCTATCCTGAGTAAATACATTGTAAAAATGGGTAAACGCAAGACTCCACTGAAAATGAGATACTGCATCTCAGCTGGGCTATCCTGAGCAAATACATTGTAAAAATGGGTACATGCAGGACCGCATTGAAAATGAGCTACTGCACCTCAGCTGGGCTGTCCTGGGCAAATATATTGTAATCATGGATAAAGGCAGGACCCCACTGGAAACGAAATGTTTAATCTCAGCTGGGCTATCCTGAGTAAAGAAAACAATGAAGAAAGAAGTAAAGGACAAGAGAGAGAAACCAAACTTACCCTTGTAAGTATTTATCTAAGCCAGCCTCTTGGTCCAGCAGTAGTACTTCCAGTCATGATGCCAGCAAACCGTGTTCAGAAATGCGTGCAGATCACTTGGGGGCCAAGGAAGAAAGATCAAGTGTCCCATAGACTACTCTCTTTCCTTGGGGGGTGGGGTAGCCTGGTGGCAGCACTGACAGGAGTACACATAAGGGGAGGCGCTGCCGTGGGATGTTCCGGTGCAGATGCATGCCACAACACGCATGTGTACTTGCGCCAAACGGGAGGAAAATGGATGGGTTGCTCCATGTCATCACCCTCTTTCCCGCAGGCTCCTGCATGACCAATGTGGCTGGCCACCTACCACACTGTACTCCTGGGCAGTGGTAAATAACTGGTAAAGTCTGCAAGAAGGTCGGTGACGGGGTTGGGGATGCTGCCGGACAGACCCGTAGGAGGAGGAATATAGTATGAACTGCAAAATCTTACAAATATTAAGTTCAGTAAGCTGAAAACAGGCAGTGTTTTGTCGCAGTCAGTAAGGCAGGCAGGCAGTGTTTTGTCGCAGTCAGTAGAGCAGACAGGCAGTGTTTTGTTGCAGTCAGTACGGCAGACAGGCAGTGGTTTTGTCGTCGATAGTACGGCAGACAGGCAGTGTTTTGTCGCAGTCAGTAAGGCAGACAGGCAGTGTTTTGTCGCAGTCAGTAGAGCAGACAGGCAGTGTTTTGTCGCAGTCAGTATGGCAGACAGGCAGTGTTTTGTCGCAGTCAATACGGCAGACAGGCAGTGTTTTGTCGCAGTCAGTAAGGCAGACAGGCAGTGTTTTGTCGCAGTCAGTACGGCAGACAGGCAGTGTTTTGTCGCAGTCAGTACGGCAGACAGGCAGTGTTTTGTCACAGTCAGTACGGGCAGACAGGCAGTGTTTTGTCGCGTCAGCAGTGCACGGGTAGACAGGCAGTGTTTGTCGCAGCTGCAGCGGGCAGACAGGCAGTGTTTTGTCGCAGTCGGTACGGCAGACAGGCAGTGTTTTGTCGCAGTCGGTACGGCAGACAGGCAGTGTTTTGTCGCAGTCAGTATGGCAGACATGAAGGAGAGGTGAGGAATGGTCAGCCCAGTGGTGTGGAGGACTGAGGCACTGAATGCCATGCTGGTGACCCGTGTTTTGAACAAGCACAGGCTGTTGGGGGTTGGCAGGGTGGGGGAAGGTTGAGCATCCCAGGGATCGCTCTCCTCCCACGGGGAGGAGTGGCCAGCCATGGCAGCCTCTGATTGCCACTGGGTGAAGGCCTGGTGGTAGCACAGGTTGTGAGTGGCCTGAAGGGCGGGGTCACGGTTCGGCAGGATGTGCGCACCTCCATTCGCAAATACTGATGTGTCACTGAGGCAAGGGGCAGTAGGAGAAAAAAGGAAAAGTGGGGAGGGTGGGCTTAATAAAGCCCTGCCTGATCCCCCACAGTCTGAGCTGTCACTTGACTGCAGGGGGAGGATCTGGATATGTTGACTTGGGGGGGTGGCCCTTCGCCTCCTGGCTCTGCCATGGGGAGGGGATCCACTGGGGACTTGTCCCACAAGCCCGAGAGAAGCAAGTGCTAGTCATGGGGGGGGTGGGGACCGGGTTGACAGAGTCTTAATGCCTTCTCCTGGAGGTAAAAATCTCTATGGGAAAAGGAAGTAGCGAGGAACAGGTTAGGAGACATGCTCAGTGTGCCTTTCCTGTTCAAACACTGCAACTAAATAAATAAATAAAATGGGTCCTATAATCCACCCCCAGGGACACATCTGAAACAAGCTGTCACAGCTCAGTGTGCCTTTCCTGGTCAGACATTACAGATAAATAAAAAAAACAAGTCCCATGTAAACCACCCCCAGGGACACACCTGGAAACGAGCTGTCATAGCTCAGTGTCTCTCTCCTGGTCAAACATTACAAATAAATACATAAAACAGGTCCCATGTAACCCACCCCCAGGGACACACCTGGAAATGAGCTGTCACAGCTCAGTGTACCTATCCTGGTCAAACATTACAAATAAATAAATAAAACAGGTCCCATGTAACCCACCCCCAGGGACACAACTGGAAACGAGCTGTCACAGCTTAGAGTACCTTTCCTGGTCAAACATTACAAATAAATACATAAATAAAACAGGTCCCATGTAACCCACCCCCAGGGACACACCTGGAAACGAGCTATCACAGCTCAGTGTGCCTTTCCTGGTCAAAATTTACAAATAAATAGAGCAGGTCCCATGTAACCCACCCCCAGGTACACACCTGGAAACAAGCTGTCACAGCTCAGTGTGCCTTTCCTGGTCAGACATTACAAATAAATAAATAAAACCGGCCCCATGTAAACCCCCCGAGGACACACCTGAAACAAGCTGTCACAGCTCAGTGTGCCTTTCCTGGTCAAACACTGGAAATAGATAACTTGCTAACTAGCTAGCTAGCTAACGAACAACTAAAATGGGTCCCAGGTAACCCACCCACTGTGATACACCTGGTAACTAGCTGTCAGAGCTCAGTGTGCCTTTCCTAGTCATAAGGGGGAAAAAGTACAAACTAGGAACAATATTCTTCATTTTCCTTGACCTCTTTCTAGAATATTTGTGGTGTCCCTTTAAAGATTCTCTCATGTCACAGGAAGAAACATTAAAAAAACTAATATTTAAACAGAATTTATCTTTGATAATTCAAATATTTTCTATTTATGCAACAGGTACGATAGTAAGAAATACCACAGAATAAGACAATATTTCTCAACCCACTTTGCTAGATACCATGATACTTTGCATTTCAGGGTATGTCATAGCTGGTATCTAGCAAAGCTGCATACATCTCATTGAAACACTGAACCAATTAGACAGCAGCTTTCACAATGCTGATGACATCACAATAGCCATGTGCAGCACTGAAACCAGCAGTTGAAATCACAGAAAATGGATTACGACAGGGACCTGCGTCGTGGTGCATGGGCTATGCTTTGATGGCAAACATGAGCAAACAATCCAGGCACAGAAGTCAAATGCAGATGCAATCCTCTGTGCATATGATTAGATAGCAGGCTGGAACTATACAGAAGCAGTTTTTTTTATGATATACAACGCAAAGCAGTTTATTCTACATATTGTATCCAAGTCACTGAATTAAAAAACAAACAAAACAAAAAAACAGACAGTTGAACTATACAAAATGTGTCCGAGTTGGCTATACTAAAGGAAAACTCTCTAAATCCACCACCCCCCTGCCCCCGAAAGGCTTAACCCCGATCCAGCTTTTTATTTAGAAAAGCACGTTTTTCTCATGCTGCTACTTTATTTTTATTTTGAAAGGTCCACGAACCGGGAATATGGCAGACGCTGCAGGGCTCCATTTACTGTAAAGGTGCGGCGATGCAACGTGCACTTCAATACTAGTGCATGGTGCGTTGCCACACCTTTACAGTAAATGGAGCCTCCCAGCATCCACCATATTCCCAGTTCGTGGACTTTTTAAAATAAAAATAAAAGAAGTAGCAGTGCAAGAAAAATGCGCTTTGTTAAATAGAAAGCTGGATCGGTGGGTAAACCTTTCGGGGGGAGCGGGGGCGGATTTAAAGAGTTTTCCTTTAAAGCAATTTTCTTAAATAGTATGGTGCCAAAGGCTGGAGTTTCAAAGCAGCCAGACTGCCACATGTCCCAGGGGTGCCAGAAATATGGCGCACCTGGCTTGCGGCACTCTAATGGGACTTTCCATCCGTGTGCCGGCAACTGCCGCAAGTCAGACCCTTTTTTTTTTTGTGGTCTAGCCTCCGCCAATTCTGGGAACCCTTTTTATAGTGGGTGTGCCAAATATTTACCCGCAAGCTGTTGTAAATCAGATAAACTGTCACAACTGCGTTCGACCTAATAAAATTGGATGCAGCTGCGGCAAAAGCATTCGGCACACCGTCAAACTCAAAGTGTTGTGGTGCAGGGCTGATGCAAGCCCGTCACCATGCTTCGAAACTCCGGCCCCAGGTGTCTGTTTGGTCTCCCTGATCAGTTCACCACATTTTAGGGGTAAGGGAACGAAGGGGAGCTTGTCAAAATGCTAGCTAGTACACTGAGAAAACGAAGTAAGGGAGAAATGGGGGGGCAGGAAAAAAAGGGGGGAGGGAATCCTGCTTTAAGGGACAAAAACCATCATAGTGATCAGGCTGAAATAATACCCACCACCTCTGTCTTTCATCAAAGGCAGCAGTTTTGTTACACAGAGTTACGTTAGCTTTTCCATCCCATAATTATTAGGGAGTGTATGCCACCACTGGCAGATGGTGGGTACGCCTGCAGTGTGCCAGAGATGGATAACTGTTTTTTCTTCTTGCTGTGAAAATCTATGCAACCAGTGGTAAAAAAAGGTGCAAAGGGCAACAGAAAAAAAGCCATGCTGCTGTAAATGTATTTTTATTTGTAATTTGTTAACCAGGTAAGACAAAAAAACGCACGAAACAACTATTTTCATGGGGGATCCAGAGATGTAAACAAAACCAACAATACAGAATAAACATACAATATATCCGTATACACAGTAATCAGGGAACATGAGACTTGCACATGGACAAGTCCAGCCAGCATTTTTTTAACATTATTTTAAACGTATTCTGTCAATCAATAGAGATTAAATAAGCACATGAGTAAATGGGGTAGGGCGTCAGGCACAAGGCAGCGGAGTCCTAGGGAAACTGACCCACCCTAACTCCAAACATCCCATTGCTTTGAGGACATGCTGGCTCTTCATCAGGGGTGGGGTTAGAGCAGACTAGATTCTGTCTCCATAGTGCATCACTTAAAGATGCGGTAACTCATTAGACTTTAGAGAGCATATGTAGCTAATGTTAGCAATGGTCCCTAAAAACATGAGAAACCCATCATAGCATAAACCATTTATGCAGTCCTGACGGTATAAATTGCTCTTTGAAGCCCGTCCCACCGTTAATCCCACTCCCAGGGGAGTATTTCCAAGGGGGACACATACAGATACAGATGTATAAATCACTCTGAGATGCTCCTTCCTCTGTTAGTCCCAGAGGAATATTTTCATGGTGGGACACACAGATGGTATAAATCATTCTGAGATACCCCTCCCTCTGTGAATCCCACAGGGACACACATACACATATGGTTTAAAACACTGTGAGAATCCTGTCCCTCTGTTAAACCTAGGGGAATATTTTAACAAGGAATACAGAATGGACAATATAATCACTCTGGGAATCTCTCCCACAGAGAGCCTCTAAAGAGGAGCCTGCCTTCCAGTTCTGGGTTCAAGTACCTTTGTTAGAGTGGATAGCAAGTGAGTCCACCTTGTACCTGTCCATATGTCTCAGACCCAGTGGATAAACAAAGGAATGCAGTCTTTAGTGCTCTGAGTCCCCCACATTTCACCAGCTCTAAACCCATCATGGAAACCTTGTGCTGACAAATCCTGCTTTGGTGCACAAAGTGTCATCCATTGTAACTCACAGATGCACGCTGAAGGTGTTTTAGGAGCTCATTTGCTGACCCCCCCCCCAAAAAAAAATATATATAAATCTCAGCACTCGCATGCCAGTACTTACGTAAGTGCTAGCCAATGAGCACAGCTGATGTTCTAGGTACTTCGTCAGGTCATAAGTCTTCTGTATGGACACCCCTGCTATGGAATCTGATGTGTTCAGTGCAGGGACCGCCATCACATGGAGTAGTGAGGCCATTAAGATTGAGAGGACCCCCGATGAGGCACCTGGAGGGAGAAAGGGAAGAGGAATTATCAGTCGGCGCCCCAGCCTGAGTGAAACACACCATGCTGTCCCTACAGGTTTCAAATTACTTGCCATCTGTAATTCTTTCTGTTTAAAATTGTTTTGTTTGTAAGACTGTCCAAGTGTTGTATGACTTACCTTACCAGAGACTCCAAACAAAGATTAATCCAGGCATCATTCCTATCCCTCATTGACTATGCTGATTTCCTCTACGGCCATTGCTCCCTCTCCCTCTTAAATAAGTTGGACACCCTGTATCATAGAACCATTAGATTTATTACAGACCTTCCCTCCAGCACCCATCATTGCTCTCTTTACATGGCAGTCAATTGGACATCCCTACAGCACAGAAGAAAAAAGAATGCTGCTATCTGGATCTTTAAAGCTTTGTCAGACAAACTCCCCTCCTACATCTCAGACTGTTTCACCCGAATCACATCCAGGCCATACACCTTAAGGATCAATAAGCTCATTATGCTAAAGATTCCCAACACCTGCACCGGTTTGGGAGGGCTGCTATCAGCTATTCCTAGCATTTATCTGGAACTCACTCCAAAATCTATGAATCTGAATACCCTCTTACCCTTATCATCCTTCAAAAATTATACACCACCCTATTCCCAGAACTGTGCAACTGCTTCCATGAGGCCTAGTCTCCCACCAACCTCCACCTCCCTTCTGTAATCCACTATGTTTAGTTTCCATTCTTCTACCCAGTCAGTTATCACACCTGTATAAAAGCCTATAAACCTACTATCTGAATATTATCCCTTCTGTATCGAATGTCCTCTTCATTTTACAGGTTTAAGTTATTGTTACTGTGCCTTGTATATCTGTAAATTTTGTATATATAGCTCATCTAATTGATTCTATTAATGTTATGTTATTCTCATGTCTTTGTACAAAACTTGTATCCTTCTTTGTATGACCACTCAGGTCCATCTTGTAAATGAGCTACGCTCAATGATGTTCGCCTGAATAAATAAAGATTTTGATTGATTGATTGACTTTAAGTTTGCTGTATATTTTGTATAAGTATGAAACATTTTATATTTTTTCCAAATAGTTTTTTGGCCCGTCAACCATCACCTACTCCTGTTTTTGAGTCCTTGCCAAGCCCCAGCCTTGACTGCTGCTCCCCCTGCCATTGTGACCAAAGGGTTCTACATGGAGCGAGGGGACCGTCATTCATGATGGCCGTGGCACATACTTTTTGTGTGGGTTCTCCCTCTTCCTTTCCACCACTCCTGGACATTGGATGCTGCCTCATGACAGCCTCAGATGCAGCAGCAAGTACTGGGCTGATGCTACCCCCCCCCCAACAGAGGAGCAAGCTCTCTGGCTCATGGGAGGGGGCTGCTGAGTCAGAGCACAGATGCCCCCAAGCACAGATGCCCCAACCTGGCTGGCTTGCACTCCCTTTGGGAGCAGTCCCCAGTCCGGTCACTTGATCCTGGTAACCCTGGGCTCCCATTTGAATCTGGGTCACCAGCATGGCCATGCAACGCACTTCCACTTGAGTCATTAGGCGGCCTTCGAAATATTCAATATTTATTATAAACTGTGACAGGCTGCTGACAGGCAAAGACAGCTGTACATCCATAGCAAAAAACAAACAAAATAAAAACACAATAGCATCAAACAGATATAAATATAAGGGCTCACCTTAAGCCTGCCTGTGTCTGGGCGAAACATAAGACATGACGTTGATGCACTTATTTTGTTCACGGGTATAGTGTTTATTGTTTTTTCTGTCCACAATGAGCACTTTATAAATGCACAATAAAACGAGCCCTTATATTTATACCTGTTTGGTGCTGTTGTGTTTCTGTTTGTTTATTTTGCTACAGATGCGTAGCTCTCTTTTACCTGTCCGTCGTCTTAGTTTTTTTGCACTGTAGCATTTCTGGGAGTGGCATTCTAAACTTTTGGAGACAGGTTTTCCAGAGGGAAGGGAGATGGATGGAGAAGCCCATTTTTCTGGTGGCGGTGTCGCCAAACTTAGCATGTGTGTAGCCTGTTGCTGTCCTACTATGCAGAGTCCTGAGGTGTTCGGGAGAAACGGAGGAAAAAACCCCGGCCCTGCAGATGAAAGACCCCTGTACATCTGGGGCCAGATTCTACTTGCTGAGAACACCCCCCGACAAAGCACAGTGAGTTTGTGGGTATATCCCTTGTCTCAGTCTCCACCTGGAGGTTACAAATGAGGCAACATGGAGAATGGGTGCGTCAGTCAGGTAGGGAGATGACCAGAGAAAAGTGCCTTGGGAGTCTGGAGGGCACTGGGGGTCAAAGGAACAGGAGGTGTGATAAACAAAAAGTAAAAACATAAAATAAAATGCAAAACCAGCCCCTCAAAATCTCTTCCCAGTGTATTTTCCATTTTCTTACCTATTTTTAAAACTCCCTTTATAGCTAATTTTGTAGTTAATAACTCACATCATTAAAGATAGCCACCACTCAGAATCTGTAAAAATATCTTCTGTTAAAGTTACAGAGTTTTATTTAACTCTAAAAATTGATTAGCGTTTTGCTCATAAAAGTTCTAAAACATTGTGAAAATGCATAGCACCTGCCTCACTGTGTTTAACAAACATAGCACTTCTAGAAAACCTATATAAATGCTTTCTGTACAGTTAGTATTGTCCCAAGAAAAAAACTGCTAATCAATTATTTAAAACCCTGAAGTTACCTGTTAAATATACATACTAGACTGTTACTGTGGATGTATTAGGATGGTGATAGCACGTTTTTGATGGTAGACAGCACAGCACTGTACCGAGATACAGTATTTAATTTTTTTTTGTACTGGGCATGTCTCGGGAGTGGGGATTTTTTTTAAACTTTAAAATCCCATATTTTAGTCCAGGAGTGGAAAAAAAGCAAAAATTAAAACGGACATGCTGATGTTTTTGCAAGAAAATCGTCATTGCTGAAAAATAAAAAGTGTCATGGTAAATAACAAATACCGCTGCTCAAAGATGTGAATTCTTGTAGATTTTAGTAGGAGAAAAGTTTGCATTTTTGAGGAAGATTACTATTAGTTTTGAATTTGTAAGGCCAGGCTATAGCATAGATTGCAAAGGCTAAAATATTGTTGGTGGGGGGCATGGATCAACTGGAGTCTTTCATGATTATACCAATGTCACTGGCCATTTGCAGGGCCTAAAAAGTTGAGGAGGACTGCCCCCCTCTGGGGTTTGCGTCCATGGGCTTTAATGTGGTCTGCACAGGGACATGACCTTTGGCATAACTCAGTACCGCTGGTACTTTGATTAACTACTGGACTGAAACATAGTATAGAATTAAAGGAAAACTACATGTAAAAATTATATAAACGCATGTTGTGAATTGGGTTTTTATTTCTTTGATTGTTTCTAGCATTTTGTTCTGTGTGTCTGTCGCAAGATTTTTTTTATACTTTTCCCTGCCTAGTTTTATAGCCCCTGGAGGCAGCCATGTAGCCTTCTTTTATTAGCTTTGATCTGTTGGAATTTTCCCAGAATGCCTCTGGGAATGATATCAATGAGACCCAAGATCTTCAAAGGTGCATTGGCTTTATTATCACCCAGTGACAGGACTTTACAAAGGCAATTGCCACACATCCAGAATAACAACAGTCGCCACTCAGAGAAATCTGATCTCGGCAGGGGGAGGGAGGGCAAACACTTATTCTAAAGTGGTTAATTTTCACAAGCAGTTGTAGATCGATGTTGTGACTAGATTATAACTAGGATCCTAACCTCTTAGTTCTAGTTCTAGGTCTGTCTGACATCATTCCCAGAGGCATTCTGGGAAAATTCAAACATATCAAAGGCGATAAAAGAAGCTTCCATGGCTACCTCCAGGGGCCATACAATTGGCAAGGAAAAGTAAAAAAAAAAATCTTGCTACAGACATAGGGAGTAGAACACTAGAAAGAATCAGAGAGGCAAAACCCAAATGCACAACGTGGTTTATAATTTCTGTATGTAGTTTTCCTTTAAGTAATAAGGCATGACCTGCTAGTGGATTAACAGTCTGTTAATAAAATCCCTAGGGATGTAATGTGCACCTGTATCTTCCCCCTTCCCCCAGCATGAGGCTGAAAATAGGCAGAATTGCCTAGTCCTCCTTTCCCAGTCACCAAAAACTAACTACATAAATAAATGTGGCACAAGGTACAGCCAAGTGCCATATAATCCCTGGGGTAATTAACTGTTACTCTAACTCCTCAGAGGGCCTTACTGCTACTATAAAAACTGATTTTGAAAGAAACGTATTAGATGTGTACCTTATGAATGTTTTCCTCACTGAGAGGGAGATCTTTAAATAAAATATATAGAATAATTAGCCCCCATTAGGAACAAGCAGATTCTCAACACCGAGTTATTTCGGTGATATCAGGGGCATGACAGCAAAGCTCAAGTGCCTTCCTGATGTCACTGAACTAATGAAATGTAGAGAATCAGAGTTCTCAGCAAAGAGGGGAGGGGTGTAATTATGATATAATGTAAGGCTGTTTTTGAATAGAAAATCTCAAATAAGGCCCATTGTTCTTCCCACACTAAACAGCAATATAAGATCCACAGTGGAAGCCGATATTAAAAAAATATAAAATGCTGATATAAAACATGTAATAAGTCAATAAATATATTTTTTTACTGTGTACAAAATTCCATTAAATTTAGTGTGCTCGGCTTGGGAAACATAAGTTTGTGCTTGTGTTCTTGTGATGAGGGAAGCACTTTTTCATTGCCAGGAAAATCAAACCGTGCTCTTCACATGACAAAATGTAAAGAGCAATGGGTTCTACATTCCAAAACGTGAAGAACAAGATTTGTAAACAACCAGAAAAAAGGCTTACAGTGTGTCACAACCTGTCCACACTTAGGATGCAATCTGCAACAGGTTGCCAATTTTGTTAGCCCTCCACAACTGAGAGGGGCCCCTCGATAGCTGCAACCACTCAGAATTGATTCTCTTATCTGAGGTCCTTCTCAGACTGCATCCCACCAGAGCCACTGCTGACACAGTACAGTGTTCTTTTGCTTATGGGCAAATGGGCAAACACTTCACTTCTTAGACTATGGTAACTGTAGCTGCCTGCTCCCCCTTCAGACAGATCATGGGTTTGTCAATACCAACAGTTAACTATTCCCACAAAAGATTCAGTCACAGTGGCATGAAGCATATAAAAATAATATCTACTACTTCACAATATTTACACAATCTATAGCGTATCAGAATACACAAAGACTATTACAGAAATTAAAAAGAAATGGTTTGCACACAGCAGAAGCAACAAATAGAAAAACTTCCCTATAGCTTCTTAACTCTTAGCAAAGTAGAAAGAGCCTACTGCACAGGACATATTGGTAAATCAAGGCAAACTCAACCCTTAGATGGTAACCTCTTAGAGTCCCAACCTAAGTGACTTGTTAGGGCCTGGCATACAGCTCAAAAGTCTTCAGCTCTCAGACCCCCTTGCTGCATAACCAAATATGGATTTGATAAGATCTTTGTCTCCTGATGGTCCCACCTCTCTGGCGAGCTGGCCTAAACTAGAATATTGGATTTTTGTGGACTTAGAAACCCTCTCATTTCTGAGACCTGTCTGCCCCAGCAGGGGTGGCTACATGATTTCTTTCAAGCGGTTTCCTAGCCATACGCTATTACATGTGATTACTGAACTTCAGTAATCTTGTTAGGCACTTGCTGAATTAACTATTTTCCTCTAGATAACCTGTGAAAATTCATATACAGGCAAACCAGGTTTTTGGGCGTGACTTAAAAAATGTGGTTATCAGGCATTTGAATCTGGGTTTTTGTTTTCTCATATCATAGATAACTGATAAAATACAGAATAGAATGGATTCACATATTGGGACTGTGTAGTACAGTATGGTTTGCACACCCATTGGCCCACGCTGTGGACCAATGGGCGTATAGCCGTACAGTACGCTGTCAGTTGGCGGGTGGCCAGGCGGCTTGTGGTTGGGGTGCTGCCGCCCGCTGCTGACCAGGGGTGGGAGCAGGGTGGCGGGTATGAATGGGCAGGTTGGGAGGGGGGTACAGGTACCACTGGACCACCAGGGAGTTGGAATTATTATACAGCCCGCGATCGGGCATGGAGTTAGGTCCACTGGACCACTAGGGAATTAGAATTGTTTTACAGCCCACAATCGTGCATGGAGTTAGGTCCACTGGACCACTGGGGAGTTAAGAATTATTTTACAGCCTGCGATTGGGCATGGAGTTAGGTCCACTGGACCACCAGGGAGTTTAAAACTATTATACAGCCCCGTGATTGGGCATTGGGGGGGCGCTACACCACTGAACGGTGATGCCAGGGCTCAGGTGGCCACCCACTGCTGGCAGCTGCCGTGTTGTGCCCAGCAATATGGCAGCCGGCCTGTGGGTGGCCAGTCCTTGCTCCTGTTATTCTCGGGCACATCTTTGCAACCCCCTGTGTGGTGCAAGGCGGTGTGTGCCTGCATGTCTTGCTGCATCCGGCTGAACATTGGGATATGCCGAATATGCATGGGCACGCCCCGCACTTGTGCCGCATACATTACTGGTGCACCTCAGCATGGGATTTCGTGGAGCAAATTCCCTTTGAATATCAAGCATTGGCACATCAGTGGGTTGCGATGGCATAACACTGTCGCGCCATGCGTAACCCCTTTGAATATCCCACCCTATATGTGCACAGTTCACTCTCTCCTTGACAGCACAACTTTAATAAAGTTGGCAATGAGTTTTCTGCTAATAAATTGATAAACAGCATGAAGAAAACTAAAACAATGATGTTCAGAAGGAGGCACAGACTCAAGGACAGTGCCAACCTATGCATCACCACCCTCTCTGTGAACCCTATTGAACAGGTGAAGGTATTGAAATATTTGGGGGTTACCCTTGATCCACTGTTCTCATTTCCATGCATACTAATGCTGTGATTGGGAAAATTCACCAATTACTTGGTTCACTTTATTGGAACAACAACGTCACAAAGGAGATTAAACTGATGTTGCTTCGTAGCCTAGTACAGTAGTACAAATTCTAGTCCACGGTGCGGTGGTGGATTCTGCTGATAACTAAATAGACTTTGAGAAACTCTCCCTGGCTTTTAATTGGACTTGTAAATTTGCACTTGATCTCTAGCGTGTTGCTCACATGTGTGATCTGTAGATTAACCTAAACTGGTTGCCCTTCTACCACCGAGTGCCCTTCCAGTTGGCACAGTTAAGGCTGCACAGAGACTCATGCCAACCAGCATGCAAAAATTCTTTAACTTTGTATCCGGTGGGTACACTACCCACACAAAGTGCAGTGGCAAGCGCCAAACACCACTGAGGAGGTGGGATGACTGTCCGCAAGTAGTTGTCTTTTTTTTTTTTTATCCTTGTATTTTAGGCCCTTGGTCTTGCCGGGGGAAGAACCCCTCCCTCCAGTGTTGGCTAGATCCCAGCATTAACCAGGATCTGGGCGTCATGCACTTACGCCGAGGATTTGTTCCATTGTGTGTCCCCTCCTCCCCAACCCTCTGTGGTGGGGCCAGTTGTGCAATGACCTCAGTGCACAGTCGGGCACGTTCCCAACCCCGATGTGCAGAGGTCCACCGGTCCCCGCCTCGTTCGGCTATCAGTGTGGTCCCAGGCTACCATACCCCCAGCCAATGCATGGGGTTGGTATGCGCCGGGAACCATGTCCCTCCCTCCCCGGAGAAGGTGGGCAGCCCCTAAGTTGCTCAGCCTTCTCCCCCTTCAGCTGACCCTCAGATGTCTGAGGTCAGCTCCTGAACCCCTGATCGCTGGCGCCACAAGCGGAAGTGCTTCCGCTGTCCCGGTGGGCTGGCCATGGGCAGTGGTCTTTCCTGTACAGAGCCACCAAACTATGGAACTCACTACCTAGTGACTTTTGGGAAAATCCTTCCCATTTTCTTTTAAAAAACATGCAAGGTCTTTACTTTTATGATAAAATGTTGTGTAGGTGTAATTAAGCTGAGCTCGTCTCACTGTCAAATTATATAGTAATAATAATAATAATAAAATGGCCATCAATTTTTTTCAATGGTGATGGGCAGTTTCCGTAACAACTGGCTGGTTATTACGGCAGACATGAGCATGCACAGTAAACAGCTGCACTCAAGACACTTTTGAGCCTGGCGTAATCGCAGTTTGCGGTTTGGGCGGTTTCTAATTACCGCAACCCATCGATGCTCACAGAAGCTGTACGGAATGAAAGCACTGCTAAACATAATTAAATCCACCTTGCTCATCAGTTACAAATGAACAGCCTGACCACATCCTCTCAAAGAGCACGATCAGGTAGTGCCATTGGAAAGGCACTGACCCACAGAAAACAGTTAAACATGTAAAAACAAACAAAAAAAAGGACGGAAGCTCAGTTTTCTCTAGGGGTCTTACCAGAGTGTCATCAATTCGCACAGGAGACCAGGAATACAGCTCTTAAAACACAGAGTGATCTGAAGCTGGTCAACAGTTTCTTAAACTGGACCAGTATCAATTACAGTGCACTACCAAAATGTTTGTGAGTGAGTGTGTGTGTGAGATTGATGGATAGTAATTATATAAAATAAATCACGATGTGCAGTGTTTCCTCAAATTAAAAAAATTTAATATACACCCTCGGTGTGTGATACTTAAATAAAGCCCTCGAGCTTCGCTTTCAGGGTTTATGTAGCATCACACACCTGGGATATGTATTAAATTCTCATAATGCACAGCACTCCATGTATTATTCAATATGTCTTGTACACTACAGCTCATTACTTATACTCTGTCTGTTGTTGAACCACTGGTTGTTATTTACTGCGTTGTATTGTGTATCACGTTCTATGACTTGGACACTTTTGAAAAGGGGCTCTGAGCTCAGAGGTCTTCCGAACAAGAATAAAATGAATTAATGAAATAAAATGAATGAATGAATAAAAAAAATTGAGCCGGCCCAGTGGCACTGAGGGTTGAGGTACTGGACACCACACCTTGCGCCATGCTGGTGACCCAGGTTCGGACCCGAGCCCGGGCTGCCAGGGGTCAGTAGGGGAGGGATAGGATGGAGCATCTGGAGGACTGCTCTCCTATCCCGGGGAGGGATCCAGGGTCCCATCACACTGTAGTGACCCCTGGTGACAACCGGGGGCGCTACTAGAGCAGTGTAGCAAGGGGGGGAGTGCAGGTGGGCGTCCAGCTTTGTGCCTAGACATCACTGCCGCCGGCACTCCACCGAAGAGGAAAGTTTAAAAATGGGCTCCGGCCTGGCAGCATGAGCTCCGACCCCTGCTGCCCGACCCGAATGGCGCCTCCTCATCCAGATCCTGTTCCAGTGGGTTGAGCTGGGTAGCTCCTCACCACCCCACCATGGGGGGTAATCCATGGGGGTAATGAGGAGGACGGCCTGATGTCCGGTGTCAGGGCTAGGAGGTTGGTTGGGATGTCAATGCCGACCAGAGCCCCGGGGAGGGAAAAGAAAAATCAGAAGAATAAACAATGAGAAAGTGTGAGGGAGTCAAAGAGGGACCTTGGAGAGAGGACCCAAATATGGAAACTGAGATTCCATGCCAAAAAGTGCATAGTTATGCACATTCAGAAGAAGAACCCATGTACAAAGTATTGGATGGGGGTGGCTGGTCACAACATCTGAAAAAGGGACATGACAGCCATTAGAGACACCCTCAAACAATCCTGTCAGTGCAATACAGCAAGCAACAAGGATACTGGTGTAAACTGGGAGACAGTTTGGTGATGACACTCCCTGTACAGGTCCCTGGTGAAAGGGATTGATAGTAGGAGGAAGTAGGTGATATTTATTTATTTATTTAGGGATTCAGATCATACCTTTAAGCTCAGAGCTCTTTTATAAAGGTTCCACATCAAACAGTGACAATGATGACAATAACAGTCTATATACAATACTTGAATAGTAGGTAGCTAGTATACAATAAGGTTACAATGCCATTCATAGTACCAATAGTGATAGTACAGTGGCAAGAGCATTCAACTAGAGTAAAGGACAGTGTTTGTATGTAGCAATGGAGATAAAGAGGTGTGACACTTAGTGTGAGAGTCCAAGGAGGAGTCAAGGTGAGGGGGAAGGGAGAGTGGGCGGCCAAAAGAAGTGGCTTTGTCTAGGAGGTTGAGAGGTAGTGGTAGTAGGCTGGTTTTAAGGATGATCCAGTGGGGGAAAAGGCACAGGGGGGAGAGGAAAACAGAGGGATAAGACAAGGGGGAAGAGTGATGTTGCCCCTGTACAGGTCCATGATGAGAGCATTTGACAGTAGGAGGAAGGAGGGGAGTTGCCCCTGCATGGGTCCCTGGTGTGAGGGTTTGATAGTAGGAGGAAGGAAATTATACTGCCCCTGTAGAGGTAACTGGTGAGAGTGTTTGATAGTAGGAGGAAGGAGGTGATGTCCCTGCATGGGTCCCTAGTAAGAGGGTTTGACAGTAGAAGAAAGGAGGTAATGTTGCCGCTGTACAGGTCCCTGGTGAGAGGGTTTAAAAGTAGGAGGAGGAAGAAGATGATGTCCCTGTATGGGTCCCTAGTAAGAGGGTTTGATAGTAGGAGGAAGGAGGTAATGTTGTACAGGTCCCTGGTGAGAGGGTTTGATAGTAGTAGGAGGAAGGAGGTGATGTTGCCCCCATACAGGTCCCTTGCAATAGGGTTTAATAGTCAAAGGAAGGAGGTGATGTTGTCCCTGTATAGGTCCCTGGTGAGAGGGTCTGATAGTAGGAGGAAGGCGGTGATGTTGCCCCAGTACAGGTCCCTGGTGAGAGGGTTTGATAGGAGGAAGGAGGTGATGCTGCCCCTGTATAGATCCCAGCTGAGAGGGATGGATAGTCAGAGGAAGGAGATAATGTTGCACCTGTATAGATCCCTGGTGAGAGGGTTTGACAGTTGGATGAAGGTGGTGATTTTGCCTCTGTACAGGTCTCTAGTGAGAGGGTTCGATAGTTGGAGGAATTAAGTGATGTTGCCCCTGTATAGGACCCTGGTAAGAGGGTGTGATTGTATAAGCAAGGAGGTGATGTTACCCCTGTACAGGTCCCTGTTGAGAGGGTTTGATTGTAGGAGCAAGGTGATGTTACCCCTGTACAGGTCCCTGGTGAAAGGGTTTGATAATAGGAGGAAATAGGTTATATTGCCCCTGTATGGGGCCCTGGAGAGAGGGGTTGATAGTAGGAGGAAGGAGGGGATGTTGCCCCTGTACAGATCCCTGGTGAGAGGGTTTGACAGTAAGAGGAAGGAGGTGATGTTGCCCCTGTTCAGGACCCTGGTGAGAGGGTTTGATTGTAGGAGTCTCACCAGTGATTGAAACAGTGGTAACACCACCTTCTTCTGGTGGATTCCTACCCTATGAACCCCAGTATCCCGCTGGCCCTGCCTACTGTCTTGTCACACTGCAATGCCACCTTGAGGTCATCTGATACTAGATACAGGGGAGGGAGTTCAGTGTACAGGAACCATAGCTGGCATTGACAGGTCACTGCTGTGGGGAAGCTCTCAGTAGTGTCACAGTCCTGTCACTACCAGTGGGTGTCACTGTGAGTGCTGGTACAAGAGCACTAGATACAGGGAGGGTTCATGGTATAGGAGCCATAGCTGACATTGACAGGGCACTGCTGTGGGGAAGCTCTCAGCAGTGTCACAGTCCTGTCACTACCAGTGGGTGTCACTGTGAGTGCTGGTACAAGAGCACTAGATACAGGGGAAGGGGTTCAGGGTATAGGAGCCATAGCTGACATTGACAGGGCACTGCTGTGGGGAAGCTCTCAGCAGTGTCACAGTCCTGTCACTACCAGTGGGTGTCACTGTGAGTGCTGGTACAAGAGCACTAGATACAGGGGAGGGGGTTCAGGGTATAGGAGCCATACATGACACTGACAGGGCACTGCTGAGGGGAAGCTCTGAGCAGTGTCACAGTCCTGTCACTACCAGTGGGTGTCACTGTGAGTGCTGGTACAGGAGCACTAGATACAGGGGAAGGGGTTCAGGGTATAGAAGCCACAGCTGACATTGACAGGGCACTGCTGTGGGGAAGTTCTCAGCAGTATCACAGTCCTGTCACTACCAGTGGGTGTCACTGTGAGTGCTGGTACAAGAGCACTAGATACAGGGGAGGGGGTTCAGGGTATAGAAGCCACAGCTGACATTGACAGGGCACTGCTGTGGGGAAGTTCTCAGCAGTGTCACAGTCCTGTCACTACCAGTGGGTGTCATTGTGAGTGCTAGTAAAAGAGCACTAGGTACAGGGGAGGGGGTTCAGGGTATAGGAGCCGTAACTGACACTGACAGGGCACTACTGTGGGGAAGCTGTCAGCAGTGTCACAGCCCTGTCACTACCAGTGTGTGTCACTGTGAGTGCTGGTACAAGAGCACTAGATACAGGGGAGGGGGTTCAGGGTATAGAAGCCACAGCTGACATTGACAGGGCACTGCTGTGGGGAAGCTCTCAGCAGTGTCACAGCCCTGTCACTACCAGTGGGTGTCACTGAGTGCTGGTACAAGAGCACTAGATACGGGGGGGGGGTTCAGGGTATAGGAGCCATAGCTGACACTGGCAGGGCACTGCTGTGGGGAAGCTTTCAGCAGTGTCACAGCCCTGTCACTACCAGTGTTCGTCACTGAGGCTGCTGGTACAAGAGCACTAGATACAGGGAGGGGTTCAGGGTATAGAAGTCATAGCTGACAATGACAGGGCACTGCTGTGGGGAAGCTCTCCGCAGTGTCACAGCCCTGTCACTACCAGTGGGTGTCACTGTGAGTGCTGGTACAAGAGCACTAGATACAGGGGAGGGGGGGTTCAGGGTATAGGAGTCACAGCTGACATTGACAGGGTACTGCTGTGGGGAAGCTCTCGGCGGTGTCACAGTCCTGTAACTTTCAGTGTTTGTCACTGTGCGTGCTGGTACAAGAGCACTAGATACAGTAGATGGGGCATGTTGTACAAGTCATAGCTGACATTGACAGAGCACTGCTCTGGGGAAGCTGTCAGCAGTTTTCCCTGCCCTCTTAGAACCAGTAGGCGACACTGTGGGTGCTGCTGCTTCAACAATACTAGGCTCAAAGGGAGGGGGACTAAGACGACTTTAAGGGTATTTAAAACCAGAAAGCATCAAAGTGTCCTGTGGAGTGTTGGCCATGCCAGCCTAGTCTTTATGATGAAACGTGATCTCATCAGAAACAGAGGAGCAGTCAGCTCACTTCTATTCTGGGCTGAAAGGAAATCATTGGGCTGTCTCATGCCCCCAGGACAGGTGGCTGGACCAGCTCCCTCACACACGCTGAGTTGATTTCACAGCCGACCCAAGGATCAGGGAATGGCTGGCAGACGGTCAAACCCACGGCGACCTCCCAGGGTGAAGGCAGCTCTGCACTCAACCCCACAGCACGCACAGCTGTCCGTTCACTGGGCACACAGTACAGAACATTCGGACAAGGATTCCGCCAGACGAAACTCGATCTGCTCTTAAATAGAACAAAAATACACCATCTGATTTATAGTACTGTAAAAAAAACACACAACAGCAATTCCTTTCGCTAGTACCTGTCTGACAGTGAAAATTTTGTGTGTGTGTTGGGGGGGCAGCAGACAATAAATCCCCTTGTGCTGATTCTGTGTGTGGTGTACCTGGTTGGGGGGGTGTATAAAACCTATGCACATTCTGTTTGTTATATACCAGGTTAAGGAAGGGATACAGAGGGTGGGGGTTATAAATCTCCTTGTGCTTATTCTCTTTGTTTTGTACCAAGTTAGGGAACTGATATGGGGGGGGCTGGATATGTACAGATTTCCCTTTTCTGATCATGTTTGTACACCTATTTAGAGTAGCGATACAGAGAAACATAGAAGCTAAGACAATTATGGCAGAAAGAGACTGACAATCCATCTAGTCTGCACATTTTACCCTATCAGACACCAGGACCTATTCTATCTGTGGGTCTAACTCTTACCCTGCTCCCCCCTTGTTCTCTCTGTTTCTGCCTCCCTCATCCTACTGAGAGGTACCTACTCTTAGCTCCATCCAGGCTGTGTTCATGGTTCAGGCACCCACCACCTCTGCTGCCAGACCATTCCATGGTTTAACCACTCTTTCTGTGAAATAATATTTCCTGACATCCTTTTTAACCCTTCCCTCAGTGACCTCCGCCCGTGACCCCATACCCAGCTTCTCTGTTCCTGGTAAATAGCTCTTCACAGTTCACCTTGTTTATTCCAGCAGGAACTTGAAGGTCTCAGCCAAATGCCTCCTGTCCTGTCTCATCTGGTTTCCAGTGAATACATGTTCAGTGCCTTTAGCGGATCCTCACAGGATCTGCCTTCCTGTTCCTGACTCGTCTTGGTCACCCTGCATTATACTGTCTCTGTCCTTTTCCTGGTGGGGACTCCAGAACTGGGCACAGTACTCCAGGTGTGGCCTCACTAAGAGACCTGTACAGTGGTAACAGTACCTCCGGCTTCCTACTGTCAAACCTCCTCCTGTTAGCCGTGCTGAAGGCCTTGTTACACTGGCTGGTTTGTTTAGGGGAGTCACTAATGACGACTCCTAGGTCTCATTTCTCTGATGTTGTGTCCAGCCGAACACTTCCCATCCCGTTCTCCTTTCTGGTGTTTTTGCTCCCTATGTGCCTCACTTTGCACTTCTTGGCATTTAATTTCATTTGCAAGACTTCAGACCAGTTTTCCAGCTTTTGCAGGTCTCTCTGCCATTCCCTTATCCCTCCACACTGTCAGCTCTACCACAGAGTTTAGTGTCATCTGCGAATACACACAACCAGCCCTGGATTCCCTCTCCTATGTCACTGATGAACACGTTGGAGAGGACTGGGCCCAAGACAAATCCTTGCAGTACTCCCCGATGACCTCTCTTTCCACTGATCTGACCCCATCACCACAACTCTCTGCTACCTCCCCTCCAAGCAACTCTCTACCCACCTTACTATTTCCTGAGCTGTACCCAGATCCCCCATCTTCTTCTGCAGCCTTTGGTGTGGCACCGAGTTGAATGCCTTGCTGAAGTTGAAGTATTCTACTGCCTTCCCCTTGTCAACTACCCTGGTTACCCAGTCAAAGAGCACCACCAAGTTGGTCTGATAAGACCACCCTGTCACAGATTTGGGATCGGGATCAGGACCAGATCTGGTACATAAGCCACAGAACAGCTTCCCACTCTTTTACACAAACCTTGGATTCATTAATTCATCGCTGAATAATATTCTGCAGATTAATAATATTCTGTGGCTAACGTGCATTCCACAGCTTACATCGATATGCATTGTGCAAATTCCAAGGAATTTAGAAAGAAATTCCAAGAAGCATTTTGGAAGTTGGATCACCATTCCGCATGAATTCGGCTGGTCGAATTCACACTTTCTGCACATCTTTACTCTGCAGGCATTTTTGCCAGGATGGTAGTGACATTGCTTGCTCCAAGCAGGCCCTTGTCCTGTAGTACCAACAACTGTTACCCTCAATCGTAGTGTCAAGAAATTCAATGAAAAGCCTTTTCTTTCTGCTGTTGCTAGGCAGGACTGGCATCATATCTACCTTTGCCCCTCCAGCCATGTAACCAGGGGCCTTTATTTTCCAAACACTCTCTCTTAACAGTTATCGAAAAACATCCCCCCACACACACACACACAACGCTCTAAAGTACGTAATCAGTTCTTCCCCTGGTTTAACCCTTAGGATGCTGACAGAATTAGAATGTATTGGAGTTCTGGACAGATATCAGTCCACAGCCCTGCAAGGGTTAACTCTGAAATGGCCTATACAGAGCTGTGCCTCTTCCACAGAGTTTCAAAATTTCACCCGATTCCACAGAATCCCATCAGAATGTTAACTGCTGAATTGTTTTCCACGCTTTATGTAAACCATGGATTCATGTTCCGCGAATCGCAGAATAATTATTTTGTGTATGATGTGATCCACGGAATATTATTCTGCAGTTTGTAACAGAAAAGCTTTTCAGAATTCCACAGAGTAAAAAAAATTTTTTCAGAAAAAGCATTTCAGAAGTAGAATTGCCATTCGGCAGCGATTCCAAAGATGGAAGTCCGCATTGCGTAGTACAGCTCTTGGCCTATACTATTAAAGATAAAGTAAAGCCTGGGATGCTGCCCCCAAGTCCAAGCTGGAAGTCGACTGGCTACAATGTTGTGTCGTCTGCAACCGATGTACCCCTTCTATAAGAAATGCTAAGCGATACTTCAGCCAGTCCCAACTTGCTTCTGCTAAAGCTGACCCTCACATATTCTGGCAGACTACTGAATGGATTCAGAATGAGGATGACAGCAAGAGGTTGAGATGTCCTTGCGTTCTGCTAATGTATGCATCTTTAACAAACAGAAAATTACTGATGCAGCTGGCCTGCCAGCGCAGCGGTTGCACTACTGCCTACAGCGCTGAGGACCCATGTTCGGGAGCGAGCATGGTGCGTCAGAGGGTTGGCTCGGGGAAGGTTGGTTGAGCAACCCATTAACAGCTGTCCACTTCTGGGGGAGGTTGTAGTTTCCTGGCACACTAGTGACACCCAGTGGAGGCTGGGTGTCCAGCAATTGGGACCACCTGGCACTTGCAGAGATGGCGGCAGACATCTATGGGGCCAGTACAGGAGTGCGCCCATCCTGCATTGATGTCATTGCACATCCACATCTCCTGGGGAGCCAAACAGAGAAACCCCCCGATCACAGAGCTCCGTGACATCCCTTGATCATCTCCCAAATAATGCCCCAGGCATAAGCCTCAGCTGGGGTCTCTGGTAGATTTTGCCCCCCCCCCGGAGGAGCATCCTACCATAGGGAGCAAGCTACAGGCCACCCAGTCTGGGCAGCCTGGTGGGGGATGCTGGGAGGACAAGTCCAGGGACTGATAGGAAGGTACAGGAGCACTAGATACAGGGGAGGGGGTTCAGATAAAAAGAGTTTGGGGGGGGGGAGAAAATTACTGATGCTTTCAATTCATATTTCTAAAAGGCAGGTGAGGCCTTTGATACTGCCCACCCTAAAATGCCTGCCCCTGCCTTTGCCCCTCCTCAGTTTGCCTGCCGCACATTATCTACAGTTCATGTTTAAGCCTTTCACTGAATATGAGGTCGCCAAAGCATTCGCTGGTGTCGGTTGTAATAAGGGCCCAGGATATGTTACATCCTTTCCTCATTGAACCGCCTGCCCCGGCATCGTCGAATGCCTCATGTGTTTCTTTAATCTCTCTGCTGAATAGCAGTATCAGAGGATTGGAAAACGGCATCAAGTGTCCCAGTCTTTAAATGAGGCACTATCTCCAACCCTAACTGCTACTGCCCAATTTCTCTTTTGTCTGCTGGCTCGAAAATTCTACCCAGCTGCTGCCTAGAAACACAGACACACAGAATTTGTCAGCAGAAAATGACCGCTTGGCCCACCTAGTCTGCCCAGACGGTCCTTGCATAGTCTGTCTCCATAGACACTAATTGGATGCTGGTAACCCTCCCTCCTCCTTGCCTATTTCCTAATATTCCCCAATGTCAACCCCACACATGCCTGAAGCCCACTACTGTTTTTGGCGCCACCACTTCTGCTGGCAGGCTGTTCCAGGCGTCTACCACCCTTTCAGTGAAGTAATACTTCCTCACATCCCTCTTAAACTCCCTCCCTCCTCCGACTTCATTCCATGCCCTCTGCTCCTGGTGCGCTTTCTCATTTGAAAGAGACTCCCCTCCTGCACCCTGTCCACCCCTATGAGGCACTTGTAGGTCTCTTACTCTCTTCTCTTCCAGGGTGTACATGTTGAGATCCTTCCTTCTCTTGTCATAGTGTTTTTGATGCAACCCCTGTACCATTTTAGTTCCTTCCTTTGGACTGCCTCCACCCGGTTTATGTCCCTTCTGAGGTGCAGCCTCAAGAACTGAACACAATACTATGGGGGTGCTCACAAATGAGTTGAGCAGAGGCAACACCCCCCCCCCCGCTGGAGATACCTCTCTTTATGCATCCCAGCGGCCCTACTCACTGCTTTGTTACCCTGCCCTGCCACTTTGAGGTCATCAGATATGATAAACCCAAGGTCCCTTTTCTGCTTAATGACTGTCAGTACCCCCCCCCAAATCCTATACTGAGGGTTCCTATACCCTGGGTACATGATATTGCACTTTTTAGCACTGAACCCCAACTACCATGCCCTTGACCACTTCTCGAGTTTCCCAAGATCCCTACGCAGTCTCTCCACCCCCTCCCGATTATCTACCCTATTACGATTTTGGTGTCATCTGCAAAAAGGCATACCTTTCCATTCAGTTCTTCCACAATGTCACTTATGAAGACAATGAAGAGGCCTGATCCCAGTACTGAGCCCTGTAGCACCCCACTGGTCACTCTCCCCTCTTTGCAGTGAGTGACGTTAACCACCACCCTCTGTCTCCTGTTAACCACTTTCTAACCATATTCACCACTTCGGATCCCATTCCTAGGCTGCTCAAACGTTTGCAATAGCTGAACTACTAAAAGCCACTCTTGCTATATTGGTCAGGATTTAGACTGGGACACAGTAGTACTCACACAGTTACTAAAGTTGTAAATGACATTCTCTGCTCATTCCTTGACTGCATGAAAGCATTTGACACTGTTGATCATAATATCCTGATCATCGGACTAAAGTGGTCCAAATTTCCAAGAGCTTCTGTGGTTTAAAAGCTATAACTCTGGAAAAGTCCCACAGTGTTCACATTTCTAACTTCCATGTCAAATTCCTCAACCATTAACCCTTAGGCTGCCACCGACAAGATATCTTGTCCTAAAAACCTATGCATTCTAAATCTTCCGGCAGCCTAAGGTGTCCCACAGGGTTCAGTGTTGTGACCTCTTCTGTTCTACAACAATGACCGGCCCAATTCTATACTTAACTCCACACTTCTATGCTATGCTAATGATGCTGTCAGAGGAAAGAGTAAATATTCCAAACAACAGTTAAGGGGCCAGAAATAAGACATAATGGGAGTAGTGCAGTGGCTGTGAAGCAGCAGTCTTCTGGGAGGCGTTCTGGAAGATGCAGTGTTGTCCCATCTGCAGCCACCTCTCTGGGCTGAGGGAGGAGGTTGCTCATCTCCATGCTGAATTGGCCAGGATTTGGGGGACCTCCTCTCCCACCCAGGGACCACCAGGGCCACTGCCAATGCCTCAGAGGTTGCCAAGAAAGAGGAGCGGTTGGACCACAGTGGGATCAGGGAGGGTGAGGGTGGTGGAACACAGGTGCATCCCTCCAGTTGTACCTCTCCATGATTCATATCCTGTTCTGGCAAGGTGTGGTTCCTCTATAGAGGCACCTGCAGTGGAGACCAAGGAGGATGCTGGGAACCTCCACAAAGGAGACCCACAGGAGGTTGGCATGGGACCCCACAGGGGAAAGAAACAAACTCCTGGTGGAGGGCTCCATTGTTGGGGGGTTAGAACTGGGGGAGGAAGGGGAGAGGGAGGTAAGGTGCCTGCCTTGTGCCATGGCTTGGAGGGACAGGGGGCGAATCCTCAGGATCGCCGGAGCAGCTGCATGGGGGAGGGAGCTGGATGTCATTGCTCACCTAGGGACAAATGACCTGGCTGAGAAAGGGATCAGAGCAGTGCAGGAAGAGTTTGTGGAGTTGGGGAGGGGTCTTAGACAAGTAGCATGCATGGTAACCTTCTCGGAGGTGCTGCCTGTCTATGGCACGGATGAGGCTAGGGTGCTCCACACCATGGGATTCAATCAGTGGTTGAAAAACTGCTGCAGAGCTCAGGGATTTGGCTTCATTGGGAACTGGAGGTCCACCTCGAGTGATGCAGGCCTATACTGGCGTGTGGTCTGTTATCTGTCCAGGAGGGGGACCAAGATCCTAGGTGATAGGTTTAAATACTTCATTGGCAAGCATTTAAACTAGCCAAGGGGGGAGGCACTGGAAAGGAACAGGGAAATCCTAGCCCCCCCCCAAAAAAAAATTAGGGTAGTAAGTGAGGTAAACACCAAGACAGAGATACTGATAGGGAGAAAGGCAGGGGTAAATGGAGAAAATGACAAATGCAATAAGGACAGAGATGGGGCAAAAAGGGGTAAGGCCATCAAGAAATGGAGGGTAACGAGTACCAATGCCTGTAGTCTGGGCAACAAGCTCCCTGAACTAGTGGCCTTGATGGAAGAGGGATGCCTAGATATCGCAGCAGTCACAGAAACATGGTACACAGAAAACCATGACTAGGATGTTAACATACCAGGGTACACAACCTACAGGAGAGACAGGGAGGGGAGAAGAGGGGGAGGAGTAGCTCTCTACGTAAAGGAAGGGATAAAAGCAACGGAACAAAAGAGTAAACAGGGAGGAGAGGAGGCACTGTGGGTCACCTTAGAGACTGGAAATGGCACCACAATCCGCACAGGGGTTGTATACAGACCCCCATGTCAGGGAGAGGGAATGGACAAGGATATGATAGAAGGCATCCTTAGGATGACAGAGAAAAGTGAGATACTGTTGATGGGGGACCTGAATATGCCAGATGTTAACTGGAGCACCTTTGCTGCAGCCACATCCAAGAGCAGGGCCATTCTCGATGCCCTACAGGTGGCATGCCTCAGACAACTAGTTTTGGAACCCACTCGTGAGGGAGCAATCTTAGACCTCGTACTCTCAAATGGGGACAGTGAGAGGATCTCAGATCTAGAAGTGGGTAGCCATCTGGGAACAAGTGACCACCAAACAGTGTGGTTCACGATAAACTCAGCTACAGAGTCAAGCCATACACAAGTGATGGGTCTGGACTTCAGGAAAGCCGACTTTGGCAAGATGGGAGAGTGCCTTAGAAAAGCACTAGCAAACAGGCTAGAAGGAGGGGTGGAGCAACAATGGGGAAATATTAAAACTGCCATCAGAGAGGCAACAAGCCTTTGTATGAAGCAAATAAACAAATCAAAATGAAAGAAAAAGCCACTATGGTTCTCAAAAGAGGTGGCGGGGAAGGTTAGGGAGAAATAGATAGCTGTACTAGATAAGGCAGAAGGAAGTGGGGAAAGAAGTCAGAATAGCAAAGGCCCAAACTGAGGAAAAGATAGCCAACTCGGTTAAGAAGGGGGATAAAACCTTTTATAGGTACATCAGGGAGCGCAGAAAGACAAAGGAAGGGATAGTGAGGCTGAACAGAATGGACGGTGGGTGGGCAGAGAGGGACATTGAAAAAGCAGGGATACTGAACGAATACTTCTGCTCAGTATTCACAAAAGAGGAGGAGGGGGAGGTACCTAATCCAATTAACAGAAGCCCTCTGGATAGGGGGAGTCAATCCCAGTCCTTTCACAGAAGAAATGGTTCTGAAAGAACTCCTAAAACTGAAGGCGGACAAAGCAATGGGGCCTGACGGAATTCACCCCAAAATTCTAAAAGAATTAAGGGGAGAACAAGTGACACCACTGACTACCCTTTTAACAAATCATGGGAGGATTGTGTGATACCTGAGGACTGGAGGAAGGTGAATATGATTCCCCTACACAAAAGTGGGAGCAAGACAGAGGCAGGAAACTACAGACCTGTCAGTTTGACCTCTGTGGTAGGGAAAGTGATGGAATCACTTCTGAAGGAAATAACTGTTGAGTACCTAGAGGCCAGTGGGGCATAGGACCCAAGGTAGCATGGGTTCACAGCAGGAAGGTCATGTCAGATGAATCTAATTGATTTCTTTGACTGGGTGACCAAAGTAGTAGACCAGAGAGGGCCTGTGGACATGGCATACCTAGACTTTAACAAGGCATTTGACACAGTCCCACACAAAAGATTAATAATCAAATTAACCAACCTAGGAGTGGGTCCCAGGGTGGTAGCCTGGGTAAAACATTGGCTGGACAACAAGACACATAAGGTAATTGTAAATGGAGTCCATTCTGAAGAAAGAGGGGTTACTAGTGGGGTACCGTAGGGTTCAGTACTGGGTCCAGTCCTTTATAAGTGACATTGCAGAGGGACTGGAAGGAAATGTATGTCTCTTTGCAGATGACACAAAGATCTGCAACAGGGTTGATACACAAGGAGGTGTGGAAAGGAATGGTCAGAAGTATGGCAGCTTGGATTCAATGCAAAGAAATGCAAAATAATGCACATGAGAAACAAAAATCCAGGGGAAGATTACACAATTGGAGGGGGTAGTAACAACAAAAATGGAAATGGACCTGGGGGTAATCATATCAGATTACCTTAAGGTTAGCAAGCAATGTGAGAAGGCAGTAGGGAGGGCTGGGGGATACTGGGATGTATAGGGAGAGGAATCACCAGCAGAAAACAGGAAGTTGTTATCCCTCTGTACAGACAGTTGGTGAGACCCCATCTGGAGTACTGCGCCCAGTTCTGGAGACCGCATCTCCGCAAGGACATAGACAGGATAGAGGCAGTCCAGAGGAGGGCAACTAAAAGGTGCAGAGTCTGCAAGAGAAGCCATATGAGGAGAGACTAAGGGAGCTTAATATGTATACCCTTGAGGACAGGAGGGAGAGGGGGGACATGATAGAAACTTTTAAGTACCTCAGTGGAATCAAAAAAATCCAAGAGGGTAGCATCTTTCAGAAAAAGAGATGTGTAAGAACAAGGGGACACAATTTGAAGATAGAGGGGGGGACGGCTCAGTGGCAATGTGGGGAAGTATTTTTTCACAGAGAGGGAGGTGAACACATGGAACAGCCTTCCTGAGGAGGTTGTGGGGTCTAAAACTGTGGGAGAATTCAAGACTGCATGCGACAGACATAAGACAATTCTTTTGAGGGGTAGGAAGAAATAGGCAGTTGGTTAATTAGGATCTGTGGCCTATCCTGTAAGTAGGGAAATGGGCAGACTAGGTGGGCCAAGCGGTCCTTATCTGCTGTCAAAGTCTATGTTTCTGTACTCTACTACTCATTCATACTTGTCACTTTTGCTATCTTCCACGTGCAATCAGACCATCACAGAAAAGAGAGGGTGCTGCTGTATTTATGCTTGTTACAGTGCTAAAAAAGGGGGTTCTATTCTCCAAACATAAACATCGTGCAACTGGCTCTTCCACTTCTTCTCTGTCAATGATTAATACTGTCCACCTCAATTGTGTTCTATGCGATAAATACAGTACCTAGGTATCTATAAGGGATATTCCATAGGGCATGCAGAAATAAGCATTTCATTCATTCTGGAATGTTACCAACAATGCTGCCTAGCAACGAATGGTGGAGTGACGTGGACAGAAGCAGACAGTTGTATCGACCTGAGGTAAATCCTACAACTAACACTGTAGTGCAGTATTGGGGGAGGGGGGGTGCTGCACTCCTGAGGTGCTGTCTTTCAGATGAGACATTAAAAACTGAGGTCCGGTCTACCTGTTCTGGCAGTTTTTCAGGTGGACGTTAAAGATCCCATGGCACTTCCCGACAAGAGTAGTGAAATTTCCCCAGTGTCCTGGTTACATTTCCCCCATTCGCTAAAAAATACCACCAACAAATGAATCTAATTCAGTATGACAGTCTGCATCTGTTCTACCCCCACCCCCCATGAGATTGAAAATAGGCAGAATTTCCTAGCCCTCCAGTCTCGGTCAAGAAAAACTAAATAAATAAAAAGAAATAGAACTGAGCAACCCATGGACCATCTTCCTTTGGGGTGGGGGTGGGGGCTTATTGTCCTGCTCAGTGCCCGACACCTGGTGGCAGCAAGTGGTTGCTCCACACAGGGAGATGGGGGTTGACAGATGCCAGCGGGAATGTGAGTGCATCACTGGATGTTGGCTCCCTCGGTGACAGAAAAATCCTTGTGCCTGCTAGGCCTTGCCACCCCCCCCCGGGCCATGCAAGACTGACCAGACAGGGCCATCCACCACACCATAGTTCTGGGTTAGTGGTGGATAACGGGTAAGTCCCTGAGAAGGTCGGTGACAAGGCAGAGGGTTGCCGTCTAGTAAAATGACGGATGAGGGGGACTGGAAGAAAAACAACAGCAAGACAAAAAAACAAACAAAAAAACAAAACGACGACAAAAAAAGAAATCAGCTCTGATGACAGCCAGGGATGTAAGCATTCAAGAGGGTCAGCTGATGTGCGGTCCGAAGAGAAGACTTACAAAGAGCTGCGGTGACTGGCGAAATACACAGTAAATTTGGAAAAAAAAGCTACTCTGTAAAAGACTGTCAGTTTCATTTAGATCTGTACATATATTAAACAAAGTCTGTTTTGTTGAGGTTTTTGCAGAACATGTCTGTTTATTTAAGCTTCAGCGCTGATGAACCGTCCCCAGCCTTGCTGCAACCTTAGAAGGTCGCTGCGGTGAACTGGGGATGGTATTCATTATTTACTCTCTCCCGGCAGACTAAACAAACAGTGAGGAAGGCAGTGTAAGGATGGGGAGGGGGAAGGTATGGCTGGAGCAAGGGGAGGGGGAGAGCCGTTGTGAGTTAAGGAAGGCAAGCTGCAACCAGGATTAATCTGGAAGTTGTTTGTATGGTAAGCAGATCTCCCCACCCTGACATAGCCCACAACTCTGCCTCAGCGTTAACAAATCCCAAAACCACAGACAAAAAAAAAAAAAAGAAACCCCAATAAAGACCATGTGGATTACTAAGCTCGTACCCTCATTTCTGAAAGCTGACAGATGGGACAGCTGTACCTTTAACATCGTCTACCCAAACCCTCCATTCGTTCTTTTAAAGTGCATTGGTAAATTTTGGGAATTTAGACACTATTCCGCTTCCATTTTATTTATTATTTATTTATAGAATTTCTAAATTTCTGTACCTTTTGTTCCTCAGTTGTTGATTAATGCATATGGAAACTAGATCACTGTCCCCTGCCTCTATCGCGGTGTGGCGTTGAGTAACACTCGGCAGACTGGATGGATCAGTGGTCTTTTTCTGCCGACATTTTCCATTTCTACCTGATCAGCTCCTGCTGTTTAATCAAAGGATGGGAGAACCTCTGAGATTCTGAAAGGTTCTGATAAGCTGGAAGAGGTTCTGATAATTCCCAGAGCCTTGCAAGATCCTTCAGATTTTTTTTAGTTTGCTTATTGCTTTAATGTAATGTTCCCACCACATTGGTGGCGAGCTCCCAAAGAGCATTATGCCTCCTGAACCAGTATCATTCTATAAATCTATGAAAAATGGATTTTAACTTAATGTTTCCTCAAAAACTTTTGTCAGGGAAAGGAAATGTTAGTGCTGTGCTGCAAACACACCTTAGAGATATTAAATATACCCCGTGTCGCATAGGTAGTTAGTACCCCTTGTGTAACACCACTGTGAGTATGAGCACTTAATACAGATTGGGCTCACCGGGTTCTTTCTCCACCTCCAGCAACGAACAGTCAATATAATTAGTGTCGTATAGCTAGATAGTAACCCTTGTGTAACACCACTGTGAGTATGAGCACTTAATACAGATCGGGCTCACTGGGTCCTTTCTCCACCTCCAGCAAGGAACAGTCAATATAATTAGTGTCGTATAGCTAGATAGTAACCCTTGTGTAACACCACTGTGAGTACGAGCACTTAATACAGATTGGGCTCACCGGGTTCTTTCTCCACCTCCAGCAAGGAACAGTCAATATAATTAGTGTCGTATAGCTAGATAGTAACCCTTGTGTAACACCACTGCTGGTATCAGCACTTAATACAGATTGGGCTGCCTGGATCCTTTGAACTCCTTTCTCTACCTCCAGCAAGGACCAGTCAATATAATTAGTGTCAGACAGCTAGTTAGTACCCCTCACACTAAGGTGAAAAGGAGCCAAGAAGGCCCGTTAGCCCATTACTTGCTCCTATCCGTTTACCCATAATACATCATTCTAGTTCCTTTTAAAATATACTGACCTACGCTATTTTTGAACTGTGCTTTACTATTACTACTTATTACCTCTGATGGCAGCCCATTCCATGGATTCACTACCCTCTGTGTAAAGAATGCCTTTCTTTTATTTGTACTAAATTTCCTTCTCCTGAGCTGTAAGGGGTGTCCTCTAGCACTGATTTCTGGGGTTTTAATGGTTAAATTTAGTTCATTTACTAAACTGAGATTTTGCATTATGTCATAACACAAGAGTCAATCTCCTCTAATTCTTCTGGTTTCCAGAGACATTAGTCTTAATGTCTCCAGTCTTCCCTCATATAGATCCAATTTTTGACTGGGCGCCATCTTTGTAGCCCACCTCTGCACCCTCTCGAGGGCACCCACCCCTTCCTTCGCTATGGGACCCCATATTTGACTTCCATAATCCAACAGTGATCTGACATACAATGGGAAAATCATCTCCCTACTTCTACTCCTAAAGTTTCTTTTCATAGCCCGCAGGACATTACTATTTGCTTTCGTTACTTGTTTTTGTGGTGCACCTCAAACATTAATTTATCTGTGATAATACCGAGATCTTTTTCTTCTTCAGATTTTCTAAGATTTTGACCACTGAGTATATAATTATTCTTTTTATTCCTTATACCTAAGTGTATCACACATTTCTCTGGGTTAAAACTCATTTGGTACCCAGTCATGAATTTTGTTTAAATCTGTTTGTATAGAGTCAACACTTTCCTCATTTATAGCAAGGCCCGCCAGTTTTGTGTCATCAACATATTTACTCATCCAAGATGGCTGCCTGAGGATACGGGTGTGCAGGGCTGAGCTCCACACCTCCTGAATCTACTTGGACTGAACCTTGTTATGCGAGCAGCAAACAGCGACAATACTCCTCAATATGCTTTAAAAGTGAAAACTAGCAAAAGAGATACTGCCATGTCGAAATCTGTAAGAAGGCTGAAATTACAACTCGATGCTCCAGAAAAGGAAAAAGCCAAGTCTGCATCTAAGAAAAATCAAAACCAATACTGCTCGAGGAGCAGTGCTTCATCCAATCCCAAAGCTACATCTGGCCCATCTGGCTCCGCTACGCAACCTGCGGTGTGTACATGGCTGCAACAAAAAACTCTGCAGTTTCTACCAATCCCAGAACACAGTCTTTTAAAACTTCCAAATTTATTATCACCACTTAATAACTCTCCGATTCAACAACACAGCAACATGCCGAATGAAAAAGAGAACTCTGGGGATGTACAGAGATACTACGCTCTTCTACGATACTGAAGACAGACTCACCCAACCCACAACATCTGTGATACAGTATAATGGCGCTCTTGTGGCCGAGAGGAACATCACGCACCCCATGCTAAACCCAAAGAGGTAAGCCAAACTAAGCTCCGATCAACAAATGTGGGTGATAAACAGTTGCCTGTGCTTAGCAGTCATAGCATGTCTAAATCACAGTCGGCCAATAACAGGGCGACGAGCAGCGTAGGAGACAAAGGAGCATTTGCACAACAAAATAATTTTAGCATGTTGACAGAAGGGGCCAATAAACAAGGAATTAACACTCGTGCCTTACTCAATTCCTTCGATGCTGAAACACTAAATAAAATGAGAGATGAAATCAAAGGTGACATTCAAATGGGGTTTGTCCAAATTACCAAAGCGTTATCAGGTCTTACCTTATCCATAAACGATCTCAGCACTAAAACTGACACTCTAACCAAACGAACTACAGAGGCAGAGAGCAGGATTTGCCTGTTAGAAGACAGTTTCCCATTACAACAACAGCTTACAACATGCAAATCACAGTTGGAACTTTCACAACAAAAAATCATTAACCAAGAGGACAGATCTAGATGTAATAACTTGAGGCTAATTAATATCATATCCATAAATGTTTGAAACAGTACGGGGCCCAGCAACAACCCTGCGGCACCCCACTCATCACTGGCACAGCCTCGGACAGATGCCCATTTATGCTCACCCTCTGGGTCCTGTGCCCCAGCCATACCTCCACTCATTCAATGATTTGTTCATTTATGCCCTTTTCTTTTAAACATTTACTAATTTCGTCGTAACGTACTTTATCGAAGGCTTTGGCAAAATCCAGGTAAATGCAGTCCACCAGCTGTTCCCCATCCAGTGCCGATGACACTTTTTCACAAAAGCATAGCAGATTCGTAACAGAGTCTCTACGTGCATAAAACTCATGCTGATTCTTGTCCACCTGGCCTGTGGTTTCCAGGTGTGTGTTTACAGTACCTTTAATTATAGACTCCATTATTTTACCTGGGAGAGATGTCAGGCTTATGGGTCTATAATTTTTGTGATCTGACTTGTCTCCCTTTTTATATATCGGCACCACGCTTGCCGTCAACCAATCTTCTGGTACTGAACATTCCGTTAGTAACTTAATAAATATTTTTTTTTAATGGTTTTGCCACCATTGGGAGAGCAGTTTAAGTATCGTGTTAGATATGTTGTCTGGCCCTGCCGACTGCGTATTTTTAAGTCTGTTTATTTTTTCCACAATTATTTCTTCTGAAATGTTTATGCAGGGTTCTTGGATTACTATGTTTCTTTGTTCCTTGCTAGGTTTACGTTGTGTAACACCACTGTGAGTAAGAGCACTTAATACAGATAGAACTCACTGGGTCCCTTCTCCAGCTCCAGCAAGGACCAGTAAATATAATTAGTGTCAGATAACTAGTTAGTACCCCTTGTGTAACACCACTGTGAGTATGGGCACTTAATACAGATCGGGCTCACCGGGTCCTTTCTCCACCTCCAGCAAGGACCAGTCAATATAATTAGTGTCATATAGCTAGTTAGTACCCCTTGTGTAACACACTGTGAGTATGAGCACTTAATACAGATCGGGCTCACTGGGTCCTTTCTCCACCTCCAGCAAGGACCAGTCAATATAATTAGTATCATATAGCTAGTTAGTACCCCTTGTGTAACACCACTGTGAGTATGACACTTAATACAGATCGGGCTCACTGGGTCCTTTCTCCAGCTCCAGCAAAGACCAGTCAATATAATTAGTGTCATATAGCTAGTTAGTACCCCTTGTGTAACACCACTGTGAGTATGAGCACTTAATACAGATCGGGCTCACTGGGTCCTTTTCCCGCCTCCAGCAAGGACCAGTCAATATAATTAGTGCCATATAGCTAGTTAGTACCCCTTGTGTAACACCACTGTGAGTATAAGCACTTAATACAGATCGGGCTCTCCGAGTCCTTTCTCCACCTCCAGCAAGGACCAGTCAATATAATTAGTGCCGTATAGCTAGTTAGTACCCCTTGTGTAACACCACTGTGAGTATGAGCACTTAATACAGATCGGGCTCACCGGGTCCTTTCTCCAGCTCCAGCAAAGACCAGTCAATATAATTAGTGTCATATAGCTAGTTGGTACCCCTTGTGTAACACCACTGTAAGTATAAGCACTTAATACAGATCGGGCTCACTGGGTCCTTTTCCCACCTCCAGCAAGGACCAGTCAATATAATTAGTGCCATATAGCTAGTTAGTACCCCTTGTGCAACACCACTGTGAGTATGAACACTTAATACAGATTGGGCTCATTGGGTCCTTTCTCCAGCTCCAGCAAAGACCAGTCAATATAATTAGTGTTGTATAGCTAGTTGGTACCCCTTGTGTAACACCACTGTGAGTATGAGCACTTAATACAGATCGGGCTCTCTGGGTCCTTTCTCCACCTCCAGCAAGGACCAGTCAATATAATTAGTGCCATATAGCTAGTTAGTACCCCTTGTGTAACACCACTGTGAGTATGAGCACTTAATACAGATCAAGCTCACTGGGTCCTTTCTCCACCTCCAGCAAGGACCAGTCAATATAATTAGTGCCATATAGCTAGTTAGTACCCCTTGTGTAACACCACTGTGAGTATGAGCACTTAATACAGATCAAGCTCACTGGGTCCTTTCTCCCCCTCCAGCAAGGACCAGTCAATATAATTAGTGCCATATAGCTAGTTAGTACCCCTTGTGTAACACCACTATGAGTATGAGCACTTAATACAGATCGGGCTCGCTGGGTCCTTTCTCCCCAGCAAGAACCAGTCAATATAATTAGTGGCATATAGCTAGTTAGTACCCCTTGTGTAACACCACTGTGAGTATGAGCACTTAATACAGATCAGGCTCACTGGGTCCTTTCTCCCCCCCCCAGCAAGAACCAGTCAATATAATTAGTGGCATATAGCTAGTTAGTACCCCTTGTGTAACACCACTGTGAGTATGAGCACTTAATACAGATCGGGCTCGCTGGGTCCTTTCTCTACCTCCAGCAAGGATCAGTAAATATAATTAGTGTCATATAGCTAGTTAGTACCCCGTAACACCACTGTGAGTATGAGCACTTAATACAGACCGGGCTCACTGGGTCCTTCCCCATCTCCAGCAGGACCAGTCAATATAATTAGTGTCTCCTCCATTGGGCCATACCTTTGGAACTGTAAGCCACCAGCATCTTGATCACTCATAAACCTTTGCTAGCCGGGGGGGCACCCACAATGATGTACAACGTTGGCGCCTACACACTTGTGGGTGGACCCATTGCTCCTCAGTTCCCTGCTGGAGATAAGCTCAAAGGGCCTCTTACTGACAGGAACCAGGAAACCAAACCAGTACCAGGCTTACAAGGAGAGCATGGGACTGGAAAGACAGTATACCTAAGGCACTGATGGACACCTCCAAACAAGGCAGTGGACAAACCTGCCAAAATGAATGGCAGATGCACTCCTGAAATCACATCAGTGCTCCTTCAGCAACAGACACAGGCAAATACTGGGTCCGTTCCAAATGAAATTTATTTGTGAACGTAAACACAGAGCACTAATGACAACATGGGGGGACCTGAAGTCTGCTATCCCAGAAACCCCAATACTTCGCTCAGTACAGCTTCCTCGGGGGGCCAACCTGCCAGCTTATACTTTAGTAAGGGGGAAGGAGGGTAGGTGAGATGTGGCCCAATGGAGGACATTCTCTTGAAGATCACTGTTACGGTGAATAACTGTTCTATCTTCATCTTAGTATATCTCCCACACTGGGTCACACATCTGGAATGATTCCCAAGTAGTGAACAAGGTACCCAGGGAGGATGTCAAATTCTGATATGTCATCATGACAGAAGGCTTTGCAACACTAGAAGACCAAAGCCAACACGTCTACGAGAGGCAATATCTAGACTAGAGTACTCAGTGAAAGCATGCACACTGCTCCTTGTGGCGGCAGCATGTATGTCGGCTGCAGAAACATTCTGAAAGTAACAGAAAGAACAGTTACATACTTACCATAACACTAGATATTTAACAGAATCTCTCATTAGACTACACCTATGGAACTAGGTAGATAAATAGTTTATTTGATCGGTCACAGACCATTACAATTTAATATAAAAACAAAATCACACACGGGGGAAGGCGCTGTGGAGCCCGTGATGAGAAGTCGCAGTACAGCTCGACTCTGTGCTGGAAATAATAATTCTTTAAATCAGTAAATTTTCTAATTGAAAAAACAACTAAATCTTTATCATACTGGAAATTTGACAGCTCTGAGACCATTATGGGGAAAACTCACAGGAATCTGCAGACTGGAGAGGGTAAGAAAGACAGAGGGAAAGGAACACCATCTAGCCCTAATACTCGTGCCACGCATGGTGAGACGACTGAAGGAGAGGAGGCAGAAAAGACTCTGCAAACACTGGGTTGAAAAATGCAGCAGCTTTTAACATCGGCGGCCTCCACAAACTCTAAACTGGACACTCTAGCTGGGAAAATAGCCACTGTAGAAAGTGCAGTGGACACGCTTCAGGGCGAGGTGGAGTAGGCAAAGTGGCATGTGGCGATATGCCAAAGTACCACCATACAAAGAACGAAAGAATACGAACAACAGGCTAGAGATCCTTGAAAATCAGATCCACAGCCAAAATTTACGTATAGTGGGCTTACCAGAGGGATCTGAGGGGGATTCTACTCACTTATTTGTAAAAGACTGGTTAGGCGAGCAATTTCGTTCCCGTATTGCAGATCTTGAATTCACCATTGTCCAGGCCTACCATTTACCTCACCATTTGAAAACACCACCGGAGCTCCCAAGGGTACTAACGGTGGTACTGGACAGCATGGGAACTCGAGATCGATTGTTGAACCTGGCAAAGCATTATGGGCCCCTTATCATCGAAAGTGCCTCAGTACATCTGTTCCTGGATATTTCATATGATACCCGTCCTAGATGGAAGAAATTCGATGGGTCAGCGCAACTTTGAAAGAACTGAACATACCTTATACAATTCAATTTCCTGCCAAATTAAGAATTATTCCGGACAGTAAGATATATATTTCTACTGATCCACGTGATGCCGGGAAACGGGCTACAAAAATGGTGGCGGTTATGAGGGCCAGGAAGGACGCTACGAGTGTAGAAGGACATACTGACACCTGAGGACCTCTTTATTTGCTTTATTACTTTGAAGTTCTTAACTTATTAAGATAAAGCTGCCAGATATTAAAATTAGTGGCTTTCAGACGCTGAAGCGACAATTTTTTCTAGTGTTCCTAGTTTCTAACGTCTAGTTAAGATATATGGGGAGGAGACCCTACAAAGTTATATCACGCTAAATACATGTATTAGAGGGGTGAGCAAGTTTATCCTCTTGAAATCTTGTGGGAGATACAGTTACTTGATTTTTGCCATTGCCAGGATTATATTCCCCCTATTTAGTACTGCTTGTTAGTTTAAATATGTTCTCTCTCATCATAAGAAGAAATTAATAAGTGCGGATATGATAAGTACTGCTGTTACATATTTCTACTGGGGACACAGGAGTAAGGGTGATGTACTAGTTGACTATAAAAATGTTTTCACTGTTTTAATTTTACATATAGTAAATTAAACATAGAAAAATATAATTTGACGGCAGATAAGGACCGCTTGGCCCACCCAGTCTGCCCATTTCCCTACCTGATGGATAAACTGCAGATTCTAGTTAATCATCAGCTTACTTCCTCCTGCCCCCCACTAGAATTGCCTTATGCCTGTCCCATGCATTCTTGAATTCTCCCACTGTTCCTGACTCTACAACCTCCTCAGGAAGGCTGTTCCATGCATCCACAACTCTCTGTTAAAAAACACTTTCTAACAGTGCCTCTGAGCCGTCCCCCCTCTATCTTCAAATTGTGCCCCCTTGTTCTTGCACATCTCTTCTTCTGAAAGATACTACCCTCTTGTACCTTGTTAATTCCCTTGAGATACTTGAAAGTTTCTATCATGTCCCCCCTTTCCCTCCTTTCCTCAAGGGTATACATATTAAGCTGCTTTAGTTTCTCCTTGTATGTCTTCTGGTGCAGACCTTGCACCATTTTGGTTGTCCTCCTCTGAAAAGCCTCCACTCTGTCTATGTCTTTGCGGAGATGGGGTCTCCAGAATTGTACGCAGTACTCCAGATGGGGTCTCACTAACTGTCTGTAGAGAGGGATAACTTCCTGTTTTCTACTATTGATGCCTCTCCCTATGCATCTCAGTATCCCCCCCAGCCCTCCTTACTGCCTTCTCACATTGCTTGTCCACCTTTAGGTCATCTGATATAATTACTCCTAGGTCTCTTTCGATTTTTGTTGTTGTTATTAACTCACCCCCCATTGTGTACTCTTCCTTTGGGTTTTTGTTTCACAGATGCATTACCTTGCACTTATTTGCATTGAATATGAGCTGCCACGTATTTGACCATTCCTCCAACTTTGCCAAGTCCCTTTTCATTCTTTCCACCCCACCTTTTATCAACCCTGTGGCAGATCTTTGTGTCATCTGCAAAGAGGCATACCTTTCCTTCCAGGTGCTCTCCAATGTCACTTAAAAAGATATTAAAGAGGATCGGTCCCAGTACCGAACCCTGCGGTACCCCGGTAGTTACCCTCCTTTCTTCACTGGACTCCGTTTACTATTACCTTTCGTCCTGTTGTCCAGCCATTTTTTTTTATCCAGGCTTCCACCTTGGGACCCACTCCAAGGCTGGCTAACTTGTATATTAATCTTTTGTGTGAGACTGTGTTGAATGCCTTGCTAAAATCTAGGTAGACCATATCCACAGCCCCTCCCTGGTCTACTACTTTGGTCACCCAGTCAAAGAAATCTATTAGGTTCATCTGACATGACCTTCCTGGTGTGAAACCATGCTGCCTTGGGTCCTGTGTCCCACTGGCCTATAGGTACTCAACAATTCTTTCCTTCAGAAGTGATTCCATCATTTTCCCTACCACTGAAGTCAAACTTACTGGTCTGTAGTTTTCTGCCTCTGCCCTGCTCCCACTTTTGTGAAGTGGAATCACATTTGCCCTCCTCCAGTCCTCAGGTACCACTCCATCCTCCCATGATTTGTTAAAGAGAGTAGTCAGTGGTGTTACTAGTTCTACCCTTAGTTCTTTTAGTATTCTTGGTGAATCCATCAGGCCCCATTGCTTTGTCCACCCTCAGTTTCAAGAGTTCTTTCAAAACCCTTTTTTCTGTGAATGGACTGGTATCGACCCCTATTCAGAGTTTCTTCCTTGTTTGGTTTAGGCACCTCCAAATCCTCAAATGTTGTGAATACTGAGCAGAAATATTCATTCGGTATCCCTGCTTTTTCACTGTCACCCTCTGCCCACATTCCCTTCCCTTTATTAAGTCTCTGTATCCCTCCCTTGGTCTTTCTTCGCTCCCTAATGTACCTATAAAAGGTTTTATCCCCATTCTTAACAGAGTTGGCTATCTTTTCCTCAGTTTGTGCCTTTGCTATTCTGACTGCCTTCCCTGCCTCCTTCTGCTTTAACTGATAAAGTTCTCTGTCCTGCTCCTTCTGTTTCCTTATATTTCCTGAATGCTATCCTTTTCTCCTTAACTGTCCCTGCCACCTCTTTTGAGAACCATAGTGGTTTTTCCTTCGTTTTGTTTTACTGATTTGCTTCACACAAAGGCTTGTTGCCTCTGTGATGGCTGTTTTGATTATTCCCCATTGTTCCTCCACCCCTCCTTCTTGCCCATTTTCTAGTGCTTTTCTAAGGCACTCTCTCATTTCCCCAAAGTCAGCCTTCCTATAGTCCAGTACTCTTGTTTTTGTATGGCTTGACTCTATGGCTGTGTTTATTGTGAACCACACTGTTTGGTGGTCACTGGTTCCCAGATGGCTACCCACTTCTAAATCTGAGATCCTTTCTCCTTCCCCATTTGAGAGTACCAGGTCTAAGATTGCTCCCTCCCAAGTGGGTTCCAATACTAGCTGTCTGAGGCATGCCCCCTGTAGGGCATCAAGAATGACCCTGCTCTGGGATGTGCCTGCAGCAAAGGTGCTCCAGTTAACATCTGGCATATTCAGGTCCCCCATCAACAATATCCCCCATTTTTCTGCCATTTTAAGGATGCCTTCTATCATTTCCGTGTCCATTTCCTCCCCCTGAGATGGGGGTCTGTACACAACCCCCATACGGATTGTGGTGCCATTTGCTGTCACCAGGGTGACCCACAGTGACTCATCAACTTCCTGTTTACTCTTTAGTTCTGTTGCTTTAATCCCTTCTTGATACACAGGCATGCATCCTGCATGTCCAGAGAGCATATCCAGTCCTCTTTTTGCAGAAGAGGCAGCAGGCCTGGCAGGGTGACCATTCTGAACTTGCACTGGATGTAGAAATTCAGTTCCCACAGGTCCAGAATGCATCTGTGGACTTTGGGACAAAGAAGAAATGAGAGCAGAACCCTGTTTCCTTTGAGCCCATGGAACTGGTTCTATGGCCCTCTTGCAGAATAGGCTATGCACTTCCTTGAGGAGCAGTGTTATGTGGTCTGAAGGATAAGATGAATGAATGGGAGGGAATTCTGGAGGGAATTCTGAAGTTCTAGAGTGTGTCCATGTTCTAACAGTTGCAATATCTGTTGTGAGCTCTCCACTGGTCTAGGTAGAGGGAGATGCGACCCCTCACCTGCTCCAGATTGTCTGCCGCAGGGAAAGGGTCTATGAAGTAGTCATGCAGAGGTGGGTCTGGCAGCCACGCCTCCACCAGAGGCCTTGGAATGGGCACCTGTGGAAGAGGCGGGGCAGGCAGAACTGATCTATTTTTGCTTTGCTGTCTGGCCCTTCGAAAGGGCACCTTCTACCTACTCTTTGGTTAAGTATGGTAGAGGGTATTGGCTGACCTAAGTGTGCTTCCTGAGGCTTGCTAGTCAGATAGGAGGCAGTATAGCGCAGTGGTCTAAGGCTCTGAGCTGCAAATCTGGAGACCTGGTTTTGAATCCCACAGCCCCCACTTGCATACTGTGTGACCCTGAGCAAGTCACTTAACTTACATGTGCTCCTAGGTCGCACTTGTAAACAAGCTTTCAGCTTAGTGTGCCACTCCTGGTTAAACAATTGAGAAAAAAAAAAAAAATGTTGTGCACATCCACCCCAAAGAGCTTGTATCCTTTGAAAGAGGCATTCAGGATAATCTGCTGGACATCCATGGCAAATCTTGACACCCTCAACAGGACTGCCTCCTCAAGCATATGCCAACTGCAGCTGCTCTGGCAGAAATGTCTGTGTTATCATAGGCAGACCTTAAGGGTGTTTACACACGTCTGCCCCAGTCTGGAAAGTCTTTAATATCTCCTACCTCTGAGGACCATCTGGGAGGTCCTGGGCTGCTACTTTAGCCTTCCTCCAGAGCATACATGTGATAAGTCCAACTTGCTTAAGAGGGAGATTTGGGTCAAATTAGGAGGCAGATTGGCCTGCTAGTAGGGAGATGCTGTAATGTCGTGAGTTTGTCCTTAAATGGCATCAAATAAATAAGAAAAAATCATTACAAAAATGTAATGTATTTCATTTTGTCAAGAATAAGCACTAAAAAGAATAAACAACTAGTTATATAAAGTTATCAGGTACATTGTTCATCACTGATTTAATTTTTATGTGTCTTTATCTGCCCAAAAACCATGGATATTTTGGACAGAATTTTACTTAAGCAGGAGATTTTGTTTCCCAGGAGGGAGGGAGGGAGTTCAGTAAAAAACAAACAAAACAAAAAAAAAAAACAGGAGTCTCCTGCGCAAAGAGGGAGATATCACATGTATGCCAGAGGGTGTTCTGGTATCTGACCATATGGGCCTGATAATTGGCTGTTCTGAGACCCAGTGTTGCAGAGGCAAAGGCTCTATTCCCCATGAGGTCCAGCCTCCTTGATTCTTTATCTGGAGGGAGAGAACTGAAGTGCTTAGGCTTCTCTGACCCATCATCGGGCTGAGTTTATCACAGCCGAGTCAGTTTGACGTTAGTTAATGAAAAAAGGCTTCCCAGCAGGAGCCAGGTACAGCTTGTTTGCCTTCCTGGGCATGGCAGGTATCAAGCTTGGTCTGTGCCAGGGAGCCATGGTGGCATCTTCCAAAGCAGTCAAGAGAGGAGAAATTATTAAAGGTGGAAGAATCTAGTAGTTCCAGGAATTCAACCAGGTTTCTCTTAGTGATGTCTTGCTCCTTGGCATCTAAGCCCATTGCTGTTTGGAGTTGTTCCATCATGGAGATGAAGGAAGGGTCCTCAGATGGGGACCTTGAGGTATGCAGGGTAGTCCTCACTTCTGGTGGAAGCAGTGGAGTCAGACCTGGGACCCCCCCCCATACCTTCTTCCTCCGGAAGGATGAAGCCAGGGTAATACTCATCCTTCTTGTTGACAGGCTCCAAAGAGGGCAAGGAAGGAAGCTGCCCTGGGGCGAGCAGGGTGAGGCCACGGGACCAGCAGCAATGCAGGGGCTGGTCTGATAGGCCCCATTGTCGTGTTACCAGGAGGAGACACAAGGTGCTGTAGGACCTCTACGAAGGAGGAGCATACCAACTACATGTCAAAGGTGGGCTGTATTATGGGAGCGCTGGGATACGTCGACACAGAAGGCTGAAACCCCAACATCGATGGAGCAGCCTGCAACAGCAGTGAGGGCATCTGGAGCCCGAACACCGATGGGCTGGCACCAGCCATAACTGGACCAGTGGGAGCAGCTGCCAGCTGACCCAGTGGAATAGGTGCAAGCAGCAGGACCTGTAGCATTGATGGGGGAGGCTGAAGCCCTGATGTCGATGGAGTACCTTGCAGTGTCAACAGGGGACACTGAACCTCCGACATCGATGAAGTGCCAAGCAGCATCAATGGGGCAGGTTGGAACCTTAATATTGACGGAGTGGCTTGCAGTGTCAACGGAGGTGTCAGCAGCCCCAACATTGACGCGCCAGCTATAGAAGGTCTGGTGGAACTCACTGTCAAGGCTGACACTTTGAGCATTGCTAGGGTATGGTCAGCAAGAGGCATCGCCGGCAAAGCCGAGCGACACTGCTCTACTGCTGCCGCCTGTGGGAGAAGCAACTAAGAGCAGACCGGGGGGGCGGTGGATTTATCCTTGCTCCTTTCCCTCTCCTGATGTTTGTGCTTCCTCAAAGATTTCTCCCAGGTCTTGGAGAAATGGGAGCCTGACAGTGGGGCCAGCGATGCAGAGGAGCTTCTTCCCTGAAGCTCCCATTCTATCCTGGCTACCTTCTGCTCTAGAAGGAAAGACTCAAGGGCTTTCTGATGGTGTTTCTGGGTGGCTTGATTGAAGCTCAGGCAGATCTCGCAAGCCTTAACGTCATGGGCCTCTCTGAGACAGCAAATATAGGCATCGTGCTCATCGTTGTTGAGGATTTTCTTACCGCAATCGCAGTATCTAAAGAGTTTGGCGGCAGTGGTTGTTCTCAACATACACAATGACAAAAATTACTTTAAAAATAAAGTGATTGCTACTGGGGTGAGAAAAATTTAAAATAAAGAACAAAATTGAAGACTTTGGTGGTTGACTGTAGTGACGGCATCTCCACAGAGTTCGGCAAGTTTGGGAAAAGAACTGAGGAGGGCGTGGGGCCACCACGTTTATATATCCAATAGGGTATCGACGTCTGATGTTGTCATGGGGCAGCCCCTAGTAGACTGCTAGCAAAAAGATTTCTATGTGGTCCTAGCGTCTGATGGTTATAGTTCCACAAGTGTGGCCTGATGCAAGAGATATCCTCGAAGAAGATTCCATGTTCCTATTCTAGGCCTTTATGTATCATAATTTTCTACATTTCTATGTTTAAAGCAGTTACATCTAGAAATGTGCCAGAATAGGCAGTATAATGTAGTGGTTAGAAGCACTGAGCTGTAAACCTGGAGACCTGGGTTTGAATCCCATGGCCTCCACTTGTCTACAGTGTAACCATGAGCAATTTTCTGAACTTCCCTCCCTGGGCTCCCAGTACACACCTGGAAACAAGCCTTGGCTTAGCATGTCTTTCCTGGCCAAAACATGTAAAAAGAAAAAAAAAAAAATATATATATATATATATAGAAGCAAGACGGTTTACTAAAGTACTCTGTGATCATTTATAATTTGGCTTGTGTTGTGTGGTGGGCGGGAACGTATTCCATAGCTGGAGGCCCTGGGAGTAGTTCTCGCCTTTTAAAATTTTTTACATTATATTTTTACCTTCCAACTGTATGCATACCCCTCTCCATCTATGTCTCTCAGGGGCCCTTCTGTGTTGCTCCAGTCAATCTCACAAGACACTCATTGTGTCTTCTAGCTAGTCCCACTGCTGTCAAGATACCCCAAGAGGGAAAGCCCCCCGACTTCATTTTTCAGGTATGCAAAAGCCACTCTCAGGTGTGCTGTCTCGTCCTCCTGTGCTGTGAAGGCAATGAAGATGCAAAAGAAAAGTGGGAGAAACAGCTGCCCAGATTTTTATATCTTACTCTTAAAACATCTTTCATCGTTTTTATCTCTTTATCGACAGGTAACAGCCAGCTGCAGCTCATAATTACTTGTCCAAAACAGCCCGTTCTCGCCTTCCTGAACAGTGATGGCCCGGCCTGCCTCCCATCAGAATGATGTCTTCATTGTGCTCTTCTATGACTTCTGGAGTGCTACTTTCCTCACATAGGGGTTGGAGTGGTGGGGTGCGGATTTATCTCAGCAGAATGTGGGCTCAGTCAGACCTTGCCTGAGGCCACCAATGATGCCAGTTCAATTGCAACTCAGACAAGGAATCTGTTTCTGTAAAACCCTGGTTCGAGTCCTGCCAGGGACAGCATACTGCATCTCAGCTGGGCTCTCCTGGGCAAATTTATTGTAAAAACAGGTAAAAGCAGGACCCCACTGAACACAAAATATTGTATCTCAGCTGGACTATCCTGGGCAAATACAATGTAAAAATAGGTAAAAGCAGGACCCTACTGACAATGAGATACAACATTTCAGCTGGACTATGCAGCTGGATAAATACATTGTAAAAATGGTTAAAAGCAGGATTCCACTGAAAACGAGATATTGCATCTCAGTTGGGCTACCCTGGGAAAATGCACTGTAAAAATAGGTAAAAGTAGGACCCCACAGAAAATAAGATATTGTATCTCTGCTGGGCTATCTTGTGTGTCTGGGATTCAGATGGCACTGCTCGTCCATTCCTAGGTCCAGATAATTATTAATACTGGGATGTATTTGGTGAAAGCAGCTTCAACATGGCAGTGATTTCACTTCATCTAAATATCAGTAATGTCATCTGTGTACCAGTCTTGGTTCGTCCACCAAAGTCCTATACCCACCGGGCACCTGCAGACAGACTTTCTTGGCCCAATGCAACCTTTTAGTCTGAGTTACTTCCCTGCTGCTACACAGTGCTGTGACCTTATTTTAAACATTTTGCCAAATTTAGTTTTTTTTTTTTTGGTGGGAGGGCTCGGTCTTGGCCCAGGGGAAGGATTCATACGCCAATCAACTGAAATTGAACCAGGTTAAGCTGCTGTTGGTAGTTTCAGTGAGTGAGGGAAACTTGGCCAGGACACTGGGGAAATTCTCCTACTCTTCCAGAGAGGTGCCATATAGAGGTATTGAGAAATTTAAATTCACCAGCAAAGTTCCGGTGAAGTTGGCAAATTTCCCTTTGTGGAGCGATCTGCAGATTTTTGCTTCTAGGCTCAAAATCTGCCTATGTGACTTTGCCATTTTATTTGAAGAATTTCACCCGTGAACAGTGGAATTTCATCTGTGAATGGCAAAATTCTGTCCAAGAATGGCGAAATTCCACCGTTTGTGGAAAAAATCCGCACTTTGTGGTGGAACTTCACACTTTGCATCTGCAAATTAATCCCCAAATTGTGCTAAATTCACCGATTAATTTGCGGAGCGCAGTTTCCCAACTTCGCCCATCTCTAGTGCCATGGGATCTTTAGAGTCCACCTGGACAACCTCAAGAAAAGACAAATGGGACCGCCATTTAACATCCCATCTGAAGGGCATTATGCCCCAACAGTACAGTATCCCCTTAGCACTGCCCTTGGGTGTCAGTGTTTATGGTATGCGCCCAGTCCTGGTGTGGGACTAGAACCCACAACCTCCTAGCCTTGAGGCAGAAGTGCTCCCAAATGAGCCATGCTGAAAGCCATTCCAGTTAAGGAGCTGTTTATTTCATTAGGAAACTTCATAAAAAATATTTTGACACAATTCGGCTTGTATTTCATATATATCTTTTATAGATTTTTTTCTTTCTGTTATTTATTACTGAAACAATTCCCACAAAAAATATCTTATATCCCCTAGAGCTCAAGTAATTCTAGAGCTTATTCCCAATTTTGAAATTATAATGTTACATTGTAATAATGGTGTTGGGAGTCTTCACAGACAGAGTGGTGGATTCCTGGAACATTGCCTTCCAGTGGAGGTGGTGGGGCGAAAACAGTGGTGGGGTTCAAGAATGCATGGGACAAGCACAAGGGAACATAGTGGAAAGGAAGGGCGGGAGGGAGGAGAAAAGCTGTAGATTGGGTATGGTCTCGGAACTTCTGTAGGTAGGGAGCAATGGGCAGACTGGCTGGGCCAAGAAATCCTTATCTGCCAACAGAGCCTATGTTTCTACATCACAGCCTGTTGTTATGGGAATAACTGTGATGTCACAAGCTGAGTATTATGACATCAGCTTGGGAAGAAACAACAGGAACTGATGAACCCTCAAAGAGCAACCTTCCAGTGTTCATGTATTTTGAGCTGTGTAGTAAATTATGGGGATAAGAAATACTGAGCTGATGAGAAATATAAGCTGCTTTGTGTCCAAATATTGTGTTTTTCAAAGCTCTTCTGGAGGCGTCAGTGGTTCTTTAGGTTACAAGAACACTGCTGCCCAGCCAGTGAGTTAACTCCGCCACTATATCATGTACGGTTCATGGTTGATACTCATGCGGTTTTCTGTCTCCACCCCTCCTGTTTCCACTCATTAGTGCATTGTACCAGGACTGCTAGGATCACACTGGCTGCCAATTATGTAGATATGTGCCAAAATACTGTAAACGTACAGGGTGGGAAAGAAATTATTAACTCACTAGCAGAGCCAAAACAGACAGACAAGAAAATAATACACATTTTAAATAGTCAGTTGTAACTTTTTATTTCTGAAGTATTTTCTTTTTTCCTTTTGCTCATTAGAAAGTATTCTGTGTGATAATATTGTGCTGGCTGTGTGGAACAGCTCTTAGTCTGGCAGCTGATACATCTATCTCCATTCCCTCGCCCCCACTACATCATCAGCATTGTGATCTCACTGATAGTGGCATCACAGGTGACTGACCTGGCAGCCACTGAGTAGCTGTTTCTAAGTAGCCATGATGTCAGTGTTCCTGAGGTCACAATGCTGCTGATGTAGTGCAGGGAAATAGAGAGATATGTCAGCTGCCAGGCAGGGTGCTGTCCCACCCATCACACCTCCCATCATCATGTATTCAATCTTCTAAATAAACACAAGGAAAAGAAAAAGTATCTCAAGTATGAATGAATAGATGATGGTTGACAGTTTTTAAAAACTAATATTAGTTTTAGGCAGTACACTAGCTCTTTAAAAGCAGAAAGAGGGAGTACATCATATGTGAAAAATAGCCATTAGTCCTTGTGTCTGGTCCCCTAGCCATAATTCAGGCCTAATGAAGTCACTGTGGTTTACATTCCAATATTGCCAAGAATGTATAACACTGAACACATATCCCGAGTCTGGTGACAATCCAAGAAACTATTTTCAAGATATAACTAATAATGTTACTGTGCCACACTCATATACAAATGTGTGTCAGCAAAGCCAATCAGGGGCCATAGATTATCCATAATTCAGTCACTGTGGCATAATTTGCAAAACCATCAAGGACCCACAACATTAAATATCCCGAGTTTGGTAACAATTCAACAAGTGCTTTTCAAAATATATTAACATAAGTGTGCCAAACCCATATGCATACAGTATACGTACACTAGCAACGAAAATCAGAGACCATTCATGCTTAATAAGGTCACGGTGGTTTGCATTCAGATCCTGTCAGGAACTCGTAGCATTAGCTATCTGTCCCACGTTTGGTGACACTACAGCAAGTAGTTTTCAAGGTACAACTAATCATGTAAGGGTGCCAAACCCATTTGCAAATGCACGTCAGCAAAGCCAATCAGAACCCATAAATCATGCATAATTATGTCACTGTGGCATGAATGCAAATACGGTAAAGCACTCATAACATTAAAAAACAAAAATCTGAAGTCTGACAGCACGCTCCCAAACAGATTGCAACTGCGATACTAATGGCGCAGGGTGGAGCTAAACCAGGGGCGATTAACCTCCCACACTGAACCAGACAACCAAAAGTTAAAACACGCTGAGATACATTTAAAAAAAAAAAAAAACAGCATCTGAAATTAGAAAAGGTGCATCCTTCATTTGTAGGGGTTCACCGGTGTATATTCACAATATAGTAATCCATCAAAATGCTAAGAAGTCCGCTGAGGAGTGCCCTGCCACCAACCCCCAACCTCCACACACCAACAAGCGCTGGGGTGTGCGTTGGGGTCATCGAGCCTAGCTCTCATTCCATTCTCCTATATTGTACCATCTCAGCTTGTTTACACATGGAATGGGGTGAGAGTTAGGCCAACGATCCCAATGCACACCCCGGCAACTGTTGGTGTGTGGAGGGTGGGGTGTTTTTTTTTTTTTTTTTTATTCACCCACACCACCGGACATCCTTCAGGAGTGCCCACTTGGAGTCAGCCCTACTCCCAGCCTGAACCCCCACATCTCTCCTGATCTCCTCCTCCCGAACGACTTGCTGGCAGGTCAGACCCCTGGTACCATCTCCAGGGCTGATTCCGCCCTCCCTCAAGCTTTTCCACTGGCCCAGCCGGTGTACTTATTTAAATGTTACCTTCTCCAGTACAAGCCCACAGGGCTAGTTAAAGGAAAATGTTACTAGCCTGATACAAAATCTACCAGCATTTGTCTAGTGGCCAGTACCAGTTTTGACCCCTGCTCTCTATATTCTTTTTTTTTTTTTTTTTAAATCATTTTTTCCCCAATCTCTGTTTCTGCACCTCCAACCTGTAGGGCACCCCCCAGCCCCATCACCAACTTTCTCAAACTTTGAACCGGTTGTCCACCACATATTCAGGACCACACGTGACGGTGGGTGGATGGCCTGCCATGTCAGTAGTAGTTGGGCCTGCTCTGCGAGGGGGTCAGATCAGACAGGGGCATTTTTTTCCTCAGTTTTTGCGCCCCAGGGCACCAGCATACAATGACTTGCAGATATGTATGTATGGCCTCTGTCCCTTCTTTGCATCATGTGCTCACTTGCACTACCCACTGGGTTCCACCAGGTGGCAGTCAAAAAGCAAGACACAATGCTTGCCCCGCAAAGGGGAGGAGCACTGTCCTTGGGACGCTCTGTCCTCTCTCTCTTCAGCTGGTCTGTGGCAACCTGTGCTTGTTTCTGAACACAGGTGTCCAGCATCACAAACCCCTAGTGACCCGTGCTTGTTCCCAAACCCAGGTGTCCAGTATCATGAATCCCTGGTGATCCATGCTTGTTCCCAAACCCAGGTGTCCAGCATCATGAACCCCTGATGACCCGTGCTTGTTTCTGAACCCAGGTGTTCAGCATAATGGACCCCTGATGACCTGTGCTTGGTCCCGAACCCAGGCGTCCAGCATCATGAACCCCTGGTGACCCGTGCTTGTTCCCGAACCGAGGTGTCCAGCATCATGAACCCCTAGTGACCTGTGCCTGTTCCCGAACCCAGGTGTCCAGCATCATGGACCCCTGGTGACCCATGCTTGTTCCTGAACCCAGGTGTCCAGCATCATGAACCCTAGGTGACCCGTGCTTGGTCCCGAACCCTGGTGTCCAGCATCATGAACCCCTGGTGACCCGTGCTTGTTCCCAAACCCAGGTGTCCAGCATCATGAACCCCTGGTGACCCGTGCTTGTTCCCGAACCCAGGTGTCCAGCATCATGAACCCCTAGTGACCCGTGCCTGTTCCCGAACCCAGGTGTCCAGCATCATGGACCCCTAGTGACCCGTGCTTGTTCCTGAACCCAGGTGTCCAGCATCATGAACCCCAGGTAACCCGTGCTTGGTCCCGAATCCTGGAGTCCAGCATCATGAACCCCTGGTGACCCGTGCTTGTTCCCGAACCCAGGTGTCCAGCATCATGAACCCCTGGCGACCCGTGCTTGTTCCCGAACCCAGGTGTCCAGCTTCATGAACCCCTGGTGACCCGTGCTTGTTCCTGAACCCAGGTGTCCAGCATCATGAACCCCTGGTGACCCGTGCTTGTTCCCGAACCCAGGTGTCCAGCATCATGAACCCCTGGTGACCCGTGCTTGTTCCCGAACCCAGACATCCAGCGTCACGGACATGGCCATATCACTATGCCGGCAGGTTATCCTTTGCCCCTGTACTCTGTACAGATCTTACATACTTCTCTCCTTCCCCAACGCCTTTCCAGTACTGGTGTTGCTGGGATAGTATCCTAGCAGGTCCGATGCCATCGGATACCATCATTTTGGCTGGATTTCTGATGGCCTCAGGTAGCATCAGCATCCAACCAAGGATCCGGCCTCCTACGATCCACAGTTGGTATCAGAGATATCTGTGGATCCAACCAGTATCTAATGGATGTGACCACTGGATCGAGGTATTCAACCACTGGATCCAGCTATCTGAGGCTAGATCTGATGGATGCTATCTTAGGCCCTGTTCACACTAGGAAGCTTAAACCGGTTTAACTGCCTTAAACCATTTTAAGCTCCTGGAACATGGTTTGCGTTCATACTGTAACACGGTTAAAACCGTGTTCTAAAACCGTGGTAAAACCATGCTAAGAGGTGGTCTTCAGCACAGTTTTAGGTAAACACGGTTGTCTTAATCCGTGTTAATAGCAGTGTGTATGCAAACCGTGCTGTAACACAGGTTAAGGCAACCCATCCAGCGAGAAAATCCATTTTGTCAGCCACAGAATAAGGAAAGGGAGACATTACAGGCACCGCTGTGCAGAGGAAGAATCCCCGATTCTGCCCATATATTTTTTGCACCGATCGGTTTTGGTCTGCTTTCACTGGTATCCTGTCATGCACTGATGCATCAACCGGAACCCATAATGCTTTGAGTTGGTGCCGCAGTCATGCCTGGGAACCCCTTCCACCTGGCACGGTGGTCTGAATTCAATGTGAATGCTCCAATAACCGTGCTATGGACTGATTTATAAAACGTTGTTAGTAACGTTTTATAAACGGTCCCTAGTATGAACAGGGCCTTCGATACCTGCATATGACCTCAGATCCACGACTACTGGACTATGGAGCCAAAATCTGACTTTCGTCAGATCACGGTTGGATTTAGAGGTGGATACCAGCACTATTCAACAGTGGGTAGGCGGAGCCACAAAAGCACCATCCAAGCACCAAGACTCAGGATCAAAACTGGCACCAGGCCACTAGCCAAATGCTGGTGGACTTTTTATCAGGCTAGTAAGATTTGCCTTTAACTACCCCTGTGGGCTTGTACTGGAGAAAAAAAATGCACCAGCGGTGTCACTGAAAAAGTCTATGTGGCTAGTGGATTTTCCCAATCATTAGCCCTGCTGGCTAGTGGCTGCAAAACTTAATTTCGACTCCTGTTACTCAGAGTGTACTAAATGCCTTTCCAACTCTCTCTCTGTCTGCGTCATGGGATTCCCCTCAGCCTGAAGCCTCAGCAGTTGCTGGCTGGGATTAACCTCAGCGGACTCCAGTCTGCATTGCTCGAAATCAAACCTTGGAAAGTGGCGGGCTCCAGGGAGCCTGGCTTCCTCCCACACTTGGCTGGCTGCTGAAGCAGTTGCTGATGGCTGGCATTGGGAGCTGGTAATTCAAGGCACTGTTATTTTGTTTCTTCCTGGCATTCAACACAGCCGGGGGCACAGTTGAGAGGCACTGTTTTAGTATAAAGAATGAACAGAACTAGTTGTAAAAAAACCAACAAAAACAAACAAGAAAAAAAACTGATAAAACCTGACTGGTTCTGAAATTTTGATCCGACACAAAACTGCACCTTCATGCAGCAGTATGTGCTTATCTTTAAAAATGTCGTAATTCGGCAGCAGCAAGTGGCTCCTCTAATAAGAAGCCCACTGGGGCAGCTAACTGCCCCCCCCCCCCGTCAAAGCACCCTCCTTCATCCCCTTAATATTACATCAATTTCTCCCTCGAGCAAGGTTTACTACAAAATAACTTTCCCTCCCTCCTTAATCTGTCAATATCTCATAACCCTACAGCAGAACTGCTAATTTATCACTTCTGTATGCTAGTCAGGTGTTTGTTGTAGTACTTCTTGAGTTGATGGTTCAGTATGTTTTGGCAAACATGTGCTAGTTGATAGAGCCTAGGTTTAGTTTTACTCACTGGATCAACTGCTGAACATTTTATGTATTCCCTAGGCTTGCTTATTTTAGTACACAGAAGCTGCAGGAACGAACAGACCACTCACCCAGATTCGTGTGGTATGATAATAAACCAGCTCTAATATTTCTCACATGAACATTCAGAACACCCCATATACCACCATCATTTTGGGGGGGTGGTGGGGGGGCAGAAATCCCTTCTTCAGGGTGAACTGGGTACCTCTTTGATGGAGTGTTCCTAACATAGTTCCAAAGTCCACTCCGGAACCGAGAGGGGAGTCTCACAGGAGAGCGTTTTGAATCTGCACCAAAAGCAGAGAGCACAAAAATACTTCAGACTTAGACTGCGTTATAGAAAACTCAAAGACTAAGGAATGGAACTGTATTAGGAACAGTCAGATGAAGGGGTACCCAATCCACCCTGAGGAGGAAGCTTCTGCCCCCGAAATGCTGGTGTGTATGGGGCATTCTAAATGCTCATATGAGAAATATTAAAACTATTTTAATGCCACAAAAATCTGGGTGAGTGATCAACTTGTTTCTGCAGTTTCTGTGTTTGTTATGGCCTATTCAGGAAGATATTACTCCCCAACTTCAATTCTATTTTTACAGTACCATGGGGCTATCTGGATTCCTCTTTTGATGTTGCTAATTTTTACCGCTGCATGGACGGAGCCTTGCTGACCTTTTGCTATCACTGTAGAAGAGAGAAGGGATGCTGACCGGATTCCATCCCGGTTCTCTTCTACAGTGCAGCAGTCATCTTCCATACTGCTGTGCACATTGCTTGTGTGTGGTGTTTCCCCTGCTCCTCCACTCCCCTCTGCGGCCACAGTAGCCCGTGTCCGCCGTGCCCAAGATGGCTACTGTAGCATGATGCACATGCATGAGTTCACGTCTACAGATGCAGTGAAGTCATGCAGGTGCACTGAACTTTGGCAGGAATCTTGTACACGGTGGACTTTTCGCCGTGGGCTCTGGTTTCTGCCATGAGCTCCGTGAGCTTTTTTTTACCTGCCCTATGAGCGCTCTTAAAGAGCTTATTGCAGCCATTATGGCTCTGACCAGAGTTTGTTGTATCTACAGTCCTACTATTTGCTTGCTATGTAAACTCTGATTTCTAATTAAAACTATTAACTGGAAAAAAAAGGTAAATTTGTTCGCTGTTAGATCATTATTTTTTTGAAATTTGATTACCGCATAGGAGCAACTGGATCAATGGGACCTTTTTCAGGCTCCGTGTTGGCCAGAAACATGGCAATCAGAAATACAAATTCAAAGAGTAACACCAACAAATGCAACAATTCAAACAGTTACAAATATTCTCTGCTATCAAATGTTGATGCAGACGCTTCTTAATTCATAAGAACACAACTTACAAAGCGAAGCTGGCAACTTATTCCAATAAATAGGAGCAGCTATTAAAAAAGCATCCCGTTTTTGTTCTACGAAGTCAAGTTCGAGGTCATAATTCCACTATACAAGACACTAGTGAGGTCCCACCTGGAGTACAGTGTCCAGTTCTGGAGACCTTACCTACGTAAGGACATAGACAGGGTGGAGAAGGTTCGGAGGAAGAACAGGATGCAGGACAACACTATTTTCCAGCGAAAAAGATGTTCCAGGACTAGAGGGCATGGTCTGAAGTTAGAGGGAGGGTGATTCAGAGGAAATGTGAGGAAGAATTTCTTCACGGAAAGGGTGGTGGACAAGTGGAACACCCTGCCTGAGGAACTGGTGGGGGTTGAAACAATCACGGGATCTAAGAATGCATGGGATAGACATAAGAGAATCTTGGAGGTCAGGGGTAAGGGGCAACAGACTTTTAGAAAAACTTAAAGTGATCTTACAAGCTCAAACAGGCAGATTGGGTGGGCCATAGGCCCTTATCTGCTGACGGTATCTATACATCTATGAGTTTGCAAAGATATTGTGTTTGACAAGCGTAAACTGCTATTAGTGTCATTTAAAGAGAGTGCGAAAGTAAAGAGAACCAATGCATTCACCCATGCTGTCACAGAAGAGGCAGCATAGCGAATGCCTTCAGCAGACGGTGCTTGAAATGCTGGGGCACTGCACACATCGGCACATCTGGGTTTTTTCTCTTTCCATCTTGGAATAAAATGACACTGCACTTTGAAGTTGTTCAGTGTACCACCTCTTCTGTGACAGCATAGCTGAGTGTGCAAGTTTTCTTTGCTTTTTTGGCCGCAGGCTTTACCTTGCCGCATCACCTTCAGTCCAGTAGCGTCCCTGTCTCTACCTTGGGTCATTTAAAGAGACCAATCCATCAAGAGCAAACATTTCAGACGAGAAAATGGTCTCACAAACATTACTGCCTAAGAAATATTTCATTTGGGCCACAGGAGAAAGCCATCCTAAATCGGCATACAGGGTGCAGTGATGGGTACAGGCTGGGTCACAAAGAATGAAATTACAAATGTTATTATTAACAACTATTAAAGGAGAATGCATACCCTCCAAGCACCCCATCCCCCCAACCAAAACCCCCCATAAGGTTGCCAGTGTGCCAAGTGAACCCCTTTGCTCAACACCACACAGCCGGCTATCCCACGCGTTCTTGAATCCCATCACAGCTTTCGCTCCCACCACCTCCTCTGCTGGAAGGCTGTTCCAAACATCCACTACTCTCTCTGTGAAAAAGTGCTTCCCTGAGTCTACCCTCTCCAGCTTCATAACGTGTCCCCTTGTTCTTGAGCATCCTTTTTTCTGCAAAATGCTTCCCTCTTATACCTTATTTATACCGGTGAGGTATTTGAAAGTCTCTATCATGTCCCCCCTTCCCTCCAGGGTCTACATATTGAGGTCCTTTAGTCTCTCCTCATAGGGCTTGTGATGCAGACCCTGCACCATTTTTGTTGCTCTACTCTGCTCATGTCCTTCTGGAGATGTGGTCTCCAGAACTGGACACAGTACTCTAGGTGAGGTCTCACCAATGATTTAGATAACAGTATTACCACCTCCCTTTTTCTACTGGTGATACCCCTCCCTATGCAAGCTAGCATCCCACTGGCTCGCTCCACAGCCTTGTCACACTGTCTGGCCATCTTTAGGTCATCAGATATGATTACTCCAAGTCTTTTTTTTGTTTGGTGGTCATCAGTACCGCTCCCCTCATCTTGTATAAAGTGAAACAGTGATCGGCGCCGTGCTGAGAGCGTGAAATGGTGCTGCACAGCTCCGGGAGATGTTTATGTTATGCATGGTACATGGGAGAGTGTATTAAGCCACAGAGGTAATTGGGCTTAAATTCCTAATCAGGGGGTTGTGATTTGGGGGCTGGGGCGCTGTGAGGACAGGTGTACTCCTTTAACTACTACAGTGCCTTCATATTCAGACCACAAAAAAGATGTGATACATAGTCAAAGAATAGTAATAGTGATCCGATAGCAACAGACTTACCGTATGTCTTTTAAAAGAAAAATCATTTTTCAATTTGTAAATGACACCCAGTTTTTGTTTAACATTTTTGCAGACTGAGGGACTATGGCTAGAAAAAAAAGACAATAAAGACCCCAGCAAAATGCCCAGATATTTAAACGGCTGCACTTCTCGATGACATTTTGCACAGAATAATGTAGCAGTGAAGGAGGGCTACTGTACAATAATATTTTAAATCCAAAAAATCATGTTTTTTTTGCATTGAGAACCATTGAATAATGACTAAACCAATTTGCTTCCTCCTCCGATCTGACTCTCTTCTTCCCCGTCATCCCTCTACCTAGCCCTATGAAACTTCTACTCCTCACCTGCTCCTGCTCCTAGCCCCCTTCTCCACCCCCTGCACCCCACTCTCTCCATGTATCCCTCCTTCTGTCAATCCTCAACCCGTTCTTCCCTCTCCCTACCCCTAGACACCCACTTTCCTTCTGTCAGTCATCTACTCCTATCTCTCCCTCACCTCCCATACCCTTTCCACTGCCCCTACATTTTGTATACCCTCTTCAAATCCTTACTCATTCTGCCTATCCTCCTATCCAGCCTCAACTTTTGCTTCTCCCTAGTTCACATTCTCAGTTCCCTCCCAGTACCCTCAAACAGCGCCCCAACCCTGGTTCGAGTGCAGAGCCACTCACTTCTCGCTCCTCTCAAATGCATACTCGCTCCTCTATTGCCTATCTTTAAACCACCTAACACTCCTAGTCACCCTGTTGAACTGAGATCTCTGCCGCCTTCTGCTGCTCTCCAGTTCTTACTCTTGTTACTTAGTTAGCTACCCCCTTGTCTCCCCTCCCCCACCCACTTCTCTCCCCTCCTAATTCTCCTGTCTGGTCCCACCCTCCTTGCAGGGTTTCCAAGCATCCTGAAGTGGGGGGGTACTGGCAACCTTTCCCTCTCTCCTCCCTACTCTCTTTCTGGTCTTTCACTAGCACTTGCCAGTGCCCAGCTCCCAACTCTGGGCACTTTACTGTTTCTTTGTCTTCTTCGCCCCCTTGCCTCCTGGTTTTCAGGCCCAGATTGCACTAAATAAGTTCTCCTACTAATTATTGCTACTACCTTGGCCTCTGACCCTTGTGTTATAGTGCTGTAGTTCACTACTATGTTAATTATAGACTGTGCACCGGTATTGTTTTATTTTGTTTTATGTTTGCCTCCCCAATCACCATACCCCCCCACGGACCTTCTGGAAATGAGCTGTTCGTCAGCTCATGTTGTCTTCCTAGTGAAACAGTTTGTAAATAAATAAATAAAAATAAATACGTACAACAAGAAAGTCTTTAGCTAAAAGACAAGAAATTTCAAACACCTCCATCGACCTATAGAAAATCATGAATACATCTACGTATAAGAATGTATCACAGGTTGCACAGGTACTGGGATTTAATGAACAGTCAGGGGTCTGAGAATGGACACCTGAGATACCCTTCTATCAACCATCTGAGATGGTGAAATAAAACTCCAACACCCACAGACTGTGAACACTCAGATAAGTAGTTTTGTAACGAAGAAGTGACTTTGGGGATAAGCCAAGAAGTATTCATTTTTCGCAAAGTAATTTGCGATCAGTAAGTTCAAATCCCAAGGTCAGGTCCATGAACACAGCCCCTGTGAGAAGACCAGCTTCCATACCAGGAATGACCAAGTCTGCGAACCTGACCACGGCAGTCACCGTTCCACGACACTTACTGAATCCATGTTGTTAAGGGCACAAAAGGTCATGTTCTCCCAAATAATTAAGCTGACTTGAACAATCTTCTCTAATATTTTACTTATTAGGTTTAAAATAGAAATGGGTCGAAAATCACTTAATGAAGAGGCGTGAGGTATTTTCGAACGGGACCACATACATACGCATCCCAATGGTGGGAAATTCCTGAATCACAAAGACAGATAAAAATAATATTCAATGGGGAGGAAATTTGGGGGCAACAATTTTCCAAAATCTGATATCAAGACAAGTCATTGCACTCTTCAATTGTGGGAATAGAACAAATTAACTTGCATAATTCCTTTGTCAAAACTTTCTTAAAATACAATTTGGTATACACAGAACAGGTAAACCCATCTGTATCGACAGGATTATTATCAGATTGAGAAATTACATCATTTGAGACATCAAAACATAGAAACACAGAATCTGTCAGGATATAAGTGCCGCTTGGCCCACCAAATCTGCCCCTTTTTTCCCCGCCTATACTTTCACCGCAGACCCTATCTGATCTCTGGCTACCCCCTCTCCCCTCAGACAGGTATCACGTCAAGTCCATGGGGACAAAACCAGCGCAGTCAATACTATGTGGTCAAAATCTTGAAAGACGGGACAGCGCGGCGTACAAAGTAGTGAGGTGCCTACCCGGGTGGTTGCCTGTCACATACTGAAGTGGTGATCCGTGGCAGCATGGTGTGGAAATACTAAATCTGCACTTTCCCTCATTGCACTCGAGTGGTGATCCATGACGGTGAGGTGTGGTAATCATAAATTTACACTTTCATTCGCTTTGCATGGGTTTTACTTTAGTTGTTTTTCAGAGGCATGCTTTTGGTTTGCGTCATTTTGCCCACTCTGTTTTTTTCCGTGCTGCATTGCATTTCACTCACTTGACTTGCAACCGGCAGAGAGATTTGTAAATTTTCAGTTTAAAGCCACTGCCCTCTCACTAGGGTCAGTAACAATACAAGCCTCCAATTATCCATTTTTTTATAGAACTTTTAGCTTTTAGATTTATCAGTGCCAAAAACTGCTATCAGTCCCGCACTCATTAATCTGTCTTTTGTTTTTTAAAACTTTCTTTATTTGTAATTTTAGTTCCGTGGAACAAGATAAACAATTTACATACAAACAAGTAACAAGTACAATAAATTACAATGTTTTCATAGGCAATTCCATTAACTCATTTCCTGACCGGATTGTCTGATAGATAGTGATCAATAGGTTAAGGCAATCAAGTCTTTAATCTTATTGAAATTAAATTACTTTACCCTTTTTTTTTGTTATGTTACTGAAAGTTATTTAGTAACTGCATTATATGCATAAGCATTTCATTAAACTTATAACACACCCAGAGCGCGCTGTCTTCTACCACAATCAAGGAGAACCAGCTTTGCCTCAAGTTGATTTTATTTGTCGACTAATTTACATAACTAGAAATACACTATATCTGTATATACTGGAGTCTACCATACTTCACAAGATCCAGAGCCTTCCGTGTAGAACCTACCCTAGTATCTTGTGAACCCTCTTCATTATGGGATAAAGTCAGATTTCGTCTCTGCCAGGTCTTTCGTTTTTTAAAACAGAATTTAGTTTCAGTAGCTCTAATCAGGTACTTACAAGCATTTCTCATTCTATGATATTCAGACAGTAACGCGCTGGTTGGGGTCTTTTTTCGAATTCTACCCAAGCTAACTTCCGTTTCCTAATTATTTCCTCAATTAAAAGGTTCATTAAAAAAGTTATACAGTAAAGACATAGGAACAGTCATCTCCAACAATATCGATGGCATGGTGAATGCCAAAAGTAGGGAATATGTTGGAGGTGCCCGACAGTCATCTCATTATGGAGAAACAGGTCATACACGGCACAAAAGAAAAATACCAACTGCACTTAACAACATTCCTGTTCCTAGCTAGTTAACCTGCTACTGTGTGCTAAAGGATACGCTCAGTCTGGCCTGATAACATGGAGGGAGGGAGGTCTAGATGGAAGGATACCTCCCGGTGGTGGTGGGGGTTCCACACTGGGGTGGGAGGCAGGGGGAGAAAGACCCCCTTTATGACCTTCGGGGAGGGTTGAGTTCCTCCAGTTTGTAGTTGCTGGAGTCAATGGGTGCCCTCTACCCAGCTCCACATAGTTCCCCTATGGCGTGGGATGCCAGGCCCTCTAAATACGGGGAGGAGGGGACTCTCTGTTGACTGGAGAGATGATGAGGAGATGCACTCCAAGTGCACCATGAGGTAACTTTTCTTCTTCCCCCGGAGTCCTGGCCAGAACCTCCTTCCACCAACCACCAATGTTCTTCTTCCCATCCCGAGACCCTGCAGACTGCACTCCTGGGGCTCCTAGTCCCACCCATAGCACACTGCTGTGCTGCCTACCCAGCTTACCCCTAGGTCTGCAGTTGCCAGTAGCTCCTTGCCTTATTTCTTTATCTATATGGCCACCGATGGTGGAGAAGAAGGCCAGAAGCACACCCAGGTGTCAAGTGCTAGGAGCCGGGATGGACATGGGGGAATAGGTGAAGGATTCATCTGCCTGTGCCAGCCCTTGTTTCCTCTTTATTCCCAGCCCACACCCCAGGAGTGCAACAGTGTCAGACGCTGGCACGTCTGTTGCTGATGACCTGGCCAAACTTTCCCCATTCAGTAAAAGAATACCAGCAACAGCTTTATCTGATTCAATTTCAGTTGGTTTCCATCTGTGTCTCCACCACCTACCCACAGCACGAGGCTGAAAATAGGCAGAATTGCCTGGCCTTCCTATCCTGGTCAATTAAAACAAAATAAATATCTAAATAAATAAATCTTCATAACGCAAAGGATCAGCAATTATACTGTCAGTACTTCATAGCTCCCTAAAGTCGCTGAATGCATTTGTTTGTGTGTGTGTTATGGCAAGTTGCCAGCTATGGCACCAGACAGCCAATTAACTCAAGCCCTTCCCCCACCCCCACCGCAAACAGTGGCAGATACTTGGCACAGAACCTGCACAATAGAGGACATCTCCAACAGATGAGCATACTCAAACAACGGGGGTGGGGTGGGGCAATTCAGGTCATGCAGAAACATGCAGGCCCTCTGCAGTGCGACCCCTTCATCTACAATGTGCTCACTATTTTTTATTTATTTACTGTTTTATTTCTTTCTAAGTTGGGTTCAGTAACATAATCCAGGGGGGATACCCTTCGTAGCCTCTGCCGACAGTACTATACTACTGATAGGAGAACCACAAAAAGTTCTGAGGTTCCGAAATGTTGTGATATGCACTAAAAAGTCTGGAAGCTATCCAAACCTTATCAGAACCTTTTAGTTTAAAGTAAAGAAAAAACTGTTTATCTATCGTGTTCCGCCCACAAACTATTGTCAGTGAAGAGAAAGGAATTAAAAAACAACTTGGAGTGGTAGGACCGTAAATATAATTAGTATAATATACCTAGTATGTACCCCTTGTCTAACACCACTGTCAGTATGACACTTAATACAGATTGGGCTCACTGGGTCCTTTCTCCACCTCCAGCAAGAACCAGTAAATATAATTAGTGTCACATAGCTAGTTAGTACCCCTTGTGTAACACCACTGTGAGTATGGGCACTTAATACAGATCGGGCTCACTGGGTCCTTTCTCCACATCCACATAGTTTTTTGTTTTAATGGGGTTCACCACAACATAACCCAGACAGACCTTCTTAGGGTAGCTGGTTCATTCCGCTGGGGTGTCAAACAGACAAGACATACTGATGAGTCCTGGTAGGACGAAATACATGTTTATGTCTTCTGTTGTCACCCTTTGAAAACTGTGTGAGAGGCCTTTCGGCACCATGCATTTCTGCTTAAAGTTGAACCAGCATAATATTCTGTGGTGATTTGCATATGCAGCCCATGATGCTTTGCATTGTGTGGGCATGTGTGATTTTGTATTTTCTTGAAACTTGGCTTCCCAGTCAAATGCCCTTTGGGTAACCCCTGCCTCGGTGTTTGTGCACAGAGGTTCTTTGTCTTTTATATATATTTACTATCATTACATCGATGTGTTATTACACATTACTACCCTACACACTACAAACCACCCCAATAACACATGTAACAAGCCCCTTAACACAGGCAACAACCCATTAATAACAGATGCAACAGCAACCATACCCCCTCAAAAGACCAAAGTAAAACACAGCAACAAGTGTTCAACCTAATGCATTATATAAAATAAAAGATATATGGGGGAGAGCGAAAACACCTGATGGCAAATTTTTGTACACAAGGAAGTATTACCATCGAGGGGTCTTTTAACCTTGTTAGGCCCCAAGATGGTAATATTTAATGAGTGTATGGAACTTTGCTATTAGATATTTCAATTTTTTTTTAAATCATTTTTACTGAAGAATAAAACAGTAATACAACATACAAAACAGTTGCAACTGGTTAGGTACAGTGAGTAATTCATAGGCATACAAAAGACAGAGTACCAAACAGGTATAAAAATAAATTAATCTAAATGCAAGTACATTTCCACAAAAGGAACTAGGCCTAAACCCCTAAATTATAAGATCTGAGCTGGCCCCGGTGGCATGGAGAACTGAGGCACTGGCCACCTTACTTCCCCCACGCCAGAGACCGGGGTTCAGGAATGAGACCACGCCATTAGACGTCAGCTGGAAGGGGGGGGGGCGAGGAGTTGGACTGAGCTACCGCAAGGCAGCTCTCCTCTCTCGGGGAGGGACATGGGTTCCCCGGCTCTTGGCCACCACCAGGTGGAGGCTAGGTGGAAGTGCCAAGCCACAAGGGAAACCTGTCATTAGGCTGAGTGGGAGGAAGGGGCCATCACCAGAGCGCATGTGCACCTCCACACATGTGCATGACCATGTTCTGGGATCCTGAGAGTAACAGGGAGAAAACTGAAAATGGGGGACAGAGGCAGGCTAAATGAAGCCCTGAAGTTAACAGTGTGGATTGAGATCCTCTGAGAGAGGACCGCAGCCATGCCTGCCCACAGCCCTGATGAGAGAAAAAATTATACAGAAAGAAATTAAAAAGTTTGGTCAGCTACTAAGGTGCCATCCTCCAAGGGTTGGGTGGGGATAGGAGGGGAGTACACACTTATGTTACCGTATCCTGACTCAGATTCACTTTCATAAGTACAGCAGAATATAATTATAGACCCACATGATCACAGCAGATGTTTCATATATTACATAAGGATGGACACAAAACATTGTTTAGAAACTTTATTATAGTTGTATTGTAATACGGTGGTCATTACACGTTAATAGTGCTGCAATAAGGTGTGAATTTTGTGTCTATACTTGCAACAGTTTATGAATCAGTTGCTGTTACATAGAGAATAATGAATGTGCAAGTGTGTCTTATGGATTTTATTTTACACACCCGCGGTGTGTGATGACCCATAAACCTCAAGAACGAAGCTTGAGTAGTTTATGAGGTCATCGCACATCGAGGGTGTGTAAATAAAATCCATAAGAACACACCTGCATATCTGTTACTTTTCATAATAACTGGAGTCGACAGTGTCTCCCCTACTACAGACACACACCCTCTCTCACTTTCTGTGAACACACACACACTCTCTCTCCCTCCCACTTTCTGTCAACACACACACACTCACACCTACACACATACACACACTCTCTCTCCCTTTTTCACTTTCTGTCAACACACACACATCCACACTCTCTCTCTCTCTCTCTCACTTTCTGTGAACACACACACTCTCTCTCTCCCACTTTCTGTCAACACACACACGCACACAGACAGACACTCTCTCTTTCACTTTCTGTTAACACACACACACACACTCTCTCACTTTCTGTCAACACACACACACACACACTCTCTCTCCCTCTCTCACTTTCTGTGAACACCACACACACTCTCTCCTCCCTCTCTCACTTTCTGTCAACACACACACACACACTCTCTCTCCCTTTCTGTCAACACACACACACACTCTCCCTCTCTCACTTTCTGTCAACACACACACACACACCCACACACACTCTCCCTCTCTCACTTTCTGTACACACACACACACACACACACACACACTCTCCCTCTCTCACTTTCTGTCAACACACTCACACACACTCCCTCTCTCACTGTCAACACACACACTCTCCCTCTCTCACAACACACACACACACACACACTCTCTCCCTCCCACTTTCTGTCAGCACACACACTATCTCTCTCTCTCCCTTTCTGTCAACACACACTCTCTCTCTCTCTCACTTTGTCAATACACACACACACTCTCTCTTTCTCTCTCTCTCACTTTCTGTTAACACACACTCCCTCTCTCCCTTTTTGTCAATACACACTTTCTCCGTCTCTCACTTTCTGTCACACACACACACACACACACACACACACACACACACACACACTCTGTCTCTCACTTTCTGTCAACACACACGCACACACTCTCTCTCTCTCTCCCTTTCAACATGCACACACACTCTCTCCCTCCCTCTCTCACTTTCTGTCAACACACACACACATACACACAAACTCTCTCTTTCACTTTCTGTCAGCACACACTCTCACTGTCAACACACACACACACACACACTCTCTCTCTTCCTCTCTCACTGTCAGCACACACACACACACACACACTCTCTCTCTCTCCTCTCTCACTGTCAACACACACACACACACACTCTCTCTCACTTTCTGACAACACACACACTTGCTCTCACACACACACACACTCTCTCCTCTGTCACTTTCTGTTAACACAGACATCTCTCTCTCTCTCTCTCTCACTTTCTGTCAAAACACACACACACACACACACTCTCTCTCTCTCTCTCCTGTCAACACACACACACAGACACTCTCTCTCTCTCACTGTCACACACACACAGACACTTTCTCTCCTCTCTCATCAATACAACACACACACACTCCACTTTGTCAACACACACACACACACACACACACACACACTCTCTCTCTCACTGTAACACACACACACACACACACACAAACTCTCTCTCTCCCTCTCTCACTTTCTGTCAACACACACACACTCTCTCTCCCTTTGTCAAAACACACACACACACTCTCTCTCTCACTGTCAACACACACACACACACTCTCACACTCTCTCACTGTCAACACACACCCTCACACACTCTCTCTCCCTCTCTCACTGTCAACAGACACACACACTCTCTCACTTTCTGTCAACACACACACTTGCTCTCACACACAGACGCACACTCTCTCTCCCTCTCTCACTTTGTCAACACACGGGCAAATATCATGTGAAAGTATCCTTTTTTTTAAAAATGCAGGTTTTTGTGCAAATATTGCCATTTGCATTCAGTCTGTCCTGCAAAAGTGGGCGATTTTAGCAGAACTTGCGATTTTCGTGGTAATAACCCTTTTTGGCAATACACAAGGCAATTCCGCCAGGCCCTACTGAATAATCCGTAAATGGGATAGCGGAGAGAGTGTCTGACAACACTCACAACCTACTGTAGATGAGCACCGAGCAGTTTCAAGAAATAAAACAATCTTCATGGCAATACGGTCAATTCATGGGGCGTGCAACGCTGCTGGGGAAACTCTGAAAAACATCATATTTAAACATTCTAAATCACTGATGCAGTTTCAGCCACTCAACACGCAGAGCCACTGTGCCTTTTATTCTGAGTACAGAGTGCTCTCAGGTGGGAGCGCTCCACTTTGTTGCCAAGGGGCAGGATGGTACAATAAAATAAATAATACTCTAAACTTATTAAAAATAGCTCAAGCTAAACTCAAGTGATTTAAATACAGAATAGTGGCTGGGTAGTGGGTTATAACGAGAATTTTACACACACCCTCAGTGTGGGATGCCACATAAACCCCGAGAGCGAAGCCGAAGGGGTTTATTAAGGCATCCCACACTGAGAGTGTGTGTAAAATTCACATTTTACACACTTACCCAACCTTTATTTTATATAACTTCTGGGGCGCGTGTTTTTGTCACCGCAGTTATACAAAATAAACAGAGAGAGTTGCACGGTCCATGGTACGAAAGTTTTCCCTTTTGTTCTTCCTTTTTCTTTCTTTTTTTAAATATTTAAAAGTGACACATTTAAAGACACTTTAAAAAAAAAAGTCACTTACCACCAACTGGGAGAAGTGGCGAAGTCCGCAGCAGTAAGAAATGGCCCAAGGAATGGCAACAAATAAAGGAAGAGCGGTGATAGGCGCATGCATGGTCTGAAGGAAACCCAGCACGTGTTTGCTGTTATATCCAGCCGGTAATAATGGCAAATTATAACCGGGTTTCCCTTAGGGAAAAAATGCTAACCAGTAATTATAATAAGTTAGTAGGGGCTCTGAGGGGTGTCTCTTATCGTATAAGGAACTCCTCTCATAAGGTTTGGGCAAAACAGACATGCTCAGCTTTGCTTCGTGGTTCTCTCACCCAATCCTCAATGCTTGGAGTCTCTTATACCGCAAGAAACATGCTGTAGAGGCCCTATTACCTTATATTATAGATCAGAGAAGCAATCCCAACCAATCAGAGTGCTTCATTCCTCTGTGTGAGACACACTCCTATTCTGTGAAGTGTGTCTCATGCATAGCTGCCCTTGAAACAGGCACATGCAGGGGCAGTATAAAAAATGTTTTAATATATTATTGATCAATCTCAATCAATAATATATAGACTAGTGGATGGGTGACCATCTACAACAAGGCTGTGTTTCCATTGAGGGTGCTGATGACATCATAGAGACCACAAGAGCAAAGCTCGAGAGGTCTCCAGGACGTCATCAACACCCGAGATGGAAACAGTCTTAGTTGTGAATGGTTACCCATCTACTGTTTTATATAGCATATGGTTTCCCCAAATCATTGAAAGACAAAAAAAAGAAACCTAGGTTTCATACCTTGTGTTTACACCACGGTCCCGCTTGGTCTCAGCAGCTCAGTCAGCTCGGCGTGATACCGTTCTGCTTCCGACCAACCCTATGAGGATTTTCGGTGGCAGTTGTCCACTCCCAACCCTACGGACACATTCTCTGCACAGTTATTAAAAAAAAAAAAATAGGAAAAACTGACAAATTCCTACAGTTTGGAAACACGGAGCCGACTACGGCAGTCCATGTCCAAACTGGACTGGTAAAGCGCTCATTAAGCAGCGCCGCCATGTTTTCTTGATTTTTTTTTCTGAGAGAACTCTCTTCTCCAATCAGGTGGCAGGAAAAGGCTAAAAATTTGGTGTACCATCGATGTGATGTCAGAACGATGATACAACAACTTTTTTGACCTTTGAACTGTCCTACAACAAGATTAAGAAAGTCACTGATTTTTAGCTACAATAACACCTAACCATATACTATATATTATTACTGCCACCAAGACCGCACTTATGGTTGTAAGAGTGGTCTTACCTACAAAATTAGGCTATTAGAAGCGCCCGCCTTTGGTTCATGGTTCTTGTACCCTAAGAATGCACGTGAGGCTACTCTTACAACCATAAGAGGGGTTTCAGCGGCAGTATTAACCTATACAATTCTGCCTATAGGTTACATAGCAGCCGCAGTGCTTTTCTCATCTTTCTTTGTTTATTACTAAGGCTGAATGCTTGAAAATGGAATCCTCGGCTGGCCTGTCAGCCAGCAGTGGAGCTACCGCTTCAATACTGGAGACCTGGATTCAGGAATGAACCCGGGTAATCAAGGGCTGGCTAGGGTGGAGGAAGGTGGAGCATCCCAGGGGACACTCTCCTCCCCCAGGGATGAGAGGGTACCACATCCCACTGCACTACTGCAACCTGCAGACATGCAGGTGGCAAAGTACATGGACATAGGGGGCTGCACTCATGATTACTGTCAAAATCGCAGATGTAATATTGCGTAGTAAATTATAAAAGGTGATTAAAATAGCGTTTAATAGAATAATAGTGCGTGCAATAACCGCGCTCTGCTATAGCGCCACAACTATCAGCAAACTGTCAGCAACCAGTTATCCTACCTGTCACGCTTCTGATTCATGTCGAATCCTGTCTTGTATTAGGGAAGTGCATTACTACCACAATAGTTGGTGCATTATGTTACACACTGTTACTCCCCCTGCACACATAAACTTCCTGTTCAGAGCTAGCGAGCAACAAACTAGTGACAACTCATCTCAGGTACAGCAAAAAATATCTTTATTAATCAACTCAAAATAAAACATTCATTAGTAGCATTATTAGCATTGCATTTGAACTTCTAACGGGACATCATTGTTTAAGCCTGAAGCTGAAAGTTGTATGCAATTCCTCTAAGGTATTCATTTCTTGCACGATCTGTATATTCAGCCACAATACCAGCTATTCGTTTTGCAGTGTCCTTGTACTTTTTCTTTGTATTTGGCACCGTACTCCCTGCAACAAGTTGCTCAATGACAGTGCGGTTGTAATGTTGCTCTGATTTTAGGAACTCAATGAATCACCAGATTGAAGGATGGTAAGCACCAATGAAATGATTAAATTTATGGTGCCATGCTTCAACAGAATTAATAGTGCGAGGGAGGTCATAATGTACAGCATAGCATAGCATAGCAATTCCAAAGCGAAATGTCAAACATTGGCCGTCTTCTACCACCTCGGGCTAGAGGCCTGCCTAGCCATGTATCTTCAAAATAATCAAGCAGAGCAGTTAATGACTCCGCATTGCTTTGGTAAAAATCAGTTTTCATTAGCTCCTCAAAAGCTGGCAGTACATCTGGCACTGGTACATAAGACAGTGATGGTAATAGACGAATATGTAATGCATAGTTTGGGTCAGATGTGTATTGACTGCACACTTCAGGTATTTCTTGTATTTTTCTCCAAACTGCTTGGCATAGGTGAAAAAGCACCTCAAGTGTTGCATTTGGGAAAGTTGTTTGAATGATTTTAATGCAGCAGCTTCAAAATCAATTAGTATGGTCTCTGGGTAGGTCGCCACCTAAGTTTTTCAGTGCTGAAAAAACTTTCGAGTATGTAGCAGCAGTCCGGTTTGCCATTAATATGTACACAAGTGGAATTACAGTGCTATATTTCACCACATGTATAGTGTATAGCTGGTGAAAAATAGAGGGGCAACATTTAAAGGTCCCGTCTGCAAACCAATGATTACTTGCCTGCAGGAATGCCATGTCCTGATGTGTGGAAAATATTAAAATTCTGTCACTGCTGGGACCAGAGTCAAACAGTAAAAACTTTTCATTTCTAATTGAGGCAGTAAACTCCACCGGTATAACAAGTGTGGCAGTGTCCTCTGGGTCAGGGGGTGGACGTGCAGTGGCCATTCTGTTTCGTCGAACAGTACGCTTTATAAGAGACATTGATGGTAGTTGTGATGACACAGAAGGGGATAATTCAGAAACACCAGATGCCACAATCTGATGCGTGCTCTCACAAGTAGTTTCTGCTCTCTTCTTCATACTGGCCACTGCCTCCTTCACAGCAACCTCAGCTGGGTCTGGTACATGATTATGCTCACCCAGTTGGTTTAGCAAAGTACTACCCAGCAAATGTAGACGTGCACCGCAGCGCCCTTTGTCATACTGCAGGCATTTGTAGTATGCTTTTTCTTGGGTTACACGTTCTCTACGGTATAGGAACCCATCCAGCACAGCAAGCTCCTTGCCTTTTTGGCTAACAATGAAGCGCACATCAGACATGATGTAACACATCTGAATTTTTACACTAAGGCTCGCTTGTTTTATGTCATCCTTAATTAGGCATTGTGGAACCCCTGACCCAATCGGAAACCTGGGTTTGAATCCCACAGGCTGAACGCAGAGTTTATCTTAAAGTTAAAAAATGTGGAATCTGGAGAGGACAAGTTGTGCTTTTAAAAATGCAATGCTATTTTGACTTGCGCTATACTGTCACAAGCGCTAATGTCATTGCGCTATTTTGACAGCGCGCAATTGACTCGCGTGATTTTGCATACGCTATTTTCACCGGATCCCCTGCACTGCGCTGCATTTTGCATGAGTGTACGGATGCATGCTCATGTCAGGGACTATGTTCCAATATCAGTGTCCCCATGGGATATACATGGCACAGAAAGATGAAGAGCAGAAAAAGGAAAACCCACCCTGGCTATCATGATAAGCAGGCCCAGTGTGACATGGCTGGTTAAGACCCTGCCCTATTTGTTATGCAGAGAGAGTTAAAAGCAAGGATCTATGCTGTCCTCTCCTATTCAGTCACTTTTGTCTATTCCTTACCTGTCTGATTGCATAATCAAATTTTCCTTGTGGCACCTATGAATTGGCCATTCTGATGGTTCCACAATTTCCCACTGTTTTATTTTTCCTTCTCTTTCTGCTTCTATTCTTTCTTTCTTCCCTTGCTTCTCTGTGGTCAAAACCTGTATGTGAATCTTTATGTGTAACTGAGATCCCTTGGCTTGCGAATGTATATAGTTATACTGTTAAAATGAATGCAGAAAGCTAAAAAAAAACTAAATACATTTGAGTTTATCTGGAACACAGGGGGTTAACCTTGAGGTGCATTTTGACCTTCCACAAATCTGTTTGCAGAGCTGTCAGCAGAAAAAAAACAGCTGTGGCCAGAGTGGGTTAATTGGCTACACCTGCTGAGAAGACTAGAAAGGAAAGAAATTGACAAAGCTGGGTACATTGAGTGAAAACAGGAGATATAGCTTAATGAGAACAGGATACAGAATTTAATTGCCAGGTGAAAACATCTAATAAAAAGACAGCAATGTTTGTTTGGGGGGGGGGGGGTAGAAAGATTGAAATTTAGATTTAGAGATACCCTCAGATGAAGGACTTTGTTTTGTTTGAACTACCTGCATAAGAGCTATCCTGCACAATTGTTATTGATAATAATAAAATGATACTTGCAAATGTTACGACTTCTCCTGGTTTGCCTATGTTTCCTGATCTGTGCCTTGATGACACCCTGCAACAGTGACCTAGGCACCTCCCGAAAGCTGGATCCATTGAAGGCAGGATGAGGGACTCCCCACCACCCCACCATGAGAGGCAAGCCTTGAGGGATTCAGGAAGGGTAAGTCCAGGAGAAACCGGGTGATGGGGCTAGAGGAACCGGTGTAAACGAGGGCCAGCCAGGGTGGAAAGGGGATAAACAGGAAAAATAAAATCCTTGTCCCTCAGACTTCATCTAATCCTGTTGCCTCTCTGCAGGAGATATCATAACCCTCTGTTTATGAATCACAAGTAGTTGCATTTGGAAATTACTACAATGTCATGAGCAGGAGATTACATGGGCCGCCTACTCCCTCTACAGTACACAGGCCATGCTTCTGGCACAATAGGTATGACAAGGGCTGTGCCAGTCACCATATGGGTTCTGCGGCACCGGCGTAAGATGGGGGGGGGTTGACAGGGTAGGTTTGTTGGTGCTGGTGGTGTGGGGACCACTAGATGCCAGGGAATAATTGGGCATAGACAGGGCTGGTGGATGGACCACTAGGTACCAGGGATTGAACATATAATAATGAAGTTGGCAATCAGAGGGTGGAGGGACCACTAGGCACCAGGGATTGAACATATAATAATGAAGTTGGCAATCAGAGGGTGGAGGAACCACTAGGCACCAGGGATTGAACATATAATAATGAAGTTGGCAATCAGAGGGTGGAGGGACCACTAAGCACCAGGGATTGAACATATAATAATGAAGTTGGCAATCAGAGGGTGAAGGAACCACTAGGCACCAGGGATTGAACATATAATAATGAAGTTGGCAATCAGAGGGTGGAGGGACCACTAGGTACCAGGGATTGAACATATAATAATGAAGTTGGCAATCAGAGGGTGGAGGGACCACTAGGCACCAGGGAATACTTGCTTTGTATAGGAGCGAGTAATCAAGCAGGGGCAGACACGGCCACAGGATGCAAACCTGCCGCCCCTTCCCATGCAAATGTGCCCATATAGTGCATGCAAATGGCCCCTTAGCACCTTGCATGCCCAATGGGCTTATTTGTATGGGGTCATCTGAATACAGCACCAGGAGCTACCAGTGCTAGTGGGCTGGTGGCACTGTTCCCTGCACTAGTGGCATTCATGTCAGTGCAGAGCTATTCAGCTTAGTGCTGTGCCAACATGCCCCTGTATCTTCATTCGGATGACACCGGTGTGCTGTCCAACTGAATATTGCATCCAGAGGGTCAAGGGCAATGGACAAACGCAGCACAACCCTTTGCGCTCCGCTTTGCCCATTTTTGAATATTGGGCACCATAAGTCTAATTAAATATTCATGAGCCCAGTGAGGCTCCCAATTGGCAACTGGATCCGTCATTAATGTCTCAGAAATAACCGATCCAACTGCCAACTAACACGGTGGGACGCACACAGATCACGGCACACAGCTACAGCCTAAATGTAAGATGAAAAAAAAGGCAAAAATGAAAATTGCTATTATGCCCTACAATCACATTATACAATGGGAAGAAAGTGCTTAACTGTGACTGGTCTGCCTGGGGCCGGACCTGGGAAGTTATCCCAGCATAACATTCCAGCTCCAGTCCCAGCACACTCATGACCACATTACATTTTGAAAAAGGAAAAAATAAATCCGCAGCCATCCCTGCCATCGGCTTCACCACTCACCGCTCCCGGCCGAGCAGAAAGCCACGTTCCTGATCAGCTTCACAGCACTGGAAATCCCTTCCTCCCACAATACAAAAATCTCAGAAGTTATTATTATTTTTTTTGTGACTCAAGTCACCTAAGTTAAACCCACTGGCTTCGTGCATGTAGCCGAGTAAAACAGCAAGCGAGACAGCAAGGCTTTCAGAGTGACCACGCACCTTTCTTCATAACGCTTGCTCACCGTTTCACACACTCTTGTAACTGTCTTCAGCTTAAAAAAGCCAACCACGTAAAAACAAACTAGTTAAAATTTGTTTCCCCTGCCGCTGTCCTACCTTCTTCCGTCTCTTTTCCTGCACATCCTCACAAAAGGGGAAATGGGCTGGCGGCAGCAACGGTGAAAGGGCGGAAGCTCCAAACACAGTTTAAAATATCACAGAGGTTACAAATCTCCACCATCCAATTTTTAGACCACACTAGAAAACAGCATCAGTAAACATTTCAATCAGAACACAGTGCAGGGCAGGGGGGTGTAGGTGAACAATCAAAACCACATGGCAAGCAAGCAGATGCAGAACATGAGAAACATACAGCCACTGGCCACACAGCTCCACCCAGAGGAGGAGCTTCTTTTCACATAAGTATACTTCCACACACAAAAATGCAGTTAAAAACTGTTTTGTAATTTTTTTTTTATTTTTATTCTATTTAAAGATTAGCCATTGTATAAAGGGAATAATGCCCTTCAGGGTAGGTGTTTTGCTGGGATAACATCCCTTCTCGGGTGTCGGACGCCCTCGACCTGCAGCCCCGGCCCAACCACCTGAGGCGGGATGTTATCCCAGCATAACACTCACCCTGTTGGACATTATTCCTTCAATAACAACCTCAAATCTGGTCATTTCCTTGGATTAATGAATGACTGGAGGGAGGGAGACCTTGGATGAGCCTTGTGCCTCCCATTCCCCAACTGGTCATTAATCCCTAAGAAATTATCGGCTTCTCCAAGGAAGCATGGATTCATAGTGGAAGGTTATGTCAGACGAATCTAACCAATTTCTTTGACTGGGTGACCAAAATAGTAGACCAGGGAGGGGCTGTGGACATAGTCTACCTAGACTTTAGCAGGGCATTTGACACAGTCCCACACAAAATATTAATAAACAAATTAGATAGCCTGGGAGTGGGTCCCAGGGTGGTAGCCTGGGTAAAACATTGGCTGGACAACAGGACACAGAAGGTAATTGTAAATGGAGTCCACTCTGAAGAAAGAGGGGTTACTAGTGGGGTACCGCAGGGTTCAGTACTGGGTCCAGTCCTGTTTAATGTCTTTATAAGTGACATTGCAGAGGGACTGGAAGGAAAAGTATGTCTCTTTGCAGATGACACAAAGATCTGCAACAGGGTTCATACATGGGGGGAGTGGAAAGGATGAGAAGGGACTTGGCAGGGTTGGAGGAATGGTCAAATGTATGGCAGCTCAGATTCAATGCAAAGTGGTGCAAAGTAATGCACCTGGGAAACAAAAACCCAGGGGAAGAGTACACAATGGGGAGGGGGGGAGGTATGTACAACAACAAAAATGGAAAGAGACCTTGGGGTAGTCATATCAGACGACCTAAAGGTAAGCAAACAATGTGGGAAGGCAGTAAGGATGGCTGGGATGTATAGGGACAGGCATCACCAGTAGAAAACATAAAGTTGTTACCCCTCTGTACAGACAGTTGGTGAGACCCCATCTGGAGTACTGCGTGCAGTTCTGGAGACCCCATCTCCACAATGACATAGACAGGATGGAGGCAGTCCAGAGGAGGGCAACTAATATGGTGCAGGGTCTGCAACAGAAGCCATATGAAGAGAGACTAAAGGAACTTAATATGTATACCGTTAAGGAAAGGAGGGAGAGGGGGGACATGATAGAAACTTTTAAGTACCTCAAGGGAATCAACAAAGTCCAAGAGGGTAACATCTTTCAGAAAAAGAGGTGTGCAAGAACGAGGGAACACAATTTGAAGATAGAGGGGGGATGGCTCAGGGGCAGGTGGAAGTATTTATTCACAGAGAGGGTGGTGGACGAATGGAACAGCCTTCCTGAGGAGGTAGTGGGGTCAAAAACAGTGGGGGAATTCAAGAATGCATGGGACAGACATAAGGCAATTGTGGTGGGGGTAGGAAGAAGTAGGTTGTTGGTTAGCTAGGATCTGCAGCTTATCCAATAGGTAGGGAAATGGGCAGACTAGGTGGGTCAAGTGGTCCTTATCTGCCATCAAAGTTTATGTTTCTCGGCTGTTATTGCTTAATCAACACCCCAGAGTCAAGAAAATAAAACATTCCTGCTGGAGAGGGATGATGGATAGACCTCCCACTGGCCTGGCACCAAAAGCTTGGCACAAACTGGATCCTGCTTCAGGGGGCAGGTCCTCTCCCACCCCACCATGAGGGGCATATCTTGGGAGAACAGGGCATGTCCCAGAGACGGTGGGGGACTAAGCGGGTGGAGGAAGTGCCATTTAGATCGAAGCAGGCAGGAGAAAGGGAATAAAAAGGAAATGAAAAACTAGAATCCTTGCTGACAAGTGGAAACAGCCCAAGTGCCTTACACAGCTGGGTCCCCATTCAGGCAGAGAGAGAAAGAGAGTGAGAGGTAGAGACAGAGAGAGAGAGAGAGGTGGGGGGGGGAGAGAGAGAGATAGACAGATAGATTGATGGCTAGATGGGGAGCAAGAGACAGTGAAAGAAACCTACACTGAGAGCAACAGAAAGAGTACATACTCAGAAATGATTTTGTGGAAAGGGCTTTGTTTACAGAGAGGGTTAACATGAAGCATGTGGTTTGAAGTTGGGGGGCTGATGGCTTCCATCAACCTCTGTCAGCTTTACTTTACCAAAGTTTCTAATCAAACAGCCAAACTTCAAAAGCAGATTTCTTTTTTTAACGTTTAAATGAAATGGGACAAATGGTGTTTTTTTGCAAGAGTGGTTGTAATGAATTTTCAATGCTGGTGGAAGAGGCTTATAGTATTTATTTTAATTTTACAAATATTACCGCATGATAGCCCAGCTGGGATACAGTATTTCATTTTCAGTGGGGTCCTGTTTTTACCCATTTTTACATTGTATTTATCCAGAATAGCCCAGCTTAGATACAATATCTCATTTTCAGTGGGGTCCTGCTTTACCCATTTTTACAGTGTATTTACCCAGGATAGCCCAGCTGAGATACAGTATCGCATTTTCAGTGGTGTCCTGCTTTTACCCATGTTTACATATATATATATATATATATATATATATATATATATATACACACACATACACACACACACACACACCCAGGAGAGCCCAGCTCAGATGCTATATCTCATTTTCAGTAGGGTCCTGCTTTTACCCATTTTTACAATGTATTTACCCAGGAGAGCACAGCTGAGATGTAGTATCTTATTTTCAGCGGGATCCAGCTTCTACCCATTTTATACTGTATTTACTCCGGATAGCCCAGCGAAGAAGCAATATCTCACATTCAGTAGGGTCCTGCTTTTACCCATTTTTACACTGTATTTACCCAGGATAGCCCAGCTGAGATGCAGTATCTCATTTTCAGTGGAGTTCTGCTTTTACCCATTTTTACAATGTATTTTCCTAGGGCTGCTCTCCTCTCCTGGGGTGGGAAGGCATGTCTGCTAGGCCTCTGACCGCCACCAACTTGCGGCCTGGTGGGCATGCAGGCACAAGCGGTGTTGAAGGGAAGGGCCACGGTTCCATAGTGCACGTGTGCCTCCACAAGCACGTGCTCACATGCCAAGACGGCTGAGGATCTGGAAAAACAAGGAAAATGGCTTTGCAGGCTTCATGAAACCCTGCCCACTTGCCTCTGACCTGCGCTGCCACCCGGAGCTCTGGAGGACTCCATGGGGGACCCCGCTCTGGTGAGAAGCAGGCAAGCTGGGTGCTCACTGGGGGGAGTGAAGACAGGCATGATAGCCCACCCACACAGGCCAAGGGAAAAAGCTTTACTGGGGAAAACAAGCAGCAGACAACAACAAAAAACACAGCCAACTGCATCAACAAACTCGACAGCAGATGTGCAATCATAAAATGTGTTGCTGTTTGTTTTCCATTTTTGGCTATATGTTCCTGACACTGACCGTCTTGCTTCCCCATGGCTGAAATGCCAAAAATCATGGCGTTGTACTTAAAAATGCCAGCAATGATGGCACTGTCATGGAAAATGTCAAAAATCATGGCATTGTCATGGAAAATGTCAAAAATCACGGTCTTGTCATGGAAAACCCTAACAAATTATAGTGCTGTCATGAAAAATGTCAAAAATCATGGTGTTGTCAAGGAAAATACTAACAAATTATAATGTTGTTACAGAAAATGTCAAAAAATCACGGTCTTGTCATGGAAAGCCCTAAAAAATTATGGTGCTGTCATGGAAAATGTCAAAAATCATGGTCTTGTCATGGAAAACCCTAACAAATTATGGTGCTATCATGGAAAATGTCAAAAATCATGGTGTTGTCATGGAAAATGTCAAAAATCATGGTGTTGTCATGAAAAATGTCAAAAATCATGGTCTTGTCATGGAAAACCCTAACAAATTATGGTGCTATCATGGAAAATGTCAAAAATCATGGTGTTGTCATGGAAAATGCCAAAAATCATGGTCTTGTCATGGAAAATCCTAACAAATTATAGTGCTGTCATGAAAAATGTCAAAAATTATGGTGTCATGGAAAATGTCAAAAATCATGGTGTTGTCATGGAAAACCATAACAAATTATAATGTTGTCATAGAAAATGTAAAAAATCACGGTCTTGTCATGGAAAACCCTAACAAATTATGCTGCAGTCATGGAAAATGTCAAAAAGCATGGTCTTGTCATGGAAAACCCTAACAAATTATGGTACTGTCATGGAAAAAGTTAAAAATCATGGTGTTGTCATGGAAAATGTCAAAAATCATGGTGTTGTCAAAGAAAGCCCTAACAAATTATGGTGCTGTCATGAAAAATGTCAAAAATCATGGTGTTGTCAAGGAAAATACTAACAAATTATAATGTCACAGAAAATGTAAAAAATCATGGTCTTGTCGTGGGAAACCCTAACAAATTATGGTGCTGTCATGGAAAATGTCAAAATTCATGGTGTCACGGAAAACCCTAACAAACGATGGTGCTGTCATGGAAAATGCTATGGTGTTTTCATGGAAAATGCCACATAAGATGGCGTTTGCCATGGAAAATGTTAAATTATGATGTCATGGAAAATGTCAAAAATCATAGTGTCATCATGGAAAATACTAACAAATTATGGCGTTATGATGAAAAATGCCCCCCCCCCAAAAAAAAATCATAGTGTTTTCACAGAAAATGCTAAAAAAGATGGTGTTGTCATGGAAAATGCCAAAATGATGGTGATGTCATAGAAAATCCCCCAAATCATGCAATTGTCCTGGAAAGTGTCAAAAAGCATACTGCTGTCATGGAAAATGCCAAATACCATATTCATGACTTGTACGACAAAGGTATAACCTTAGAACCTGTGTCAGTCTCAGCAGGTTGCACACTCTCCTCTGAGGTCAGAAGCTCAGAAAGTTGTGGATTCTAACCCCACACCAGGAACTTGGGGTAAAATCCCAATACTGACACTGTAGTGCAGTATGAGAGGGGTGCTGCACTCCTGAGGTGCCAATTTTTTTGGATGAGATGTTAAACCGAGGTCCTGTATGCCTGTTCTGGTAGTTGTTCAGGCAGATGTTACAGATCCCATGGCACTTCTCAAAAAGAGTTGAGGCACCTGCCCCAGGGTCCTGGCCAAGCGTCCCCATTCACTAAAAATACCACCAACAGCTTAATCTGGTTCGGTTTCAGTTGGTTACCATCTGTATCTCCCCCTCCCCCGGAACAAGGCTAAAAATAGGCAAAACTGTCTAGTCCTCTTCTTTTAGTGAACAAAAACTAACTAACTAAAAGACATTTGGGGATTAAAGCTGTGGAATTATTATTGCTAAGTCATGCCCCCCCCCCCCCGATTCCTCGTGGGTTTCTCTTTCATACCTTAAATCTGCACTTCTGATTCAATGTATTAGTTATACTTGTGTAGCTCTGCTATGAGAGCAATGCTAGCCTCCTCTAAGCCAACATTTTTTAAATGTTTTTATTACTTTTTTTTTTTTTAAGAATTTATTTACCTAGGATAGCCCTGCTGTAATGCAACACCTCGGTTCTAGAGGTGTCCTGCTTCTACCCATTTTTACAGCTGGGTGAACTGGAGCACTGAGAGGTTAAGTGACTTGCCCAAGCAAGTATAGCCTTTAGGTTACAGTAACAGGCTGTGAATCAGCTTGGTACATCCAGCAGACCTGGGTTTGATTCCCACAGTCTCCACTTGTGTACTGTGAGCAAGTCACTTAACCTCCCCTAGTGCTCTCAGGTCGCCCCTGAAAACAGGCACTTGTGCCTAGTGGGCTTAAATAAATTAAAATAGTAGCAAGGTCAGCTCCCAGGGTGGGGGCTGACCAAATGAGCAGACACGAAAGACTGTTAGGCCTATTCTGCTGGCATTTTAGTATGTTAGTATGACTTTAGAGGGGTTTGAACTTGCAATTTCCCAAACCGGGGAGAGTAGCCAGGATTTCACAAAACTAAAGGTCCAAGCATGGGTATGTGCTGTTTGGGACAGGTGAGCATCCGTTGTCAGCCGAGATATTATTTGGTCAAATTTTCCGAATCCAGAGGAAGGCCTAGGCCTTCAGGCTATATGGTAAAGCTACTTTGTAAGACAATACTGTCTCATTATTGCGGACCATTCAAGGACGAAGCACGTTCTCACACCTGGCAGTTAAAATTTTGGAACTCTCTACCTCCAAACCTGCTTAAAGGGGAACAGTCACCACCAAGAGTCCCCACACTGAAGTGTGTGGCTGGTCCCAATGTGCACTATGTGTGCAAAAAAATATTTGGTTTACTTACCGTTTACTGTATTATAGGAAAAGAAAAGGGAAAGGGGAAATTGTTTAACCAGGAAAGGCACATGCAGCCAGAGCTTGTTTCCAGGTGAGATCTGGGAGCACAAGGAAGTTAGCTGACTTGCTCAAGGTCACACATTATTCAAGTGGGGGATGATGGGATTCAAATGTCTAGTACAGTAGATTGTATCAGACTAATTTTGCTTAGTTCTAGGCTGACAATTTCTGTTACTACAAATCCCAGAACCCCATGCAGATGGCATCAGAGCAGTAGGCAGCAGTAAAAAGATTCAATAGACTGCAGTGCATGTTAGAGTTTATATACACTACCGGTCAAAAGTTTTAGAACACCCCCATTTTTCCAGTTTTTATTGAAATTTACGCAGGTTAATGTCTCAATGTACTCTGAAATTAAAGCATAGAACAAATAAACAATTGGAGATAAAAAAGAAATCATAGAATCATTTTGTTTAACAAAATTTAATCTAAATTTTTGACTCATCAAAGTAGCCACCTTTTGCAGATATACTGTAATCTTGAACACACTCGTGGCATTCTTCCTACAATGGACATCAAATATTGTTCGGGAAGTTCTTCCCAACACTGTTGCAGAAGTTCCCACAAATGTGTTGCACTTGTAGGTTGCTTTGCTTTCACCCTTCTGTCCAGTTCATCCCAATCCAGCTCGATGGGATTTAAGTCTGGAGACTGTGCTGGCCATTCCATGATTTGAAGCCTACCGTCTTGTTCTTTTCCTCGAAGGTAGTTCTGACATAGCCTGGAGGTATGTTTTGGGTCATTATCTTGCTGTAGGATGAACCCTGACCAACTAGGCATAGACCAGAGGGTATTGCATGGCGCTGCAAAATGCTGTGGTAGCCCTTTTGGTTCAGGGTGCCAGTCACTCTGTGCTGTTGTCCTGTGAGCCGCCTATCACGCAAGCTGTTGACTCTCAGAAACTTGTCTTCTGATTCTGTTGTGGCTTTGGGTCTGCCAGACCTCTTCCTGTCAGAGTTTCCTCCAGTTTCCAAGTGCCTTTTGATGGTGTAGGAAACTGTACTCACTGACACCTTGGCTTTCTTTGCAATTTCTCTACAGCAGTTTTTGCTAACCTAAACTTTTTTTTTAACCTCTAGCAGTTTACCGCTTACCTTTGTACCATTTCAGGTTATTCACTGGACTTGAATTGCTTAAATTTCAATAAAAACTGGAAAAATGGGGTGTTCTAAAACTTTTGACCGGTAGTATAAGCTCTGATCTTTTGTTTGCTGGTTCCACTGTCCTCCGTGGGCTATGTACAGTCACAGAGGACTGTACTTGGCCCCTGGAGAAAAGCAGACCCAGAAAACATCTGATCAGAGATTATAAAAACTCTAACATGCACTGCAGTCTATTGAATCTCCCCTGCTGCCTACTGCTCTGATGTCAGATGCAAGGCATTCTGGGATTTGTAGTAAAAAAAAAAAAAAAAGATGGCCTAGAACTAAGCAAAATGAGCCCAATATAATTTAGTATACTACAGTAAACAATTAGTAAAACAAAATATTTCTGCACACGACATGCACATTGGGACCAGCCCCACAGCCAATTGTGGGGCCCTCCTCGTTGACTGTTCCCCTTTAACGACAACTCAGAAATCAATTTTAAAACCTGATTGAATCTCACCTGGCTTCTATTCTCATCTGTAATTACCTTAGAGAGCTAGCAGAACCAAAAATAGCAGACAGGAAAATGTTACAAATTTTAAGAAGTACCTATGGTCGGTCATAACTTCTTATTTCTGAAGTATTTTCCTTGTTCTGCTTGCTCACTAGAAAATGTTCTATGTGACAGTATTATGCTGAATGCATGGAGCAGTGCTCTGCCTGGCAGCTGACATATCTAATTCTAGTCTCCTCCACCCCACTACATCACCAGCACTGTGACCTCACTGACTGTGACATCAGAGGTGACTGACCTGGCAGCTACCGAGTGGCTCTTCCTGAGTAGCTGTGATGCCACAATCAGTGAGGTCACAATACTGATGATGTAGTGGAGGAATACAGCTAGATATGTCAGCTGCCAGGCAGAGTGCTGACCCAGAGATCACGTCTACTAACATCGGGCAAAAAAATCTTCTAATGACCCAAAGAGAAAAGAAAAAGCATCTCAGATATAAAAGGCAATAGTTGATCACTTTTAAAAACTAATATTCATTTTAGGTGATATGCTAGCTCTTTAACTTGTCTTCTTTCACATTTGTACATTTTTGTCTTGGTTGCCCTTGAAAATGAATCTCTACTGCTCAGGCTCACCATTACGAAATGAAATGAAAGGTTCCTCAAGTGGTGGTAGGATAGACTATATATATATAACATTTAGAACTAGGACAGTGCAGAACAAATACGAATTGGAAGCAATACACTCTTGACTGGGAACCACAAAAGGTTCTGAGGATCCAAAAGGTTCTAATATGCCATGAAAGGTTCCGATACTTGATTTTGCCATTTGTTTTTTTCACTACACGATATACATGCAGGATATATACTGTATAATAATGTATTCTACCCATGCAAGCATACTTTTAAGGTTGGGATGACTATCTTGTATTGAACCCTTGTCTTTGTCTATGTAATATGTGTTTTATTGTATGTATGTATCTCTATGTGCAGTAAAACAATAACAAGTTTTAAACAAATGAAAAAAGGTTCGGATAGTTATCCAAGCCATATCAGACTTCTCAGAACCCTTTAGTTTAAAAATGTCCCTCCTGGTGCCCCCCCATCTTGCCCCCACCTGGGGGGTAAGCCAGGGCTCCATGAAGGGTTCAGCTGGATGTGTTGGTGGAGGCAGGGATTCGGGTGACAGCACTGGGTAAGAGACGGAGGTAAAAATAGAAAATAAAAGACTTGCAAAGGCTAGAGGTGCTCAAAGGTTTGACACTTGAAATTCAACGCCAGAAAGTCTAACATATAAACATAGAATTTGATGGCAGATAAGGACCGCTTGGCCCACCCAGTCTGCCCATTTCCCTACCTAACGGATAAGCTGCAGATTCTAGTTAATCAACAGCTTACTTCCTCCCTCCCTCCTGCCCCCCACTAGAATTGCCTTATGCCTGTCCCATGCATTCTTGAATTCTCCCACTGTTCCTAACTCCACAACCTCCTCAGGAAGGTGTTCCATGCATCCACAACTCTCTCTGTGAAAAAATACTTTCTAACATTACCTCTGAGCCATACCCCCTCTATCTTCAAATTGTGCCCCCTTATTCTTGCACATCTCTTCTTCTGAAAGATACTACCCTCTGGTACCTTGTTAATTCCCTTGAGATACTTTAAAGTTTCTATCATGTCCCCCCTCTCCCTCCTTTCCTCAAGGGTATATGTATTAAGCTGCTTTAGTCTCTCCTCATATGTCTTCTGGTGCAGATCTTGCACCATTTTGGTTGCCCTCCTCTGAACAGCCTCCACTCTGTCTATGTATTTGCGGAGATGGGGTCTCCAGAACTGTATGCAGTACTCCAGACGGGGTCTCACTGTCTGTAGAGAGGGATAACAACTTCCTAGTGATACATATAGGGAACAACAACCCCAGAACAGGAGTACTGGATTAGGGGGGTAAGGTCTGAGGAAAACAGACCTAGGGGTCATCATCAGTGACTTCCTAAAACAATCAAGGCAGTGTAACAAGGGCTACAGTAAGGCAAACAGGATGCTGGGGTACTGATAGCAGAAGAATGGAGGCATTACTACTTCTCTATAGAGGCCTCACCTGGAGTACTGTGCCCAGTTCTGGAGTTCTCATCTAAGGAAAGATAAGGATAGGCTGGAGACAGTGCATACACAGGACACGGCAAGACGCCACAGATAGTTAAGCCTCCCAGGATGAAACTCAGTTCTGCAATATTCTGCAGCAGAGTTACTGCAGGAAACAGGAAACAAGGCAATGTACAAATACAAGAGACACAGCAGAAACAAATACCAGATATACAGATACAAATACAAGAGACACAGCAGATACAAATACCAGATATACAGATACAAATACAAGAGACACAGCAGATACAAATACCAGATATACAGATATAAATACAAGAGACACAGCAGATACAAATACCAGATATACAGATACAAATACAAGAGACAGCAGATACAAATACCAGATATACAGATACATATACAAGAGACAGAGCTGATACAAATACCAGATATACAGATACAAATATAAGTGACACAGCAGATACAAATACCAGATATACAGATACATATACAAGTGACACTGCAGAAACAAATACCAGATATTCAGATACAAATACAGGAGACACAGCAGATACACATACCAGATATACAGATACAAATACAAGAGACACAACAGATACAAATACAAGAGACACAACAGATACAAATACCAGATATACAGATACAAATACAAGAGACACAGCAGATATAAATACCAGATATAGATACATATACAAGTGACACAGCAGATATAAATACCAGACATACAGATATAGATACATATACAAGTGACACAGCAGATACAAATACCAGATATACAGATACAAATACAAGTGACACAGCAGATACAAATATCAGATACACAAATACAGATACATACATGAGTACAAACAGATACAAATACAAGAGACACAGCAGATACAAATATCAGATACACAAATACAGATGCATACACAAGTACAGATACAAATACAAGACACACAGCAGATACAAATATCAGATATGCATATACAAGTGACACAGCAGATACAAATACCATATATACAGATACATATACAAGTGACACAGCAGATACAAATACCAGATATACAGCTACAAATAGAATTGAGCAAGTGCAGTCGTTCAAATACCTAGGGTTATCCCTGGACTCAAATCTCTCCTCTGGGGCGCACACAGACAATGTTGCCAAATCAACAAATATATGCCTAGGCCTACTTTACTGACATAGACAACACCTTACTGCAGAAGCACTGAAGATCGCCATCCAGAGCTCGGTGGTCTCCATCATTGATTACGGTCTTATAATCTATGGCTCTGCCTCTGCCACTGCCCTGAGACGAATTTCAACATCACTTAACAAGGCCTGCAGGCTTATCTCTGGTGCTCATCGTCTCACTCATACATGTGACCTGTATACCCAATCTGTCTGGCTTCAACATTCAAATCGAATAAAATACCAAATTGCATTATGGCAAAGAAAGTAACCATGGGCCTCACTCTGCCGGGAGTCCAAGCACTGCTTAGTTCTAGACTAAAGCCACATAACACCAGGGGCTCTGAATACTAGCTCCTTCAGGTTCCCCGCCGTCGCACCTCTCAGGGCCAAAGATCCTTTGCCTTTCAGAGCCCCTAGCTGGTTAAATGCGCTCAATCCTGACATCTCCTCCACTACCACCCTTGGCTCATTCAAACATAAACTACACCTCCACCTTATTAACTCCAGCTATTGTTTGTGAATGCTGCCTATAATCTCCTCAGCCCTCTCATTTTTGTTCCCTCCAACTATCACCTACCACATCTCCACCCCCTCCTTTTCCTCTTATGTTACTTTTTTATTTCTTCTTTCTTTTCACCACTCCTGACTCTCCCCCCCTTCACCCCCCACCTATTCTGAGCCCTCAGTGATCTTTCCCTTTTTGTTGACTAGTTTCAGCCTGCTCCCAGTTGATGACCATGCCCTTTGGCTACAATTTCTGCCCTCTCCAACTTCGCTCCTCAGGTTTATCTTCATCTTACACCCTTCCTCCTATGTATCCCTCTGTTACTCTGTGTTCCCATGTATACATTCTACTTATTCTAGCTATTGTATTGATCTACCATTGTAACCTAATATGCTGACCTATTTATTGTTTTGTTCCTATTTCTGTAACTTGAATTGCATTTGTTCTCTGACGTGGAACCTTTGTAAAAGAGCCTGGCTCAAAGGTACTTGTAATCCAAGTTGTAATAAAGTAATAATAAAAAAAAAGACACAGCAGATACAAATACCAGCTCTACAGATACAAATACACAGATACAAATGACACATCAGATACATATACAAATACCAGATATACAGATACAAATACAAATATCAGGTACACAAATACAAATACAGATACAAATACAAGTGGCACAGCAGATACAAATATCAGATACACAAATATAGATACATACACAAGTACAAACAGATATAAATACCAGATATACAGATACAAATACACAGATACAGATACAAAAGACACAGCAGATACATATACAAATACCAGATATACAGATACAAATACAAGAGACACAGCAGATACAAATACCAAATATACAGATACAAATACAAAAGACACAGCAGATACATATACAAATACCAGATATACAGATACAAATACAAGTGACACAGCAGATACAAATACCAGATATACAGATACAAATACATATACAAATACAAGTGGCACAACAGATACAAATATCAGATACACAAATACAGATACAAATACAAGTGGCACAGCAGATACAATATCAGATACACAAATACAGATACATACACAAGTACAAACAGATACAAATACAAGGCAAGGCAATTTTATTTATAAGGTGCCCAATCCCAGAGGCTCCGGGCACCGCAAATAACTAAAATATGCAGCAATAAATTAAAACACATAATGAAACATCATTAAAACCATGAACAAATTGAAATTCTACAATAATATAAAAAGAGAAAAATTCCAGAGAGCAAAAACTTCAATGAACTGGTCATAATAAAGATGACATCAGCTATCAAAGGCCAGACTGAAGCGGTGAGTCTTTAGCCTCCCCTTAAACACCTCAATCGAGGGAGCTTCCTGGACAGCAGATAAAAGCAAGCTTCACAGGGTCGGCCCAGACACACTAAAAGCACGATCTCCCAAGGTCTTCAGTCGAACCCTGGGAATGTCCAGGAGGCCCCTCGAGGAGGAACTGAGGAAGTGAGCAGAGGACACTGGTGTAAGGAGCTTAGACAGGTAACCAGGACCCAGCCTGTATACAGCCTTAAAGGTGAGAAGACCCACCTTGAAAAGGACCCTCCAAGTGACAAGAGACGCGGAAGATACAAATACCAAATACAAGTACAAATACAGATACCAGATACACACATACACATGCACATGGGATGCACAATGGCCTGACTCAGAATATGCCATTTTTAGATTTAAAAAAAATTGTCCGGATGCATGTCTTTCCATCATTTGACTATGCAGATGTTTTATATGACTGTGCCACAAATGATAGGCTATGAAAGCTTGGATGTCCTATACAAATGCCTTGCAAAACAGATTCTTAAATGCTCTAAAGACACTCACCACTGTGACCTTCATCCTAGGCTAGGGTGGATTTTCTTGTCCTATGGAAGGAAGTTATGTAAGTTCTTGGTAGGACACGAGAGTGTAATGGGCCAAGTACCAGAATCCCTGAGAAACAGACTGCCTCCTAGGCAAATCAGTTCCTTTTTGAGGAATTTGAGTTTACGGGACATGGTGGTTACAAGAACAAAAACCCAAAGGTCTATGTACTTTTTTAGTCCGTATGCACCCATCCCGTGGAATCAACTCCCAGTTTAATTTTGATCATTAGACTTAAAACCCTTCTACAGTTACAGTTTTAAAACACTGTTTTTTTGAATTCCAATTCAGCACAGAGAGGTTGCTGGTATAATGCACTTTTGTTTTTTACAGATACTGGTCACCAGTATAAATGAGCTATGCACAGTGGTTACAACCCTAAATAAATAAAATGAAATGAAATTTTTCATCATGAGTGAGGGGGCAAGACCAAAACTCATAAGTGGCAGAACCACGAATGAGTTGTGAAATTCCTACCCCCCCCCCCCCAAATCAATGATGATATATTCTGTGTGAGGCCATTTGGTGTCCAATTTATACAATGTATTTTAAATTGTAAAGCTTTCAGATTAGTTCTTTTAATGAAGAATAAACTGTTTCTGTTTGATTTCACTGCTCTGTTTTGAGGACAGCAGAGCTCATGCTGATGTCATCAGGTATTGTTCAAACTGCTCTCCCATTGGTTAAGGGCTCCTTTGTGACCAGCCTAAAGTGATGATAGATTGCAATGACCCACCTAGAAAGATGATAAATGATTTATCATCATTTTCGGTCTTCAGGCCTTAGAAATAAATCCTTTATCTGTAATGTTTCATTCTCAACTACACTATAAAAATACATACAAGCAAATAAAAATACAAATACTTATACAAATACGACACAAGCAGATACAGATGCTAGACACAATACATGCTGTATGACACAAATATAGATACAAATATGAACACGAGAGACACAAATACAAATATAATACCAGAGACAAAGACACAGATACAAACACAAGAAACACACATACAGATGCACATATAAACACCAGAGACAAAGATACAAACGCCAAAGACAAAGATACAAACACAAGAGACACAGGTACAGATACAGATACCAGAGACAAAGACACCCCTCTACTACCAGCCAATGTGATTGCTTCTCCTAACTGGTCAACCTCTACACTCACTCCTGACATTGTGTGGCCCTAAACTCCCTCTGGCTAATTATCTTTGTCCTCCACTTTCCTCCCTCCCACCTTACCCCTCCCTCATCCACACCCTCCCATCTTTTAGCACTTCAGACTTCTGTCCCCTCTGCCTTGCACTTCTCATACCAACCACCCCACAGACAATGGCCCTTCAGCCTGCCCACTCCTGGCTCCCACCCACCCCTACTGCTTGCTCATCTGGCCTTACTATCCTTTCGCTGCCTCTCTGCTTGAAATACGGTATTTTGTTTTTTGAGACTCTGTATTAATGTTTACCTTTGTTTGCATGTTAACCTTCCATCCTTTGATGTGGAACCTTTGTAAACAAGCAGTTCTTGCTCAAAGGTATTTTTATTTATTTTTTTTTATTTTGTATTTTAGTCTTTGGTAACCGGGTAAAGCCCACTAGGCACACGTGCCTGTTTTCAGGGGCGACCTGGGAGCACTGGGCGGTTAAGTGACTTGCTCAGAGTCACACAGTATGCAAGTGGAGGTTGTGAGAATCAAACTCAGGTCTGGTCTGCTGGATGTATCAAACTTGTTCACACCTCGTTCCTCTAACCTCTAGGCTATACTTAGTTTAATAAATAAATAAATAAAAAGATACAGATACAAACACAAGAAACACAAATACAGATACAGTTACAGCTACAGATACACATATAAACACCAGCGACAAAGATACAAATGCCAAATATAAACACCAGAGACACACATTCAAATACAAATGCCAGAGACAAAGATACAGATACAAACACAAGAAACACAGATAGATACAAACACAAGAAACTCAGGTACAGATACAGATATAGATACTGGAGACACAGATACAAATAAAGATACAAATACAGTATCAAAGACACAAATACAAATAAAGATTTGAGAAACACAGATACAGAGACACACATACAAATGCAAAAAACATACCAGAGACACAGATACAAATACAAAAATACTGAAACTAATACCTGAAATACAATACAAAATACCAGAGACACATGTACAGACACCAATATCAGAGAAACAGATAGACACAAATACCACAGATATATCTATATATACAAATACCAGAGACACAAACACAGACTCTAGAGACACAGATACAGATACAAACACAAATATACAGATACAATACCAGAGACACAGATATATATACACTAACCCGGATATTCAGACTGCGCCAGGCTGTGGCGCAAGCCTGGGCACAGCGCAACTTGGCTGCGCAGGGGCATTGACAGAGTGATATTCAACGGAGCTGCACCATGCCACAGCATCGTTGAATATCGCACCCTGGCCACCAGCAGTGCACGTGGTGCAGTGGCACTGCACCAGCGCAAGTGGCCAGAGTGGCGCGGGGGATGCGCTAGCACAAGTTCCGTTGTGCTAGGCGCAAAACCGCGATATTCAAAAGTGCACATGCAAATGGGGCCATAATGCACGCAAGGTGCAAATGGGGCCATTTGCATGTCATTATGGCCCCATTTGCATGCAGGTGCGCTGATCCCTGGCAACTTACGCCTTGCGCCCTGCTAGGCTGCAGTCGTGGGGGACCGATGCCCCCTGCACAGCGCAGCAAAGCACCCCACTGCCCGATCGTGGGCATCTGTTAAAATAACAATCGTCCAATATCCCTGGTGGTCCAGTGGACCACTCGCAGCCCGATCGCGGGCTGAAGTATAAAATAATACACATCCTATATCCCTGGTGGTCCAGTGAACCGCTTGCAGCCCGATCGCGGGCATCTGTTAAAATAACAATCGTCAATATCCCTGGTGGTCCAGTGGACGCTTACGCATGTCGCAGGCATATGTAGGACATAATGCCAAAAATAACCCTGGGCGGATTAGCGGTGCCCCCTTCCCACCGCCCGAGCCCCGCCCGCTCCCGGTCAGCGGCGGCGACGCTCCCCCGTTCGCCACGCCGACTGACACCATCACGGTAGGGCTGTACACCTATTGATCCACAGCATGGGCCAATGGGCGTGCAGCCCGTGTCATACTCAGTCCAGATATGTGAAATGGATCCATTCACATATCTGGACTGTGTAGTACGCTACAGGTGCTGCACGTTCATTGGCTCATGCTGTGGACCAATGGGCATACAGCCCTACGTCGGTGTCAGTCGGCGGGCGGCGAGCAGGTGGGGAGCTGCCGCCGCCACTGACCGGGGAGCGGGTGGTGGGGCCCCAGTGGGCGGGTGGGGAGGGGTACCGCTAGTCCACCAGGGTTATTTTGGTGGCATTATGTCCTACATATGCCTGCGATTGGGCTGCAAGCGGTCCACTGGACCACCAGGGATACTGGATGGTTTCATTTCAACAGATGCCTGCGATCGTGGTGCAAGTGGTCCGCTGGACCACCAGGGATATAGGACATGGTTTATTTTATATTTAAGCCCGCGATCGGGCTGCAAGTGGTCCACTGGACCACCAGGGATATTGGACGTTACTATTCTTCTAGGTATGCCTGCGATCAGGCATGGGGGGTGCCACCACGAAGGTGCAGCCGGAGCTCGGGTGGCCACCCACAGGTGGCAGCTGACGTGTTGCGCCCTGCAATATGGCAGCTCACCTGTGGGTGGCCAGCCGTTGTTCCTTTTTTTTTTTTGGCTCAACTGTGTGCAGCGCAAGTAGGGGTTGCGCATGCATGGGCTCAGCACATCCCAGGCTGAATATCGGCATGTGCGGAGTATGCATGGGCACAGCCCCCTACCTGCGCCACATACATTACTGATGCGCTCCAGCGCATCAGGATTTGTGCCAGGCACAATCCCCATTTGAATATCGCGCCGTGGTGCAACCCTTCTGAATATCCAGACCACTGTATACAAATACCAGAGACACAAAAAAAAAAAACCACCACTCCCCCCAGATACTTCCCATCTGCGAGTGCTTCTCTGATGCACTGAGGCTCCATAAAGGTCTCAGTGGTGATCCCGGTTATGGGAACACCAGCCAAAAATGGATGCAAGCTCCCTGGTTGGGGGTGAGCCTCACCTGCCAGCTCCACAAAATACAGGGGGCATGAAATGTAGATTAAAAAAAATAACTTTCTAACCCTTTCCCCACATTGGAACTTTTGTTCTGGATCTCAACAGTGCCCCCCCCCCACAGGACTGCTTTTTTTTGCCCCTTCTTGCAGAGCAGCCCCAAGTCAGCCTGATAACACCCAAACCCCATGCTGTCCTCTCTGCCACTTGTCTCCATCTGCCTCTTAAGACGGACATACGACTCTGTGTGGGGCATGTGGTGGCAGGGCGTACAGTCCAACAGGACAGGCAAGTCCCGGCAGTGGGGGTGGGCAGTCGGCATCGTGAGGCCCAAGGCAATGGCATCATACTGTGGTTCTATGGGACTGAACCAGTTTCTTTCCCTCCCCTGGAGGATCTGAGGGGGTCTGGGTGAGCGGTGAAAATGTGCACACTCAGCATGCTCTACGTACTCAGAGCCGTCAACGCTTCCTCTTCCCTTGCTCCAGCCCCAGCTGTAGCTGCCACCTGTGATCACCCAGGCAGTGGCAGAGCAGTGATTATTCCCTCCCTCCCTCCCCAGAGGAGGTGAGTGTCCTGTGGGACGTGCTAGCCTTTCCCTCCCAGTTATCCCCAGATGTTCTGTGTTCTTTCTTGAACTCAGGTCATCAGCATCTTTAGCAGCAGCTCATGATGCTGGGCTGATGTGCTGGCATAGAACTGCTTTTAACAGTTCTACCATGGGGGGGGGCACTGGTCCTTGCAGCCATGGGTGTAGATACCAACAAGCCACTGACCATAGCCAAGGCCTCTGGCATTATGCAGTTCAGTGGCCATGGAATGTTTTGCAGAACTTATATAGTGCCACAGAATATATGAAGTGCCTTTCCATAGTGCCTGGGACTGGTCCCGTCCACTCCTTGTTTATCTTGAAACCTGTCCTCTATCCGCAGCATGTGATGTCACTGATTACATCACATATTTCAGCCAATGACAGGACTGCAGTGTGCCACAGAAATTAATAATTTATGCCGCAGGAATAAAAAAACACTACTGCAGAAGCCTAGGCATCCTGCTGCAGAAATCGGGACTAAAGTGCCGTGGAGAACGAGGGGCCCTGACATAGAAATCAGGACTGAAGTGCCATGGAGAACTAGGGGCCCTGTCACAGAAATCAGGACTGAAGTGCCATGGAGAATTAGGGGCCCTGCCACAGAAATCAGGACTGAAGTGCCGTGGAGAATGAGGGACCCTGCCACAGAAATCAGGACTGAAGTGCCATGGAGAACTAGGGGCCCTGCCACAGACATCAGGACTGAAGTGCCATGGAGAACTAGGGGCCCTGCCACAGACATCAGGACTGAAGTGCTGTAGGGAACTAGGGCCTTGCTGCAGAAATCAGGACTGAAGTGCCGTGGAGAACTAGGCACTCTGCCGCAGAAATCAGGACTGAAGTGCCGTAGAGAACTAGGCACCCTGCTTCAGAAGTCAGGACAGAAGTGCCATACAGAACTAGGTGCCCTGCCGCTGAAATCAGGACTGAAGTGCCTTGGAGAACTAGGACCCTGTCGCAGAAATCAGGACTAAAGTGCTACAGAGAACAAGGTACCCTGAGCATAGCTTAGCAGATCCTTAGCATGGCTGCCCCACTGCTTTCCCTGTGCCATTTCAATACCCACTCTGATGACACAGGTAAAGCAATTTGAAAAAACAAGGTGGCTACTAGATGGTTGAGCCAAGCTCCGGACATATAAATAAATACTAGAAAACAAAAAAGCCATGCTAAGGCTCTCACTGGGGAATAAAAAAGACCATGTTTGACCATCTGATTCAACGCTTTATTAAAAATACACACTGGCAGCAGTAGCAGCACATCCAAAAATGGCAAACATTTTCGAGCTGAAAGCCGTGCTCTTCCTCAACGTTTGGCATTTTTTGGTGTGCTGGTATTACTACCAGTATGTGTTTTTAATAAAGCACTGAATCAGATGGCCAAATGTGGTCTTTTTTATTCTCCAATGAGTGCCTTAGCACGTATTTTTTTCTTTTCTAGTATGATACGAGGAAAGCCTTATGAGCTTGTTGTATGGAGCACAATGGGGTGCAGTTTTTTTTTTTTTTATTTTGTGCCCCCCCAACACTGCCCCCCCCCCCCAAGAACCTACTGGCACTGCTCTCAGGCTCCCACCTATCTGCACCTGCCAGCCTCAGCTTACCCTTGGGCTGGGTATGGGGTGAAAGGGATATTCCCCTGAGTATGTATGGTGTCAGGCAGCAGGTGATGTGTGTGGGGGAAGGGGGGGCAGTTATACTGAGGTTCCAGGAAGCCAGAACCAGGGTCACTGAAAGATGCCTGGAAACATGCCAGCGCATGAGGGGGACCAATTAATCTGTGCACACGTTGCATCAATAGCTCGGGACCCTGGCCAGCATCTTGGTCCTCCCACTTGGCGCCCTCATTCTCACAGCCACATGCAATCACACAGGTGGCAGAATCATAGCAATGATGGTGGCTTTCCCTTCCCGGGGGACAGTGCCATCTGGGACACCTGAGTCTCCTCCACCCCTTCCCTTGGCCCATGTCGACCCATGTTCATTCCCAAACCTGGCTCGCCAATGTCACGAGTGGTAGTCCCATCACTGCGCTGATAGGCCAGTTCTACACTGCGCAGTTTTTAACAGTGGCACAAAACTGGCTGTCCTGACAACTTTGCACCACAAATTAGGGGCTGTCTACAAGGGATGTGCTCTTTAAAAATGAGGGTGCTAGCCAGCCCACCAGCGCAAAGGTAGCACTACCACTTGTGACACCAGTGATACGGGTTCAGGAGTGAACTTAGGGCATTGGAGGGTCAGCCTGGGAAACGAGGATTGAGTGTCCAAGGGACTGCTCTCCAGGAAGGGGGTGATGCAGTGGCTGGTGCATGCCTGGCCCCTGGCAGTGGTTAGGGGGAAGGACATCAGAAGCCACAACGCGAGGGGGAGGAGCAGTGGCTGTTGGGTTGTCACATGCAAAAGTATGTGTGACATCACCGTAGATGTCCCTGTATGCACGGTTACTGGGGGAGGGACAGGAAAAGAGGAAATCATCCTGGTTGTCAGGATGAGCATCGCCCTCTGCAGGCCCCGCACCAGGGACACAGGCCCCACCTGAACTGGATCCTTGTCTGGCAGGTCAAGAGGATGTCTAATCACCCCACCACGATGGGGGAATTGGGATGGATATGTCCTGGAGAAGCAGGATGACGGGGCTGCAGGGGGGCTAGTGTCAGGGAGGCCAGCCAGGACAGGGGTGCATAAACAGAACACAAAAACAATAAAAATAAATTAATATGAGGGGGTCAGACACTGGAGATGCCAGTGACCTGGGTTCAAGAATGAGCACGGGTCATCGGGGGGACAGCCAGGGGAGGAGTAGGATCTAACATCCCAGAGGATGCTCTCCTCCTCAGTGCAATAATCCCACCTGGGTCACCCAGGGTGGCAGTGCAGCAGGGTGCCAAGAGGATGGGGAGATGCTGGCCGGGGAACCATAGTACATGCATGGCTCAAATGCTCATCCATGTCCACTGGTCCCCCTCACGCGCTGGCTTCTTCCAGTGGATCATGGAGAAAATGGAAAGTGTCCTTGGAGCCAGCTTCTGGTATACTCAAGGTTGACCCCTCCCCCCACACCTCCCCTCACTGTATCTCCTGATGCTGTGTGCAGTTAGGGATATACCCCCTTCCACCCCATATCCCACCCAGTGGCTAGCTGTGGCTCTGTGAAGGACAGCAAGCAAAGGTAGGTAGTGGTTGGGGAGGTGCCAGAGTATTCCAGGAGGAGTCTGAGCCAGAGACGGAGGGGTCAGAAAATACAAATGGCCAAACAAATGTGGTTGCCAGTCTGCACATCCCCTATTATTTTGTGTTTTGTTCACAGAGAAAGGATGGCTAGAGAATATTCTCTATTTTCAGCTTCATCCGGGGGAAGGGGGTACAGATGTAAACCAACTGAAACTGAATCAGATTCGGCTGTTGGTGGTATTCTAGAGAATGGGACAAATTTTGCCCCGACACCAGAACGTTCCCCTGAACAACCTCTATCTTCCTCCTCCTTCCTCTACCCTCAGTTCTGCCTTTATTACATCACAAGCACTTTTGCATATTACATTGTTTATCACATTATATATCACATTGTATATTTACAAGTATTAGCACCATATGTGCTCATGTTTTCCTACAACTTGCTGTAAATTCATACGTACTCCCTGTAATTTGTTTTTCTGTTTCTCTGCTTCTGCACCTGGGCCGTGCCTGAAAGAGGTACTTACTACCAGTGCACTCACCTGGTAAACAAGGTTAAATAAATAAATAAAACCACCAGAAGACATGGACAGTACCTTGGTTTAACATCTCATCTGAAGGATGAAACAACCCAAAAGTGCAGCATCCCTTTACCCAAAAATACAGCATCCCCTTACTACTGCACTCAGATACTAGGGTTAATGGTATGAGCTCTGTTCTGGTGTGGGACTAGAACCCAGGACCTTGTGACCCAGAGGTGGATGTGCCACTAACTGAGCCACAATAACACCAAACGATGTACTTGAGAGGAGGCACTCTGTGTCTGACCCTGAATCTGGAACTCTTCTACTAGCTGCAAGCCTCGCTGCAAACTGTCCAGTGAGCCTTGGTATGCAAGACATTACTTAAAATAAAAATGAACTGAATTTTCCAAAGACTGTCGGCAATATGCTTTAATCATTTTTTCTACACGGTGAATTGCTTTTCCAGGTCTCTGGATGCAACGCTAAGCATGACACCGATGCCACGTCAAACTGGCACAATCACACAAGCAAAATTTCAAGAGGAATAAAGTGGACTTTTAAGTTTTCATCTTCTCTCTCTCTCTCTCTCCCCACCACCTTCTCTCCCTCTCTCTTCCCCATAAATTTTCCCCCTCGTTCCATTCTTCCTTCTCTCTCTACCACTCTCTAATTCCATCTCCCTTCCCACCCTCTCTCTCTCTCGCTCCTGTCTCTATGTCTCACCTCTCTGTGTCTCGTTTCTCCCCTTCCCTTTCTCCTTCTCTCTCTCTCTCTCTCACTGTTTTCCTCCTCTTCCTCTCCTCTTCTCTCTCCCTCTCTGTCAATCTCCTTTTCCTTCTCTTCTCTCTCCCTTTTACCTCTCTCTTTCTCTCTCCCTCTCTCCCTGTCACCTCGGTCTCACTCTCACTCCCTCCTTTCCTTTGTCCTTCACTCTCTCTATCTGTTTCTCAGTCACTCCTTCCCTCTCCCTAGCTTCCACCCTCCCTCCCCTGGCTGTGTGTTTAAGGTTAATGACACGCTTTTGGAACAGGAGTATTTCATAATTGAAATATGTTTTACCCCCAAGGGATCTCAGCAACATTTGGTTTCACTTTTATGGTGGACTGAAATCCTACAGCGGTGCATCCCTCAAGGGAAAACATACTTCAGCTATGAAGTCGTCCCACCAGGAACTTTTTCTTGCTGCTGTTTTTAACTGTTTCCGTGACTCACTGCGCCCACATGTGAGGAACGGAGAACAAGCTGGAATAGGTAAGGCGGGTTAGCAACATGAGAGTCGGAAGTAGTAGCGGATGTCGATGAAGGGGCCAGTTAACCCACACGGTGATGGATTTGGTGATGGTGAAAGGTAAAGGACCAAAAGCACAGGAGATGAAAGCCCTATGTTAAGCCAGAGAGACAGGTACAGTGCATGTAGGTACAAAGCAGTTTCGACCACACTGTGTTGGTCAACTGGTGGAGACAGGTGAGGGACTGACAGCAGTGGAGAATGAAGCCAAATGTTCATCCACAGGTAGCGACATGGAAAGTGTGTGCAACTACAGGGAAGGCTTCCCTACATTGTGATGTACAGCATATACTGTTGGGCAAAATGAGGGACTGGCAGCCCTGGAGACTGCAGGCCTCTGTTTATCCACAAGCCTATACTAAAAAGCGCTGCCCAGCCTAAGCATGGATCACTCCGGTATTATTACACAGAATCAGCTGTAGGAGTGGGAACTGGTGAGGTACTGACATCACACAGAGTACCAATACTCCCAGAGAGTGGCACTGCCCAGCCTGAGTATGGAGTCCTACAGTACTATAAAATAAAATCAGCTGTTGGAATGGGAGTTGGGGGGGGGGTACTGGCATCATGCAGAATGCCCAGACTCCCTGACAGTGGCACTGCCCAGCCTGAGTACGGAGCGCGCCTATATTCTAAAATAAAATCATAGGTAGGAATGGGAGCTGGTGAGGTACTGACATCACAGAGAGTACCCAGATTCCCTGACAGTTGCACTGCTCAGCTGCAGTACGGACTGGTCCATAGGAATGGACGCTGGTGAGGTAATGACATCATACTGAGAGTGCCCAGATGTTGCTGCAAATGGCACTATACCACCGGAGTATGGAGTGCTTCTATACTACAGTATCAGATCCTGGCTGGTATCATGTCAGAAGCCAATGGCATCATTTTTCACTAAATCCTCCTTCCTAGCTGACCCCCCACGGCCCTCAAAATGCTTTCTTTTACAAGGTGCCCTCACCACTGACTCTGATCCTTGATGTCAGTGGGGAACGGACAACACCCTTAAAATCCAGGCTAGTTTGATCACTCCCACCTGCAAAGCACGTGATCATTTTGACTGCAAACATCATCTGACTAAAGAGGAGATTAGACAGAAAACCTGGAAGGATGGGGTGACTGATTAGTCACAGTCTACTTAGCATCATCAAAGACTCTGATCACTGCAGCCCTAATGGTTCTTGTGGCATACGATGGTATATCTATATCTATATATATATATATATATATATATATATATATATATATATACACACACACATACACATACACATACACACACACATATATTCTCTGTAAAAACTTTGTTAATGCACCTTTAGGGTTCCTTATGATTATACTTTCTCAAAAAGTAAGGAAATTCTCTGCAAAAAACTTTGTTAAAGGGAAACTGGGGGGCCCCAGGATCAACCAGATAGAATTTAAAATTAAAAATGACACAGTAAGTAAAAAAAAATTGTATATTTATTAAACTGCTAATCTGGCCCTGTTTCACATGGAGGTGGGACCCGTCAGGAGATGGACGTTTCCCTTTAATGGACCATTAGGGTTCCAGTATCAAAAGCAGGGAAACTACATCTTAGGTTCTCAACCCAAAGACCCCACCCCCACCCTCAGTTTCCAACCCTAACACCCCACCCCCACCCTGCCTGCAGGAACAGGTGTGAGAGGTGCATCTTGGGTTGTGAATCCTAATGCTCATCCCATTCCAAGAGTAAGGAAGCTAAGATGAGTATGGAATAAGAGAATGCGGTGAGCATTAGGGTTCGCAACCCCAAGGCACAACCCTCACACCTGTTCCTGCATGCACGGTGGGGTGGGGTGTTACGGATGAAAACCAAGGGTGGGGCTGAGGTCTTTCGGTTGGGAACCTTAAGATGTCATTTACCTACTTTTGACACTGGAAACCTAATAGTCCATTAATAAAATTTTTGCAGAGAATTCCCTACTTTTTGAGAAAGTATAATCATAAGGAACCCTAATGGTATATTAACAGAGTTTTTTTTGCAGAGAATCTCCTTAATTTCTTTAAAAAAAAAATTATCGTATCTATTTTCACACCTTGGCTGCCTGAGCTGCTCCCCAACAGGGACATCCAGCCGCTGACTGCCTCTACCATGGACACCCAGACTCCTGCAGCTTCCCCCCACAGTGGGGCTGCAGAGAGCCCCCTACTCCCCATGGAACACGGATCCTGGCTGGTGTTGTGGCAAAACTGCAGACGGCCATCAAGCTGCTTGCTTCAAGTGCCATTTTCCCTGGTTTTTTGTCCCCATTAGTGCATGCTCAGACAGTGCCTCCAGCCTCCACTGGGGGCCACTGCTGAGTGATGCATTCCCTGATTCCACCCCCGGAGAGGAGAGCAGTCCTCCGGACGCTCAATCCTCTCTGCCCTCTGCTGACCCCCAGTGCCAGAGTCCGTTCCTGAACCCGGGTCGCCGGCGTGGGTCGAGGTTAGGCGCCAGCACCTCAGCCCTCTACACCACTGGGCCAACCAAGAATCTCCTTTATTTTTGAGAAAATATAATCAAAGGCTTATTTACTTGTGGAGTGCAGGGCCCTCTGGGCCGTGTGCTCCCAACCCTCCATAATTTTTTCAAGAGATTGTAATTGTATCCTTATTTCATGCTCCCATTACTCCATACTCCTCTGTATATTTGTGTGTGGGAGTGCAGGGCCCTCTTGGCCCTGCACTGCTATCCATGCATCAGTCCCTAGTAGTATCTGTATTTCTTTTTGAGGATGCAGTGCCCTATCCATGCATTACTCCTTAATAGTATTTGTATTTGTGTGTCAGAATGCAGGGCCCTCTGGGCCCTACTCTCCCATCCATGCATCAGTAATTAGTAGTATTCATACCCTAAGTCACAAACGTCTTTCTAACACTACTTAAAACAGCTATCTCTAACCCTAACTTTGCAACAAGTAATATTTAATGAGGGGCACACATGACAGAAAATATACCTCAGCACCCTGAATAATGTCAGATATATGTTCCCCATTAACTCCAACAGACACATAACCTAACCCTTACCTAATTCCAGAACAAGTCTTTTTTAATGAGGGCACACATAACAGAAGGTGTACCTCAGCACCCTGAACAATATCAGATATGTCCCCCCTTAACTCCAACAGACATAACCTAACCCACACCCAAACACAAACCCTAATGCTAACTCTGAAACAAGTAATATTTAATGGAGGGGCACACACGACAGAACGTGTACCTCGGCACCCTGAACAATATGTGCCCACAATTAACTCCAACAGATACATAACCTAACCCTAAGCTAACTCCAGAACAAGTTATATTTAATGGGGGGCACACACAAGAGAAGGTGTACCTCAGCACCCTGAACAATATCAGATATTTGCCCCCCGTTAACTCCAACAGATATATAACCCTAACCTGCACGAATGCAAAAATTCCAATAGAATAACATTAGAACTTTCACTGGTCATAGCTCACTCAATATAACTGTAACACTATATATGAAATGAAATATCTGACTGAGTACTACTACATTAATATCTCATACCAAGAACAGCCATCACAGGTTACCCACAGCACCCTGATATTTTCACCAAAAGTAAACATGTAGCCAAATGCAGAATTCAAGGCTGATCTTCCCCAAGTTTCAGACAACTCCCTTGAAAACTGACTAAGTTATGCCCTAAAACCCCTAATCAGATTTTTACCCATAATTCTTAAATCACTGGAAGTTAAGTGTAAACCTACATTTATGTTACCTTTTGAGCTGAGTCCCATAGACTGGGGGGTCAAAGCCCTCTCCTACCCTTTCCTACATGTACACATTTCCCTTAACTATAACAGTAACCCTAACCCTAATTCATAAACTACCGGGAGATAAGTGTCAGTCAACATATATGCTACTCTGTGCATCAAGCTGCACAAGCTAGAGGGGGGCAAGTCCCCCTCCTAAGCTTTCCTGAATGTACACACTTCCCTTCATCCTCCATAATTTAAGACATTGTAATTGCATCTTTATTTCCCTGTGGGAGTGCAGGTCCCTGTGCTCCCAGCACTCCATGTGCCCCTGCATATTTGTGTGTAGGTGCGCAGGGCACTCTGGGCCCTGCACTGCTATCCATCCATCAATCCCTAGTAGTATCTGTATTTGTGTGTGGGAGGGCCGGGGGTCCTGTGCTCCCATCCATGTATCAGTACTTCATAGTATCTGTATTTCTGTGTGGGAGCACAGGGCACTCGGGTCCTGTGCTCACATGCATGAAGTGACAAAGAAACGCTTGTGAACACCTCACATTACAATATTATCTTACGGGAAATTAAGCAAAATGTAAAGCCGCAGAACTCCAGAGCAAAGTAATATATTTTCACCAAACAGCTCATCTGTGAGGCAAGCCCTCAGCACCTTGAAAATTTCAGAGCAAAATTGCAAACCGTTTTTTAACACTATAGTGACAAAGAAACTGCTCTGTAAACCTCCCAGTACAATGTTATCCTATGGGAAATCAACCAAAATTCAAATCCACAGAACTCCAAGCCAAAGTAATATATTTTCACAAGACCAGCAAAAGGCAGATCTGTGGCGCAAGCTCTTTCTACCCTGAAAATTTCAGTCCAAACTGTTTCTTTGCTATGAGGTGACAAAGAAACCGCTATATAACATTTATTTTTTCACAAATTGTGATGAAGCATCCTGTTTTGCAATCAAGAATCCTGTTTCACAATCAAGAATCCTGTTTTGTGAAACAAGAATCCTGTTTTGTAAAACAAGAATCCTGTTTCGTGATCAAGAAATCCTATTTCATACGACACATCTAACTTTTCCCATAGGAAATAATGGCAAACTTTGAAATTTAGTAACTTTTGAATGGATTAATATTCTTTCACCAAACCTTCAAAAGGCACATCTGTGACCCAAGACCTATATACCCTAAGAGTTTCAAACCAAACCCCCAAGCCATTTTTGCACAGCAGTGTGACAAAGAATTGGACAAACATAGTAATTTACACATTTTTTTGAGACACCATATCTCCACACCTGCACATCCAACTGGAACAAAGCTTGCTAATTCAACAGAGCATTGGTCCCTGATGGTGCATGCCAAATTTCATCCAAATCGCTTGAATGGTTGCAAAGTTAATAAAACACAAAGGTTTCAGTTTAACATAGAAATGAAGAAAGACGTCAGCAAAAAACTGTGATTTACACATATTGTGACTAAATCTGCACACCCACACATCCTACTGGGAAAAAAAAACTCCCATATCAAGAGATCATTGGTTCCTAATGAGGCATGCAAAATTTCATGTACATCGTCTGAACGGTTGCTAAGTTATTAAAGCACAATATATTCAGTTTAACATAGAAGTGAAGAAAGATTTTGACAAAATTGTGATTTACACATTTTGGGACTCTATGTCTCCATGCTGTTACATCCAACTGGAACAAAACTTGCCACTTCACAAGATCACTGCCTGCCTCATGATGGGTTTGCTAAATTTCATGCATATCACCTGAATAGTTGCAAAGTTATTAAAGCACAAAATATTAAGTTTAACATGGAAGTGAAGAAAGAACTTGACAAAAAAACGGTGATGTACACAGTTTGTGATTCCATATCTCCAGACCCTCATACCCAACTAGAATGAAACTTGCCTCATAAAGAGACCTTTAGTCTCCAAGGGTGCGTGCTAAACTTCATGTGAATTGCAAGTATGGCTGCAAAGTTATTAAAGTGCAAAATGCAAAAGAATCCTATTTTCGCAAAACAGAAACTTGCACGGCACATCTTTTTCCCATAGGAAACAATGGGAAAGTTTGAGATTTAATAACATTTGAATGGATTAATATTTTTTCACCAAACCTTCAAAAGGTACATCTGTGACCCAAGACCTATATACCCTGAAAATTTCAGACCAAAACCCCAAGCGTTTTGCGCCGCAGCATGACAAAGAATTTGACAAAAAGTGGTAATTTTCACATTTTGTTGACACTACGTATCTCCACACCCACACAATCAACCACAATGAAACTTGCCACATCAAGAGTTCATTGGTCCTTGAAAGTGCATGCAACATTTCGTGTGAATCGGTCACATGGTTGCGAGGTTATTAAAGTTCAAAATTTGGGGTTTAACATAGAAGTGACTGTTGAACCCTAATATACAGGCACAACCGCGCTTGTATAATAAATATTATATTTATCTATATATATATATATATATATATATATATATATATACACACACACACACACACACAATAGGTGTGGGTATACATTTACAAAGGTAACCATTGATATCGCTGACCTAACATTCAAGGTAAAAATATATCACCTGTTAAGTACCAAGATCTCGCCTATTATATACGTTGCAATTGACCAAATGACATCACCTATTGTATACGTCACAGCTGACCAACTGACATTGAGCAAAAGCCATCAGAGCACACTACATTACTTCATTACAATACTACAGTGGCAGCCACTGCTTCACAGGTTCTTCAGAGGCATTCTGTTCACAGAAATGAGCAAAAAAAAAACAGTGAAAGCTTTTGATGCAACCCCTCCACAATTTCAGGTGCTCTCTTCTGGACTGCCTCCATCCTGTCTATGTCTTTTTGAGGTGCGGCCTCTAGTGGTTGAAGACTGCACTTCACCATTCATGAGGTCAGAGGTCAAATACAACTCAAGAAGATATTTCTGATACCTTACACTGGCTCATCTCATATCCTCCATATATACAAAAGATGTGGGTATATATTTATGAAGATAATCAGTGATATCTTTGAAATAACATTCAAGATATCACCTATTAGATATATCACAAGTGACCTATTGATAATTGGCCAATACTAACAGCGCACACCATATTACCTCAGTACAGTACTACCTTGACAACCATTACTTCACACCTTCTTCAATGGCATTCTGTTCATAGAAACAAGCACGAAACCAGTGAATGGAAAAGAAAACCACCTGTTTACAGCTTTATCGGGTCCTGATGCATACATCAAATATGAAATAAGCTAATGTACAAAATCAGAACTGTCTTATTTCATTGTACTTAACCTCTTATGACCTTACTGATGGTTTCACCACGCATGAGGTCAAAGGTCAAATACAATCCAAGAAGATTAGTTCATCCCAAGTTGGTAGGTAGGTAGATAGACAGACAGACAGGCAGATAGAATAGACAGACAGACATATAGATGCTGTCAGATAGATAGATGCTGACTGTCTGTAGATAGACAGACAGACAAACCGACAGACAGATATAAAGAGAGAGACAGAGATCTTGACATTTTTATAGAAACAGCAGATTTCAAAACTATAACTAGTAAACTGATGTATAAATTTGAATACGCAATGGTCTGACCAGAAATATGCAGTTTATCAGTACTTGTGATGGGGCAAGACTTTCATATTTTAAAGGCATACTACACTCAAAATTTGCAAAACAAAATGTGCAGAATGTTTTGATGTGTGTGTAGTCCTAGAGTGTCCTTCCCTTTGCTTGCTATTAGGGTTTTTTTTTCTAAATGTGCCTGCCAGTTTATGTGCCCTGGTGATCTCTATGTTCAAGTTTTGTATTGCTCTTCTTTTTCCTACAATGCCTCCTGTCTCGTGACAGTGATGCTTCCAGGACAACTGATTCAGCAAGTACCGGTTTAGAATCAATTTTACAGCAGTAGAGCTGTGATTTTAAGTAACATTCTTTATTCACTAAAGGCTACATTTACAGTTAAGCAAACATCTGAGAGATAACTGAGTGGGATAATCTGTAAGGAAACAGCTAGAGTCTTCATTGAGTATAGCATGGATGACCTGGGGCGATTTGTGTGCTTTATATAGCTGTGCATATGAACTGAAAAGCTTTAAAAACAAAACATTTACTCTTGCTAGCTAGACCTAAACACAACATAGAAAACCAAAAATGCTGTATTAGAATGAGTTATTTATTTGAGGCCAGAATATCAGGCTCCTAACAGCAGATTGCTGTTACAGCAGCTTTAGGAGGCACTGTAGGAAAAAGAAGACCAATAAAAAATCTGACCTCTAAAGCAGTAGGTAAGGCTAGGGGGATGTTAGGGTGTATTAGTAGGGGTATCACAAGTCGGAAGCAGGAGGTAATAATCGCTCTTTACAAGACACTGGTTAGGCCCCATCTGGAGCACTGCGTGAAGTACTGGAGGCCACACCTTCACAAGGACATTAACCAAATTGAGGCAGTCCAGAGAAGGGCAACCAAAATGGTGCAGGGACTGCAACAGAAGACTATGAGGACAGATTAACAGAGCTCAATATGTATACCCTAGAGCAAAGGAGGGAGAGAGGTGATATGATCGAAACATTTAAACACCTTAAGGGCATTAACAAGGTGAAAGAGTCTAACATATTTCAATATAAGAAAAATAGCAGGACAAGAGGACACAGCATGAGATTAGAGGGAGGCTGATTAAGGGGTAATGTGAGGAAGTTCTTTTTCACAGAAATGGTGGTGGATGCATGGAATGGCCTACCTCAGGAAATGGTAGCTATGAATACAGTGCAGGACTTTAAACAGGCATGGAATTGGCATAAGGGAGCAATACAGATGAGTATGAATAGACAGGCCATTGACAGAACAAAGGCAGAGGGCACATTCATAAGGCAGAAAAAGAAATGGGCAGACTGGATGGACCTTGTGGTCCTTATCTGCCGTCAACTTCTATGTTTCTATCCCCCAAGGGGCCAAAAAACAGTAGTCAAATTTAGAAAAAAAAACTTGTAACAGCAAACAACAGGGAGGACAACCGAGGACTACTGACACAGATCAAAGCACCGTGCCCAACGTATGTTTTTGCAGATTAAGTTGCAGAGATCACTGGTTAGGACATACCTGGAGTACTGCATGCAGTACTGGCACTCATACCTGAAGAGGGACATTAAGTTACTGGAGGGGGTGCTGCGCAGGGCAACAAAGATGGTCCAGGGACTAGGGGATATACCCTACATGAGCAGGGAGTTGAACATGTAATCACTGGAGGAGAGGAGAGACGGGGATATGATTGAAAACTTCACGTACATAAAGGGAATAAACAAGACAGGCATGGAGGGACTATTCAAGGTAAAGGGGGTAGGGACACTTGAGGTCACAATCTCAGACTGGAGGAGGGAAATGAGAAGACATTTTTTTAAGGAGAGAGTGGTGTCTGGGTGGAATGCATTGCCTGCGGAAGTGGTATCCTGTAGAACAGTGGACTGCTTCAAAAAGGGATGGGATATGGCAAGAGGGAGACAGGGGAGGGAGGGAGGGAGGGAAGCTGCAGTATAAGAGTTGCTAGTTGCACACTTGAGCAGACTCGATAGACCATAAGGTCTTTATCTGTTGGCAAATGTGTATGTTCGTATATATACACTACAAAAGAACCCCAGAGTGAATGCCCTGAGGTATGGGTTATCCCGGCAGAGGATACTGGCCATATAGCCAAGTTTTAAAGGAAACACAATTGCATGTACCCCAATAATGCAAAGCATCATGGGAAACATATGCACATCCCCTTGAGGAATTTGGACATGCTCCAATTTAAGCAGAATTACATGGTGCCAGAAGGCCTCACAGTGCAATCAGCAAAGGCTAAGAACAGCAGGCAGACACATACATGTATTTCATACTCATCTGGACTCATCAGTGTGCCATATCTGTGTCTTAGCCCAGCAAGAGGGAGCCAGCCTCCCCTTATGGGGGATGTTATTTATTTGGATCATGGGGACCCCAAAATAGAGAATGAAAAGAACTACAAAAGAACCCCAGAGCAAATGCCCTGAGGCAAAGGCTATCACGGAGGATATTGGCCATACAGCCAAGTTTTCAAGGAAACACAATTGCACATACCCCAATAATGCAAAGCATCATGGGAAACATATGCAAATCCTCATGAGAGAATTTGGACTGGCTCTACTTTAAGCAGAACTGCATGGTGCTGGAAGGCCTCATAGTGCAATCAAAACCCCAAAATAGAGAAGGAAAAGAACTACAAAAGAACCCCAGAGCAGTTCAGAGTAGTTCTTTTCCTTCTCTATTTTGGGGTCCTGATGACCCAAATAAATAACACCCCCTTTAAATGTACAAAAAAAGTGCTAAAGCAGTCTCAGAATTGGGTAAAACAGTTATCATACAAGTCAGGAAATAAGGGGCAATCTAAAGTAGAACAAAGCAAAAAGAAGTTGAAAACTATCACCACTATCATGCACTGCCGTTGACAAGGGCAGGGATTCTCAAAACCGTCTCCTCCATGCACTGAAAAAAAAGGCATGTACTGTTATGGAAATAAAAAAATAAACTTTAAAACTTGCAGCACACATTTCTGTAATCAGTGAAACTAACAATACCTCCTCTTTCAAGAGCTGCTGGGTGAAATAAAAAAAAAAATCTAGGTGAAAAAATGACATTTTTATATTTGGTTTCTGTCAGTGCTATCCTTTTGCATATTATCTACAGCTGTAACACTGCTATTTTCTGTTCGTATTATTGGCTATACACTGTAGTGACTGTAACCTGTACTTCCCAGTTAAAAACAGAAAATTATAAAGAAATAAAATTCATTATCATACTCTTGTCATGAAACTGTGCTAATTTTATACAATTTCATGAACTAACACACAGTGTTTTTAAAATAGGCAGTTTTAATATGACTGCTGTATTTGTTACTTTTTCAAGACTGCTATGTTGTTTCACAATATATGCATTGTGATTGTGTGTTTATAAATGGTACTGTGATGTTGTTTGTATCTTGTCAAAACTATTCAATAAAAATTATTAACGACAAAAAAGAAACTGTGCCTTTGTTTAACTCACATTTCTTAAAAATGCGCAGATTCACACAAAAAAGGTGCTATTTGGCGAAATTACGCAATTTTAAGAACTCACTTTTTAAAAAATGTGTAACTTGGAGAAATGTGGCACAATCTGATTAAGAACGCGTTGTCAAAATTACACCAGACTTTGGCACCATGTCACAAAAACTGCACAAATGCCAAATCCGCAATTCTACTGAATGTAACAAGCATAATACAAATGTTGCTTCAATGCCTCTTCAAAAACCTTGAGAAACATAACATTTAGACTTGGTTCACCTTGCATTTCATTTACCTCGTATAGATTTCTCCTCCCTCATCTACTGCTAAAGAAATTTGCACAAAACCCAATTTTTATCCCCTAGAGTTCAACTGTCAGTACCAGTGTACACACACCCCGGGCTAACAGGTCTCTAGTGTATTGCTATGCCAGCTGTTATGTTCAGTAGTGATGTATGGTTTTGTTGTACTTTCCAGGCGTGACTTACTGTCCTGTAATCACACTTTAATTCATACCAAGATATGTGCCTGCATTTGAACTCTTAAGCCTCTGTTGAGACATCATAGTCTGTTGCCATGGGAATAACAGTGATGTCACCAGCAGAATATTATGACATCAGGTTGGGGAATAAGCAATAGGAAAGGATGAACTCTCAAAAAACACCAATCCAGTTTTCATGCATATAACCTCAATAATAATAATAAAAAGGTAGAGAAGAAATAAACAGCTAAAGAAAAATAAGCGCACTAGCTGAACTAAATTTAAAGCAGCAGTGTAATGAAAAATATTTTTCCAAAAATCTAGTTTCAGCCACAATTTATAAAAATATACCATACCTTACAAATCAACTTTTCTAGGTACCTCCTATGCTGCATAACAAGAGTTTTTTGACTTCTTATTTATTTTTGTATTTATTTTTCGTTCTTCAACACTGTTGTAATGTATTGTTTTGTACCAGTGCAATTTTGTACTTGTTTGTAATGTAATGATATGTACCTGCTCATTTTTTTTTCTTGTAACTGATGCTGAACCTACAAATGAGCATCCGCTCACAGGTGCTCTCCAAGATATCAATAAAAAAACCAAAAAAGTAGCCCTTACCAGGTCAACAATATTTCTTTTTTAACATTAAATATTTTGTTGAAAGTTTAAAACTACCAACACGCAACACAATACAGGGAAAAAATAGATATAACAGGGAAAAACTTCAAAAACATCAAACTATGTAAGGTCTACAATACTTCTAAGCCAAATGTGGCAGCCATCTTTTTTTCTTAGAAAAAAAAACTAAATTAAAACACTTATGAAATACTCAGACGTTGGTGGAACTAGAGAATTTTACCACCAAATAAAACTAGAAGATACCTGAAATCTTTCATAGTAAAAAGAGGTGGGGTCCAGTTTCATTGTACTGCTGCATTAAATGTGTGCACATTGCACTCCTCGCAAATAAAAATGGAATTGCCAAGGTAACATAGCTCACCTTTCGGTAACACGTTATCTAAAGGATAGCTATGGCTCGCACATCAAGATACACCATGTGATCTTTGCACTCTATGTTGCACACGTCATATAAATATGTTTATAAAATGGGTAAGATAAAAATCAGTAAAAATACTGCCTCCTGATTGGATGAAACACACCACATGACCATACATTATCCCACAGTGACCACCGCCTGTACTTTTCTGTTTTTCACCCCCCCGCTTCCAGTTTGGGTAATTTTATAAGATAGCTGATCCACTAGAGAATGTGTGGTTGTACTCTGATATATGAACACCTTTCGTGGTTCAACACACTCAGCCTGCGGCCTCATGCCTCACAATGCACACCAAGGCATGTGGATACATCACAGCACAACCACAGAAACATAGAATTTGATGGCAGATAAGGACAGATAGGCCCATCCAGTCTGCCTTTTCCCTACTTACTAAAAAGCTGCAGATAGAAATATAGAAATTGTTGGCAGAGAAGGATTGCTAGGCCCATCCAGTCTACCTACCCATAGGCCCTATACACTGTATGTGGCCACTGACCCTATGTAATCAATGGCTTTTCATCACTCCCTTCCCCCTCAAGCTTCCCTTGTGCCTGTCCCAGACATGCTTAAACCCCTCCACTGTGCTTGCCCCCACTACCTCCTGTGGCAGGCTAATCCAAGCGTCGACTACCCAGTGTAGAAAAACTTCCTCACATTACCTCTTAATCTAGCCCCTTCCAATTTCATATTTTGCCCCCTTGTTCTAGCACTTTTTCTACATTGGAAAAGGTCCCCCATGTGCACCTTGTTTATGCCTGAGTTACTTGAAAGTTTCAATCATGTCCCCCCACTGTCTCCTCTCCTTCAGTGGGTACATATTGAGGTCCTTTAGTCTCTCCTCATATGTTTTGTGGTGCAAGCCCTGCACCATCTTTGTTGCCCTTCTCTGGACAGTCTCCACCTTATCTATGTCCTTGTGCAGGTGTGGCCTCCAGAACTGCACGCAGTACTCCAGGTGAGGCCTTACCAATGTTTTATACAATGGCATCACCACCTCCCGCCTCCTGCTAGTGATACCCCTGCCTATGTACCCCAGCATGCCACTGACCCTCCCTGCCACTTTTGTGCACTGCTTTCATATCTTAAGGTCATCAGAGATGATAACCCCTAGGTCTCTTTCCTCTGTGGAGACAGTCAGCCCCCCCAACCAGTAGCACTCCCCAGGGCTCCCTCTACCCAAGTGCATTATTTTGCACTGAACCTCAGTTGCCACTCCAACCATCTTTCAAGTTTCTCCAGGTCCCTCTTCATTTTCTGCACCCCTTCTGGAGTATCCACCCTTTTGCAGATCTTGGTGTCATCAGTAAACAGGCAGAAATTTTCCTTCAAGCCCCTCTGCAATGTCACAAATGAAGACATTGAATAGGACTGGTCCTAGTACTGATCCCTGTGATACCCCACTGATCACCCCCCAGATTGTACCCCATTTACCACCATCCTCTGTCTCCTGTCTGTTAACCAGTTCCTAACCTAGTTCACCACCTTGTCTCCCATGCCCAGACTACCCATCTTGTTAATCAGCCTTCTATGTGGGACGGTGTTGGAAGGCTTTGCTGAAATCTAGGTAGGTGACGTCTACCTCCCCTTCCCGATTTATTTTCCTAGTCACCCAATCAAAAAAATCTATTAGATTCATTTGACATGACCTTCCTGCTGTGAATCCATGTTGCCTCAGATCCTGAGCACCGCTGGATTCCAGATGTGCCACCATCCTTTCTTTCAGCAGTGTCTCCATGATCTTTCCCACCACTGAGGTGAGGCTGACTGGCCTGTCATTCCCCACCTTCTCCCTACTGCCACTTTTGTGCAGTGGGACTACATGTGCCCTCCTCCAGTCCTCTGGAATGACACCCGTGTTGAGTGACTCTGTGAACAGGGCAGCCAGAGGCGCTGCTACTTCCCTTCACAGCTCCTTTAATATCCTTGGGTGAATGCCGTCTGGCCCCATGGCCTTATCCACCTTCAGTTTTGTGAGTTCTTCCAGAACTCTCTCCACTGTGAATGGACTGGTGTCCACTCTCCCCCATTGCCTCTGCAACCCAACTGTGGTCCTTGACCCTCGCACCTCCTTAGTGAATACTGAGCAGAAGTATTTGTTCAGTATTTCTGCCTTGTCTAGATGCCCCTCCTTACACTCTCCCTCCTCCCCTTTTAGCCTCACAATCCCTCCCCCCTGGTTTTTCTTCTGTCGCTGATGTACCTATAGAATATCTTGTCCCCTGTTTTCACAGACCAGGCTAAACCCTCCTGTGTATGTGCCTTGGCTTTCCTAACAGCCTTCCCTGCCTCTCTGAGACATTCATTATACACCTCCCTGTCCTCCTCCCTTTGGGTGCCCTTACACTTCCTGAAACTTGCTCTTTTAGCCCTTACTTTGTCTCCCACCTTTTTAGAAAACCATAGTGGTTTCTTTCTCCTTTTCCCTTTGGCCACTATCCTAATGCATTGGTTAGTTACCTCCAGAGTGGCTCCTTTTAGTCTCCCCCCACTGTTCCTCCACCCTCTCCATTACCTCTACCTTCTCCAGGGCCACTTTTAAACATCTACCCATTTCACTGAAATCTGCCCTCATGAAATCTAATAATTGTGTGGCTTAACTGAGTCCCTGTCTCCATGTCAAACCACACCATGTGGTGGTTGCTGGACCCCAGCTGCCCATCCACCTGGATTCTTTTGACTCTGTTCCCATTGGTCCATACCAGGTCTACAATCTATTTGTCCCTGGTTGGCTCATGTACCAGCTGTCTGAGTCCAGCTCCCTGCAGGGATTCCAGGATAGCCATGCGTCTGGCTGAAGCAGCTGCCTGGGTGGTCCAATCCACATCTGGCATATTGAAATCTCCCATCAAGAGGATTTCGCCTTTAGCTGCCATGTCGTGAATTTCTTCCACTAGTACCATGTCCACTTCCTCCCTCTGTGCTGGAGGTCTGTAGATCACCCCTGTATGTACTGCTGTGCCATTTCCTGATTCAAGGGTGACCCACATTGCCTCGGCCTCCCCCTGCCTTCCCTGTACTTTTGTAGCCTTTATGCCTTCTCTGATGTACAGGGCCACCCCCACCTCCCTTTTTACATTCCTTGTCCCTTCTGAACAGTGTATAGACTGGTACATTGACATCCCAGCTGCGAGTAGCAGAATACTGTGCCTCTGTTATCTTTGGCTTTACCTCCCCTTTTGTATCGACAGGGTTCCCCTATGACTATCCCATGCAGTTTTTAATTCCCCCACCATCTTTGCCCCACCACCTCTGCTGGGAGGCTGTTCCATGCCTCCACCACCCTTTCTGTGAATAAATATTTTCTCATGTTGCTCCTTAGTCTACCCCTTCCAATCTCATACCATGCCCTCTCGTTCTAGAGTAACTTTTTTTTTTTTTTTAAAGATGCTACCCTCCTGTACCTTATCAGGCCCTTATTTATGCAATAAGGCACAACAGGGTGTGGGTTATTGGGGATTTACCCATGCCTTGTGTGGTGTATCACAAGCGGCAGCCAAATGACTTAACCACACAAGAAGTGGGTAAATCATCCAATAACTCACACCCTGGAGTGCCTTATTGCGATTATACAATGGTCCCATGTGTAAAATAAATTTAAAATGTGTTCATGTTTTTTATAAATGCCATTTCTCAGCTGTGGGTTATGCAGGCTTTACCCACAGTCATGTGACATGTTTTGACCAATGACATGGATAGGACTTTGTTCCCCATAGAAGTGATTACTAGTTATTTCCCCTGCATGAGCAATTGCGATCACAACTAACAGCACCCACCCAAATGTATTATGTGACATAAGCAGTAGGTAACTGTGGTGTACGAGGGTGCATGCCATTGAGGGGAGCTTATGAGGTCATTTCTGCCATTTGCCCTTTGACCTTGTGGTTACTTACCTCATAAGCACTATTCAATTATATATTTCAGCAATAAGGCATGAAATGGTGTGGATTATTGGGAGATTCTCCCACTCCTCGTGTGGTGTGTCGCGAGGCGCAACCATGTGACTTAACCACATGAGATGTGGGTAATCTTCTGCAATGCCTTTTGTCATTTCACTACAAATTCCTTTCCTTGTATGCACCACTCCTCCCTCTACTCCTCCCTATCTCTCCTCCCCTACCTTCACATTGCCAGTCACACTGTGCCACCTTTATCCTTTATTGCCAGCTACTGGTTTGGTTCCCTTCCCTCCTACTCCTCTTCACTCCTACCTCCAGTGTCCCCTGCTCCATGTTCTCTCTGCGCCAGGGACCATCAAAGCTTCTCCACTCCTCATCCCTGTTACTTTGCTGGGCAATCAGTCTTCACTTATCAACTTCTACCACTGTAGAACCTGCCCCTTCTTTCCTCCGCCATTCCACCTCCCCAGCCTCTCTCACAGGCACCAGATGAAACTCCTCCCCCCTCCCACCTGTAACTGCTTCCTGCAGGTGGCCCTCCCTGGTGGCACTTGTGGCACATGGGGTAGGCACACCCTGGTCTAACAAGTCTCTCGTGTATTGCTAGGCCAGCTGTTATGCTCAGTAGTGACATACGTTTCTGTTGCACTTTATAGGCATGACCTGCTGCCCGGTAACCACACAACAGAGTAATTACCCTGTAGTTAAATGTCTGTTGCATGCAACTACATTGCAGTTGCAATGCAGCTACAGTGTAATTACACTGTGACTACAATGTAGTTAGCTGTCACTTAATAGTTAACTGTCACTTAAAATAAAGTGTAACCACAGCTTTCTGAGCCACTATGCTGGGAATCGAACCCCAGTCGCACACTGTAATATACTCTGTAGGGAGTCCCTCAGCTGGTTGAGTCAACCACACTGGGAACAGCTTCCTACTACTGTGAGCTCTGAAGCCAGACAACTGAGTGATGGAGTCACGGTGCTGTCTATAAAAACTGCAATCTCTCACTGCAGGAGGCTCTGAAGCTTGCCACCTTTTCTTTTATTCACTGGTAGCTAGGTAAGGCAATAGGCTCAATGTCGGTTTTCAGGGGCAACCCAGGAGCACCTGGGAGGTTAACTAACTTGCTCAGGGTCACACAGTGTGGAAGCAGAAATTGTGGGAATCAAACCCAGGTCTGCTGGAGGCACCAAGCACATTCACAGCTTGTTACTCTAATCTCTAGGTGATACTGCCAGCCCACCATCTGTAGCTTGTTAAGTCACCATGCTGAGCACTGAACTGTGGACTCCCACTGCTGTGGGCTCTGAAGCCAGCCATCTAGCTTTTTGGGACCTGGCATGGGGAAATTGAACTGCGATGGCTCTGGCTGCGCCAATGCCCCAGCAGCATCGAATTGCGCCAATACGCAGGCAGCCCGAGGTCAGGCATGATCCTGGGTCACTGCACTGGAAGGCAGACCAGGCTGAGGTAGTCATTGTGTGGCAGCATGCCTCAGCCAGGAATGGTCAGCGGTGAGATCCAGTGCACAGCGACCCCATCAGCTGAATCTGGGAGCTTGCTCCTGCCACAGGGGACATGCTGTGTGCATTCAAAACTGGCAGAGACTGCGCTCACATCAGGGGAAGTGGCAGGGACTAGAAAACCGGAAGAAAACCATGGTCGTCTATATCATGGCCTGGGACTTTATTCCCCTGGGTCTTAGTGCCTGCTGGCATGGGAGCCTCCTCCATGCAAAGCACTGCCTCAGGGAGTGGCCCACACTCTGGGGGAATGGGCAAAGCCGTAGGGGTAAACCGGTGGGTGCAGGGTGTCAGAGGGGGACCAGGGAGCAAGCCTGAACAGGGTACCAGGGACCAGGGTATATCCCTGACTAAGACGTACATGGACGAAAAAGAAAGCTCTCTAGAAACAACCAAGAAATGCGGCCTCTCTCTGCAGCAGACCCTGGAGCTGACCACTGGGAATCGAACCATGATCTGCAACAGGATCAGTCACCTAACTTTCTGACTCAGTAGTCTGTCCCTACTGAAGCTTTGGGGTGCAAAAGGGAAATGGTAATGTCTCTTTAAAAATAATAAATTGAACAAGCATACACAATTTGTATTACATATGTATGGTTCTATTGAAAACACTCTGCGGCAGAGGAGAAGCCTTTTTTATATTAACCTGTAACGCTAGACTTTCTGCGCCTTAAATTCCAGAGCGACTTATCTGTGTACACTGCTAGAGGGCTAAACTTCTCTCTCTCTCTCTCTCTCTCACTCTATCTTGCTCTCTCTCTCTCTCTCTCAGACACATACAAACACACACTCTCTCTCTCCGCCTCAGCTGTCACTTTAATCCATGGAACGGCTTAACTCTACTTTAAGACTGCATGCGTTATTTAAAAAAGATCTACTCCTCATAACCCAAGTGTGACACAATGATTCCCAGAGAAAACCAACAACCTCTCCCCCACCCACACTTCCCTGCTGTATCTCCTGCTTGTGCAAAAATGACAGACTGATATTTCGGATCGAGGTAGAGCAAAAGAGTAAGCAACCGAGAGAAAGACATGCTTTGTGGTCCTTAACCCATTAAGACTCATATTTTTAACTTTGTTTATTTTCTTTCTCTTGTCGCAGGGATGTACCCCATATCATGCCCATTCAGCCCCCCAAGTATTCTCCCAGTCTGCCTGCACAGGAAGGCCTGTGATTTAGCTCTCACAGTGGGGCTCCACCGGGGGGGGGGAACGGGACAGACCGGTTCCACCTTTTGAACCCACAACGAGCTGGCCTGCATGTCATTCGGGGCGGGGGGGACTGAGGTTGCATCTGCGACATCACGCTTCTCACGGAGGAAGGGGCCTTCCTTGTTGAGAGCCCTGGTGGGAGCAGACATGCAATGATGTCAGCACACTTCAGGGATGCTCCCGTCCCCATCATGCAGCCGTCCGTCATCCCACCAATCCTGTGCCTCAGTTCTGGTCCCAGGTGTGCTCAACCCTTAGCTGTCATGAGGGGTCAGTGTATATCGGGTACCAGCACCCTCCCCCACCCCAGAGAAGAAGAGCAGTCCTTGGGATGCTCATCCTTCTCCCTGCAGCCGGCCCTCCGATGTCCCGAGTTTGCTCCTGAACACTGGACGTTGACGTCGGAAGCAGTAGCGCTACCACTGCTCGGCAGGCCGGCTGACCCAGCAATATTAAAGGTTTACAAGACTTGCTATAAATTCCCTGTGCTGCTCTCCTCCTTGTCCTCGCTACGTCCCACTGTACTCAGATGGCACATATACAAATCCTGTGCCACACTCCTCAGATATGTTCCCTCCTTCTTGTAAGTAGTGACTCAGATAGAACACATTACTCCCCTATGCTTCACTCCTCAGATGTGTTCTCTTCTTTTTGTAAGTTGTGGCTCAGTCACATTAATTCCGTGCGACACTCCTCAGAGGTACTCCCTCCTTCTCATAAGCAGTGGCTCAGGCAGAACACATTAACTCACTGTGCCACGCTCCTCAGAGATATACAAAATCACATATACCCCTAATGCAAAGCATCATGGGATACATATGCAAATCACTGTGAAATTTTAGGCTGGTTCAGCTTTAAGCAAGAATGCATGGTGCCGAAGGTCCTCTCACATAATCTGCAAAGAATGCAAACAGAAAACACAGACATGTGTTTCATCCTACCCAGGACTCATCACTGTGCCTCATCTGTATCATATCCCAGGGGAAATGAACCAGAGCCCTAAGTTGGCCTTACGGGTTTGGGTCATGGTGAGCCACAAAAAACAAGCTAAAAGACAAAGAATCTCAATGCAGAATCACCGAGGCAAGGGTTACCCCCAAACGGCATAAAGCCAGGTTTCAAATAAATACAAAATCACACATACCCCCATAATGCAAAGCATCATGGGATGTACATGCAAATCGCCATGAAATTTTAGGTTGGTTCAACTTTAAACAAGAATGCATGGTGCCAAAGTGCCTCACACACAGTCTCATACTCCTCAGAGATGTTGCCTTCCTATGTTGTAAATAGTAGCTCAGACAGAACACATCAATTCTCTATGCTACACTCCTCAGAGGTGTTCCCTCCCTATGCTGTAAGCACTGGCTCACACATAAAACATTAATTCCCTGTTCTACACTCCTCAGAGGTGTTTCTTCCATATGTTGTAAGCAGGGCATCAGACAGAACATTTTAGTTCCCAGTGCTACACTCCCAAAGAGGAGTTCCCTCCTTATGTTGTAATCCGTGGCTCAGACAGAACACATTAATTCCCTGCGCTACTCTCCACAGAGGTGTTTTTATTTTATTTATTTTTTTTCTATTTATTTCCATTTTACCAGGAAGGTGGACTGGATCGACAGGATCCATTTCCAGCCACACCTGGGAGGAAAGGTACAACACGAGGAGTGTCACAATGCATACAGGTGGAAGTAAAAGAACCCAGGGCACTCTTCGCAAAGAGTAGCGGACATTCCCAGTGTCCTGGCCAACATCTCCCTTCCCATAAACCAGTTCATGCAATTGTCCAGGCTGTGTGCGGGTGATGATGTGCGATATGGCTGCCACTACATATTCAGTCACTTCACTACCAGTCTAGCATTGCTTGTAAAGCACTTTGGGACACACTGTGTATGAAAAGCACTATATAAATGTGGATTCTTCTTCTTCTTCTACAGCAACAATAAAATCATGACAAGAAATCATTATATACACATGTACGAAATATCTACATGTACCAAAGTGAACATTCCAGAGGAAAAAATCTAGATTAACTGGTATTTACACAGCAGCATGTGGAAGAGGCCTGCTAAGTTTCGTTTAAAAATAGAATACTTTACAGATATATCAATACCCTGTTGAACTAATTTATTTAACACTGTAAGATCATAACAAGATAAAGATATTTCGGCTATTCTGGTTTGTGTACATTTTTCTCTGAACCACAGTAATGAACCTTTTTCACAGTGATGTACTTTTGGTACTTAGAATCAAATTTTTTTTTTTGTAAACATCCCATTACATCTGTTGTAAATACTTTTTAAGCAAAGCTCACAATCTTTTGACATGTTCTATCCCACGGCGCTAGGACTCCTGCACGTGCATATGACTCGCAGAGGTGAGTACACTTGGAAATTTTAGCAACAATGTTATTGAATAGAGATGTTCCCTCCCTATGTTGGAAGCAGTGACTCAGACAGAACACATACATTTTCTGTGCTACTCTCCTTAGAGGTGCTCCCTTCTTATGTTGTTGGATGGTGTTTCCTCAGACAGCCCACATCAATGAATTGTGCTACCCTTCTGAGAAGTGTTCCCCCATATGCTGTTCCTGGTAAATACTAACATACTAAAATGCCAGCAGAATAGGCCTAACGGTCTCTCGAGTCTGCCCGATTTTCAGCACCCGCACTGAGGGCCGATTTTGATGTCCCACCTCCCCCTTGGGTTATACTGTCCTCAGTCCCAGATGTTCCACCTGTATTGGGCTGGTCAGAATTACCCTTCCCCTGTACCTGTCCCATCCCCTCTTAAACCCATCCACAGTCTCCATCTCTACCAGCTCCCTGGGCAGTGCATTCCATGGCTCTACCACCCTTTCAGTGGAATAACATCTCCTCCTCTCCCCTCTGAACCTGCTCCCTTCCAACTTACACCCGTGACCTCTTGTTGCCCCACCCTCCTTCCTTTGGAGCACCCTGACTGGGCCTCCTTTATTGATCCCTTTCATGTACTTAAAGATCTCTATCCTGTCTCCCCTGTCCCTCCTCTCCTCCAGGGTGTACATGTCGAGCTCCTTGAGCCTCTCCACATAGGTCTTCTCCCCCAGGCCCCAGATCATTTTGGTTACCCTCCTTTGGACCCTCTCTAGGAGTGTAATGTCCTTCTTTAAATGTGGTCTCCAAAATTGTACACAATACTCAAGGTGTGGCCTAACCAAGCAGTTGTACAGTGGAAGGATCACTTCCACCTTTCTGGAGGTAATCCCCCTGGTGATGCAACCCAGAATCCTATTTGCCCTTGCCGCTGCCCTCCTACAGGTCTCCGAGTTGTTCATTTTGACATCTACCACTACCCCCAGGTCCCTCTCACCCTCCGTAACTTGAATCATGTCTCCTCCCAGAGCATACCCCTGGCCTGGATTTCTGACTCCCAGGCGCTGAACCTTGCACTTCCCCACATTGAATTTTAGTTTCCATTTTCCCGACCACCTTTCCAGAGCCTCCAGGTCCTCCTGCAAGGCCACCCTCCCCTCCTCCCCATCCACCACTACACCTAGCTTTGAGTCATCTGCAAAGAGACTCATCTCACTCCTGTTCCCCTTCCTGATGTCTGAGATACAGGCGTTGAACAGGAGTGGCCCCAGCACTGACCCCTGGGGAACCCCACTAGTAACCCACCTTGGGGATGAGGCTAACCCTCCAACTGCCACCTTCTGAGTATGCTCAGAGATCCAATTTCCTATCCATCTTAGTAACTGTCTCCCTACCCCCATTTCCTTCAGCTTAGCCAGCAGGCCACTGTGGGGTACCGAATCAAATGCCTTGCTAAAATCCAGAAAGAGGACGTCCACTGGCCTACCCTGGTCCAGGGCCCTCGTCACCCAGTCATAGAACTCAACAAGATTTGTCTGGCACGATCTTCCCATGACAAAGCCATGCTGCCTATTGTCCAAGCCCCCAGTTTGCTCCAGTAACCCCCCCCTAGCCTTTCCTTGACAATACCCTCCATCACCTTGCCGATCACCGATGTCAGGCAAACGGGCCGGTAATTTCCCGCCTCCTCTCTTGATCCCCCCTTGTGGATCAGCACAACATGGGCCACCCTCCAGTCTTGGGCACCCACCCAGTCCTCAGAGAGATGTTGAAAAGCTCTAGATGTATCTCATCTGGCCCAGGTGCTTTCTCCATCCAAAGGGACCTGAGGGCTTCCCTTATTCTCTCTACTGGGATTTCAGCCTCATTCTCCCCCATTTCACCATGCACTGCTGGGCCCCAATCTGTCTGTGCTGGCCACTCCCTTTCCCCAGACCCATCAGGGCCCTTGGTCTCTACCGGTCTCACCCCTTGCTCTGGTTTGCCCCCGCTCCCCTCGCAAGACCTAGCCCCTCCATCCCCCCGGTATAAACTGAGGCAAAGTACTCATTTAGGATTTCTGCCTGTTCCCCCGCCTCCTGTGCCCAACCATCTCCTACCCTTATCTTGCTGATCTGCCCCCTTACTTTCCTTTTTCCCTACGTATCTAAAGACCCCCTTGTCCCCCCTCCGGATCCCACTGACCAAGGACTGCTCCTTTTTTGCCTTAGTTGCTCTCACCACCCTGGTAACTGACAACATTGCAAAATCCACCATTACAACTGGACCACAATACCACTCTCACTGGCTGTCTCTCATGAGAAGCCCAAGGACTGAATGGATATGGAGTCCAATCTACCCCTCTCCCACACGAGATGGGATCATCCATGAGAAGATTAAAAGAGAACAGTCGGCGCTAAGAGTCCCACGCCCATGTGTGGGGTTGGTCCCAATTTGCACTTCGTGTGCAAAACATTTTGTTACTTACTGTTACTGCAGTATAGTAGATGGTATTAGAATGATTCTGTTGACTTCCAAGCTGACATTTTCTGTAACTACAAATCCCAGAACCCCTTGCAGCTGACATCAGAACTGGGCTGCATTAGTGAGAGATGTAACAGCCTGCAGTGCATTTTAGAGCTTGTAGAATCTCAGCTCATATGTTTGCCTTTCCTGCTGTTCTCCTGGGGCTCATCACAGCCCTCCGTGACTGTACTTAGCCCCAGGACAAAAAAAAACAAAAGAGCAGAGCTTTCAAAAACTCTAAAAGGTACTGCAGGCAACTGAATCTCCCACCGCTTCAGCCCAGTTCTAATGTCAGCTGCAGTGGATTCTGGGATTTCTGGTTAAAACAAACGTCAGCTTTGAAGTTAGCAGAATCAGTCGGATACAGTCTACTATACTGCAGTAAACAGGAAGTACAAAGAAATGCGTTTGCACACAAAGTACCAATTGAGACCCACCCCACACCTGGGTGTGGGGCTTTTCATACTGACTGTTCCCCTTTAAGGCGCACCAGCAGGGCAGAGGGGGAAGGGGAGACTTGCACAATGGCTGCCCCTGCAGTGAATGTCAGGTGGATAAACAGTATGCTTCAGTTTCAGGTGTCATTAAACTGACACCTTTCACAGGCCCTGAAATCAACCACAGAAAAACAAATTGACAAAAACGAAGGAACCAGCTTCAGGCATCAGTCCAGAAACTTGTACCTAACTGTCTCCAACACGCTGAAGCTTTCACACATTAATTTAGTGCCTCCCGGCAGGAGACATCGGAAGATAAATAAACAGCAAGGGGTTGTGTGATGTAAGTCTCTAACCACATGTGTGGTGTTTATCTTGGTAATAAATGGGATGCAGAACCAAGAGTTGTTATAGGCCTTCCCTTGTACATCTAGCCTCCCCCCCACTCCATGACATGTAGTGTAACAAATATTCAGTTTAATATTGTGCAGAACACCCCATTCCTCTCCATACACATTTGCACATGCCTGCAAGCATGCACGCACGCATGCTTAGTGTGCCCTTCCTGCTGCGGAAAACAGCATCTGTGCCCCAATCAGTGAGACACGGCACTGCTCCTGTATTTGTGGATGCACCTTTGAAACCTGCACCCAACAGATAGTCATAAGGTGTGGCCACGCAAAAATCAGAGGAAGGCAACAGGCTCCCCTTTGCACCACCAAACATGTTTCGTATACACAAGCCTGGCTCGCTGTCGGCAGGGACTCCACCCCCATCCTGTGACATCGTCTCTCTCAGCACCAAAGCGTACATGAGATGATGCAGATGTTAGTTGTCACACATAGTGTGTATCTGGATTGTGACTGCCGCAAGGGTCAGGCCATGGCATGGAGCTAGTCACGCTACTGCGACAGTGATTCCCCCCCCCCCCAAAAAAAAAGTCTCTCACCTTTCATCTTGTGCCATCTTCTGGCCAGTCATTTTTTTCTCTGTGTGAATTTAGTGTGTGTGAAAGGTGCTGGACAGACAGCACTGGAACCTGAAGTCCTCTGCTTATCCACGTGACAGGTACATCACAGGCAATCACTGTACAAGCTTCCCCACACTGCCACGCCAATGTGACTCACCTGTGCCATGGAGGGACCACCACATAGCCAAGAGGCTAGTTCAGACTCCATGCCCATTCAATCTTTGGATTCTATTGTAAGAATGCCAACAGGGCTAATTAGTTTAGTTTTCATTTTTTTTTTTTTATTTAGTTTTTGTTGACCGGGTAAGTACACTACTTAAATCCTGCCTATTTTCTGGCACGACCGGTGAGGGGGATACAGATGAATGCCAACTGACCTTGAACCAGATTAAACTGTTGGTGGTATTTTTAGTGAATGAGGGAAATTTGGCCAGGACACCGGGAAAATTCCCCTACTCTTTTCGATAAGTGCCACGGGATCTTTAACATCCACCTGAACTACCACCAATCCAGGTAGATAGGACCTCAGTTTAATGTCTCATCCGAAAGACGGCACCTCAGAAGTGCAGCACCCCTCTCATGCTGCACTACAGTGTCAGTACTGGGATATTAACCCAAGTGCCAGATGTGGGAACTGAACCCACAGCCCTCTGATCTCCTGGCCTCAGAGGCGAGTGTGCTACCTACTGAGCCACTGACACTGACCAGGAAAGGAGGACAAGGCAAGCCTGCCTACTTTTAGCCTCATCCGGGAAGAGAGGGGGGATACAGATGCAAACTGACATACAGAACCAAATTGAGCTGTTGGTGGTGTTTTTAATGAATAGGGGGAAATTTGGCCAGGACACGGGGCAAATTCCCCATATCTTTTCAAGAAGTGCAATGGGATCTTTACCGTCCACCTGAACACTGAAACATAGACTTTGATGGCAGATAAGGACCACTTGGGCCTTGAACAAATACCAGAACAGGCAGACGGGACCTCAGTTTAATGTCTCATCTGAAAGACAGCACCTCATGAGTGCAGCACCCCCCTCTTGATACACTACAGTATCAGTACTGGGATTTATCCCAATTTCCCAGTGTGGGGCTAGAACTAACAACCTTCCAATCTTCCAGCCTTAGAGGTGAGTGCCTGCTGAGCTACTGACACCACACAAATTAGTGCCAATTGCACTGGTGGTGACACATGCTCGCTGAAAACTGGACTGAAACTATCACAACTTATTCCACATAGGCCACTGAACAGCCATCAAGTGATAATGGCTTTCGGCAACTACTGACCTGTGCTGGATTTATACCAGTGACCTAGAGGGGAAAGGCTCCTTAACCTGCTACCAATCCACTGAGCCAACCAGTTCCCCCTCTTGTGCCAGACATCACCAGGTCCTGCTAGTACATACCTAGTCCTCACTAAGTGGCCCAATGGACAACCCCCCATCTGCATCCCTCACTTTGTAAAATTGGCAGCAATCCCTTTCCTTTTCAGAATGTTTCTGCCAATTCCTAAACCACTACCCCCCACAATAGAAACAATATTCCAGTTCTGCCGGGGTCCAGAGGGAGCACTGTGGCTTGCAACCAGAGGTGCGGGTGCCAGCAAGCCACTGAGCATGCCCAGATACCTCATTAGCATGCCAGCACCCACATTATCCTGACTGCCCCACCCCCCTTTCCTGTGTTATCGCAAAACCTATAGCGATTGTGCAAGGAAAGGCTTATGATCCAGCTGTGCATTTCAAATCGGGCACAAGGCACAGCCAATGTGCAAAGTGGTTGCTGCAGTGACTTTGTTCCAATCAATTGCAACAGCGTATGGGATCCGTGTTCCAGAATGGGACCTGGCCATCATGGTAAGTAGCATGCTAAACTCAGGGCCATGATGCCGAGCTGTTGGCAAGTGAGGCCAATGAACTCCTTGCCTGAGAAAACTTTAAAGACCTGTTATAAACTGTACTGAAAAAATGCTGAAACCTCACAGATGAAACCGGTGCCCACAAAACACCCTACTTATGACAGTAAACACTTAAATGGATCCATGTTATAATTGCAATAAGGCACTTCAGGACACCTGTCACTGGGATTATGATGCTTCTTTGCTGGTTGAGGGCACTTGGCCTGTGGCCTTGTGTCTCACACCCCACCCAAGGCATAATCTTATCCCAGCAGGACACACACCCTGATCGCATGTATTCATTTTTTTTAACTTCCTTTTCACCCTGCACATCAGCTGGCCTGACTTCTGCCAATGCCACCCCCCCCAAACCACCTCACCTACCATTTCTAGGATTTACCTCTGACCTTGACTTGAAACCCCATTGCTTTCCCCGTGGTGGGGAAGGAGGGGGTACCCCAGTTCCCCCTCCAGAAGGCTCACTAAGTTGAGCTCACCCTGAGCCCAGTAAGCGGTATGGAATCTGTGGACAGCCATCAGCTTCATCCTGCCACAGGTGGTGGGATTTTCTCTTTTTGTTCCCCCCAGTATGCTCTGTGGAGCGGGCAGCATGACGCTGCATGCAAGGCATGCTGTTGTCTTCCGCAGGGGGCATCCTCCCACCTCTTAGCCACTCCACTCACACCATCACCTATGATCAACCTAGTTTTTTTTTTTGTTTTTTTATTGTAGGCTTTGGTAACTGGGTAAGGCCCACTAGGCACAAGTACCTGTTTTCAGGGGTGACCTGGGAGCACTGGGGAGGTTAAGTGACTTGTTCAGAGTCATACAGTGTGCAAGTGGAGGTTGTGGGAATCAAACCCAAGACTGCTGAATTTGCCAAGCTCATTCACAGCTCATTATTCTAACCTCTAGGCTATACTGCCAGCCCCACCTAGCTGGCAGTGTTGCCGCAGAACCTGCTGTCCACCCTCTCCAAAGCAGGAGAGTGTCCTGTGGGAAGCTCGCTCCCCCCCCTCCGGGCGGCCCCCGATGACTCAGGCTCGCTATCAAAACCGGGTTGCTGCTGTTGCAAGTGGCTGTGCTATCACTGCGCCTACGGGCCAACCCTGGTGTCTGTTACTGCTTAAAGGAGAACTGCACTGAATCTACACGCCCTTCCCCCAAGCAAAAGCTGTTTTTTTCTTAAATACTGGTTCAGATTTTGTTACTGTTCTATCTATACAGGTTTTTCCGTTATCCTGGTAGGTGTTTCTGATTTACATGTTGCTGGTAAGAACCATTTTAGAACTCTGCAATGTTGTTTACTTCCTTGCTCAGCTCTTCCATTGTTGGCACAATGTATTCATGCTCTGCTCAAGAACTTGGTGGTTTTAAGGGACATCGTGCTCACTGCACATCCAGGGACCTAAGGAGGAAAAAAAAAAAAGAGGAGGAAAACCCGGAGGAGGGGCTCCATGAAGTCCTGCCGGTCATACTGTAGCCCGCGCTGCCTTTACGGTCAGGGACAGATCTAGATATGTATCCGCAGGAGGGAGGATGGCCTTCTGTCCCTAATGCCGCTGCTGGGGGGAGGGGAATCCAATGGGGAACAGGACCCCTGACTAGGAGGAAGTAAGAGATGGCTGCAATACCTGGGGACAGGGCTGAGAAGCCACTCATCCAGCCAAGAAGGATAAAAACCTATATTAAAATAAAAAAAGAGCCGACCCAGTGGCACTGAGGGTTGAGGCGCTGGACACCACACCTTGCGCCACGCTAGCGACCTGGGTTCCGGAATGAGCATGGGCCGCTGGGGGTCAGCGGGAGGGAGAGGGAGGATTGTGCATCTGGAGGACAGCTCTCCTCTCTCTGGGGAGGGATCCAGAGCTCATCCAGCACAGCAGCAGCCCCTGGTGGAAGCTGGAGGCACTGCGCAAGCCTAGGGCTGAAGTAGAGGGTGCAGAGCTGCGGCAGATGTCGGAGGACATCATTGCATGCCCGAGCTCCAGGGGAGGAAGAGGGGAGAGGCAACAACCAAAGCACAGAAAATCCCCTGGCTCGGGGATAGGCAAAGGCTCCCCCAGGGCCGAAGACCACACTCCCACAGTCGGGCTCCTCGTCCAGGGTTCCCCTCCCTAATGCTATCCCCGGCAGGTTAGATTCTAGATAGAGCACCAGGGTAATGGCGGCCCCACCTTGGGGGGTTTGGAGTCGGGGGATTTGCCAGTCAGGGCAGGCCTGGCAAGAGGTTTCAGACAGGGAGGCAGAGTCAACAGCAAGAGGGACAGTCGGAGAGAGTTCCCAGAGTACAAATGCAGAAACAGAATTGGAAAAAATAAATAAAAAAAGGGACTTTAAAGGTATCACCGGCATGAGAACAGAGAGTCTCTTCAACCTTAATGGAAACAAGTCCACTGGGGGCACAGCACCAAGGTGCCGGGGTGGGGGGATAGATTCAGGAGAGGGTTAAGGAGGCACTTTTTCACTGACAGGGTAGTAGTCAAAGAAAATGAGTTGCCTAAGGAGGTTGTCTCCCTGAAGACAGTAGCATGCTTCAAGAGAGGATGGGACAGAGTAAAGGAAACAGTTACATATAAGGGGGTGGTGGGAGCAGGTTCATTAGTAAACAGTGAGGGACTTGCACTCATGAGCAGACTTGATAGACCATTAGGCCTTTATCTGCTGACTTATTCGTATATTCATATGGATATTTAAAATGATAGGCACAGGGGTTCCTGTGTGCACCACCTGCATCCCAGGAGGGACAGGGAGGGAGGAGGAGGAGGAGTACCTCTATATGTAAGGGAAGGGATAAAAGCAACAGAACTAAAGGGTAAACAGAGAGGAGAGGAAGCACTATGGGTCTGGAGACTGGAAATGGCTCCACAATCTGCACAGGGGTTGTATACAGACCCCCATCTCAGGGGGAGGAAATGGACAAGGAAATGATAGAAGGCATCCTTGGGATGGCAGAGAAATGGGAGATACTGTTGTTGAGGGACCTGAATATGCCAGATGTTGACTGGTACACCTTTGCTGCAGCCACATCCAAGAGCAGGGCCATTCTTGATGCCCTACAGGGGGCATGCCTCAGACAGCTAGTTTTGGAACCCACTCGGGAGAGAGCAGTCTTAGATCTGGTACTCTCAAATGGGGATGGAGAGAGGATCTCTGATCTTGAAATGGGTAGCCACCTGGGAACAAGTGACCACCAAACAGTGTGGTCCATGATAAACTTGACTGTAGAGTCAAGCCACACAAAAGTGAAGGTACTGGACTTCAGGAGGGCTGATTTTGTCAAAATGGGAGAGTGCCTCAGAAAAGCACTAGCAAACAGGCAAGAAGGTGGGGTGGAGCAACAATAGGGAAACATCAAAACCACCATCACAGAGGCAACAAGTCTTTGTGTGAAGCAAATAAACAAATCAAAACAAAAGAAAAACCACTATGGTTCTCAAAAGAAGTAGCTGGGAAGGTAAGGGAAAAAAAGATAGCATTCAGGAAGTATAAGGAAACACAGAAGGAAAGGACAGAGAACCGTACCAGTTAAAGCAGAAGGAAGCGGGTAAGGCAGTCAGAATAGCAAAGGCCCAAACCGAGGAAAAGATAGCCAACTCAGTTAAGAAGGGGGATAAAATCTTTTATAGGTACATTAGGGAGCAAAGAAAGACTAAGGCAGGGATACTAAGGCTGAACAATGAGGAAGGTGGTTGGGCAGAGAGCGACAGTGAAAAAGCAGGGATACTGAACGAATACTTCTGCTCAATATTCACAATGGAAAAGCTGGGGGAAATACCTAATCCGGTCAATAGAAGCACTGTGGATAGGGGGGTTGATATTAGTCCTTTCACAGAAGAAAGGGTTCTGAAAGAACTCTTAAAACTGAAGGTGGATAAAGCAATGGGGCCTGATGGGATTCACCCCAGAATTTTAAAAGAACTAAGGGAAGAACTAGTAACACCGCTGACTACCCTTTTTAATAAATCATGGGAGGATGGGGTGGTACCTGAGAACTGGAGGAGGGCGGATGCGATTCCCCTTCACAAAAGTGGGAGCAAGACAGAGGCAGGATACTACAGACCTGTCAGTTTGACCTCAGTGGTAGGGAAAATGATGGAATCACTTCTGAAGGAAAGAACTGTTGAGTACCTAGAGGCCAGTGGGGCACAGGACCCAAGGCAGCATTAATTCACAGTGGGAAGGTCGTGTCAGACAAATCTAATTGATTTCTTTGACTGGGTGACCAAAGCAGTAGACCAGGGAGGGGCTGTGGACATGGCCTACCTAGACTTTAGCAAGGCATCTGACACAGTCCCACGCAAAAGATTAATAAACAAATTAGCCAGTCTGGGAGTGGGTCCTAGGGTGGTAGCCTGGGTAAAACACTGGTTGGACAACAGGACACAGAGGGTAATAGTAAATGGAGTCAACAGTGAAGAAAGGAGGGTTAATAGTGGGGTACCGCAGGGTTCAGTACTGGGGCCGGTCCTTTTTAATGTCTTTGTAGGCGACATTGCAGAGGGACTGGAAGGGAATGTATGTCTCTTTGCAGATGACACAAAGATCTGCAACAGGGTTGATATGCAAGGTGGGGTGGAAAGGATGAGAAGGGACTTGGCAAGGTTGGAGGAATGGTCAAATGTATGGCAGCTTAGATTCAGTGCAAAGAAGTGCAAAGTAATGCACCCGTGAAACAAAAACCCAGGAGAAGAGTACACAATGGGGGTGAGATACTGACAACAACAAAAATGGAAAGGGACCCGGGGTAGTCATATCAGATGACCTAAAGGTGGGCCAGCAATGTGAGAAGGCAGTAAGGAGGGTTGGAGGGATACTGGGATGCATAGGGAGAGGCATCACCAGTAGAAAACAGGAAGTTGTTGGCCCTCTGTACAGACAGTTGGTAAGACCACATCTGGAGTACTGTGTACAGTTCTGGAGACCCCATCTCCACAAAGACATAGACAGGGTGGAGGCTGTCCAGAGGAGGGCAACCAAAATGATGTAGGGTCTGCATCAGAAGACATATGAAGAAAGACTAAAGGAACTAAAGATGTATAGCCTCGAGGAAAGGAGGGAGAGGGGGGGACATGATAGAAACTTTCAAATGCCTCAAGGGGATCAGCAAAGTCCAAGAGGGTAGCATCTTTCAGAAAAAGAGATGTGCATAAACAAGGGGGCACAATTTGAAGATAGAGGGGGGACGGCTCAGAGGTAATGTGAGGAAATATTTCTTCACAGAGAGGGTTGTGGATACATGGCATGGCCTTCCTTAGGAGGTCATAGTCAAAAACAGTGGGGGGATTCAAGAATGCATGGGACAGACATAAGGCAATTCTAGTGAGGGGGGTAGGAGGAAGTGGGCTGTTGGTTAACTAGGATCTGCAGCTTATCCATTAGGTAGGGAAATGGGCAGACTAGGTGGGCCAAGCGGTCCTTATCTGCCATAAAAGTCTATGTTTCTATGTTTCATCCCGTTTCAAATTTCGCACTTGAATTTGCATCCAAAATGGCACCCAGATTTCCATGAATGCTTTGGACTCTCAATTTGCATCCAGGATTAGGGCACCAATTCCAGTCACGTCCGATTTTTTTAATTTTTTTATTCACATCCTCCTGGACGGACATATCCAGGCTGCTGCAGAGTCAAGTCTCTAGCTGACTCTCTGGGTAGCTTGACACCGGGTTTATGTCTTTGAAATCCCTGCCAAATAAGTGCTTGATGAGTGCTGTCAGACTGCTTATTTTTGCTGTACAATAATGTTCACAATTTTCGCACAGTGTGACATCTGCACAAAAATAAAATGGTGTTTTTTTGGTTTTTTTTGATAAAACTGCATATGTTTAGAAGCAGTACAGTGCTGTGGTTTAGGGCTCTGAGCTGCAAACCTGGATGCCTGGGTTTGAATCCCACAGCCCCCCCACCGGCATACTGTGTGGCCCTGAGTAAGGCACTTAACTTCCTTGTGCTCCCAGGTCGCACCTGTAAACGAGCTTCAGCTTAGTGTGCCTTTCCTAGTTAAACAATTTCCCCTTCAATAGATGTGAATTAAACACTAAATGCCTAGCTCAGAATTAAATTTGTGCAATCTAAGCTGATTAGCGCTATACACAGAATATAACAGTTGTATATATTGCCTATGTATTTGTCTATTTATTTAACATCACACTTCACAGCAAGCACTTTTCTCGATCTGGCCAAAGACTTTGATTCAGTGGCGCATCTACACTTCCCTAACAAGCCGAGTTCTGACAGCTCTCAGCCTCCGCTGCTGACTGTTTCCATTCCTACCACTTGTGCCATCAGCAGCTGGTTTCAGGTAGGTGGCATCCTGTCCCCTCCACTTCCTATCCAGACTGGGGTCCCACGGGGCTCTATCCTGTGTGCAATCCCTTTTCATTTTTTGGAACACCCTCCCCTCTGCCTGTGTAGGCTTGCATTGTCACATGTATACAAATGACAGTTCTCTACTCCTCAGCCCCCTCGACTGTGGCTGTGAAAGCCTCGCTCCAGCAAGGCTTTCGCAATGTCCTGTGCTGGTTCCAGTCCAACTACCTCAAGCTCAGCACTGACAAAAACAGTGTCTAAGACATTTGGCATCAGTCACCCCCCCCAGCCCCCCACATTCTCCACCCTGGATGGTTACCCCCTTGAAGTGCCTTCAAGTATCTTGATGTGTGATTTCACAGTTGACGTGACGTCTCTGCCCATGTCAATGCCATCCATGCCAAGCTTGGTGCCTTGTACTGGAACAAAGACTGCCTGTCTCCATTGATCCATCAGGAGCTGGTCACCAAAATGGTCTTTGAGTATGCGGATGTTGTTTATGGTACTGCCCCTCCTCTTCCCTTGCCAGACTGGACACCCTCTGTAATTCCTTCTGTTATTTTGCTACCAGCTCCCCTCCCCACCCCACACTCACTATTGCTCCCTCCGTTCCTCCCTCTCTATCCTCCCTCTCCCCTTCCATCGCCACTCCCACTGTGTATCCTTCCTCTCCAAATATTGGTTTCAGTCACTCCCCTCTTACTATCCACACTCATTGGTCCCATTCCCTCTGTCTCTTACTCTCTCCACTCCAGGGATCCTCTCACCTTCTCCCTTCCCCCACCCTCAATCCTCTGCTGGGCAGTCAGCCTTCTCCTATCACCGCCCCTCCCTCTAGAACCTGCTCTCCTCCTCCTCCATCTCCCTCTCCCCCACTTACCTTGGACACCAGCATAAACTCCCCCCAACTACTGTCAGCCCCTACCTGAAAGCAATAAAGACACTCGCTCACTGAGTCAAATGGGTGCTAAGCCTAACAACAAATGTAAAGCAGGGACCACAAAGGCAGCATTCTCAAAAAGACAGTGAAATACAAAAAACGATTTACAAAATATGTCACAGATGGGATGCTTCGTCAGGGGGACGCGAAGCTTGGGGCTATGTGCATGTGCTTTTCCTGATTTGGAATTAAACTGGCTACGCTACATCTTTTGCACTTCACAATCTTTTCGAGAGTGCTGCCTTTGTGGTCCCAGCCCCCTACCTGACCTGTCTCTGGTCCCTTTTCCTTTTGGTCCCCCTCCTGGGTTGTCTAATGATTCCCAGTGTTGCTGCACTGTACTGTTGAAGCTACTGTTACCATTTTCAGTGGGCTGTGGTGCTGCCCATAGCTGCAACTCCTGCCACCCATTAGTGTTATTTGCACTTGTCTCACTGGTTGTACTGAAATGTTTTATTTTTTTTAACCAGGAGAGACACACTAAGCTGAAGCTTGTTTCCGGGTATGACCTGGGAGCACAAGGAAGTGAAGTGACTTGCTCAGGGTCACACAGCACGCAAGTGGGGGCTGTGGGATTCAAACCCAGGTGTTCAGGTTTGCGGCTCAGAGCCTTAAAAAAACTGCACTATACTGGTTGTATTTTTGTGGAATGCTTCTATATTTCTGTACTGGACTGATTGTCTCCCCTTTCCCTTGGTCGCACCTGGAAACGAGCCTCGGCTCAGTGTGCCTTTCCCCGTTATCAATTTTAAAATAAATAAAATAATAATCCGGCAAGTATTCTGGGCCAAGGAGGAACCATTTTCAGGCACACAGAAACATAGACAATGATGGCAGAAAGAGGCCAATGGTCCATCCAGTCTGTCCGCAGTTGCCTATCATAGTCCAGAACCTACTGTCCACACCGGGTACTAGCCCTCACTAGCCACTATAAAGAGAAAATAACAAAATGTTTACTTGCTAGTGCTTTCTATTTTCTCTTTTTAGATAATTCCTGTAGAACACCTATGACCTGTGCTAGCCCAATGACGTAGAGGTCTAAGGCACTAGCACCTTACCTCTTGACACGCCGGTGACCCGAGTTCAGGAACAAGTTCCGGTTGCCAGGGGTCGGCTGGGGTAGGAGAGGATCGAGCATCCAAGGGACTGCACTCCTCTCCCGGGGAGGGGAGGGATGTCAGCCTGGCTTTAGACTGCCACTAGGTGGAGGCCTGGTGATAGTGCAGCACAGGAAGGGAGGGAGCTGCGGGAACGTCCTCCACACACACACACACACACACACACACATATGCGCTAGATGTCTGCACGTAGGGCAGGGAGAAAAGTGGAACGTGAGTCGGAGGCTTAATGAAGCCTTGTTTATTTAGCCTTGGTCTGTTCCACCACCCATGACCATGGCTCGGTCTGCTCTGGATTTCTGAACTGGGCAGGGGAGGACAGCCTCCTTACGACTCTGCCATGAGGGTGCACTTGTGGGAGAACTCAAGAATGAGGTAGGTCCAGGGGGAGGCAGTTGCTGGCTCAGGGGAATGAGGACAAGGCTGAACAGCCACCCCTGGACCATTTATTTACAGAGATTTTGGTAACCGGGTAAACCCACTGAGACCAGAGGTCCCTTTTTCAGGGGCGACCTGGGATAGTTACAGCAGAAGAAATACATACAAGCATTGGAAGCTTTTTACAGTAAGATACAGTGGATGCATACATTGAAAGTAATTTACAGCAGATACATACACTGACAGTAATTTACAGCAGATACATACACTGAAAGTAATTTACAGCAGATATATACATTGAAATAGGTATGGGGCACAATACAAAGTGAAACAGCAAGCTCACAGTTTGTTAGACAGGTACCCAGTACATTAGACACAATTTACAAGAGTATTGTGGGAGACATGGTGACGGCAGAGGCGTTACAGGTGAGCTGATTGCTAGTCAATGCCCAGACAGGGGGCTAGCGATTGCAGCCACAGAGACTAAGTTCCATCAAGTACACTTTAAGACCAGATTTAAAACCAGGGAGAGTGGGCTTGTCAACCAGACTAGCTGGGAGAGTGTTCCAAAGGTGCGGAGCAGCATGCCAAAAGGATCGCTTGCCGTGGTTAGTGTGAACCCATGGTATGGTGAGGGGACAACAGGAGGATAAAAAACCTTTATGGGAAAAAATAAAGACCTATGGTCAAAATATGAATTGTTACAGTATTTTCTGTTTTCCGTGCACATTTAATGTTACCTTTTTATTTGTTTTTCACCCTAACACTGACGTGGCGCCATACCCGGAGGCCTGGACTTGGTCCAAGGGCGCCAAGCCGGTGCATGCTGTTGCTACCCACCGTGAAAGGAGAGCTGCTGGACCACAGGAACAGGGTGCCGAAAAGGCTTTTTCTTCTTCTGCTGCTTCTTGCTAGGAGCACTTTGAGCAGAAGTGGCCGAGTCCAAGGTGGCACTGGACTGCTCAATTTGCTGAAGGTGACTATCCACACCTGGGCCGAAGAGATCGGTACCTAGGAAAGAAACATCAGTGAGTTTGTACTGGGTATCCGCCGCAGAGGTGGAAAGCCTCAGTCAAGCCCTGCGGCGTGAGGCAACCACGACTGCCACTGAATAGGCGCAAGAGTCCTTATGGTCCAAGGCCGTCTGAAGCTGCTGCTTGGCAATGGCATGACCCTGGTCCCAGATCTGCTTGACCGTAGTCTGAAGGTCCGCGGGGAGGTGTGGGAGAACTTCATCCAAGGACCCCAGGAGGGCATGGGAGAAGTGTGCCATGATGACGGCGGAGCTTGCTTGACCGAAGGCCTAGAGAAGAGGCTGTATAGACCTTCCTGGCAGTGTGGTCCAGTTTTTTGGACTCCTTGTCCGGAGGTCTATCAGTGTCAGCAGAGCTGCCTGTGCATCTGAACACAGAAGCAGTCACTAACCCCTCCACCAAGGGATGTTCTGTGAACCCAGAGAGGGACCCAATGGGCACCACATACTTGTGGGCCATCCAGGCAGATGGTGCTGGGCAGGAGGCAGGGTGCTGCCAGAGCTCCAAGGGCCAACAATGGCCTCGGCCACTGGGAAGGCTTCCGTGGGGGTATCCCCTCTTTTAAGAATATCTGTAAGAGGGTACTCCACCCGTTTCTAGACAGGTTCCAGGGGCAACCCCGTGAATTCGGAGATAAGGCGGAGAATCCCTTGAAAAGACGAAGGGCCCTCCTCGTTCAACAGACTACCAACCGACTCATCATTCAGCAGATGAGAGTGAAGGTCGGTGTCACCAGAATCCGAGGTATCTGGATAAATTGGTCAGCCACCATGGTCCCCCTCTACACGCCTGGGGTGGTGATGCGTAAGGGTCACCGATAACCTATGCGGAAGACCCAGAACCGTCCAAACATCCTTTATAGGAGTCCCTTCCGAAGGCTGTTTGGGTGGCAGCTCCACCACAATCGGTGGAGAGACTGATTTTGCCCGAACCGGGGCAGGTTTAGCTGGCTCTGCAGGAAGGAGAACCGATTGCACTGGTTCTAGTGGAGTCGACTTCGGTCTAGGAGGTGAAAGCCAAGTAATGGCCGGGGTGGAAACCGAAGCATGCTTCTGCCCAGACAGAATCAGCTGTTGCCACGTTAAATCCTCGTAGTGTTGACGTTTTTGCTAAAGACTCTCTCATCCGAGGAGGATGAGGAAGAACGGTGGCCTTGCCTCTTTTTAGCGCGTTTATGCGCTTTCCTCAGCCTGTCAGTCGAGGGAGTCCGAGATCGTGACCTCGATCGGACTGGCTGACTGGGTCGCTCAGGAGACACTGGTGGAACCGGTGATTTTCCCAGATCTGGGACTGGCTCCTCGACGGGATTCCCAGCAAGCCGGGTCTCCTCATTGGGCATAAACAAGACCGGAGTCTTGTTAAGAGAGTCGTCGACCTCCTCAGCCGACAACTGATCGACAGAGTCAAGAGTTAACTCAACTACGTTTTCCATCGAGACTTTGGCCGACTGGCCCGATGGCAGGACCGAAAAGCCAGCAGCCAAAGCCGCAATCTCAACTGAGGTTGAGAGTGGAGATTCCTGGGACCGAGATTGCTCTTGATCCCAAGAATGTCTTTGCCGAGACGAAGAATCTCTCGGTTCCTTGTCCTTTTTACGGGACTGGGAGGTACGCGAGCTCGAAGGTCCCTCGCCCTTAGTGGGGAGAGAAACGTACATCTTCCGAAAGGAGCCCGAGAAAGTGGAGCCCAGGTTAAGTGGAACGCATATCAGCCGAGAGGAATGCTTTGCGGTACACGCCGCCTCTTCCTCGAAGGCCTGCATCTGATCCTACTGCTCGGCGGACCCCTCAGCCACGGAGACCACCCACCGGGACTTTTTGGATTTCACCAGTGGATTCTGTTTTTCCGGCCTGCCCAGCTTTAAGTATGCAAGATGATCGTCGAGGACATTCAGTTGAAATGAGAGGCAAAACCCGCAAGCCTGGGTGTCATGTCCGAAACCCAAGCAGTAGACGCACGCAGAGTGTGGGTCTGTGCGCAACACTTTCTGTCCACACGGGCACCGGCGAAAACTGGGGGTAGATTTCTCTTCCATTATCGAGAGGCAGCTACTACAATTGCTAACCCGAAGGAGCGTAATCTTCAGCAGATCTGAAGTTTTTAGAGCCAGTGCCTACAACATGTGGTAGCAGAGAGGAGGCAACCTGCATCTTCCAGCAGAAAGGAAGATCTGGAGTCATGGGGCGGAGCCGAGGGTTATACCACATGGGTGGGTGGGAGGAGCCAGCTTTAAGACCTTCCGGCAAGAATGAAAGGGGAAAGGGACATGCCAGTAAGTGTGGATAAGAATAACACATCCACATCCCTAGAACATTAATTCCTATATGCATACTAGAACAGTAAAATGGTAAGATATCTCAGCAACAAAACAATCCTAAAACATCTTTTCAATAGTATTAGAAACAGAACATAGAACATAGAAACATAGAAACATGGACAAATGACAGCAGATAAAAACCCAAGGTCCAACCAGTCTGCCCAAAAACTCTACCTACACCTTAGTGACCTGTTGCCAGATGAGATGGTTACCTTATGTTCCCATCCCCTCCACTCACCCCTCATCCTTGCCCCTTACCCCCTTAGAGACTACCAGTCCCCTGAATTTGTCCCAGCCTTCTTTGAAGCTGGCAACAGACACCATCTCCACCACCTCCTTTGGAAAGTCATTTCATTTTTCCTCAACCCTCTCAGTGAATAAATTCTTCCTGATGTCCCTCTTCAGTCTTCCCCCCACCACCAGTTTCCACACATGACCCCTCATCTACTGCGTTAACATTACTGGTGCCTAGTACCCTGTTGTCTCCTCGTTTATTCCCCTTGGAAACTGTAGATTTTGATCATACCCCTGCCCCCCATCTTCCAATGTGTACATGCTAATGGTGTTCTACAGTTACAATTTGTAAAACATATGCTCCCTGCTGAATCTGTTTCCGAAGATCCTACCTGGTCTCTGATGACCCTCCCTCTTTACTAATATTCCCCTATGTCTAACCCATACATGCTTGAAGCCCCTACTGTTGCCCACACCACTTCCGCTGGCAGTCTGTTCCAGGGGTCTGCCACCCTTTCAGTGAAGAAATATTCCCTCGTATCTCTCTTAAACTTCACCACCTCCAGCTTCATCACATGCCCTCTGGTCCTGCTGCTCTTTCTCATTTGAAAGAGACTCCCCTGCCCTGCACCCTGATCACCCCTCTGAGGTACCTGTAGGTCTTGTTCATATTTTTGCTCTCCTCTCTTCCAGGGTGTACATGTTTTTTTTTTTTTCAATTATGTTTATAGCCCACAGCCCTGGAACTCTCTCAGGCCCTCTGCACTCACCAGCTTGCTCCACCTCCCGCTGTGTTCCCCGACCATCTTCAAGTTCGTTGCAGTTCCCCGGGTCGGGCAGGTCAACCCAGAGAGACCGCAGGGGGCAGGGAACCAGCCTTGGGAGTGTGGCAATGGCACTGGCAGGGGCTGTCGCCTATCCAGGGCTGAGGAGTATTTCGTAGTGTTTACGCCCCTGAAGTGGGACGTGCAATGCTGCCCAGCCCGAGACGTGGGTGCTCCCACTCACGTCCAGAAGGCAGCTAATCGACGTCTACCCCTAGCTTGCTAGCGAGCCCCCTTGTGCATAGCAGTGCCACCGGTCTCCACCGTGGGCTGCTGCCACACCTGGCTTCCCCTGGATCCCACCCAAGAGAGGAGAGCAGTTCTTCGGACGCTCGATCCTCTCTCTCCCGTGTCGACCCCCGGCGGTCTGGGCTCGTTCCTGAACCCGGGTCGCCGGCATAGCGCGAGGTGTGGCGTCCAGTGCCTCAACCCTCAGCGCCGCTGAGCCTGCTAGGGTGTACATGTTGAGATCTCGCAGTCTCTCTTCACAGGGCTTCTTTTTTTTTTTTTTATTCTGTATTTTTCATTGCCCTCGCTCCGCCAAGGATCAGCCTGGTCACGGACCCCTAGTGCCCCCACTTTCATTGTAGCCAGACTCCAGACACCCCCGGCTTGCTTCCTCGGAGTGGGGTCGCGACACCTTAGAACGACAGTGCAGCGAACATGGGACTAGAATCATGGAGCCGGCCCCGAAAGCTGATTAGAGCAGGGGCAGGCTTCATAGAGGCTGAAGCGAGCTGTCTTTTTCCTTGTTTTTTGTCCCCCGAGGGGTGGAGATGTGCAATGACGTCCTGCGTCTGTCCCGCCCCTCTACAGCTGCTATATGCCTGCGCTAGCGATTCCTTCTAGCCTCCGCTAGGAGTCATCGCTTGCCGGACGTTATCCCCAACCCTCCCCCCACCGAAAAGGAGAGCAGCCCAAAGGCGCCTCAATCCTTTCCCGGTCGGCCCTCCAGCTCCCGGATCCGTTTCTGAACCCGGGTTGCTGGCATCGCAAGCGGAAATCCAACCACTGCGCCGACGGGTTCATAGGGCTTCTTGGGCAACCCCAGCACTATTTCAGTTGCCCTGTTCTGGACTGCGGCCATTTTACCCATGTCCTTTCTGAAGTGCAGCCTCCAAAACCTTACAGACTACTCCAGGTGGGGTCTCCCCAGTGAGCAATACAGAGGCAACATCAAGTCCCTCCTCCTGCTGGATGTATCCCTCCCTATGCATCCCAGCATCCCACTAGCCCTACCCCCTGCTTTGTCACACTGCCCCGCAACCTTGATACCATCAGATATGATAACCCTAAGGTCCCTTTCATGTTTAGTGACTGTCAGTACCCCCCCCCATCCTATACTCAGCTTCTGAGTTCCTATGCTCCTATGCTCTAAGTGCATAATTTTGCACTTTTTGGCATGGAACCCAAATTGCCATGTTTTGATTACTCCTCTAGTTTCCCCAGATCACTGCTCATTCTCTCCACCCCCTCCTGAGTGTCCGTCCTATTGCACATTTTATCATCTGCAAAAAGGCACACCTTCCCTTCCAGTTTCTCAGCAATGTCGCTAATTAAGACCCTGACGAGGATCAGTCTTAGTACTGAACCCTCTATAAGATATAACCTTAGACCTGAATAAGATTAACCTCTTAAATCACAGAACAGCTATGAAAATCCATAGCCCCAGCAATCTGTTACTATGCAAGACCCCAGACATATCCCCTGATATGAGTAATTCTTGGAACAGATGGGATTTGTATTAACCTTTGAACAGGTATTGCACACCCACTTCCAGACTTCAACTTCTCATAAATGTGCCCCAGGGTGGCATGGAATTTATTATCCCCCCCCCCCATACACCATGACAGTCATTTAAGCACTCAGAGGGAGCAGTGATCACTCACTGAAAAGCCATTGATCACATAGGGTCAGTGGCCACATACAATGTATAGGGCCGATGTGCAGACTGGATGGGCCTAGCGGTCCTTATCTGCCGGCAATTTCTCTGTTTCCATGTTTCTTACCAAAGAGGCAGTTTGCAGGAAGTGTAGCCAAACAGTAAATAAATAAATAAAGGTCCGAGCACTCCAGCACCACTTAGGGCTAACTGCGCCGCGTGCCTGTGACTTGAAGGCGGCGGACTCCAGCATGTAAACAACAGAATTTATTCATTTGCCAAAAGAAGGCGTGGTGTAAAGAGATACCCCTACATAGCACCCTACATACGGAGCTTCCTCGGGGGATCTGAAGGAGCCCCGTATGTAAGGGGTTATGTAGGGGTATCTCTTTGTACCACATCTTTGTATGGCAAATCAATGAACTGTTGACACGCCTCAGCGCTCCACTTTCTTTTATTGTTTTGCAAGAAGTGTAGAACATGGGATCCATAAAGGTATGCCAGGAGAAAAAAAATATCCAACAGGATGCCGGCACAGTGGTGCTGAGGGCTGAGGCACCGGACGCCTTATCTTATGCTATGCCGATGACCCGAGTTCGGGAATGGACTTGGATCATCAGGGTGCCGGCACGGGGCGGGGGAGGGTCTGAGCAGGATTGAGCAGCCGGAAAGCAGCTGTCTTCTCCTGGGGGTGGTCGCCACCCCCTTCCGTAGTCCCACTGCCACCAGAAGGAGGTTCGGTAGTTAGCGTAGGTAGCGGGGGCGACACGAAGGGAGGGACCCTTGAGATGCAGCATGCGCATGCCTCCACATGCGTGCGCATGTCCAAGGTAGGGGATCAGGGAAGGAAAAATGTTCCTAAATAAATAAAAAAAAAAATAATATCCAACGGGTTTGTTTTTTGCACATCTCTCCAAACCACACACATACTCTGAAGCCACCACTGCACTGCAAGGCATCGTGGGTATGCAAATCTTAACTGGTAGGGAGGAAGCCCATTTCTTATACTGCTGGAAAACAGTAATAGTAGTACAGGAACTTAAAGGGGCATCGACGCCTACGGAAGAACTTTGAAAGACATAACATTTGGACCAGTGCAGCTTCTATTTCTGTATTTTTTATCCCATTATTTATTACTGAGGTCACAGGCATGAAAACAGGATAGCTGTTCCTTGAGTGCTCATCCACTCCTATCGCTTCTTCCCAATCTGTTGTCATAATACTCTGCTGTGACATCACTGTTATTCCCCTGGCAACAGACAGTGATGTCACAACAGAGCATTATGATTTCAAGTACGGAGTAAGCTAGAGAGGCAGCTGAACTCTAAGGGATAGACATCTAGTCTTGGGGGAATTTCTTCAGTAAAAAATAACTGAGAGGAGAAATTTATAAGAAGATATATGAAATACCAGTTGAACTGTATCTAAATATTGTGTTTTCCCAAAGGTGTCAGGTGCCATTTCAGCCATAATGGAAGTTAACAGGACCTCCGCTGGGTGTCTGTTATGGTATAAGAGATTCCGAACGTGAGGTTTGGGAAAGAGGACTGCAAAGTGAAGTAAAGCGGTTATATCGGCCCTAACGTCACAAGAGGAGTCTCTTACACCATAAGAGACCCCCGGGGCCCTTTTAATTTATAAGAAATCACTCCAGTTAGCTCAGGTGATTTATAATAAGTTCCAAGTATTTTTTTTTTTACATTTCAAATGTTTCTTTATCTGTCCCCCGCTATGAAATGGAGTGCCCCACTTTTAATGCTGCTGCACAAAAGACCCCTGTATCAAGGAACAGTGGCTCTGTGCGCCCATTGGCTGAAACCATGTCAGTGATTTATAAAACTCTACCCTGTATGTCCCCACTATATTTATAAATGTTTAGGACCTGGAATTACTTATGGCAGCATGTGTGCAGGGCAACACTGATTAAGAGTAAATGTTATTGATTTTATCATGAAATAAGAACATCATACACGCACACCCACGTATAAAATAAGGAAGTTAGAATAAAAGAACACACACACACACAAAAAATAACAGAATATATATTTTTTTTCTGATCTGTTAAGCTAACCAAAAGCAGAGGAATGGATCAGTTTCAAAGAAGAAAACATTTGTGTTGGGACGGGCAGAGGAAGGGTTACATGGCGTGGCGCCTGACGAAGGGCTAATCAGAGCAGAGACATAAACAACCAAGTGAGTGATGTTTGGGGGACTTCGTCAGCCACAAGCTAACAGAATAAAAATTAAAGGAGAGCGGGGACAGAGAGGGGGAGAGAGACAGACAGAGAGAGAGGGAGAGGGAGAGGGAGAGAGAGAGAGAGAGAGAGACGGGGAGAGACAGAGAGAGAGAGAGAGAGAGAGAGAGCAAGCGCAAAGGATTGAGGGGGATGGGAGGATTAATGCTAAATAAGTATGACAAATATCAGAGGGTGGTCTGCAGAAGGATGGGTATTGAGAAGTCCGACATTATTTCTGCTTGATTTAGCAGCCAGACCACAATGCAGAGGCCAACACTGGGATTCAGGGGGAGTGGACTGGGTGTTTCTCCAGAGCCAGCTGTTTTGAGTTGGGGTGAAGCAGCTAGCATGATGCTGGATGGAGGGTTTCCCATATGTGTCGGGAAGGATAGCGTGACTGCGAATGGTGCTGCAGCATGGTCTAGGCATGGTGGCGCCACAGTCTGCGAGTTGAGAACTTGGAAGCACCAACCCCAATGTGAGCCTGCATGGGGTCAAATAGTAAGAGTTCAGAACTACTGAACATGAGGTCCTGAGGTTGAAATCCTACAAACTCCATTGGTTCACCTTTTGATCTTGAGCAAATGCATTGGCCTTAGTTTGGCAAGCCCTTCCCAGCAGCTAAAGCAGCAGGTTCCCCCCTAGCACAACCGTGCAAGACCTTTCAAATGTCTGACATAACCAGAGGCACTCATTCATTTTACCAGAGAACCTGCCCCATATCTCTCAACTGTCCCACAATAGGAGAGGCTTCCCTCATTATACCCCTTAGAACCTCTTTGTCCATACCTATTAAGTGACCCACATTAGGAGGGACATCCCTCATTTTATCCCTCAGAACCCCTCTGTTCATACCTCTCAACTGTCCCACATTAGGAGAGGCATCCCTCATTTTACCCCTCAGAACCCCTCTGTCCATATCTCTGAAATGGCTCACATTAGGAGGGATATCCCTGTTTTACCCCTCAGAACCCCTCTGTCCATATCTCTCTCAAATGGCTCACATTAGGAGGGATGTCCCTGAATTGCCTTTCAGAACCCCTCTGTCCATACCTCTCAACTGTCTCACATTAGGAGAGACATCCCTTATTTTGCCCCTCAGAACCCCTCTGTCCATACCTCTCAACTGTCCCACATTAGGAGGGACATACCTCATTTTACCCCCCTGAACCCCTCTGTCCATACCTCTCATTGTCCCACATTAGGAGGGACATCCCTTATTTTACTCCTCAGAACTCCTCTGTCCATACCTCTCACCTGTCCCATATATTTGTTTTAACCAATTGTTAAAACCTCCTGCAGTCTGTTAATGCTCACTGATACCTGTTGTTTATTGTATTAGAATGACATGGTATGTAACGTGTATGACTTGGATACCTTTGAAAAAGGGCTCTTGAGCTCAAAGATCTCCTGAACACAATAAAATTAAAAAATAAATATTTACAACAATTTCTCATTAAATGGGGGATCAATATAGTGTAAATGAGATAATAAAAGTATTTTTTCAAATGGGTTTCATGGTACTATTTTTAAATCACAAGGAAACTTTAAAAACAAAAGTCTTATAAAGCGTTTCCGAGGATCTACTCGTATATGACACTTTGTAAACTATCGCCTTGGCCTATAATCCAGTTTCTCAGCTTTCTGTACTTTTGACTACCTATAATTTAATATTGCTTAGATACAAAACAAATGTTTACAATAAACTACCGGCATTCGACAGGCAGAGAGAGTTGCATCACATTCTAGAACACATCATAATGGTAGCCATCGGCAGTTTCGAGATTGTATATTGTCGACTTACGCAGAAGACATCAACTATTTGTTTACATTAACACAAATATCAAAGGCTAAATGTTAACCAGTCAGAAACAACTGAAAAAAAAAACAACTACAACTTCAAGATAAAGCATTTCCAGGAACTCTACCAGTATATGAAACTAAGAGACAGTCGTTATAGCTGGTACTCTCGTTTCTCTTTGTGACAAACATGCAAATAAAACAATAAGTGTGTGTAGCGTGGCACCAGCCACTGTCTTCCATCTCACTGAGCCCTTCCAGACTACACTGCCAGCTGTGGTTACCCAGGTGGCAGTATAACACTAGAGATGACTGCCCTCCTCCTCCCAAACGAGGATGCAGTCCTCTGCGATCCTCAACTGTCCCCCTCCACCCAACACCAGCCCAATGAAATGTCAAGTTGTCCCTGTCAATCTGCTCTGTCACAACTCGCACCAGACTATCAGCTCTGGAGTCAATTGGCTTTCTGCATAATTTGCATCCCCCGACCCTTGAGTTTATTTTATTAAATTTGTCTGAGGGGGTGAACTGTCCAGGAAAAATTTGTACAAGGGGGCTAATTGATGCCAGAGCTAATGGTACGGTGTGAGCTGTCATGAAGCCCACTGACCAGGATGAACTGACACGTAGCCCCCCAGCCCAGCCCCCCCAATGACTGGACCTCATTCCTGAATTCAGGTTACCAGGATTAAAAGCAGTAGCAATATCACTGCACTGACGGGCAATTAAAACAATATTCCTAACCGATCAGAATAATTACCATTATAAAATGGCAAGAAAAATTCCTGGGCTCTGGTTTGTCAGTGTTGACCTTCAACAGCAATGTTATTTTAGCAGAACAGCATGTCTATTCAAAAAGCAACTAAAAATGTATTTTAAAAATTAGTTTTTTCACCTTTTTTCTTTTGTTTTATAAGCGAGCCATTTTCTAATAGCAATAATGCACTCCAGGGCATGTGTTGTGGAGATGTCACTTCTTGGGTGTTGGATGCATTCAACCTGCAGCCTCGGCCCAACCACCCAAGGCATGGCGTTATCCCAGCATAACAGACACACCATGTCAAGCATTATTGCTTAATCAATCATTTCAAGTCCATAATTGTCCACTTTCTGTACTTTAAGAAATCTTCTTCCTTTTTTCAAATTCGGTTTATCTCCCATCTCCAAACCATCCCCATCGCGCCGCCCTCCCCAGCTTCAGAGAGTTACCCCAACCCTCACCATATACAAGATCCAGTTGCAGCTGGTGCTGAGTTGCCAGTGCAGAGCCTGCTAGAGACCAGAGCATTCATCCTGCCTGGTCGAGGCATTTTCACCTGTTCGTTTTTTTTTCTGGACCCCAGGACCTCGGTGGTAAGGGGGTGTGCATTCATGTGTGTGGAAGCATGCAGAGCATGGTACCAGCCTGTCATCATTCTATTTAAACATCTGCAGATTGCATTACCACCTGTGGTCACCCAAGTGGCAGTATGGCAGTGGAGCAAACTCCCCTCCATCCCCAGAAGAAGAGAGTTCTCTGGGAGGCTCAATCCTCCCACCCCTGGCCAGCCCGAGACGACTGAAGCTCATTCCCATACTCAGGTCACCAGTGTCGCAAACATTACCACTATCATTGCACAGACAAGCCGGCCTCATTGTACCCAACAGCTCTGTATGAAGTCTGAACCATCCATTGATTAAACTGATACAAAAAGGCCTTCCAGGGTATAACTCTTCTAGTTGTACACACAGCCACAAATATCTAATACTAAATTATGGCCATGAAAAAGTAATTTATTGTTTCAAAGCCTCACTCTCCTGAGCTGCAACGGACATTTCTATACCTGATGCTGAAGGTGATACTCCCTCCTTGGAGGAATCGCTCTCATAGTGCAGTCTTGAAGCAAAACATCACACAAGCTCATTATTTTACCTGGTGATGTACACACACCCAAATAGGGGTTCTGCAAATAAGCAAAAACATTTTTTTTTTTTACCTTTTAATGTGTCTTTTTATCCTGTTTTTCACAGCACCATAACTTCTGATTGAAAGTGACATCCACGGTCATCACACACAAAGTGGCTGGCTACCTGTGCACTGAATATGCCAGCCAGTGCTGCCAGAGGTCAGCAGTACTCATCAGGATAGTGAGTGCACAGGACGCCAGCTGCCCTGCACAAGATGGCCACACGTGTCCCTTTCAATTTGAAGTTATGATGCTGTCTAAGAGGAGGATAAAAAAACATACTGAACTGTAAAAAACCTGTAAAGAAAAAATTTCATGTATTTACAGAACCCACTGGACTAACACGGCTATCACACCCAGTGGACTAACACGGCTACCACATTTCTTTCTTTTTTTTTTTTTTTTTTACAGAACCCCTAACCGGGTGTTTGTACATCACCAATAGGAGAGGATGGAAGGTTTGATACCTTTTATTGGACCAACAAGTGTCTTGTACAAAGATGGAATTATACACAAGCTTTCGGGGCCACACAGGTCACCTGAAGAAGGGACCTGTGTGGCCTGTAAAGCTGTGTATAATCTCCATCTTGTACAAGACACTTGTTGGTCCAATAAAAGGTTTCAAACCTTCCATCCTCTCCTATTTTGCAAGGACCAATATGGCTGGAATCTCTTTTTACATCACCAATATAAATAACAGCCTTGTGTGTGGTTTTCCTTTATAAAGCGGCAAGCTGGTCGGCTTCAAAGGATATTCACTGTTTACCTTCATAAGTGATCCTCACCTTGGTGGTTCCGAGCACATAAAACTACATGTTTTTTGTTGTTGTTGTTAACCCTTCGGTGTGGGATGGCTAGATAAACAACTCAAGCTTTGCTCTTGTGGTTTATGTGTCATCATTCACCTCGGGTGTGTAATAAGACCTTGTTATACACCACCATCCATATATTATTCTCTGTATTACACTGCTTCTGTATAATAATGCCCTAATACTATACATGTAAGTTTTGAATAATAATCATATGAATAATAGAGCATCAGTGGTAATAAATTGGGCAAGATAAATAGGGGATATGACATGGGCTGACTTAAGATAGCAATTTTATTATCTTCTTTTTTTTTTTTTTTTTTTTTACACATTATTTTTCCCCCTGTGTTGCTGATCCGAGGAACTCCCTCAGAAGTCCCCAAGGCATCTACCGCCCAGTCTGAGACCCCCCTGGGTCCTCTCCCAGAGTTCTGAACCCACAGCCCTACCTCACGAGACTCCCTGGCTTGTACCCCCCCTCACGGCAGGACTGCCTCCACTCTGTGGTACTCCTTGAAATCCAGTGTTGTAGGCATGGTCTGGCGGGCCGGAGGAGCGAGACTCAGGTGGGCAGGGTCTGACAGTGGGCGTGGGAGCCAAAGCGTCGTTGCTTACCCTCGGAGCAGTTTTTTCCTTGTTCTTGGTGGTTGCTGCTGCCCTAACCCTCCCACAACAGGCACGGATATGAATGATGTCCTACTGGGCATGCACACACTGCTATGCACACCCCTACAGATGTTTGCTGCAACCCGTCAGCACACGCTTAGAGGGTTGTCGGCTTAGTACCACCCAGTCACCACTGGGAGGCACAATGTTGCCGACTCATACAACCCTCCCTCCACAGGAGAAGGTGAGCTGCCTGCAGACACTCCAAACTTCTCCTTCCCTGCCGACCCTCAGTGGCCTCAGCTCGCTCCTGATCACAGGTCGCCAGCATGGTGCGAGGTGTGGCATTCAGTGCTTCAACCCTCAGCGCCACTGGGTCAGCCTTATTTCTATTACTTTGAGAGGGTACTGGTCTGTTGATGTCTCACAAGTGGCACCCAGTAGGAGTGCGTTCAAACAAGGGTTACGGCTGGAGTGTTACTACTATGTGTAAATGAGCCTAACTTTAGTTGTAAAATATATGTAATATGTCTTGTGCAAATGTTGAAACTTATAAACAGAGTATGTATGGCCATCCAGCAGCAATTCTTTGTATTTATCTTGTCCATTGTACTGTTAATGTCCAACCAATGTTTCTTTGTATTCAAACATGTCCAAGTTATGTGAATTATCTCTGTAATTAACTCCGGGTCACCCCTGAAAAAGGGACCCCTGTAGGCCCAGTGGGTTTACCCGGTCAACAAAATTCAATAAATAAACAAATGGTCTGATGCTCCAGTCAGGGAGAGAATCAGAGAAAAAGATGATGGATGCTCCCAGCTGGCACTCCCCCCCCCCCCAAAAGCAGGCTCTTATATGCCCAACATGGCTGGCTACTCACCCAATGGGTTCTGTACAAATGACGGATAACTGATAAGTTTGTAAGAGGGTCAGTGACGGAGTTGGGAGTGTGCCATCGGGCAGAGTTGGGTGGAGGACAAAATAATGGTTAAAAAAAAAAAAAAAGTCGACAGCCCATAGTGAGAGACCATGGCTTGTGCATGAACTCTAGAATCCAAACACAGGCTGTCAGATGGGAACGGCCAGCTAAGCTGTGGGGTACGCTGAGCCCAGCCCAATCGATATCAGTAGAATAAGCACAACACAGCACTGTTCTACAATGTCAGCCTTAGAACCGATGTGCAGGCACATGATAGAGTTCCCCCACAGCCTAGTCTGTCAATCGCATCATCAGAGAGCCGCTCAGGGGGGATGCTGAGAGAAACAGTTTGCCAGCATGGTGGGGCTGGGGGTGGGGGGGTGATTGCAGGATCAACCAGATAAAAACCCAAGCTACAAATAAGTTATCAGAAATGTAATTGATGGCTGTTTTACTTAATCCAGACTCTAGGTCATGCAGCCGTACTGAGGAGGAGCTGAGAGTTCCCCGTTAAGGTTCTCAATGACAATAACTCCAGGTCCCTTTCTTCAGTAGTCCCAACTTTATTTTATTTTTATTTTAGTCTTTGGTAACTGGGTAAGGCCCACTAAGCACAAGTGCCTGTTTTCAGGGGTGACCTGGGAGCACTGGGCGGTTAAGTGACTTGCTCAGAGTCACACAGCATGCGGGGGTGAGTTATGAGACTCAAACTCAGGTGTAGTCTGCTGGATGTACCAAGCTCTTTCACACCTCGTTCCTCTAACCTCTAGGCTATACTGCCAGCCCAACTATTCACACTCTCCCCCGCCCCATCAACAGATAGTTCGAGGCTTTTTCCTACCAATAGGCATAACTTTACATTTCTTTAACATGTATAACCATGTCATTTGGTTCGCAGAATGATGTCACATGACAGAATTCCATTAACCAAATGGGACAAGATTCCTTCGGATATGAGTAGCTGCTGCCTGGGCTGCCCACAGCTGGGTTTTGTTTGGGCAAACGCGTCCTCTCTCTCATCAGTATCAGCATCCCAAATGGAGGGAGAGACAGATTTATGTAAACGCCATCTTCAATAACACGTTGATATTTATATACAGGCGGACAGGCCCAGGAGGTGCAGAAGGGAGAAGGAGGAACCTCTTAGGAGAGAGTATACATATACATGCGCGTGCACACATATATAAAATATAGAGGTAGACAAGCCAGGAATTTTTCTCGTAAAGCCAAGCCACAGCAAAGCGAGGGGTCCGGCTTGACTCTACAAGCAAAACAAGAGCCGAGCCCTGGCTACTGCAGCCTGTTCTCCACATAGGAATTGAGCATTTCAGACACTACACTAACTGCTTAGACTGACAAAAATGCTTACTTTGACCATAAATGGCTTGGCTTTGCCTCTCAGTTGCTTATAGAGTTCAAGCAGAGCCAGGCATTAAGCTCGAGCTTGCTCTGGCTTGCCCACCTTTAATAAAATATATGTGTATTTGTTTCTTTAGGTGAGTGTGTGTGTGTGTATATATATATGTTGGCAGTATTTATTATAATTATGATGTACAAGCGCCTTGGTTATAAGAAAGGCACTTTTTATAAATAAAATATGAAGGTGATATACACACATACTGTATATATCAGTGTCAGTGGCGCAGTAGGTTGCACGCTTGCCTCTGAGGCCATAAGATCAGAAAGTTGTAGGTTCTAGCCCCACACCTGCAGCTTGAGGTAAAATCCCAATACTTATACTGTAGTGCAGCATGGGGGGGGGGTGCTACACCCCTGATGTGCTGTCTTTCAGATGTGACATTAAACTGAGGTCCTGACTGCCTGTTCTAGTGGTTGTTCACATGGACGTTAAAGATCCCATGGCTCTTCTCGAAAAAGAGTAGGGAATGTCCCCAGTGTCCTGGCCAAATTTCCCCCCATTTACAAAATATATATATTATAGGGGTGCGGTCGGGCCCCTGTTTTTGGGGTTGAGTAGGAAGTTCAATATTAAACTCAAACTTTTGCACTTTAATAACTTTGCAACCGTTCAATGGATTTCCACGAAATTTAGTACTCTATTTCCTGTGGGGTAGATCTCTTGAATTGGCAAGTTATGTTCTGGTTGGAGGTGCAGTCTCTCAGTTACGGAGAGGTGAAAAAAACATGTTTTCGCTCATTGATTTTGCTGAGATTTTTCTTTGAATTTGCCTACAGCCCAGAGCGTTTGGTTTCTGGGTGTGAAATTTTCAGGGCAGAAAGGGGACTACCTCACAGATGTGCCTTTTGCTAGCCTGGTGAAAAAATAATAAGCAGTTTTCAAGTTACTGCAATTTAAAAATTTGAAAAAAATTGTTTCTGAGCCTGCTCAGTAAGCACTTCAAGATAGCTGTATGAAACGAAATAGGAATCCTGCTTCGTATGGCGAAATTCCTACATCGTATGGCTACCATCTTGTTTTCAGTTATGCCTGGAAATAAAAAATTGGAAACCTCCCAAAATGATATTCTGGGGAGGAACCAACACATGTAGCTTGCTTATCAGGACCACTTAGGTGCATTCCGCACTTTACTGGATGAACTATGTCCCTAAAATGTCCTTTATTTAATAATGTAATTCCCAATTCGTATCGGCGTAGTACGACCTAGGACCCTACTTTATATGGTGAGATACGAAGTAAGATCCTAGTTCGTCAGCCGAAAATCTCAAAAATAAATGTTTATGCCAACATCAGGGTGCCCAATCCCTATGTCAGCACTAGATGCCCCCACCCCAGTAGGGGACACTGGGGAGCCCACTTCTAGTGTCCCCAACAGAAGAAAAACGTCTCCTACACTTCCGACAACGGGATTCCCAATCCCCGTGTCGGCAGTCCCCCCCCTAAGGTGGGACACTGGGAAGCACATTCCCAGTGTCCCCAATTATATTATACCCTCACCACCACCACCAGTACTGAGTGACACTGGGGAGCCCAACACTGTGTCACAAAATGGTTTTCCAATACTGTATACCTGCAAAGAGAAAACAGTCCCCGATGTCTTTTATTTATTTTTCTAAATCCTATAAAAAGAAAACAGTCCTACGTCATCTTCCCATCCCACCCTCCTCTGCACACACCCCTCATCCCATACTTACCTCCGGAGGTTGGCGGCTACGATCTTCTCTGAACCGAGTCACGTCTGCACTCTTCAAAGCCAAACCATGAATTGAAGAATCAAGGTGAGTGCCATATAATGGCTGTCAATAGCGTTTTGAACTTATGTTGATATCCTGGGCATTTTTCAACATTTTTGCACCAGATTTTCAGCATTGGGCTTTTTGGGACCCCTCCTCATGAACAATGTCACGGTCATCTTGTTATCTGGTCCCAAAAGGTGGTTTCAAGGTTGCTGCATGGAATCACCTTTCAGGACAGTTTAACAAAATAATAGTGCCAGTGTTCATGAGGAGAGGTCCCAAAAAGCCCATGTTGAAAATCTGGTCGAAAAAATCCCAAAAACGTCTGTGTTACGAGTGTGCACTGTGCAGTTTCGATGCACGCTCATAACGTCACCAATTTTTAATATTTTTCAGTTTCAGATTTTCACCAATGCCTTTTTTTCACACCTCCTCATGAACAAGTACAACTGTCATTTTTCACATCCTGCCCAAAATGTGTTTTCGCATCTGTGGCGTAGAATGGCGTGGTCACTGTGTGAAATGAACTTTCAGGATGGATTGATGAAACCACAGTGCCAGTGTTCATGAGGTGGGGACCCCAAAAGGCCATGTTGAAAATTTGGTGACAAAATTCCTGAGAATGCCCGAGTTACTTGCATCTGTTGAATTTATTCTACGTACACACATAACTTTGGTACTTTTCAATATTTTTCTGCCAAATTTTTAACAATGCCATTTTATCACACCACCTCATGAATAGTACAGCTGTCATTTTTCACATCCTGCCCAAATTGTATTTTTGCACCTGTGATGCAGAATGGCATTGCAGTCGCACATAATTATGTTTTGCCTGGCATTTCACAATTTCTCTGTACCAGGGTACATGAGGTGGGGTAATAAGATGGCTATGCTGACAATTGGGTCACTGCTGTTGGACACATGGAAGCAAAGGGCCCAGAGGGCCGTGCGCTTCCACACCTACATACATATTCGCATCTATGGAGGAACTGGAGCACAGGGTCCAAAGGACCCTGCGTGCCCACAGTTAAATAAGGATACTATTATACAGTCTCAAACAGAAGGGAAATTCATTGCAAAAATGAAAATTCAGTCTTAGGGTTACCAACCCTACCACCCCACCCCCACCCGCCAATCATCAATAAGCGTCAGGAGTGTGCCTTGGGTCGTGGTGCTCTTATTTTCCTATACTGTAACATCTCAGCTTGTTTACATGTAGAATGGGGCAAGAGCTAGCCCTGATGACCCCAAGGCACACCCCGACACCTGTTGGTGTGTGGTGTGGTAGGGTTGATAACCCTAACACTGTTTTTCCAGTCTTTTGTCATTGTAATAGAAACTCTAACTGATGCATTAATGGAGTTTTTAGCAAAATATATATATATATATATATACACATACATATACACATATACACACACACACACATAAATATATATAATAAATAATGGGTAAGGGTGATATACAAAGATGCATACCCAATGAAGGAGCTGATTAAGGGTGTGTGGCTTTATTGCCCTAATTAGTCCCTGAGATGGGTATACTTCCGAGTGTTCCACTGTTACCCATTGCTTGTTGAATATAATACCTTAGGATGGTTACTGTTATGGAGATCACATCTACGATCATGTTATGGCGCCTGAAGGTCTCTTGCAGCAAGGAGGGAATGGTGTGTAGTGAGTGCAAGTAGGAGTTCGGAAGATCTCTGGGTTTGGCAGGGTTTCGTGTGTCTTTTTTTTCCAGGTTCATTTGCAGCGTGTTAAGTGGTTTGGCTAGCTTCCTAGTGCTGTGTTAATTGTATTATTAGTGGTGTCTCATACAGTTTAATGGAGTGCAGGTGTGTACTTTTTCTTGGTGCAGGTATATATACCTTTAATTGTTTGCTTAGTGTAGGTATATAGGTTTAACTAGTGTAGGTAGGTATATAGCTGGAATTGTTTAGTGCAGGAACATACTTTGAGCTGATAGATTAGTCACAGGGATACTTTTTTTTTTTTTTAACTTAGTCTTTATTCCCCCTTCCATCGGGGTCCCCAATATGCCACACAGGCTGCGCTAGGAGGACCCGAGGACATCTGGCCCCATCAAGTACTCCTCCTGGAGCTATACTAGCACGGATAACCCCGGGTGGGCGGAGGGTCTCCCAACCCCTCTGTACCTCAGTGGAGGCGGACACTCGGAGCTACTCCTCAGAGCTCCCCAGTCACCGGCGCAGGCGGTCTCCTGGCACGACCATGGGGGGGTTTCCTGTGTTTCTGGTCCTGCCCCTGCAGACACCAGCACTTGAGGAGGGCCAATGAGACAAAGGCACGCGGAGACGTGCCTTCGCTCCAGGCCCTCGGCCAATGTCCACACCTCTCGACACTACTACATCCTTGGCTGCACCTCCACCTGTGGTCACCCAGGTGGTGGTATAACAGCAAGAACTGCAGCCCACCCTCCCCGGAGGAGAGCAGCCTGTCGAGCGCTCGATCCTCCTCCCCTGACTGGCCTTCAAGCAACCCAGACTCGCTACTGAATCTGGGTCGCTGGCGTCGCAAGCGGTATCTCTACTGCTGAGCCAGCGGGCTGGCCACAGGTATACTTTCAATTGATAGATTAGTCACAGGTATACAGGGAAACAAATGATGGCCTTTTCTACAAGGAAAAGTTCCCATCCATGTATTTTTTTAGATAATAAACCCTCCTCATGGGTATGTGGCCTTGTATGCCGCACATACTCATCATATGTTTTATATAATGCACGGCAGTTTTTTTGTTTGTTTTTACCTGCTATGTGGGGCCAGGTCAGTTTCTTGGTTAGCCATGGTCGGGGCCATTTCCAGGTTTGCTGTGTCACTATGTGGCCCTGTGAGTTTCCGTAGTGTAGCGGTGTTTTGGTAAGGCCTCTCGTTTGGATCATTCATGTTTTCAAAGTGTAGGGTTCCCTTATAAAAGGAGGCATGTCTGATGGGGTCATGGATTATCAACAGTGTGGCAGTGAGGAGTGTCGGCGGTGGTGTGGAGTGGCACTGGCAGTCAGGAGGATGGCTCGCAGTCAAGTGTCATGCGGCTGTGTCGGTGACTGCGATCAGAAGCAGCGTCAGATGTTGCTCTGGAGCAGCGTGGAGATGGCGGCAGTACCATGGAGGACATAGTGGTTGAGTATCATGGAGGACATAGTGGTTGAGGAGAGAACTGGAGCATCGAGGGGAAACGGGCATGGATACGTATCGGAGTGGAATGGCTCTGGTGTCTTCCTTGCCACTGGCCTCCAAATCTTTTCTTTTTTCAGAGCTCCAGGACTTTTTGAGGAGGGAGGGTTTCTCATGTGTGCCCTCCAAATGATTTTTTTGTTATTGTTTTGGCAGCTTTTTCAGATATTTGGGGGGGGACAGTAGAGGGTTTTTTCCCTTGGGGGGAGGGTTTCTTTTTTAGGTTATGTCCTTCCCTGCAACTTTGTAGATGTCCTGGAAGGAGAGACAGAGACGAGGTGTTTTTTCTCCCCACAGTTTACAGACTGTATACCACTGGAAGTATATAGTATCCCTCTGGAGGCATACAGCTTTAATTGGGAGGTATACAGCCTTAACTGGAACATATACAGGTTTAATTGGTGACGTATGCAGGGAAATATAGTATAAAAACTGTTATGGGGGGAAAAGTCAACCATGTATTAGATATACATTTATACAATGTATGTGTAATCAAAACATCCTAAATAAATAATTTATTTTCCTCTTTGCACCACTAGTTGAAAATAATCAGTGTTTCACACATGAAACCTCATTTATTTCCAAGTAACAGCAATGTTTTGATTGGCAGCTTCAGCTATCAATTTCCTGCTCTCTATAACACTTTCTCAGACCAATCAAGAGAGTCAACAAAAAGTAAATTGCCACCCTCTTTTCCCCCACATCAGTTCCCCTGATCCCCAGCTACCCTGCTCCACAGTGCAAGATAGTCACTTCCCAGTGGTACAGTTTTGCAAGCCTCTTTTCATATTTTTTTACCTCCTTTTTTTTGGGTTATGCTTATACTTTTGAACCTCAGGTGCTGCTGGGGGGAGGAGATCCACTCCCCCCATATCGGCTAGGTCCTAGCACATGCCGGGATCTGGGTGTCATGGGGCTCACGCCAAGGTTTTTTTTCCCTTGTGTGTCCCCCCCCCTCCCCACCTGTCTGAGGCAGAGCTAGTCATGCAATGACCTTGGAGCACGATTGGGCATGCTCCCATACCCAACGTGCAGAGGTCTACCGGTCCCTGCACAGACAGGCTCCCAGTATGGTCCTGGATTGCCACACCCCCTGCCACACCAGGGGGTCAGTAGGCACTGGGTACCAAGTTCCCTCCCTCCCTCCCTAGAGAAGGCAAGCAATTCCTGGGATGCTCAGACCCCCAGCTGACCCTCCGACATCCAAGGTCCATTCCCGAACCCTGGTTGTCAGTGCTGTAGATGGAAGCACTTTCTCTGCACCGGCAGGCCAGCCTTTGACCTCCAATTTATTAATCTTCTTCCTCCTACAGCATTCTCGCCTTTTCATCTGTGTTCTCATGGCCTCACATACTCCAAGCGGCCGCAGGACAAAAGTAAACTGCCATTCTATCCCCAACACTGTACCGCTGCAACTTCTGTTCCTGTTTTTAAACAGAACAAAAAAAAACAAAACCCACTTTTCTCCTCAGCTTTTCTCTCCAGTCTAGGCTCCAGTCGTGGTACACAGACTGCTCCCAGACTCCACAAACATCGCTGTCCCTGCACCCAGTCTCTACTTCACTCTCCCCGGTGCTCTTTGCACCATAAAACAACGCAAACACCACATTCTCTCGACGGCTCACCCCAGTGCCACACAACCTCTTTCTCTTTTACTTTGTAACTCACAAAAAGAAATTGGAGATGTGGGGGAAGGGGGATCAGACCTGGTTAACAACAAGTATTTTTTAAAAGAAACAACATTTGGGGGGTGCTAAATCACAACCACATTAAAAAAAGAAACAAACACAGCGATACACAAAAAGAAACATACATTTACAACCCTATTTCCCACATACTTACTTACATGTAAACACTACCCATTACAAATAAATTGCACATTAGAGGTGCTTGGATACCAGTCTGATGGATCCAAGCATTCTCCGACAGATAGGCTTGTTATCCGGCTGTGTGATCCGACACCGTCCGACCACAACTGAATGCTAGATCCCAGATCTGATGGGGTCGGATGTCTTAATCCAGAGTCAGATCTTTGGATCAAACCCTCGGATTGTTATGATCTGACCACTGGATCCCTTGTCCAGTCATCGTATCGAGCAGATCTTTTGGATCTGCCCCTCAGAGTCTTGCGATCCGACGGCCATATCTTTAATCTGACCATAGGATCCAGCAGATCATTCGTCTCATGAATGGATCATCTTGGGATTCGAGGAGACCGGATCCATGGTCAGATGCCATCAATATCTGATGGCACCCGACATCCAGTCAAAACTGTCGGATCTGCTGGTTTTCCATACCAGCAGATACGTATCCGAGCAACACTACTGCACATTGCACATTCGTGTAAGGCGGGTGAACACAGTCCCGACCCCTCACTCATGAAAATAAATAGTTTATATTTCTACCCCATCCATTGCATATCCCATCTCTCTCTCTCTCTCTCTCTCTCTCTCTCTGTATTTGCAGATAGTATCTATCTATCGTTCTATCTACAGACATATCTATCTATCTATCTACAGACAGTATCTATCTATCTCTCTATCTACAGACAGTATATATCTATCAACAGACAGTATCTATTGTTCTATCTACAGACATATCTATCTATAGACAGTATCTATCTATAGACAGTATCTATTTACAGACAGTATCTATATATCGCTCTATCTACAGGCAGTATCTATCTACTGTTCTGTCTATCTACAGACAGTGTCTGTATCTACAGACAGTATCTATCTATCTATCTTTCTATCTACAGACTGTATCTATCTATTGCTCTGTCTATCTACAGGCAGTATCTATCTACAGACAGTATCTATCTATCCTCTGCAGACAGTATCTATCTATTATCTAACTATCTACAGACAGTATCTATCTATCTACAGACAGTATCTACCTATCTATCTACAGACAGTATCTACCTATCTATCTACAGACAGTATCTACCTGTCTATCTACAGACAGCAGCTATCTATCCCTCTGTCTACAGACAGTATCCATCTATCTAGCTATCTTTCTTTCTATCTACAGATAGTATCGGTCTACAGACAGCATCTATCAACAGTAACTATCTGTCTGTCTATTTAGCTATCTATCTATAAATATGTATAGAGGATATACAATGGGCTGACTCATAACATGCAATTTACGTTCACGTGTGAAAAGGCAGGCGTGTAACGCACGAGTGGCAGAGCCACGAGTGAGTTCTGAAAGTCCTGTCCCCACATAAGTGATAATAAACTGTGTACTGTGAGTCCGACCATTGTATATTCGAGTTATACAACATCAGTTTACTAATTATACCTTTTAAATGTGCTCTTTCCGTGAAGATACAACTGCGTCTGTTTGAGTTCAAGTGCTGGCTTAAATGCTGCACTTGACTATTATGATGTCACCAGCATTATGAAAGCTGCAGTCTGATTGGTTCAGTATGCACTGTGACATACCCTATTTCGCAAGATAATATTATCTTGCTATGTTGGGTCATCATGACATATCCTACTTTGCAAAATAATATTATCTTGCTATGTTGGGTCAAAATAATTTTTAACCTGCTGTTCATAAATAAACACATGTTGTATAAATAAGGGGTATGCCGTTAGCACCTGTTGTATAAATGATTTATCCTCGCAAGAGCAGTTTGACCCCGGGTAACCTCACGAGTGGCGTAAGCTTGAGTGAAGATAAATCATTTATACAACAAGGTCCCAAACACATATTTCATGGCTTCACCACTCGTCACCAGCCAGCATTGTTGGCAACATTCCAGAGTGAATAAAAAGCTAATTTGTGATCAACCCGTGAAATATCCCCTATTTATTTTCATGGAGAGGAGATCGGGAGTGAAACTTAAATGTGTATTTATTTCCACTACAGCTCATGGTACAATGGATATTTCCAGTCCAGCTCCATAATGTTCTGAGCAGAATCTTCCTTATGGCCAGACCTGCCAGTAAAAAAAAAAAGAGCCAAAAATATTATTTAGCAAACTTACCAGCCCTTGGCATTGTACAAATGGCACATGCCACGGACTGCGTGAAACTAAATGATTTATTCTGAACAGCTGAGCATGATCTCTATAGACCTCACTCGTGGCTCTGCTGCTCATGAGATCAACAGAGGTCTTAACCAGTCATTCAGAATAAATCACTTATTTTCATGCAGCCCTTGGCATGTCCCCTATGTATGCAACGTCTGTGGATCCAGTTTGTGCCAAATACATCAGCTATTTTCACTGTTTGATACCCAAGTAGAAAATAAACATTTATTTTTCACTTAAGTATGTCATAACCCATTTATTTACATCATCCATGACCAACAATCTCAAGTCACAAATCCCCTACTCAGCCTTGTTTCCCTAACAACCAATCAACACACAATTTTAAAGGTAACAAAAAAATAAATAAATAAATAAATAAATCTCTGTTATCTTGTTTCTCACATCAACCTGCTGTCTTTTCACCCTTCCTATTTTGTTTAGTAATTAAAAAACTGTATTGGCAAACAAACTAATCTTTTTCCTCCATTTCCTTAATTCTTTCTTATACTTTTTAAACCCTGTCAGGTCTCACATGCCTGTTTTCTCCCCACTCGAAGTAAGCTTCTGACCAAGAGTGGCTCTGTATCGCAGCTCACCAGTCACCACTACAAGAATCGCACGGCATCCTGCACCCAACACATGCTGTAAGACTAACTAACGTAACTACTGCTGATCAACACCAAGCTGTTTTTTTGTGTAAAGTAGCTCAGAACCCACAGAGAGTGCCTCAACGTAAACAAACTGGAACAAAAGAGAAAGTTGGGCTACTTGTACAAAAAAATCTCCACAAGATTGGAGCAATTAGCAGCTTTAACATAAAAACTCGGGAGTAGCACCCCCCCACACACACACAGGCGCCTAACGTTTTGCATCACTACCTCACGCTTTATCGAAGGCCTACAGGGGATGCTGCTCCCTAGTTTTTATGCTAAATAAAGCTGTCCCCTGCTCCAATCTTGTGGAGATTTTTTATCAGTCTTCTTGTACGAGTAGCCCTGTTCTTTTAGGTATACTACAACAGCAAACCCCGACAGCGAAACCATTACATCAGCACCAACCTGTTCAACATTCACAGTGTTGAATGGGTTGTTGCAGCGATGTACCCATACAGTGACTCCGCTGTTAGCCACTCTCCACAGTAATCTGCCCCTGCCCCAGAGTTGATTATCTATCAGTCCAGGGGGGCGGGGAGTGAAGCCCCCATTGCAAACAATATAGGGAAACCCTGTTGCCATGGTGGTCCGTCGATGGATTTACCACTTGACGTGTTCGATGTCAGCAAATCCATGTTGATGTAGGGGATGCCGACGACTTTGTTGTCGAAGCGGCTTGGTGAATCTTTTTTTTAAGCTCAGCACCAACAACCAACTGCTTTACTATATGCAGGTCCAACATGAAATGCTTGGTAAAGATCACTAACTTCTCCCAGTACCCTAGCTGGAAACAGAAAACTCCAACCTGAAAATTAGTGCAATGTATGACAAGAAGATACAGACGATATGTAGGTGATATGTGACATGTGTCTCTGTGAGATGGAATTTATCTTTGTGAATGGTCTGTGACCTCTTGATCCTCATATGTGGTAGAGCCTCCAGTGTAGGTACATTCGGTCACTGACCGTGAAGAAAGATACATTACATATCTTATGTATTTATGTCTTTGGTAACCGGGGAGTGAGCTGATCCAAAGGACCATTTTCAGTCACGACCCGGGCCACAGAGTGGCAATAACATGAGTCAAAAACAGGAGCAAGGGATAACCACACTCAACAACAAGTGATGAAACAGAACGTACAGAGACAGCTGGGTACAGAAACAATAATAGCAATAGGACAAGTATATAAAAACAAAAAAACAGTAAATGCACATGATTATAAGAAAGTGACGCACATCTCATGTGTGGTTTATTCAGTATACATTAGCCCTACATAATTAGTGCTTAGAGAAAAAAATGTATAAGTAAAAGTTTTCCCTATTTATATTTAGCCAAGTCTGACCCTGCTGCAAATATGTGGGTCATTTTACTCACGTCTTTTGTGGTGTGGCAGGTCTGGGAGAAAGTGGTTTGTGCGGTAAGGTAGTTTTGAGGATTTTGAAAGCACATCAGGGGAGTGAGCGAACTGCAGCTGCTATGCAGTTCACTGACTAGACTGCTCGCGCTGACTGGCGGTTTACAACAGCACGGGTCAGAGCAGTGAGCCACAGCTTGTGCTACGGACATACCCCACTAGCGGATTCCATGTCATAACGGCGATCACAGAGAGGTGATCGTCATTATGGCTAGTGTACATCACCAAAAATCTATTTCGGCAATGTACATCCCCAGAGGAAAAACAAAAGGGCGCCAAGGACTCTAATTTTTAATGCTATGCAGGGGGCTGTGCCCCCGTGCTCCCCTACTATAGGATTCTCAACTCCAGTGGGGTGCATGTTGGGGGGTGGGTGCAAAATTGTAAAAAGAAAATATATAAAAATACTCGGGCAGGGCGCAACAAAACATACATGCACCCAGATCCGAAACCAGCATCCTGGCCACCCCAGCCCAGTACCCCCCCACCACGCCACAGAGCCAGCTTGGCAGCTCACTGTGGCACCACCTTCACAAACCCTCCGCCCCTCGCTCAGCGTGCTGCTCCCTCCCTCCGCCTGGCGTGTGCGTATAGTGACATCCTGTAAGCTGTTCGTGAACCGCCCCAATCAGTCGCCCTCCCTGCTCTCTCACCCTGTGGGCATGCGCGAAGTGGTGCAGTTTCAGTGAGCACCCACTTTCGTGAGTAGACATGTCACAGGATACCCCACTAGCGAGATAAACAGAAGAAGAAATCTAGCTAGCTAGAGTTTTGTGCTTTTGACAGCATTTTTATCTTAGTGAAAAAAACCCTAATGTATGTTGAATAAACAGGGGAAACATTTTTATTTATTGAAATGTTTCACCAGGAAGGCAAGCTGAGCAACAATTTGCTTGTCTCCCGGTGCAACCTGGGGGGTAGGGAACAGTGGGATAGAATACAGAGAAATGTTACAATGTTGGAATACAATTTGCTTACTTGCGTACAATAAGAGCAGGAGGGATTACAGGTGGATAACATTGTCTAACAATGCAACAGTTAACTATAGTAGATATGAAGACACATATAGCAGTTAGGCAACAGTTGGTGACAGCTGGTAACGCTGGAACACATACAATAACTTGGCAACAGTATGTAGCACTAGATAGTAAGGTGACCCGACAGTAATTGGTAGACATTAGTGTAACATAGATATTCAAGATTTACAGTGATTGGAGTAAAGAGAAGAAGAATGGAAGGAGGGAATGAAAAACTGCGGAGGGTAGAATGAAAGAAGGGAAAGGAAACTTACGGAGAGACGCAGACAGAACATGATTTTCGAGGCAGAGACGACAGGGTGGACTAAAGTGCATATAAGAGGGGTATAGGGGTAGGTTATAATTGCTTAGTTGAGTGTAGGGGTAGGCCAGTGTCAGGCTATGTTAACCAGAAGGGGGGGTAGGAGGAGAGAAGAGGCGAGGTAGAGCATGGCAGGCGATGAGAAAGAGAGGTATTTGTAGGTGGGGTATCCAAGGGGGTGAGGGAAGCTGAAATTCAACAGTGTCCTGTTATTCCTATCTGGGCAGGGCGGTGGACAGCCCTACTGGTAGGACACCAGTTATAGGTGATGAGGTGGCTTATATATATAGTGATGCGAGAGAGGGGTGTTCGGGGAGGGATGTTGTGGGGGTAGCGAGGTGAAAACTATAGTAGGGGCATTACCCCACCAATGTGCTGGGTGACCCTGCCTGCACAAGGCAGTGATCTAGCAGTAACTGAGGGGGTGCAGTAAAATACAAGGGGCTGACTCAAAATATGCAATTTATCTTTAAGTGTGAGGGGGCAGGATCACGATTCACGAGTGGTAGAGTCCCTATCTTGTCATTTTTATCCCCACTTCCATTGTATATACCCTATATATACACCTCAAAATAAAGATAAATGGAATAACATATAGAAATCCATCTGTTACGGTGTTGTAACTTCACCGAGGGATTCTGGTGATGTTTTAAACTTTGAGAGCGAAGCTTGAGAGGTTTATCATGTCACTTGAATCCGGAGATGAAGTTACAATAACTGTAACAGGTGGATTGCCGTATGTTGTTTTTTGTGATATACTGCAAGCATGCTGCGTTTAGAAAATTGTTGCTCGCCAATCTCTTAGAGAGCTGGTGACATGTTCAGGAGAGCTTTAACAAAACATAATATTTAGACTCAGTCCAGCTTGTATTTCCCATTAGTTCTGTATTTCTCTTCCCCATTATTTATTACTGAGGTCATCTGACTAAAAACAGGATCTTTGCTCCTGAAGAGTTCCTCTATTTCTGCTGCTTTCTCCCTACCTGAGGTCACAGAGCACTGCTTGTGACCTCCCAGTTACTCCCATGGCAGCAGACTGTGATGTCACAAATGAGGATTATAACAGAGTAGGGAGTAAACTATAGAGGCAGATGAACTCAAAATAAACTCTAAGGGACAACAATCATATCTACATACACATTTCCTTAGTAATAAATTATGGGGAGGAGAAATGTATAAAATATAAATGGAATGTAAGCAGAATTGTACCTAATTGTTATGTTTTTTAAAGTTTTCTTTGAGGTGTCAGTAGCTCTTTAAAGAAACTCTGCCACCCTCCTGATTACTCTCTCACACCAGAACTGCGAACTGTCATGGCTAATGACTCTCTCCCACAGGATCCAGAAACCATAACTGTAATGATAAGTTCAATTAATTATTCATGAGCTTAATTAGCTAATTGATTGGCTGCTGTGCTGGGCTGAAATCTCTTTGAATTGCTCGGCACAGACAAACGCACTGCTGTTTGTGCGCACCTGTCTGTGTTGTCAAACTGACTGTCACACAGAAAAGCTGACAGACCTTAAAAAAATAACCACTTAACATTTGAACAATGAAACCTACAGGGAACGGCACCAAAAGAGACCACGCAGCAACCTTCATTCAACACATCCCATTGTGTCACCGTGCGGTGCCGCAGACAAACAAAACCAATAAACAAACAAAAAAAAAGTCAAACAAAACAAAGCTCCCAAAAGTTCATTTCTGTGATTAGACTTATAATCGCAATAATGACCTCAGAGCCCTTCATTTCCTGTCAATTAACGACCGGCTGGCTGGGGTTGCCCCCTCCCGGCCAGTTGTTAATCTCCAGGAAATTACAGGCTCTTCGGTCATTATTGCTTACTTATCAACCACTAATGTAATTTCAGCCAATCGGCACACAGAGCTACTGCATCTCTCATCCCGTGTACAACGTGCTCTCGTGGGAGCGTTTGGAGGGTGCATTCCACTTTAGCACCAGGGGGGAGAGAGGATAGCACAGTAAAATTAGAAAGACTATAAACTTATAAAGAATGCAAGCGAAACTCAAGTGATCTATAATAAGTTAATAGGGCCTCTGAGGGGTGTCTCTAAGAGATTCCTCCCATTAGGTTTGGGCAGACAGAACCCCTCAGCTTCACTTCCTGGTCCTCCCACCCAGACCTCATGCTCGGATCTCTTTTACCATAAGAGACACCCACTGGAGGCTCCTATTAACTTATATTATGATCGCTTATGACTCCCCCCCCCCCCACCGACTAATTACCTGCTCTTCACAGTTACCATATCCTGGTGCCAACACTATTGCTGCTGTCCCGGTGCTTTCCTCCTCCTCCTCTTCCGCCTCCACTGCCCGAAGAAAAGCTGGCATTCCCAGCACCACGCAATGCTACCCTCAATCTACTCTGCCCCCCAATGAGGTGTCACTGTAATGCTTACTTGTAGCACATCTCAGTCCACAGCGGTGGTTTCAAGCTGTCACTGAAGCGCAAGCTTCATGTGGATTTGAAGTCATAATACTATCCTTCTGATGTCAGAATGATATTATGGATCATGGAAGCGCACCCGACCAATCGGAGCGCTCCATTACCCTGCATGTGACTGAGACACTCTTATTCTGTGAAGAGCATCTCACACGCAGATGCCCTGGAAATGCGCATGTTCCGGGAACAGTTTTTAAAATATATATATTATTGATCGCTCTCAAGCAATAATATATTAATATGATCCCCAACGCCACTCATTGCTGTATCAGAGTGGTTTCACTTGCCTTCTGCTTGAGACAGAACAGCTCAGCTTCTCTTCACTGTTCTCACTCCAGCCAAAAACGAGTGAAACCACTCTTATACAGCAATGAGTGGCTCTGGGGGATGTACTAACATATAGTATTGTGAGTTTCTGACGTCAGAACCATGGTATGACTTTTCACAGCTGCTTCTTGTGAACGAAAAAAACGTTTGATTATATATTACAAGACTGATATCTTAAGTCGGGCCACATTATATTCCATGTATACAACAGGTGCTTACATGGTTTTGTGATACAAATGGTAAAGTTACAATAGAAACAACAGAACAAAATGTAAACTTATAGTCTAACCAATGGTCCAGTAGTACAGTCAAAAATTAAATGGCATCTCACATGTGAGAATAACTATTTGAGTATGCTCACTTCAGTCAAAATGAAGGAAATAAATTTCTGAGCATGCTCAGTGGCAGTAACTTCATTTATTTAGGAGGCAGTATAGCGTTGTGGATAGGAGCACTGAGCTGCAAACCTGGAGACCTGGGTTTGAATCCCACAGCCCCCACCTGCATATACTGTGTGACCCTGAGCAAGTCACTTAACTTCCTTGTGCTCCCAGGTCGCACCTGGAAATGAGCTTAGGCTTAGTGTGCCTCTCCTCGTTAAATGATTTCCCCTTTTTCCTTTCCATTTATTTTGCTCATGTTGCCAAAAATAATAACATGTTTATCTTGGTACATTTTTTTGGCACATTTATTTTCACACCTATTGTATAAATTATAATGACCCAGCTAACACTGAAATGAAATGATTTATTTTTCACTCAGAATGCGCTCGAAGCTAAAATGAATAATTTGTCTATAAGGCTGGCACTCACCTACACTATATAAGACAAAGAACCTCTGCGCGCAAACACGAGGCAGGAGTTTACCCCAAAGGTATTTGGCTGGAAGCCAAGACTTCAGAAAATACAAAATCGCACATGCCCCCACAATGCAAAGCATCATGGGCTGCATATGCAAATCACCACAGAATGTTATGCTGGTCAACAAAAAGCAGAGGTGCATGGTGCGAAGGCCTCTCACACAGTTTGCAAAGGGTGCTAACAGAAGTTAGCACCCTTTTGCAAACTATTACCTTCGACTGCTCTGATCTGCTGAATGAACCAACATAACCTGTATGATATCACTATGCAATCCCATGTGAGGCATGTGTGTTCTACCTCTCTCTAAGTGTCATCATAAAATGGCTACTTGCGCTTTACTGCTGAAATCTAGCCAGCTCATACTACATACAGAATAATTCACTTTTGGCAGTGAAGAACAGGGTTGTTAGGACACTGAGGGATTCTTGTGACATCACAGAACAAAGACAGCAAAACCCAAGTGGTACTATGATCTCACTTGGAACCTGAAGAATCCAAGCAATCCTGTTGTTCACAGCTCAAGAAACACAAGCTTGTTGTGCCATCGTTAGAATGTTACAGCGATGGGACAAATTAGAATGCTGTCACGTGCCACCTTCCCACGAACCAACGCTGATCGCTCGTTTTGTTTTGTTTTTTTCATTAACATTCTAACAAATTTGTTGGTTGGCCATATAAAAAAATTCAAGAAAAAAACAAAACAAGCATTTAGTGGTGACGGCTGCAGTCCAATGTGAACTGCCACATTTCATTACTTGTGTTCTGTCACTGGTGTTCATACATTATAGAAGATAATGCTTGGGCTTCCATTAACAACCGTGCTTAATTCACTTCTCGAGGTTACCATGCCAACAGGAAACCTCTCAAGCTTCGCCCTCGAGGTTTACTATGTTGTCATGGTAATCTGTCTTTCGGATGAGATGTTAAACCGAGGTCCCATCTGCCTGGATTGGTGGTAGTTCAGGTGGATGTTAAAGATCCCATGGCACTTCTCGAAAAAGAGTAGGGGAATTTTCCCCGGTGTCCTGACCAAATTTCCCTCATTCACTAAAAATACCACCAACAGCTTAATGTGGTTCAAGGTCAGTTGGCATTCATCTGTATCCCCCTTCCCCGGGTCATGCCTGAAAATAGGCAGGATTTGTCTAGTGCACTTACCTGGTCAACAAAAACTAAATAAAATAAATAAATAAATAAATAAACCTCTCGAAGTGAATGCAGCATGGTTGTTAACAAATGGCCATACATTATTCTCTATGTTACAATACATAATTTGCCCATTTTGCAAACAAAACAGTTTATTTCATTACCAAGCTTCTGGAGGCACTGAGCAGTGTCACGGTGGGGAAGGGGGCCTTCTCAGTGCAAGGATTACCCAGCAGGGCAATGGTTCAAATTCTAAAGTTAATGAGAAAAAACATGATTGCTTATAAGGTGTTTCCCTTGTCTTCATGGAAACCCATTCAGCACATTCGAAGTCATTCTGTACAGTTTCAAGTTCTTATGAAGTCATTCTGCATGGTTCTATGTGAAGAATGGATTAAAAAAAACAGCAAAATGGGCTAATTATTTAATCTTCGAAATCTGTTTAACTCCCAGTAAACTGTCAGTGTGAAACAGCACCTTAAGAAATGTAACGTACAGTTGTGCTTTAAAACTGCTAGTGAAGCTGTGTGTTCAAACACTTTTAAAGCACGGTCATAGTTAAAAAGACTGCACTTAAACCACAGTCAAACCCATAATTCAAGCAGAGCCACAAATTCAGACATCAGACCACCAAACAAAACCCCACACACAGTTGCTGCTGTTATAACAAATGTGTTGTAGCTACTACAGTTCAACAGTTCCGTACTTTCCACTTGAGGCCCAGGCTAGAAGGGAAACCCCTCCTTGCCACTCTCAGCAGGTATAGCGAGACGCTGGCGAGCAACGACGCCCCTCCTGGAGTGCTTGAGTCATAGGCTGTGATGGCAGCACCTTTGTTATACACCCAGCCCCTTCTACCAGTACTTTGTAAGTAAGTAAATAAAAAATCCTTTTTATGGCAGCAGTGGGAGGAGCCTGCAGCCGTCTTGCTGTAGCTCTAAAAATGAGCCACCAGATGGATGCCGAAGAACTGTTTTGGACTTGTAGTACGATCATTCAGCAACTCTGAAACTGTCCGCTCACTCCCTGCCCCCCCCCTCACGGGCACACTACTTCGGTTGCTGGTCACCCACTGTGCTCAAGATGGCCACCGATGTTTAGTGCACGTGCACGAGTAGTGGCACAAGTGCGACTGCACCAAGGCCATCTTGGGCACGGCAGACGGTTTCACCGTGAGCTCGGTGAGCACAGCTGCAGCCATGTCAGCTCTGGCCGAGCTTGTTTACATTTACATATGTCTCTGCGAGTCATTTAATAATTGCACATGTGAGCGGGGGGTGTGCAGGGCTTTCTTGAGTTCCTAGTAGGGACACCCCTTCTTGCCACATTCAGCAAGTATAGTGAGACTCTGGCTAGTGTGGACATTCCATTTTGCCACACACAAAGCGGGCATACTGAGACTGGCTAGTGGGGACGCCCCTCCTTGCCACACTCAGCAGGCACAGTGAGGCACTGGCTAGTGGGGACGCCCCTCCTTGCCACACTCAGCAGGCACAGTGAGGCACTGGCTAGTGGGGACGCCCCTCCTTGCCACACTCAGCAGGCACAGTCAGACACTGGCTGAGTGGGGGCCCCTCCTTGCCACACTCAGCAGGCACAGTCAGACACTGGCTAGTGGGGCGCCCCTCCTTGCCACACTCAGCAGGCACAGTGAGGCATCACTAGTGGGGACGCCTCCTGCTACACTCAGCAGGCACAGTCAGACACTGGCTAGTGGGACGCCTCCTGCCACTCTCAGCAGGCACAGTGAGACACTGGCTAGTGGGGACACTCCTCCTTGCCACACTCAGCAGGCACAGTGAGGCACTGGCTAGTGGGGACGCCCCTCCTTGCCACACTCAGCAGGCACAGTGAGGCACTGGCTAGTGGGGACGCCCCTCCTTGCCACACTCAGCAGGCACAGTCAGACACTGGCTAGTGGGGACGCCCCTCCTTGCCACTCTCAGCAGGCACAGTGAGGCACTGGCTAGTGGGGACGCCCCTTCTTGCCACACTCAGCAGGCACAGTCAGACACTGGCTAGTGGGGACGCCCCTCCTTGCCACTCTCAGCAGGCACAGTGAGGCACTGGCTAGTGGGGACGCCCCTCCTTGCCACACTCAGCAGGCACAGTCAGACACTGGCTAGTGGGGACGCCCCTCCTTGCCACACTCAGCAGGCACAGTCAGACACTGGCTAGTGGGGACACTCCTCCTTGCCACACTCAGCAGGCACAGTCAGACACTGGCTAGTGGGGCCCCTCCTTGCCACACTCAGCAGGCACAGTGAGGCACTGGCTAGTGGGGACGCCCCTCCTTGCCACACTCAGCAGGCACAGTGAGGCACTGGCTAGTGGGGACGCCCCTCCTTGCCACTCTCAGCAGGCACAGTGAGGCACTGGCTAGTGGGGACGCCCCTCCTTGCCACACTCAGCAGGCACAGTGAGGCACTGGCTAGTGGGGACGCCCCTCCTTGCCACTCTCAGCAGGCACAGTGAGGCACTGGCTAGTGGGGACGCCCCTCCTTGCCACACTCAGCAGGCACAGTGAGGCACTGGCTAGTGGGGACGCCCCTCCTTGCCACACTCAGCAGCTATAGTGATAAATCTGTACTCTTAAAAAGCATAAGTTCACCATCTGCCTGGTTCAACCCAGAATGTCTTGCTCTCATGAAAGAGAGAAACAGGTTGTGGTCAGTGGCCAAGCAAACTGGGTGTACGGCTCACCCCCCAAAATATAAAGAAGCCAAAAACAAATGCACCAGATGGGTTAGACTGACCAAATCTGAGTACTGTGAGGCCCAGCAACGGGAAACAGGAAAAGACTTTGGGAGAATTTTTCGGAGCTGCTTAGCAAAAGGGAAAAAAACATACCGGAAAATGCTCATGGTTAATGGGAAGGAGGTCCTTGAACCCCACAAGACAGCCCAAAGATTTAACGAACCCTTTCCTGACCTCAGTGTTGTAATCCCCAATAAACTGGCTCAGCCTCCCTGTGGCGGCCCTGACCACAGAGCGAGCCTCATGTAGATTCCAGACCTAGGGCACCCTAAATTCTACTTTAGGCCCAACACAGTTAAAGACACCCTCAAATATATCAGAAAGGTGCTTGGCAAAACCAGGTTGGGGGGGGGATCAGTGGACAAGCAACTACTAGGAACAGCTCTGGAAGAACTCTTCTACCCCATCTCCAAAATGTTCAGTTTCTCTCTGCGGTATTCCCAGAGAAATGGAAATCTGAGCTGGTTGTGACTACTTTTAAAAGTGGTGACCGTTCTAACCTAGCCAGCTACAGACCCATCTCAATTCTCTCCCCACTGTCTACGGCCCTGGAGAGAAGTGTATTGGACCAACTTGTCGCCTACCTTGAAATGAATGAGTTACAATGTAAACAAGAAAGAGTGAGGTGACCACCAGACAGACTGCCAAGCTCCAGACGTAGTCGTTGCTTAATGAAGAAATCATGGAGTCTCTGCTAAGGCTGCTGTGGACAACATGACCATATGCTTGGTCATCAGACACAATGTACTTTTATTAAGTCACAAAACATGCTAAAAACTGGTGGAAATGGTAACCCACTGAACCGCCAAACATTTTTGAGACCTCTGTCTCTTGTTCAAGTCGTCCTTGAGAGAGAGAGAGAGGTCTTGAAAACATTTGGCAGTTCAGGATGACTTTTAGGCCTTAGAAAATTGGTTTTATTATAACAGACTAATCTGCAATTACAAAGAAACAAAAGTCAAGCTGAAATAGGTGGAACATTCAAATATCTTTCAGTAGTTCTGGATGACACTATCCTCTGACTCCCCCATGCAGACAACTTGTTGTCTACAGTAAACAAAAGGATGGGAGTCCTTTTCAGAAATCGGAGCAAACTTACTGCAGACATTATGCGATTCATAGTGAACAGCTCTGTCCTGTTCCTAGCAGTTAAGACTATGGCCTACCTGTGTACGCAGCTGCCTGTGACTCGGTATTAAACAGGGTCAAGATGGCCTGCAGAAAAGCATGTCGCTTTGTGTTAGGGGCTCACAAGCACACCCATACTTGCACTCTTTGCGCACAAACCAATTGGCTACCCTTACCAAGTAGAATAAAATTACCAACCTGCCTACTAGCCAAGAAAGCACTGCTAAGCCTAACGCCACCTACTCCAACCCCATTGCAAACCAATATAAGATGAGTTGCATGGCCAGGGAGGCCCTAGAACGACCCCTCCGTAGAACTCAGCTGGGTAAACACTCCTTTTCTGTTAAGGCTGGAGGCTGGTTATATGAGTTGCCAGAAACCATGCTAAACTTCCCCAGGAATGACCAATTCAAAATATCCCTGCCGGCTGTGTTACTTTTAGCAGCCCGGTGCAACTGCACCTGTTAATGGTACATCAATAGCCTCACTCCACACATTACCTACTCTCTTTGTACGCAGCTCCCTACACTGAACCTGTCCTCATTTTGATGCAACTGTTCAACCAGTTGGCGTTCAATCTGTGTATGTATACTGACTGTTAGACAAACATGTCCTCTGGAATTGTGCCTTGCTTGCTCTGTCTTTGTCTTGGCTGTAGCTCTGAAAAAGTAAAGGCGCACTTGCGCTCAAAGGTGTTGTCCAAATCTTCCAATAAATAATAAATAAATTAAGTAATCAATTAATTTAATTAAAAAGTGAGACTCTGGCTAGTGGGGTGTCAGTATTGGGATTTTACCTCAAGTGCCTGGTGTGAGGTTAGAACCCACAGCCTTCCAATCTTCCACCCTCACAGGCAAGTGTGCAACCTGCTGAGCCACTAATACTGCACTACTACTAGAACATCAGATGCCCCCCCAAAATGGGGGGGAAAATAAGTGCTTTAGCTGGGATTTGAACCCAGGCCACCCGGAGTGGTGCGCCATCTGCACTACCTGCTGCACTACCAAAACAATCGGAAACTTGGGATCTCCAGAAGCACCTTACTTGTTCCCTAATCCACAACTTGTTGCTGCACAGATAATTACATTTTCAATCACAAGGGTGCGGCGTTCACAATTTATGGAATCCAAATAAACAGAAAAGAAAGAGATAAGTGCCTTACTTGGGACTTGTTTTTCTCTCTTCTGTTGGTTTTGGTTCCATATATGTGCACACCACACCCTTGTAAATGAAAATATTATTATCTGTACAGCACCCAGCTGTGCATTAAAGGAGTAAGGTGCTCCGGGGAGAGCCAGGTTTCCAGCTGCCTTGGTGACGCAGCTGACAGCACAATCAGTACGGTATTCTGGGCAGCCTGGGTTACAACCTAGCATCCCACTAGCCCAGTCCACAGCCTTATCTCATTGCACTGCGACCCTGAGGTTCTCTGCTGTAACAACCCCGAGGTCCCTTTCTCATCTGTTGGCTGCCAACACCTCCCCACCATCTTATACTCGGTTCTGGGATTCCTGTGCTCTAGGTGCATGATTTTACACTTCTTCCCATGGAACCCTAGTTGCCATGTCCTTTATCACTCTTGGAGTTTTCTCACATCCCTCCGCATGGTCTGTACTACCTTCTGGGTGTCTATCCTATTGCAGATTTTAGTGCCCTCTGCAAATAGGCAGACCTTCCTCTCCAGTTCCTCTGCAATGTCCTCTATGAAGACCTTCAAGAGCACTGGCTCCAGCACCGAATCTTGCGGTACTCCACTGGTCAAAAGGATGTTGGAAAATATTTTTCACGGAAAGGGAGGTAGATTGGTGTAAGAACTGCCGAGGGAAGTTGCTTGTGCTTAATCAGTGGAGGGATTCAAACATGGGTGGCACAGACATAGGGAACTGGTAAAGGTAGCAGAAGGACTGGTGGGGGGGTGAAGGAGTGAATGGCCACTGAGGCCATAACATACGACCTTAATTAGGGCGAAGCAAGCCGGCCCAGAAGCGCAGAGGGTAGAGGTGCCTAGTGCCTTAACTCTCAATGTGCCGGTGACCCGTGTTCAAGAATGAGCTCAGGTCAGTGTTGGGAAGGGCTGGGAGTGGACTGAGCAGCTGTCAGGCAGCCCTCCTCTCCCAGACTGGGGTGGCAAGCTAACTCAGCTCTTGGCTTCCACCATATGGGGAGCTGGTGGTGGCACTGATGCACGAGCGACTGACTAAGGTCAGGGGGAGCTATGGTTCTGGGACGTATGTGCGCCTCCACACCCATGTACCCTGTGCCATCGCAGCTAGGGGAGAAAATGTGGAAAATTGTGGTCAAGGGGCTTAATGAAGCCTTGCTCTCTGGTCCCAGGTCCGCACCGCCAACCAGTGCTCACCGAAGGTCTGTTACAGATTTCTGTGCTGGGAGGGGGAGGATGACCCTCCCCTCTCAGGCCCTGCCACAAGGGGGAATTCATGGGAGAAAAAGAAAATTGCATGACTGAAGGCGAGTGCTGGGGGAGGCAGCTGCTGGTTTGGACAGAGGAAGAGCTGAACAGCCACCACTCAGAACAAAGTGGCGTACAACCTTTACAGGTAAAAACTAGGGCTAAACAGACTGAATAAGCCGCAGAGCCTTATTCTGCTGTCAGTGTACACATCTCTGTGATGTGGAAGAATTCCTGGGACTCATATGTGAACTTCGATCTCAGAGGGAGAAGCGCAGTGCACTGCCACCATACCATCGGACCAGCATGCGTTCTGTGGATTTGGCGGACACTGTGGTTTTGGGACACTGGAGTAGTCCACCATCCAGTGCAGCACTTATACTGATTTTCACTGGTGGCCCCCACCACATAAAAAATAAATCGACTTCTTCACTCCAGAAGCTCCTCATACCACTCAATTGCAAAGAATTCCAAATCCAAACTGTCCCGGTGTCACGGCAGTACTACTACGCCTATAACCCAAGTTCAGCAGCGAAAATCGCAGGGGGTGGCCGGGGGTCAGTTGCACTTTCACAAGTGCCCCTGACACCTAGTGGAGGTTAAGTGTCACTACAGTTGGGAGGCCCAGAAGGGACTACGGGTCAGACAAGATGCTTACCTCAGTACGAGTCGATGCCCCAAGGGGGAGGATAAATGGAGGGACAACCCTGCCAAAACATCCCTGTTGGAGTGGGACAAAGGATAGCCCTCCCACAGTCCGGGCACCATCAACAGGGCACCTCACTGGATCCTGCTTTGGATAGGTAAGGGCAAGTCACCCCAGCCCTGCTATGAGGGGTAAGTCATGGGAGTGCAATGCTAAGCCCCAGAGATGGTGTGTGACTTCATTGGGCCATCCAGATGAGGGCAGGCAGGAAGGAAGGAAATAATATACAAGAATAAAAAAATATACAGTATATCAGGACCTTTCAATGATGCCAAACAGCCAGTCACTGCTCCAGCAGAGCAGCCACCTCTGAAAACAAAAGGTGCATTTCATTCCCTGTCCCATCCCCCGACTCTATGAAATCTGCCTGACCGCATGTCCCAACCAGTAGTTGCATTAATTGCCCCTGATGGCTTCTTGGAAGGAAGTCTCTGATTAGAGAGTCCAGTTCTGATGCGTCAGGGAGGCAGTGGTGGTAGTGGGGGGGGATTCATTTACAGTCTTCCCAAAGAGCTAGGAAGGTCAAGTAAGGGAGACCCTTTCGCTTCTTGATTGAAAGAGATTTCTCAAACAGGGTGGTCTTAATGGGACTGGTAGTATAGCCTACAGATTAGAGTAACAGGCTGTGAATGAGCTTGGTTCATTCAGCAAACCTGGGGTTGATTCTCACAACCTACACTTGCATACTGTGTGACTCTGAGTAAGTCATTTAACCACCCAGTGCTCCCAGGTTGCCCTGAAAACCGGCACTTGTGCCTAGTGGGCCTTACCCGGTTACCAAAGACTAAAATAAATTAATATTTCCTTTCTCCTGAGTTCAATGTCTTTTTTTTTCTAATTCATTGGTAACCAGGTAAGGCCCACTGGGCACAAGTTCCTGTTTTCAGGGGTGACCCAGGAACACTGGATGGTTAAGTGACTTGCTCTGAGTCACACAGTATGCAACTGGAGGTTGTACAAGTCAAACCCAGGTCTGCTGGACATACCAAGCTCATTCGCAACTCAGTACTCTAACTTCAAGGTTATACTACCAGCCTCTACAGTTTTTTGTTATGTTTTTCGCATTATATCATACTTGTATTTATTTATTTTACTGGGGGGGGGGCATTGAGTAGTGCTCATTTACAAGGAGGTCCTGGCTAGGACAGAAAGATCAAAGGCAACAAAGTGTCAACAATACATGGCAGTAGATACGGCTCAGTCCAGACCAAAATATAGAAAGTAGAGACAAAGTTACGAACAACCTTAAGGTTTAGGTGCCGAATGCAAAATAAAGAGAAAGGGGCAGGTTCACAGTAACAGCAAAGTCAAACTATCATTTGATTCAGGGCCAGCAGGACAGATGCTGTGAGGACTGGCTTAAGGCACTGAACATGTACTCACTGGAGACCAGAAGGGAGAGGGGAGATATGATAGAGACCTTCAAGTTCCTGAAAAGAATGAACAAGGTAGATTGAGAGGAAATATTCAGGAGTGGAAGCTGGCGGGGGGATATTTAGGCAGAGCATGAAAGTCTTATTTTACGGAGAGAGTGGTTGAGCTGTGGAACAGTCTGCCAGCAGAGGTGGCAGATACAAGAACCACTAATGAGTTCAGACATGGTGGGACCGAATAAAAGGCTTTTTTTTTGTTGTTGCTAATACTGTTTTTATTCATTAACTTTTGTGGTCAATACAGTACGATTTCATACAACAAATATACTGCTCTTCTACAATAGGCACATCGATGGACTCCACCTGTAAAGTAATCTGTGAACACAGTCTACAATCAGAAAGTGACCTCTCTTCTCCATTTAGGGACAGCTCAGGGGGAGAGGTGTAACCTTCCCTGACGAAGATCATTCGTGAGAATATACAAACTATGGCACTAGTCTGAGCTGCAAATATAGCTGCCCGGAGGTGCGGCTGTGACAAGGCGGAGGCATGTGACAAAGGGGGGGAGGGATAGCAGAGTCACCTGGGGTTCCATGTCAAAATGGAAACTACAGAGCGGCGACTGCTAAAACCAGCGCAGGATTATGGCGAATGCCAGCATGGGCGGTCTCTCATTCCCCCTTGTGGGGGCTGTACCCCCCCCACACCCCTTACTAAAAATATCAACTCTGGGGTGGGCAGATCTCGGGAAGGGGGTACAGAGACTTAATCCATTGTGGCATTCACCATAATCTTGCACTGTTTTTAGCAGTCATCGTTCCATAGTCATCATTTTGGCGGGCTACCATCACTCGGTTACACATTCAGGGTCACCTCTTGAATACCCCAAAGCTCCCCCAGTTTAATAAAATGCTCCTATCAGTTAGCTAATTTTATACTGGTTTGAAAAATGGGTCCCGGTCTGACTAAGGGACCAGGGTAGGGTCTTTGCTCATGGCGAGAAGGAGCCACGCATTCCAACGTGAAGAGCATCACTCCACTCGGGTCATTCAATGTTTGTTTTGTTTGTAAAATTGTATTCATGAAAAAGTTTATGAACAGGGATGATAGGGCTATTGAGCAAAGCTCATTTTCAAAGAGGTCCCTTTTTCGCTGTCTAATGGTTATGCATTAAATATGCAAATTGACACAGATAAAGATTCAATGACTGAGTTACCTTTTCCATCTGGTAGACAGCATTCGCCATCTGCCTCCAGGTGGCCACTGTAGGGAGAACAGGAGTAAGCCAACATTTTGTTATTGCTTTTTTGGTGACTGTAATAAAAATCTGAAGGAGATAATGAGATATTGGGTCATTCAGGCTGCTTGGGTATTGGAGAAAGAGGAACTCTGTTGGAGAGAACATGATGGGTTTACCAAAGAATTCAGTTAGCTCCTTCTCGAGATAATGGAGGAAGGGCTGCAAGTGGGGGCAAGCTCACAGGATGTGGTAATGGAAGGCATTAGGCTCCCCTTCCCCATCCACTCCAACACACAGAGGAGCATGTGAGATGGTAGTGAACAGTTAGCACAGAGTGCAAAAGAACCTAATCAAGTGCTTCCAAGCATATTTTCTCCATTGATGTGAGCTTGTTACTTTAGCCGGAGCCTGGCAGGGCCATTCCCACTATTCCTTTGTTATTGATTGGCCGATTTCTTCTTCCCATCGGGCCGCAACATCTAAGGTGTCCCCTCCTGCTGTGGACCCAAATAAAAGGCTTCATAGTTACAGGGGGTAAGCAGTAGGGTAAGGTGGGGGGAGGCGAGGGCAATAACCCTGACTAGAGATTAAGTCCCAGGATAGGATAGGGTAAAACAAGGCAGGCTTGATAGACCGATGGTATTTTTCTGTCAACAGTTTCTGTGCTTCTCTCATAGAGACAGCCCAGAACAATATTATGTAATATGTTCTACCAATGAACAAATTTGTCCACAAGGTGGCTTTCTAGTAAGACCTTGAATAAATTGAAAGTGACAAAATAATCTAACAATAAATAATAGAGAATAATGCATATGCAAGTGTGTGTTATGATTTTCCGTTTACATAAACCTCAACAGCAAAGCCCCTGGTTCCCCCAAGGCTGGAGAAGATACTTCACTCGATGGTCAGGGCTCATGAGGAGGAGCTGGCGAGGTGCAGAAGGAGTCGAAGTGACCCTGCAGTGGTGTGGAGGTGGGATGGCTTCATCTGCCCAGTGCTGCTGGGGTATTTTATCCCCTGCTAAGCCCTCCCCTTATCCCACCCCTGGGTGTGGTCCTGAGAGGTGACCTGGCACCACCTATTAGGGCCATCGAAAGGATGGGTAAGCCCCTCTCTACCCTTGGAACTCCTGCTAGGACACCCCAGAGGAACCATTTATTCCTTCCCGCACGATACCTCACTCCCCCCCGAGTCACCAGGAGGCAGTCATGCAACAGAAGGAGGTGCTCTGCCTCACCGGTTGGCACCAGATATCCCGTGCTCATGGCGCAAACCTGGGTCTTCTGGATGGCAAGCGGTAACTCTACTGCTGCGCAAAGTCACTGCTTTGTACATAACTTTGAGATAAACTGTGTATGAGAGGCACTATATACTGTAAATCCAGATGCAGTTCTGTTCTACAGTCCTTGCACTACCAGCAACTCTTTGACTACTGTGCAAGACTTGTTCATAAAAAACATGCATCTGATTCTGGTAAACTGAACGCCAAACATTCTGCAAGCACATATTGTAATTTGACCGAATACCAGGCAACGTAAGCCCATCACACCTTCTCACAACATCTTTCACTGGTTCTCTTGGATGGTTATTCAAATGTGGAGCTACAAACACACTTCCATCGGTGTGTGGGTTTGCATCCCAGCTTTTGTGTCTGCATTTTACTGGATGCATCCGTGTACGGCAGAACGTCACTGTTGACATCAGCAGTTAAATGCGATTCGCCTCTGGCTTTTCAAACACAAACATGGATGGACAAAGTCTTAGGCCTTTTATGAGGTGGTGGTGTAACATTTCCAGGCAGATACAGGCACCAGTCTGTCACTGAAAATGCGGGTAGACTGCTCCAAATTGGGACTGCACTGAAAATCCTGCCCACTGCCTCATTCTGTACAATACTGCCGTGCTTGTGATGTTAACAACTGGAAATGAACAAGTTATTCTTAGTAGTAATAATATTGCTGTGTATTATTGCTCATACATAATCCTCTGTATTATTAATGGCAGTATAATATTAATGGCAGTAGAGATTAGAGTCATGAGTTGTGAATGAGCATGGTACATCAAGCATGCCAGGATTCGATTTCCACAGCCTCCACTTACATACTGTGTGACTCTAAGCAAGTCACTTAATCTACACAGTGCTCCCAGGTTGCCCCTATAAACGGGCTTTACCCGGTTACCAAAATAATTCATACATATATAGTAGAGAATAATAAATGAGTGGGTGGGTGTAACCATAATGTAATAACTAGGTTACATTTTTTCTCATAGTAGAAGCCGGTTATAATTCGCCGTTATAACCCACAGGTTATAATGGCGAACATGCGCCAGCCTCTGCTGTGCCCCACTTGTGCTCAGTCAGCCACACTACTCTCACACCAAGAGATGTCAACTGGCAATTGTAAAAATGCCACTGACGACATTTCCTGGACTCAAAGGGGATTAAACATAAAAAAACAACTCAAAAATCACAGCTGAGAAGTGTATTTATAGTTAATAATTCTTAAGATTTTCCTCAGGCCTGGTTCCTCATTGTCACAGGGATATGCAAATGAGCTACCGAGTTAGAACTCTGAACCTCATTTGCATAACACCATGACAACGGTCACCTGAACCAGAAAAACATCTTTAGAATGTGAACTTAAAACACTTCTCAGCAAAGTTTAATTTGTTTTTATGATATTTTAAACCTCACATGATAAAAGTTAAATATTTTACGCTGTTTTCACTACCTTTGGTTTTCAGTCAAGGAACGATGCCGTTGCCCTTCTCAAAGGCTGTAAGTGAAACACAGTAAGTGAAAGCAACCTCTTTTTTGCCCGTTGTAAAAAGTTGCAAAACCAGTAAAATACCCTTTTTTCAAGGGCATGCCATGGTTTATTTACTTTCTTAAGTGTACTGTAATATGTTCTAATAAAAAAGAAGCAGACACACGATTTTAGTGAAAAACAGCATATATTTCAATGAATGTGATTGGAGAAAAAACATCCCTCAGCAATTACATAAAACAACATATGTGGGGGGTGCATAATTCGAATTTAATGCACCCCCTCAGAGTGGGATGCTTACATAGCTACATAGATGCTGTTGGCAGATAAGGACCGCTAGGCCCCTCCAGTCTACCCATTTAAGCTGCCTAATGAAGCGTCCAGTGACGCTATCTGGTCAATGGCTTTAGCTTTTTCTTCCTATCTCTATTATATCCTATGCTTTAATAAAACCCAAGGGCACGTGCCATCCCACACCTTGGGTGTGCAATAAATTCTCGTTCTGCACTCCCCCATGTATTATTCTATATTTTACAGATACACGAGGTGTGGGATGCTACATAAACCCTAAGAGTGATGGTCATGGGGTTTATAAAAGCATCCCACACCAAGGATGTGTGTGAAATTCAGAGTTGCATCCACCCACCCATGTTTTCTTTTTTGTAATTACTAACAAGCATTTTTAATAAATGGGCTATTTAGGTGTTTAGCTTGGAACAAATAAAAACAAAGAAAATCGTGCTTTAAACCTTTTTATTTTACTAGTTGAGCTCACGAACGTAGACAAAAAAAAAACAGCCAAATGATTCTTTTCGAATGTCATTTGTTCAAACAGATGGCAGTTCTGGGACTGCTGTGCATACTTGGATTGATACCTTGCTGTTACAACCACCTGTTTGTAATGCAAAATGACACTCTAGTTATCCAAGGATTAAAAATGCTCATCAGTAATCATCTCAAATTATGTCTCATTAAATATTCATGAGCCTAGGGAGGCTCCTGATTGGATGCTAGATCAATCATTTACTGTGCGGCACGCACGGCTCGCGTCACTCTGCTCAAAACCTAAGAGTGAAACTGAAAAGCCGATCCTTTCCTTGGATTAATGACCAGCTGAAGGAAGGTCGCCCTCGGCACCCCATCCCCCAACTGGTCATTAATTCCGTAAATTGACTGGCTTCTTTATTTATAGGGGCTATTTAAGAAGGCAGTGTTAGCCGGCCCACTGGCGCAATAGTAATGCTACTACTTGTGATGCTGATGACGTGGGTTTGGGGAAGAAGCCCGGAGCATCAGCGGGCTGACCGGGGGGGGAGGTAGGATAGGTGTCTCATGGGCTGCTCTCCGTTTCTGGGGGGGTTGTAGGCCCCCAGTGTATAAGTGACACCCAGAAGAAGCTGGGAGTACACCAGCCAGGACCACGTCACAAGGGGAAGAGATGACTGCGGACATCTGCAGCCATGCATGGGAGCATGTACTCTCGCATACTGACATCACTGCATGTCTACATCTACAGGGGGATCCACAGAGAAACGCCCTCAGGCACAGTGGCAGAGTGGAGCTCCCGCCTCCCTTCCGAAGGGTCCCCTAGCATAAGTTGCTGCTGGGATCTATAGAAACATAGAATATGACGTCAGATAAGGACCCCTTGTCCCACCTAGTCTGCCCATATTCCTTACCTACTGCGTATACCACAGACCCTACTTGATCTCCGGCTTCCCCCACCACCACCACCTTTCCCTGCTTCTAAGGTTCCCTTATACCAGGGGTGTCCAATCTTTTCAGGGTCGTGAGACACATTTAAATTTCCGAGTAAGATGTTAGCCACAACAACGTGCAGCTCGTACCATACCCAACATGCGGCCCTTACCATACCCATATTTAGGAGTTAAAATAATAACACAGTCATAGTAAATAGTCAATAATCATATTTTACTAAGGTTTATTAAGTTACAGTATTTTTTTTTTTAAATGGTTGTAATTTTAAAATAATTATTCAAAGCAGCTCTGGAGCTTTAGATTTGCTTGCAGGCTTAGTAAAAGTAGCTTATTGAGCACTCAGGGCACTTTTCAGCTCCTGTACTTTGACTTTTCTCAAATTTAAAAGACTGTGACATGTACTTGACATGTAATTGACAAACCCCTCGTGAGCCACATGAAACTGCTTTGCAAGCAACATGTGGCTCGCGAGCTACAGGTTAGCCAACCCTGCCTTATACCTAACCCATGCCTTCTTAAATTCCATTACAGTTTTTGCTCCCTCCACCTCTTTAGGGAAACTGTTCCAGGCATCCACCACCCTTTCTGTGAAGAAGTGCTTCCTTACATTCCCCCTGATTCTAAACCCCCCTCCAGCTTCATCGCATGACACTTTGTTCTTGTGCAACGTTTTCTCTGAAAAAGGCTTCTCTCTTGAACCTTATTTATACCCTTGAGGTATTTGAAAGTCTCTTGTCTCCCTCCTTTCCTCCAGACTGTACATATTGAGGTCCTTCAGTCTCTTCTCATAGGGCTTTTTTTTTTTTAATCATATCACAATTTTTACCCCTGCAGCCTCTGACCTGCCTTCATACTCCAGCCACTGCTCCAACTCCACCACCGACCCTGAAGCTGCACGCCCAGCTGGCATATGCAACTATACCTTCGAGAGGGGCACCCCCCCATTGCCCCCGCACCAGGCAAGGAACCAATACCAGCAAGCGCTGTCCAGGTATCGTCGGCCGATGGAGTAGCAGCCATCAAGCTGCCGTGATCTGTGTTGCCATTTTCTGTGTTCTCATAGCCCTGGGAGTGCAAGTGTGCAATGACGTCATGGCACGTACGTGCAAACGTCTGCCGCACTCCATACTGCTGCTCCAATTCTAGCAGTGCCCGACCACTGCAGAGTGGTGGCACCCTGGATCCCTCCCCGGGGATAGGAAAGCAGTCCTCCGATTGCTCAATCCTATCTCCCTTCCCGCTGCTGATCCCTGACGGCCCGGGCTCGCGTCCGAACCCGGGTCGCCAGTGTGTCATGAGGTGTGGTGTCCAGTGCCTCAACCCTCAGCGCCACCGGGCCACAACCTCATAAGGCTTTTGACGCAGATCCCGCACCATTTTAGTTGCCCTTCTCTGGACTGCCTCAGCTCTGTTGATGTCCTTCTGAAGATGTGGTCTCTAGAACTGGATACAGCACTCTGGGTGGGATCTCACCAGAGACTGATATAGTGGTATCACCACCTCCCTTTTTCTATAGGTGGATCTTGGTCTTTTCCCTCAGGGAGCTTCACCATAGGAAGTACATTATAGGGCCTTCCACCCAGGGATGCTGGGTGGGGGAGGTCAAAGTGGTCTGATGTGGGGTACATCCCCACCTGAGCCAGGGGGAATAGACAGAGAAAAAAAGGTAGTGTTAGCCAGCCCACTGGCGAAGAGGGCTGAGGCACTGGAGCCTTACCTCTTCTCACGCCGGCGACTCATGTTCAGGAGCGAGCATGGGATCATTGGGGGTCGACCGGGGGAAGGTGAGGAACTGGAATAGCTGCCGCCTGGCAGCTCCCTTCTCCTGGGGAGAGATGTGGGGTTTCCCTGGCTCTTAGCTGCCGCCAGGCATGGGCGGCAGGGACCTGACGCTAGGTTGGGTAGGAGGAAAAAGCCGTCACCAGATTCTCAGAGCACATGCACATTCATGCACCGGGGCCTCGGGTTAACAGGGAGAAAAACAGAAAAAGGGAGCACAGGGCAGGGTGGATGATGCCCCAAGCTCTGGGGACAAAATGAGTCCTCTCGAGGAGAGGACCGGAGTGGAACTTGCCTGGTGCGCCCAACGGGGAGGAAAAAATGTTTACGGAAAAAACAAACAAACAAGGCAACGTTGGATACATTTTTGTATTCACACGAGTTGTGGTAACCTCAGCTGACCTCACGAGTAACTGAGCTAAGCATGGCCACGAGTGTATTCTCTCTGAGGTTACCACGAGTGTGGATACAAATGTTCAGTTCCTGCAATGCGTTTTTTTTTTTTTTTTTTGTCTGAATGATATAAGTAGATGCGCTGTTGATCATTTTAAACAAAGTCTGCGGCACTGGTTAACAAACGTGTTTGTGTTGCGCTACTGTTGACACCAACTACTGCATGGGAGGAATGTAGAACTTTCGGATTTGTCCACGTAACGTCGGAATCTGACTGTGATCTGACAGCTGCTTCAGGGAAGGGAGGGTAGCGACATGTGGCGCGTGCAGATACATTTACACTGAGAGAATAAACTGTTTATTCTCATTTAGAATGCAGAACCTGGCCAGAAAAATTGGTTAGCCTGTATTTTTCCTCTCACATGCACTGCATACATTTATTTATTTAATTAAATGTGTGTTGGTCTGGCAGACTCACTGGGAAATGTAATCCCCTTTGACAGGGGCTACCCCAGTACATGTAGTACTGTTTAACAAACGCAGTCAGTACATTATTTTTTGGATGAGAAAGACACACTGAACTGAAGCCTCTTTGGTATCCAGGTAAGGCCCACTAGGCCCAAGGCCTGTTTTCAGGTGCAACCTGGGAGCTTAAAGAGGTTAAGAGACTTACTCAGGGTCACATAGTATGTAACTGGAGGTTGTGGGAATCAAACCCAGGTCTGTGAGGTCCACCAAGCTCATTCTCAGCTTGTTATGCTAACCTCTAAGCTATATTGCCAGCTCCTAGATTGCACCCCAAATAAGAGGACAATCTAAAATGGAATAAAAATGTATGGGTCAAAATTTTCACTGTAACGTGCACTGCCGCCTTAAGCTCTTTTTTTTTTTTTTAAATCCTCTTGACATAACTGACCTTGGTGTATGGCATTGATCATTCCAAGTCCAAGGAAATCAAAGCAAAATATGAGCAAAAAAGAAAAATCAACATATAGATCTCTTTATGTACAGTATAAAGAAATGAAAGAACCCCCTCCCCCCAAAAAATGCAGTGGAAACCTACAGGGCTGTTTCAATCCCAAGATCATATGAGTAACCCAGGGCAATTGCAACACCAATTCCCAAGAACACCCCGAAGTAGAGACACATATTTTGTTCTGCAAATACATTTTTTAATGCCTCTAAGCTGCTAAATTCAAGAGGGAAACCTGTTTTTGCTGCAGTACAAACTGGCAGTGGACCTGCCAAATAAAACACTTTAGGCATGTAAATATCACACCCAAAGTGCTGTAATTTCATGTATGTATGTACATATTAATTATTTATTTCAAACGTTTTTTCCATTAAACTTTTTTTAAATGTTCAATCGCAACAACATATATAGAACAAATCACAAATCAATAAATAACAATGAGCTTCAGTGTGCTGTACTTGAGGCAGTACAGCGCAGTGGTTTAAGGCTCTGAGCTGCAAATCTAAAGACCTGGGTTTGAATCCTACAGCCCCCACTTGCATACTGTGTTACCCTGAGCAAGTCACTTAACTTCCTTGTGCACCTAGAAGCACGCTTCGGCTTAGTGTGCCTTTCCTGGTTAAACAATTTCCTCTTCTTCAATGAAAGCAGCTAGCACTCTTTAGTTCTAGCCACTTATAATACTTCTAAAATGGCACTTAATACCAGACTGTAAAGCAGAAACACCCACTGAGATTCTAAAAGGTCTGTATAGAATGAACAGTAACAGAATTTTAACCAGTACTTAAAAAAAACAGCTTCTTTTTGTAAAAATGACTTATAGGTTCAGCACAGTTGTCCTTTAAAGAAAGGAAACATTGTCTAATCAGCAGCTGTTTATGATGTTCCTATATTCAAAAGCAATATTTATACCCTTAAAGAATCCATGTCTCACCATACCTGAATAAAACATGATGCAAAAAAAATGTATTTTGCATTTTCTTTTTCTGGGCAGCATTCTGTTACAATTCTCTTCATGGAGTTTTGACTATGTCACGGTTTGTGCACAAAATTCTGAGCACAGTTCTGACAGGTGAACAATTCATGCTTAGCAATCTGTACACAAAGTGAGAAAGTAAAAACATCAGAATTACTAGTTCCATGAAAAGAACTGTGTAGACCATCCATGAAAAGAAAAATAATTGAAAACGTCATTTTTTTCAGATCACCATTAAATATAACCCTATCTGGAAGTATGGATTTTATTTCTGTAAACAGAAACAATATTAACCTGCTGCCAGTTACCACAAATTCCCTGTCCCCTTTAAAAATAATTGGGGCAGGCAGTATAGCCTAGAGATTTGAGTAATGAACGAGGTGCATCTGATCCAACAGACCAGGGTCTGATTCCCACAACCTGCACTCTGCGTACTGTGTGACTCTGAGCAAGTTACTGAAAGGTGACAGGAATTGGTTACTTGCGTGCAGCTGTTTGAAATGTCTCTATTTTCATAAATTATATTCATACCTCTAAAGGATCCCTGTTTAACTGTGCCTGAATAAAAGCTATAGCTGTCAGTTGTGTTGTGTATTGTTTTATGTGTATGGACAACATTCTGTACAGTTCCTTTCATGGAACCACGAATTTGGAGTTTATGACTGTGTACTTTTATCTGTATTTTCTGTTATATGCTTTATTTAGTTCTGCCTGTACGTATGTATTCATTCTTTGGTAACCGGGTAAGGTCCATGGAGTACAGGTTCCTGTTTTCAGGGGCGACCCGGGAGCATAAGGAGGTTAAAGGGGACAGGAACTGATTACTTATGTGCAGCTATTCCAGTTCCTCACCTTCCCCCCTTGTCGACCCCCAATGATCCCATGCTCGCTCCTGAACATGAGTCGCCGGCGTGAGAAGAGGTAAGGCTCCAGTGCCTCAGCCCTCTTTGCCAGTGGGCTGGCTAACCCTGCCTTTTTTTTCTCTATCTATTCCCCCTGGTTCAGGTGGGGATGTACCCTACATCAGACCACTTTGACCTCCCCCACCCAGCATCCCTGGGTGGAAGGCCCTGTAACATACCACCTAACAGAGCCAGGCTTTAGAGCTGCATTTAATGCATAAGGTCGGGGGGGCAGGGACAATTGCAGGTGTAAGTAGAGAAGTCAAGAAGGTGAGATTTGAGAAAACAGTGGGAGGCAGCAAGCAAAGCAAATTGCAGGAGGCAGAGAAGACCCGAGGCCGGAGCTTAGGGAATCTGAAGGCTCGTTCACACGAGCGACTGTCAGCCATTGCCAGTGGCTCACAACCATCGCATTGGTGCCCCTTCCCACGTGTGAATCCTACCGTGTTTGTGTTGTAGCATTGCGTAGTGTTGCAATCATGATCCCTAATTTCCTTGGTTTGCGGCGAGCTATGGGTGGGTTCCTTTGCCGTGAGAACACTTGCATTGGTGTATTTTTCTTTTCACCCATTTACCGATGCTGTGACCTGAAGAAGGTCCACACCACCTGAAAGAAAAAGGGAAATACCAAAGCTGTTGCTGTGTGAATGCTGTTCTTAGCAATTTCAGATTAATTTTTCTGAACGATCGCAAGAGAGCCACTATGGCACTGGACAGTGTGAATGTGCCTTGAGTGAATATTTTATTAACGGAATACAGTATATCTCAACCATTAACATAGCCAATTATTCTGATTGGAATATTTATCCCAACCTACCGAACATAGCCTTCAACCAAACTTTCACAAGATAGTGAGCTGGATAATAGTTCTCCCAAGGCTGTAACAACCAGAATCCAGAAATCCTTAATATACGGGCAGCCCCAAAACAAATGTGTCATAAGGCACTTTTATACAGTGCCCGACCAAATCGCACCTGTTTTATTGCACTTGCTCCTACTTTATCTGCACCGCAAGCAAGTGCATTCACACGGCAGCCCTCACATCGGTGCCTGGGCTGTTCAATTGTTTCAGCCACATTTCCTGCTGAAGACTTCCTGGTCACTTGACTTATAATACCCAAGTTCAGCTAAGCTGAGTTTCAGATACTAGCAAGAAAGCTGAACTCAGGGGAAACTAGCTAATTTTACAAAATGGGGGCTATAAAGTACTTTTAAAAGTGATCAGAAAGTGAAGCCATGATACCGGGCCTATTAATATGTATAAGCGCATGCCCAGTATCACTGCTCCTCTTTCCGATCTCTTTAAAAATACTTTGCAGCCCTTGTTTTGCAAAAGTCGCTCGTTTCCCCAAGTTCAGCTTTCTTGCTAGTATCTGGTGCTATATTTAGCTGAACTCGGGTACAAAATTCAATGCACGAGCCTCGGGAGTTACTGTAGTGAAGTGTAGCATAGGTAGACCATGGGGGATCCCGGAGGGCCCCGTGAGACTCTCCCCAGGATCGCTCTGAGTGCCGCGATCAGATTACATGGTGGCACAGAAGAAGAAAATGCAACAGTAAACTCAGGAAAGCTGGGAATGCTAGGCCAGCGAACACCGACCTTGGATGCATGGCGGATCCCTTGTACATGACAAGGGTAACATTTCAGTTGCTCTGCATCACTCATTGCAGTGCACAGCCCGTCATGTAACAGGGGCTATAAGGTGCATTTACACTACTCGATCTACACCACTGTGAACGGTGAAGATGAGCTGATTCAGTGCAGACCCTGTAGTGTAAACACCTGCTGGAGTATTATAAGGCACTCCATCGTGGCTTACAGCGACCGTTGTTTTGTTGGGAATGTGTACCAGTGCAGGCGTTTTGTGCTAGCATGTAAACACGCTGCTCCACCTTCACCAGTACAGCCCACGCCCGACCAAACTGTCCCCCTCCCAACAGCTCAGCTCCTATGTGCAGCCCTGCAAATACCCGTTTCTTATGAGCTAGAAGTAGCCTATGGAATATTTTCTCTCCTTTCATAACCCTACAGCAATTACTGTACATTTGTGTTTTCTGGTCAATTAAACATTGTCTGCTTACTTTCTATACGTTTACCTAGCTAAGTTTTACTTTCTTTCACCTCCTCCGCTTGTTCCACGAATATTTTTGGCCAATACGAAACATGGCTGCATAACGGAGCTTCAGTCACACACACACACGCAGTGGAATATCCCAGCACCAGTACAGGTACACATCGAGGAAGCATAGGCAGCATCAAGACGAACAAATTGTTTACGACACCAGAATAAAAAGAGAAAAGTCATGTTACTACGCTTCCCCTCTTCTACTTCATCGGCAGCACCTCACAGGTCTGACAAAAAGCTTCCTCGCTCTCTCTCCTCTCATTTGCAGTTTTGTGTGGAGACGATTGCCTATGAGCGAGCTCTGTGAAAGGTTTAGCTCTTGCTCAATATTGCCAGGCTAGGAAGCTGTCCCTGGCTTTTTAGGCTATATATCGAGCCTTTGGGAACAAGAAGGAGAACTGATGGCATAAAGTGAATAAAAAACACATTATTATGCCACTTTCTTCATCAAAGTCGCTGCTGCCCGCAATCTACTTAGTGTAATTGAGGGAGACACATTGGGAAGGCAGGCAAAACAGAATGACTTGGGCATTTGGTGGGCACTGTTTTTACTTTGTTCTGGCCCCGCATGTACATTCCATACCAGAAATGCAGGGTAGTGTGTCGAAAACATGCAATCTAAGATGGCACTGATGCAGCTGCAGGTAATGTACACGGTGAGTTAAACTGCAGCAGGTGGAGCAGCAGAGCAACGGAGAATTAAGCACTGCGCAACGCAAGGTAAACATGCTAATCATTTCACTCTGAAGGCAGCAGCTATATAGTGTATGGTGGAACCCTGTTATACGTGGAATTCCATGCCTGGAACATGCTTGTTGTGCTGCAGCAGTGACATCATTATGTTGCTATGCTGCAGTAATGATGTCACTACTGCAGCACAACAACGCAGAATGTTACAATGGTGCTGGTTTCATCTATCCAGCTGAGCTGGAAGCTTTTATTGAAACTTAAACTTACAGAAAAAGCTGCAACACATTAATTCAGTAACCCGAGTCCACCACCAGCCCGCAAGTGGCTCCGCCCCAGCCCCCAGTTCAGTGAAAGGAAGTGGAGGGTCTGAAATGCGCATAGATCCCCATACACTATAAACGATAATGTACAAGCCTGCATCATCTTGGGTTTGCTACAGCAGCCAGGGAACATCTCAAGCTTCACTCTCGAAGTTCCCATTTGCTGTAAAAACCTTTCAGTGCAGATACAGGCTTGCTGTTTACCGCTGCCCACACATTATTTTGTATGTTGCAAATATTTTTCTAGACTATTTTATTTATTATTGTCCCTGACCCCAGGATGCCCATGGCAACTTAGCCACGGGACACCCTATATCCATGCTGGAGCTCTACTCTCATGAATGTCTAGGAGTTTCCCTAATGTCCAGGGGAATATTCCCCCAGTCAACAAAACAGGACCCTTGTAACTTCCATGCCAGGGACACAGCTGGAAATGAGCTGTCACTGCTCTGTGTGCCTTTCCTGGTCAAACATTACAAATAAATACATAAAACAGGTCCCATGTAACCCACCCCCAGGGACACACCTGGAAACGAGCTGTCACAGCTCAGTGTGCCTTTCCTGGTCAAACATTACAAATAAATACATAAAACAGGTCCCATGTAACCCACCCCCAGGGACACACCTGGAAACGAGCTGTCACAGCTCAGTGTGCCTTTCCTGGTCAAACATTAGAAATAGTTAAAAAAAACAGGTCCCATGTAACCCACCCCCAGGAACACACCTGGAAATGAGCTGTCACAGCTCAGTGTGCCTTTCCTGGTCAAACACTACAAATAAATAAATAAATAAAACAGGTCCCATGTAACCCACCCCCAGGGACACACCTGGAAACGAGCTGTCACAGCTCAGTGTGCCTTTCCTGGTCAAACATTACAAATAAATAAAACAGGTCCCATGTAACCCACCCCCAGGAACACACCTGGAAATGAGCTGTCACAGCTCAGTGTGCCTTTCCTGGTCAAACATTAGAAATAAATAAAAAAACAAATGAACGAAAGATGGTCTATAAATTGTTTACACCTGGAATTAACTCTGGCAGTAGTTTAATATAGATAAATATCGAAGGGAAAGAGACCAAGGAGTTCCCCCAAACAGATTCTATCACAGGCTTGCTTTCTTCAGTAACCCCCCACTCAGCTTTGAAGGCATCCGGCGGAGACTCTGACATCTGATGAAACTCAGCAGTCGCTAGCAGCCAGCAAGGAGATTGGTGGAAATAACATGCTTAATTCGGAATCAAACGCTAATTTTATCCAGACCTGATCCTTTGTTTTTTTAGTTCACTTTTGTATACATACACACATGCATGCATACATACATATCTATAAAAAATATGTTCTGTGTTTTATTATCTAATTTCCTTCAGTAAAAAAAAGCCCTAAACAGCTCCAGTGAATTAATACACACAGCTGTTCTACCTTTGCGACCTACACAGTAACATGGGGTGGATGTGGGAAAGGCAGACTGAAGAAAGTATTCATTAGAAACTGGCTGCTTTAAGGTTAGGGAACGCATCTATATATTTCTGAAACAGTCTGACTTCATTTGGTGTTGGCATTAAAAGATTTGGGTAGTTTATCATATCAGCGGCATCTGATTTATGTGCAAATATGCTTGAAGGAAAACATGGGTTATGAAACAAAGAGTCACAGAACGAGAAATAAATAGGCAGATGGACGAACAGATATTTATTTAATAATATTTTTAACTGGGTACGCCCACTGAGACACAGGAGTCCCTTTTTTAGGGGTGACTCGGAGTTAATGACAGATCAAATAAACATGACAGAGTTGCGATGGAAGAGACATACGTAACTGGAGAGGAACATTACATACATTAACGCTTGAGCACAAGGACAAAATACTAATAACCTACATCATAAATACAGGGGAGGGCTAACAAGCTGAACAGGGTAACTACAAGTCGCTGGCTGTATAATCAAAAGCAGTCAAACTAAATACAGGCATAAAACACAGGAAGAGCAGCAGCAAAACAGACAGACAGACAGACAGACAGACAGTTAGGGTGGCATTTTCTAACATCCGCATTCGTTTTTTGGATGTGCGTGCTGAAATCTGCCTGGGAAGTTATACTTTGAAAAGTTGGTCTAACTTCCCAGACAGATTTCCACACTTAGGGCCCAAATTTCAAACGCACTTAGAATGCTGTAAGCCCCTGCTGCACCGAACATAGGGTGCAGGGGGCTTGTGGTATTCTATCAGCGCCGATCACGATTCCCTGTCAGGTGCGCCAAATGCCGCAAGTTAGACCAGCTCCCCGCTGGTGTAACTTGTGCCATTAGGGAAACCCTTTTTACAGGGTTTGTGCCAAATATTTGGCGCAAGCTACCGGAAATTGTGGAAACTGTTGCAACTGCACCCAGTGTACTAAAATTGGGTGCAGCTGCAACAGAGGAGTTTGGCGCAGGGTTGACGCAGGCTTTGACGTAAGCCCTGGGCCAACCTTTGACAATAAGCTTGGTGTTCAGAAATCAGACGCAATTCCCACAGCTGGAATGGAGACCAGGAATCAAAAATAGGTCGCAAGTATTTAATCCAGTGTGGAGGTACGCTGTAACAGTATGCCGATAGAACAGCGACACGTCTACCATGAACGACAATACAGCGACGGGTCACTGTACTGTCACCGTGGGACCCCAGCACGGCCTTCTTGGGGTCCTTCACCCCTTCCCGAATCAACTCTGACTCAGAGCTGATTATTTTAATTACATGGGTGCAGGGGGCAGAGCCCCACACATGGGGATTCAGGGGGCAAAGCCCCCCGAAGAAAATGAAGTGTTTTCGGACAGATTTCTACTAACCACAATTGCGGCCAACATAAATCCATCACTCTAACATTGGTTGACAGCAATGTTGTTGAACCGGCTTCATAGAGCCCGCTGTAGTAGCCCCAGCATTTCAACCAAACAAGGTCTTCCTTAGGGGGCACTTGTATTGAAGCGAGCGGTGCGGCGCCACATTTTCTGGTGAAGTGGAACTGCGCAGCTTCCAACATTTTCCAGAACCCCGGACTTTACAAAATAAAAAAAGTAAGTTTAAATAAGTGAAAAACAGTGTTTCACTTGTGAAACGCTTAGTTGGGGGGGGTAAAGCTTATGGGGGACTGAGATTTTGACAGTTTTCCTTTGGAAAAAAAAGCCAGGTGGTGGTGGGGCTGGGGCTAGGAAGGGGGTCCACTGCACATCAGGAATCATTTTGAGGAGGGGTGCAGCTAGGGAAGGGGCACTGGACCAGTGAGGAGCAGAGGCTTAAGTATCCCAGTGGGGGCTCATCTCCCATGGGGTGGTCTTGTGAAGAGTTAGGGTGTGCCACACGGACATGCCCCTGCACGTTCCCACTGTGTTCTCTGGGCTAAGCACATTGCCCTGCTGGTACATGGGGATGGAGAACAGAAAAAATGTCTCACTCAGCTTGACAGAATGTCTCTCTCAGTACATTTGAGGCTCATCCCGCTCCTCTGCTCACCATGAAATAGTCTTTCTGCCTCTGGCTTTAGACTATAGACAGGCCCTTCCATGGAGGGTGGCAAACTACAGGGCTGGTATGGGGACCCACTGGGGGCACAGAGGCTGATGATGGGCTGGGCAATTTCCACTGAGCCACAGAGCTGTCGTGGCTGGGAAAGAGAAACACACACACACACACACACATATATGAAAAAAGATCTCTGCATCACCACTACTGGGTGGATTGTGAACACTATGATGCCAATGAATTTTTTCACAGGTTCTGGCCACAGGATATCGCCATGCAACTGGTGTTGCACCACACCCAGGCTGCTGTGGGTAGCGCAATCCAGTATGTTATCAAGCATAAACCACATTTGCACTTATTTGCATATTGCATCCACATGTATAGTATGACCTTGCATCTGCAGTGACTCGATCCCACCCCACCTCCCCACAGTGACAATGCCCTGTTTGTTTCGGTTCTTTTTCATCGCCTGTCCGGCATGACTCTCCCTTCTTGCCAGCCCCCTCCGCCCCCATCACTCCAGTTTCCCCACAACTTACCTGGCCTTCCACGTGGCTCCCCCCCCCCACCATCAACTTAGTGTTAAACTTGAAATATACTTGAAACTAACCCCAGCGGCAGGGTGTTGGGGGGCACGTTTCACCTGCTGGACCAGGATCCAGTGGCCAAACCCAAGTCGCCAGGCACAAGGCCTTTGAAGGATGGTGGTCATCCACGCCAGCCAGGCCCATTTTCCCCCTTTTTCTGTACTTGTTTCCTCCCTCTTGTAGTAAAGAGGAGTGGCATGCAGTGATATCAATGGTGATGCCACAGACGCTCCCGTGCATGACACGTTGTATGTCTGTCATTCCTCTGCTGCCCTGATTCTTTGGTCCCTAGCCTTCGCCATAGGGCAGTGCAGCCCCGGGTGCTGTGCACTCCCTCCCTGGAGAAGGAGAGCAGTCCTATGGATGCTCGATCTCCCTCCCCCCCAGCCAACCCTCTGACGTCCTGAGTTCAGTCCCGAATCTGAGACGTCGGTGTCACATGCATAGTGCTACTGCTGCACTGGCGGACTGGCTGACTATGCCAGGGGTGTGTGTGTGTGTGACACATTTCTGTGGTGACACAGTGGGGTGCTGCTTAAATGCGCACCATCACTGGCTGCAGCAGTGTATTGGACCCAGCATTTCTTCACTGTTGAAGCGAATCCTAGCTAGACCGTCAAGACAGTGGTAGCACTATTGCTTGCGACACCAGCAATCCAGGATCAGGAACAAGCCTGAGTAATTGGAGGGACAGATGGGGGGAGGAGGATCAAGTGTCCCAGAGGCTGCTCTTCTCCTTGGGGGAGGAAGGGATTCCGCTACCGCTGTAGGACCGCCAGCTGGGTGACCACAGCTAGCACTACAGGCAGACAGCAAATGAAAGGGAGAAGAGAAGGGGCTGGCCCATTGGCACAGTGATAGCGCTACCACTCGCAATGTCAGCAACCCATGTGCAGGAGCGAGCTTGGGTCGAGGGGTGGAGGACTGAGCATCCCAGGGAAATGCTCTCCTCCTCTGGGGGAGGGAGGGCAGTCAGCTCCACTGTTATACTGCCACCTAGGCAGTGCACTCAAACGTGACACATGGATGGAAGGATGTCAACTAGTGCCACACTGCGTGTGCTTCCGTGCTAGTGCATGCTTGATGCGATGTCCTTGAGGTAACAGGAAAAAAAAGCAGGAAAACCCTGACCAACTAGATGGCACCGACCACTCGCAGACCCATATCTGGCTATCCAGGCACCTCCTCCCACAATGACAGCTCTTCAGCAGCGGGAATAAAGAATGGGGAACCCCGCCACTCTGCCAGAGAGAGAAAGCTCTGAGGCACATGGGGAAGGTAAGTCCTGCGGGATGCCAGAGGGATGGAGCTGAGGCAGCCGAGCAGATGGGGGCATGTGGTGAACAGGAGCATAAACAAATACACAACAAAAAAAAGAAAAAAGGGAGAGGAGGTGCCAATTAACTCAGACAGCACGTCGTCATGCCCTGCATGCATGTCTTCATCATGAGCCCCACCCCAACCTCTTAGAGGGAGTGGGAGAAAAGTGGAGCAAAAACACTCAACAGCAAATAGGTGGATACACTGCAGTACTGTCGGGCTCTGACACAGAAACATAGAAAGGTGACAGCAGGAGACCAAAGGTCGATCAAGACTGCCCATGAGTACCCAAGACCCTAGGAAATCCCAGAACTTAGCCCATACTTTTACCTGCAGATTTTATTCGAGCATACTCTTTATCCCAACCCCATTTGAAGGCTGACACAGTCTTAGATCCCACTACCTCCACAGACAGCCTGTTCCATGGCTCCACTATCCTTTCTGAGAAACGCTGTTTCCCAAGATCCCCCCTTTTGAATTTCCCACCCTTCAGCTTCCATCCCTGACCCCTTGTATTTAAACTGGAAGCCATGGTGAATAGTTCAGAGGAGGGCACTGCATTAATTCCCTTCATGTACTTGAAGGTTTCTATTATATCCCCCCTTTCTCCTTGTCTCCAGCGAGTACATGTTTTAATGCCTCAAGACGCCCTTCATATATTAGCCCCTGTAGCCCCTGTATCATTTTGGTTGCCCTTCTCTGTATGGTTTCTGGCCTGTCCCTGTCCTTTTTAAGATGTGGGCTCTAAGATGTCCCCAGCAGCATGGGTTCAGAAAAGGGCACAGCACTACTCAAACTTACCAGTTTCATCCATAATACTCTAGATCAAGGCCAGTTAGCTGGTGTAGCCTTCATAGATCTATCAAAGGCTTTCGATACCATAAATCATAACCTACTGCTTAAGCAACTCTCCAGCACAGGGCTCTCAAAAGACACCACTAATCGGTTCAAAAGCTACCTAGCTAATCAAACTCAGCAAGTCAAGATTGCTAACATTTTATCCAACCACCAAGCGGTCCGATCTGGTGTCCCGCAAGGGTCTACACTGCATCCTCTTCTGTTCAGTGTCTTCCTCAACGGACTCCCTAGCTCATGCCAAGATCAGAATCGCTCTATGTAGATGATGCTGTAGTATTTACAAGCAATCCACATCCCAGACTCCTCAGAAAGCAACTACAGCATAGTATTACATCCATGGAGGATTGGTTTAACAAACACAAGCTTATTTTAAACTGCAAAAAGACCAAAGTCATGCTTTTCCATGCCCCCAAAACAAGCACAGCTCCTACACAACGACTATAAGAAACAATGCTGGCACTCCACTGGAACAAATTCATCACTTTAAATATCTTGGGGTCACCACTGACGGTACTTTATCCTATTCACCACACATAGAAAACTTTATTAAAGCAGTCCACACTCGTATAGGACTGCTCTATAGGCACAAGCAAAGTCGTACTGCAGAACCACTTAGATTAGCAATTCAGAGCTCTGTTATCTCTGTCATAGACTATGGGCCGATTGTCTGTGGCTTGCCACTGTTACATCCCTGTGACATATCAATACAGCTCTTAAAGCCTGCAGGCTCCTCACAGGGGCAGCACGTCACACACACATGGGATCTCTATGCCCAGTCCAACTGGCTACAGTTAAAGGATAGAATAAAGTACCAAACCTCCTTGTTAGCAAAGAAAGATAGCTTAGGATTCATGCCCCTTGGAGTCCAAAAGCAGGGTTTTATTTAACTCCAAAAATTGATTAGCGTTTTGGTTATAAAAGTGCTAAAACACTGTGAAAATGTATAGCACTTGCCTCATTGTGTTTAACAAACATAACACTTCTAGAAAACCTATATAAATACTTTCTGTACAGTTAGCATTGTCCCAAGAAAAAAACTGCTAATCAATTATTTAAAACCCTGAAAAGATTGTAAGCCCTTTCTGTAACCCCCGATGTACTCGAGGCTCAGAAAATCTCTTTGTTGTCCTGCGCTGTCGCACAACCCAAGGACAGTGGTTGTCTGCATACTGTATAGAGCCCCACTGTGGCTTAACTCGCTTCCCATTGACGTTTCCTCAGTTACCAAGTCAGGCTCTTTCAAACATAAAGTATGTCAATACCTCATGGCAAACAACAGCTGCAACTGCATCCACTAATCTTACCCAAATTACTCCATTAATCTGCCATTTTTTTATGGATATGCTGCTCCATTCAACTCTACTGAAGTTACCCGTATGAGGAACTATCCCTTCCCTTCCACTTGAATTAACTACCCTCTCCACAACCTACCCACCCTCACTCCCCTCTTCCCACTCTCCCTTCTTTCACCCCTTATCCCCCATAATCAATCCCTCGTACTCTACACCACTTAACTCATCCTTCCCTCTCGCGTGATGCCCATTACCTGATGATGCCTACTAGGGTGCTACACATCCCTGCTCCTCGCCATTGTAATATGCTTTACAACCAGAATCTATCCCTTCCCTCATCCCTCCTAGTCTCTTGTTTCCTCACCTCCTCGTATCCCCATCCTACCACCTTACCTCATTCTTGCTATCTACCTGTGCTTGACCAGACCTCCCTGGCTGCCACTCTGTGTCTGCCATTAATCTATGCTTTATTATATGCACTGTAGATTTATTTGCCTAGTATGCATTGCACAATGTCTGTTACCTTGTCTGACTGTTTATTTATTTTATTTGTTTATTTAAATGTTGGTGACCAGGTAGGCCCACTGAGGCCGAAACAGTCCCTTTTTCACGGGTGACACGGAATTAATTACACACATCTATAAACAAAACAAAATACATACATATCATTTCACAATTAACAATCAATATAGACATACTGACCCAGTCAAGGATACACTGGCAGGTTAATTACAATCAACATCAACAGGAGAAGATGTACTATTATACACGAGACAGTCACAGTCAAATTGATGTGCCAGTGAGGTTAGATCAGTAGCAGAGAGTTGGCTGACTCAACGGTAGCAGGTGCAGAGGCTCAGTTCCAAAAGGTGGGCTTTAAGACCCTTCTTGAAGCCTCCAAGGGAGGTATATTCCTGGAGACTGCTAGGAAGACCATTCCAGATGGGAAGAATGAAGGCAGCATAGGACTGTAGTCCTAGGGATGTCCCTACACTGGGGACTTGGAGAAACAGGCTGCCAGAGGATCTTAGTGTTCTCCCATTCTTTTTGGGTGCTAATGTGTTAATTAGGCTAGGAGGGGTGCCATTTTGCTGAGCTTAAAAGCAAGGCACAGTGAGGGATATGATAACCTGCCCTCAAGAGAAGGCCACCTTAGAGATAATAGTACCTTGCAGTGATGCTCCCATGGTGTCACCTTTGCAGTGAAGCGCCCTATCCTGTGATACAGTGTTTTTAGCCTTTGCATTTCAGAGCTTCTTACAGAATGTTGCAAAGGGGCCCCATATAGCAAGGTTGGAAGAACTGTACCATTGGAAACCTTGAGTTTGGATTCACAAGTGAGGAAAGGGCTCAGGCGATATAATGGACATAACTTTTGGTTGCGTTTATTGGTCAGATGGTCGTTGTGGCCCTTAAAGGAGCAGTCTTGGTCTAAGTATACACCTAGGTATTTGATACAATCGATCACTTCAACTTTTGAGCCGCTGGGAACAATAAATGTGAATGGGCTGGGCCCAGGCTTTTAGGGCCAAATAGCACGGCTTTGGTCTTTTAACTATCTAGAACTAATTTATTAGTAAAAAAACAGTTCTCAACTAGACCAAGGCCTTGACCAAGAAGGTTGTTTAGTTGGACAGTGTCTCGGGAGGACCTATAAAGCACGGCATCGTCTGCATATAAGGTCACCTTTGCCCCGCCACAATGTTGAGGCAAATCATTAATAAATAGGGAGAACAGGAGTTTTCCCAGTATCAAACCCTGGGGGACACCATCTGTGATAGAGCATTCATCAGACTTAGCTCCATGCCATCTGACAATTTGTGATCTGCCATCAAGGTAGTCCGTGAACGCTGGCCCGGTGGCACTGAGGGCTAACGTGCTGGATGCCTTATCTCACGCCACGTCGACGACCCATGTTCAGGAAAGAGCATGGGCCGTCGGAGGTCGGTGAGGGGGAGGGAAGGCGGAGCTGGATGGTGCTGCCTTTCAGCAGCTCTCCTCTCCGGGGAGGGAAGGTGGCACCCCTTGGCTATTATCTGCCTCCTGGTGGAGGCCAGGAGACAGTGCAGGCTAGAGAGTGCATAGACGTTAGGCCGATGGGAGGGCGGAAGGGGTTGTTACCGGGGCTGCAGTACACATGTGTGCCTCCACGTGCATGTGATTACTCCTGGGGCCCTGGGTAAAAAATGGAGGAGAAAAATTCCCGACTCCCCGCAGGCACCGCTCCTGGGCCAGGCATAAGGTAAACCCCAGTAATTCTGGGTGTCGGCGCTGGGGGGGTTGGTTAGGCTGAAGGGAGCTTGACGGTACAAGGCGCATAAATAAAGTCATGATAAAAAAAAGGTAATCCGTGAACCATTGAGTAGACAGACAATCAAGACCAAGAGATGTTAGTTTAGTGATAAAGTAGCTGCTTATTTTCTTTGTAAACAGTTTATCTCTTGTTAAGTTCTTTATCCTATATGTTAACCTGTTGACGTGGAACCTATGTCAAAGAGCTTTTGGCTCAAAGGTGTCAATCCAAGATTACACAATAAATAAATAAATAAATAAATGAATAAAACAAAACTGGACACAGTATTCCACCTACCTCCCAGAACTGAGCTGTTCATGAGGTAGCATGGCCATCTGCCTTCCACCCTACCTTGGAAAGGGAAGTCCAAGGTAAGAAGGGGTAGGGTAAAGTAGCAGAGAAGATGCAGGTGGGACTTGAGGGTTGCCAGACCCAATGTGGATGAGGGCAGCTGTGATCAGAAGGAGCTATAAATAGAAAGTTAAAAAAAAGCTAATCCAAGATGGATTGGTAGGTATGAGGTGAAGCTAAGTGCCTTGTGGCCTTATCCCTGGAAGGGTTAAATTAACATAGATAGCCCAACACCATATGAGTCCCACAATGTTATTTGTAAACTAAAATGTTTTGATTGTTTGTTTTTAAAAATCAGTGATTTTATTGTCTGACGTCTGATTGTTTTATGGCACTGGAGTGGTTTTTGGTGTTACCGTAACCCTTCAGAACGTACTGCAGCCAATCAGAACGCTCTGTTTCCCACCATTGTTTTAGGATCACTGTTTATGTTCCCTGTTTATAAATATATATTCCATTGTCGCATTCCTGAGAAATGAAGTTTCCATTGTGACTTTTGTAGCCATTTAGCGCACGCAAACGTACACACCCTCCTTATATCACGTTTTCTGTATATCTGTTAAATGTTAGGGTTCATAATTGTGTAATTGTTGCTGTACAGAAAGAGAAAGAACAGAAAATGTGTTCCTGGAGTTCTGGAGAGAATATATGAAACTTTTCCGCCAAGTCTTCAAATCTTCAAGAAGAAGGCAAAAAAAAAAAAAAGAAAGAAAAAATAGTAAAAAAAAATCAGGACATAAAATATGCTCATTTGAGGGGAAAAAATAGGCTTCAAATAAACAAAATGTTACAGCTAATGGGATCCATATGTGTCTGGCGTGGTCTGTGCACAGAAATCAAAGTTGAGCCTTTTCCTTTTGCCATGAAATTCTGTCAAAAGTGTACAATTGGCCTATGATGACAGACAGAAAAATACATTGACTGCACCCCTCTCTGTCTCTCTGCAGTCCCCCAAAAAGAAGGGGGGGCTCGAGGGATGATAAGATCATCAGAAAAGGAAGAGAAAAAATGTACAGAAAAAAATAACACAGCTGCAGACAATTCCAATAATTGGTGTGCTGAATAAACACAGCTGGTCCTCTGTAGGCACTATATTCATGTGATATATAATATGCATTTATATACATATCTATGTAACTGAATAGAGAGGGGGGGGGAGAGAGAGAGAGCATTAGATAGATACTGTCTGTAGATAGATAGATACTGTCTGTAGATAGATAGATACTGTCCGTAGATAGATAGATAGATATTGTCTGTAGATAGATACTGCCTGTAGACAGATAGATAGATAGATACTGCCTGTAGACAGATAAGATAGATAGATACTGACTGTAGATAGACAGATACTGCCTGTAGACAGATAGATAGATACTGTCTGTAGATAGATACTGTCTGTAGATAGATACTGCCTGTAGACAGATAGATAGATAGATAGTGTCTGTAGATAGACAGATACTGCCTGTAGACAGATAGATAGATAGATACTGCCTGTAGATAGATAGATAGATAGATAGATAGATAGATACTGTCTGTGGATAGATAGATACTGCCTGTAGACAGACAGACAGACAGATAGATAGATAGATACTATCTGTAGATAGATAGATAGATATTGTCTGTAGATAGATACTGTCTGTAGATAGATACTGCCTGTAGACAGATAGATAGATACTGCCTGTAGATAGATAGATACTGCCTATAGATAGATAGATAGATACTGTCTGTGGATAGACAGATAGAGCTAGACAGACACTGCCTGTAGAAAGACACATTCTGTCAGATAGATAGATACTGTCAATAGAAAGATAATATCGCTAGACAAACAGACAAGATAGATAGATGATAGATACTGTCGATAGATAATGTCAACAGACAGATCGACAGCCAGACAGACGGATGGGATATACAATAGGCTGACTCAAAATATGCAATTCATCTTCACATGTGAAAGCGCAGGACCACAAAGTATGAGTGGCAGAGCCAAAAGTGAGTTGTGAAAGCCCTGCTACCTTACAAGTGATGATAAACTGCCTATTTTGAGTCATAACCTTGTCCATTCGATTTTTACGACATCCGTCTACTAGTTATAGCTTGTGAATCTGCTGTTTGCGTGAAGATTTAACAGTCTCTGTTTTATTCCAGCTGGCTTCGGTGCTACATATGGTTACCACGATGTCATCCGTATTGCTAAAAATGCTCTGTGACTGGTTCAGTATGCATTACCGTACTCTGCAAGATAATATTACATTGCTGTGATAGACAACGATAACACTTGTTATACTGCTGTTTCTCAGCACACATGTTGTATGAATATATCCTACAACTGGAATAACAGATGTACCTCCACTAGTGAGTGGTAAGAGCCATAATTCGCAAATGGCAAAGGCACAAGTTATTTATGAAGACCTTACCACTAATGTGTGGCGATAAATGTGTTATTCTATTACTGTACAGCTTACTACATATGTGACATACAACACACTATCTGTAATGCTTTTACTTGTTTTGATTTATTTATTTATTGGAATCTCGGATAACACCTCTGAGCTAAAAGCTTGTTTACAAAGGTTCCACGTCATAAGGCAATAGACAAGGTACGTAGACATTACAAAACAAATATGGGTATATATAGCAAGCAAGTCCATTATGGTATATACAGATACAGATTCAAGTAAGTACAGTTAAAATACATCAGGTAGGAGAGGTCAACTTTATTGCAACAGTACTAAGAGCATACCTAAGGTGGACAAGCAATTTATAGTGGTAGCTGAGCTTTAGAGCGTGCAGGTAGAGTTATGGAGGGTCAGAAGTGGTGGTGACCAAAGGAGAGGGAGGACAGAATAGATGAGAGCAGGGGGAGGGTGGGGACAGAGACATAGGGGTGACAGAATAACGGGGTTGAGTAGTAAGAGGGTGGGATTAGATAGGAAACTATCAGGGTTACGTAACTAGGTGATAGGGCAGGGCTGGAGTAATGCAGGGGGAGAGGATAGGGAAAGGGCCTTTAAAGTGGGGGGTGATGAGGGGAAACCGGGGAGGGGTGAAAATTGGGGACTAACATTTGTGAAGAGAATGCAGGAAGGCGGTGGGGCTAAAGAGGGGATGAGGGCTTAAAACTTCCTTCCTCTCCATCTGGCCCGTTGTTCTCTTTGTTCTACTTTCAAGATTGTAAGCAGAAATAACAGCTTCTCCGAGAAATAGTATTAGTGAAGTGAAATGTGTTCTAAGTAAAATAAAATATTTGTCCCAAATAATTAAGCAATAAGGCATGACTAGTGGTTATGTTACTGGTCTGTTAATCACCCTTTAGGGGTGTAATGAGGCATAGCTGAGTGCTAAATGCCCCTAGAGGGGGATTAACTGACCATTAACATAATCCCTGGGAGTGCTTTATTGCTATTAAAAATGTTTAGTTTTAGATAGTGTTAAATCATGTTAGCATATGATTAGGTGCTATTATGTAGGTTAAACAAGGATTAACTTAAGGCTGAGAGCATGTTTACAGCCAATCAGAAAGCTCCATTTCCCAGACCCTTTTTAAAATTCTGCCCCCTGATGAAGAGGTAGCAGACCTTGCCATGTAGGGTAGTTGGTGCTGGGCCCTTGGTTGGCTGGTTGATTGACTGGGTTTTTCAAGTAGCCAATCGGGTATCAGTGTAGGCTATATACCGCTCATTCACTGCATTCTTCTGCATTTTTTACTGTGAACACTTAATGGCACTGAAAAAGCTCATAGAGCAGTTTTTTTTTACATTTTATTCAAAGCTATTATGATAAATGTGATAAACTATGTATTTATATATTTAATTATAGATCGCAGGAGCATCCCTGACCAATCACAGCCCTCCCTTCAGTTGTACGTGAGGAACTATTACTGTAAGAGTACCTCATGCACTGAACCACTGTAACGGACTTTTCACTGATCATTCACACCATCAGCATTTTCAAGAGCAGTTGAGAGTCTTCAGGAGAACCTGAACAAAACATAATATTTAGACACAGTTCAGTTTGTATTTCACATTAGTCCTGTATTTACCCTTCCCGTTGTTTATTACTGAGGTCATTTGCATGAAAACAGGATCTTTGCTCCTGAGGAGTTCATCTGATCCTACTGCTTTCTCCCTTCCTGAAGTCATACTGCACTGCTTGTGACATTATAGTACTCCCATGGCAACGGATCGTGATGTCGCAACAGAGGATTGTGACTTCAAGTAGAGAGTAAGCTATAGAGGCAGTTAAACTCGAAGGGCTAAATATCATGTATTCATGCTAATGTCCCTCACGCTATAGAATATATACGGAATGCAAGCTGAATCATACCTAAATATTATGGTTTTTTACAGTCTTCTTTGAGGTATCAGAAGCTCATTAAATAAAAAAAGGATTTTTTTAAAAATTTAATATAGTTAGAGATCTATAATAATTTTATGAATCTGTTTGGAGAGCCTTTTGTGGATCAAAGAGTGTCGCCACTGGGTCCTTAGGACCACAGACCTGCTCACCTTCACTTCACAGTCCTCTGCTCCAGAGAACACACACGGTAACGCTCTTATATCCATAAGAGGCCCTCTGACTGGACCCATAAACTTATATAAAATTATATGTAATATGGAACTGCAGCCATGTGCATGTCATCCTTTTTGGTCTAAAAACCTTGGCTTATTTACCTAATTTTTTCACCGCTGGTGTGAGGTATATAATGTTGTGGCTATAGAGAAACAGATTTTGATGGCAGATAAGGACTGCTTGGCCCACCTAGTCTGCCCATTTCCCTACCTGATGGATAAGCTGCAGATTCTAGTTAATCAACAGCTTACTTCCTCGTACCCCCCACTAGAATTGCCTTATGCCTGTCCCATGCATTCTTGAATTCTCCCACTGTTCCTGACTCCACAACCTCCTCAGGAAGGCTGTTCCATGCATCCACAACCCTCTCTATGAAAAAATACTTTCTAACATTACCTCTGAGCCGTCCCCCCTCTATCTTCAAATTGTGCTCCCTTGTTATAGAAACATAGGGAGACTGTGTATGAGCTTTTCGTTCAATCTGGAAGGCTGGCAACATTGTACACTGGCAAAAAGTGGCCAGATGTCCTATTTGTACCAAATAAGAGAATCAGAAGCGAATCATTAGTCAGTGTTGTGAAAAAGAGTAAAGGAAGACTTAAAAATCTCTTTCATTTTGTTTTACTATTTAGACTGATATAAGATTGTTTTTTGTAGCTCAATGGTTCACAGGAGGAGAGAGAGAGAGAGAACGCGATTCAGTGGTGGTCATGGCAACGTCAGGTAGCCTGGGAAATTAGTTCCAATTGGGTAGTTTTGATTAAGTGGTTAGGAGGAGTTCTGATTGGCTTCAGCCATTACTGGGATGGTATCCTAGGAAGGAGGCTGTTTCACTGTCAAACACAGAAACAGAATTTGCCGACTGATAAGGACCGCTTGGCCCACCTAGTTTGTCCATATTTCTTAGCCTATAGCATCACCGCAGATCCTACTTGAGCACTTGCCATTCACCCCCACCTTCCCTAAGATTCCCTTATGCCTATTCCATGCATTTCTGAACTCCACCACTTGCTTTCGCCTCCACCATCTCTGCTGAAAGACTATACCAGGAATCCACCACTCTTTTGTGAAGAACTTCCTCACATCTCTCCTGAATGTACCCCTTCAGCTTCTTATCCTGCCGCCTTGTCCTTGAGCGCCTTTTTTTAAATGAAAAATCCTTCCCTCCTGTACCTTACTTACTCCCATGAGGTATTTAAAGGTCTCTAGCATATCCCCCCCACTCCCTCCTCTCTTCCAGAAAGTACATGTTGAGGTCCTTAAGTCTCTCCTTATAGGCTGTCTAACGCAGACTCTGCACCATTTTAGTTGCCCTCCTCTGGACCGCCTCCACTTTGTCATTCCAGAGATGTGGTCTCCAGAACTGGACACAGTACTCTAGGTGAGGTCTCACTAGCGATCTATACAGAGGCAACACCACCTCCCTCTTTCTGCTGGTGACACCCCTCCATATGCACCCCAGTATCCCAATAGTCCTCCCCGCTGCTTTGTCGCACTGTTTGGCTGCCTTTAGGTCATCCAGTATGATTACCCCCAGATCTCTTTCCTGCTTGGTGGTCGTCAGTACCACTCCTCACATTTTGTACCCTGCTCCTGGGTTTCTGTGCCCCAAGTACAGTACTCTGTATTTTTTCCATTGAAACCCAGCTGCCATACCCTTTGACCATTCCTCAAGTTCTCTCAGGTCTCTGCTCATCCTTTCCCCCCGGAGTATCCACCCTGTTGCAGATTTTGAAGGCAAATTGGCAGACCTTCCCTTCCAGCTCCTCTGCAATGTCACTTATACAGACATTAAAGAGGACTGGTCCCAGCACTGATCCCTGAGGCACCCCACTGGTCACCCTCCCTTCCTTGGAGTGAGCTCCGTTTACCACCACCACCACCTGTGGTCTATCCCCTAACCAGTTTCTTACCCACTTTACTACATTTGGACCCACTTCTAAGCTACCCAGCTGGCTTACTAGCCTCCTATGTGGAACACTGTAGAGAGCATTAGTGAAATCTAGGTAGACCATGTCCACCGCTACAACCTGATTTAATTCCTTGGTCACCCAGTCAAAGAAATCTATCAGATTTGTTTGATACGATCTGCTCCCCCCCACCCCATGAAGCCATGCTACCTTGGGTCTCGTAACCCACTGGATTCAAACTATTCCACAATCCTTTCCTTCAGCAGTGACTCCGTTAACTTTCCCACAACCAATGTTTGGCTGACTGCATTATAATTGACAATATCTTCCCTGCTACCACTTTTGTGAAGTGGTACTATATCTATCCTCCCCAGTCCTTTGGAACCACTCCTGTTTCCAGTGAGCTGTTAAACAGGACTGTCAGAGGTGCAGCCAGTACCTCCCTGAGCTCTGTCAATACCATTGGATACACCCCATTTGGCCTCAATGCTTTGTTCACTTTCATATTAGCGAGTCCCTTAAGGACACTCCTCTGAAAATAGGCTAGTGACCACCTCCCTCCCTCCAATGCTGTTGGTACATGTCTGAGGCCCTTTCCCTTCTCCTTCCTCTGTGAACTCCGAACAAAAGAATTTGCTCAGGATGTCTGCCTCTTCTGGTCCTCCTCTGCACAGTCCCCCACCCCTTCCCTTTTTAGTCTTATGATCCCAACGCTGGTCTTCCTTCTGTCACTTACATCTTCTTCTGAGCCATAAAGTGATGTGATTTGGTGTGACAGGGTACCCACGGAGTGATTTATTGAAAACTGTTGTAGGTGGGACTTCATCTATCAGTCGGGCAATGAGCTTTGTAGTAAGATGACACGGTGTTGCAGAAGGAGGTCCTACGAGTTAGTCTTTAGACGCTTTTACACACAGGTTTCTGTAACAGAATGACTGTTACGGAAACAGTATACCGTTGCATCCCTTGTGTGTAAAATGCATCTGTTCCATTCCCCTGGTGAACGTTCGCCCGAACCGCAATCTCTACCTTCCTCGGTCTGTCCCGATGTGTTCCGTTTCGTCTGGCTGTGTAAAACTGCCATTCCGGCAGCAGTGCAGAAACAGCCATAGAGCTCCACTCTGTGGGGGCCAAACACAAATATTGAAAACAGAGATTGGGGTGGCAGAATACCTTCTGTGTAAAGTGAACCACAAGCGGAAGAAAGTACAGCGGTGGCACACAGATCATGGTCATTCCGTTGTATTAGCCTTTCTGTAAAAGTGCTTTTTGTGAACTGTTTCATGGCTGTCTACATCAATACCAGGATCTCTGTCAGAGGGATGGCATCCCTTCCAGTACCTGCTCAAAACTAAAATGTAGTCTTTTTAAGGGAGTTGGAGTTTATGAATATTTTTTGAGAGGTTTCCAAGAACCAGTGTGCTCTTTATAGTTAACCGGTCCTGATCCAAAGAGCTGATGCAACTGACTAGCTAAGCAACATTGTTTTTGGTTTTGTTTGTTTTGTTTTTTAAATTGCAAGCTGAAGAGAAACGAGATTCAGCTACGACATTCCTATGACATACTTGCAGGGAAAATAACAACTCTATAGGGAGATAACAGTTTACTTTCCCTGCAGTCACTAAATAACATGTTCTATTGGGATCATTTATACTTCCCTTCCATTGTATAAACAAGGAATATAACAACAGGTTGCAGTGGAATAAAACATATGTCTCCTCCAGTGAATGGGAAGACCCACGTAACTTATGAGTGGTGCAGCCTCGAGTTGGTTATGGAGATCCTACCACTCAAGTGCGGAGACAAAAAGTGTTATTCCACTGTACACCGTATGTATTTAATATATACTATACCACAATATTGCTAATGTTATCATTACTCTTTTACCTAAACTTTCTTTCCATTGTAAACTCTCTATCTTATTTATTTATTCACATCGGAATTACAACTCTTTGAGTCATAGACTAATTTCCAAAGGCCCCTTGTCAGTTACAGAGATACAACAGAACAGTTCCACACTAAATACAACAAGATGGTACTTGAAGAACATAAAAACAACAACAAAGCAATACATAATTACTGCAAGAGAGCAGTGTTACAGGCTTGGTTACAACATATTAGAGAGGGCATATTTACAGAAACTTAGACAGTGCAGCTGCAATCCTATATTGGCCCATTGTTCTATGTGTTCTATTTCCAGATTTGACATGGAAATAAAATGTTCAAAGTAATACCACAGATTCTAGGTATAATAACTTGTGTTCTAAGTGAAAATATTTATCTATCCACCGATAATGTAGAAACATCGTCAATGCCAGTAGAAAAAGACCGATGGTCCATCTAGCATGATTTATTTACTCAGTTAATTCACAGCTGGCGTACAGAGATTGATATACACATTCATAAAATGGAGTATAAAAACTGACCTCAAGGAGTCGAGAGGTGCTCCTTCCGCTGTACAATTGCCTGGTTAGACCATACCTTGAATACTGGATGGAGTTTTGGCATCCCTACTTAAAGAGGGACATTGCTCTTCTGGAAAGGGTCCAGAAGAGGGCGTCTAGGATGATACTGGGAATAGCGGAAAAGGCCCTACGTGGAGAGACTGGAGGAGCTCAACCTGTACTTGCTGGAGGAGAGAAGGAACAGGGGGATATGATAGAGGTCTTCAAATATCTCAAAGGAATAAATAGGGTGAGCCTTGAGGGAGTGCTTCAGCTGAGGGAGGTGGGGGCCACCAGGGGTCACTCAATGAAGCTGGACGGGGGAACTGAGGGGGGGGACAAGGAGACACTACTTCACTGAGAGGGTGGTGGAGCCCTGGAATGTGCAGCCAGGGGAATTGGTGGCTGCTGCAACTGTGGAGGAGTTCAAGAAAGGCTGGGATAGGTAGGTATAGGGGGAGGGTGCAACCCAGAGCCCCGCTGGGAGGTGGAGGACTTTGTGGGTGGGGGGGGCAAATAATGGTGCCCTGGGAAGGCACTGATTAGCGAGCAGACTTGATAGACCATATGGCCTAATCTGCTGGCTTCATAGTATGTCAGTATGTTAAACAACTTCACTGGCTAAAACACAACATCTAACCATTGTTTACTTAGAAACTGCACAACTCATACATAAGCTACCCTAATCAACCTAGCAACAACCTAACTAAATGAAAATAAAACCCTTTTCCATTAAAATAAAATTATTTCCACTTTTTAAACAAAAATCCCACAACAGGGCATAGGTACTTCAAAATAAATGCAATTTCTGGGTTCATTCAAAGGCACAAGGCCTTTATTACCCAACTCACCCAATCTACCTAGCAACAACCTAACAAAAACTATTTCCAGTAAACAAAAACATTTTCCAGTTCATTTATCTTTTGTTTTTTATTTGTAATTTTTGGACCAGGAAAGGCACACTAAGCCATTGCAGCTTGCTTCCAGGTGTGTCCTTGGGTTGTGGGTTGCCTGGACCCGGTTTACTGACAGGGGGAATGTTGGCCATGACACTGGGGAAACTCCCCTGCTCTTCATTTATGAGAAAGACGTGGCATTGCATCCATTACATAAAGTTCAAATGTGGTAGAAAGGGCATTCCTTTTTTCTGAAATACAGGTGTAACCCCCTTACAAATGGGGATTCCGGAAAAGACTCTATACAGCCTGCTTAAGTGTTTCCCTGCCTGCTGGCGTTCGGTGTTTAAGCCGTTAAATGTGGTTCCAAGTGAGTGCTGTTCGAGCCTCCACGTACTGTCTCTTTAAGAGCTGTCTGCTTGCAGACTTCATTAGTTTGTACGGGGGAGGACTGTGTATTTAATGCTCGAATCCCGCCTGGGCCACTGAATAAACGCTCCGTTTCTGCAGTCGCTAAGAGCGCAGAGGGAGCCTAAATGACAGGTGTAACTATTTGCCTGAAACCAGTTAGAGTATTAAGTAGAATGTAGTTTGTCTAACCTGCCATTGTTGCAGCTGGGACTCTTGTGTGTTTTGGCCCTCCATTTTGGATCTGAACTGCTGAATGGGTCCAATCAGTGCAGGGGGGCCCTCTAAAATGGAGTTTATTCAGACCAACCAGAATTAGGACTCTCTTGGGAGCTGGCATACCATGAGGAGATATAGCTAGTAATTCTGGGAAGTGAAGTTCTGGACCTTGGCGCCTATTTGCACCAATGGGGAAGCGTTCTGAGTGATTGACAGTTGAGTCCACCAATTGAACCAGGTGGTGCCTGAAGGGAATGCTCCGCCTTGCATCTGGACAGATCAGATCCATTGTGACCATGATGAGAGAAGGAGCTCCGAGCTTCTGAGCTGTATAGTTTCGCATGGGAGGCTTAAAGTCGGGCTGTTGCGTTGCCAATTTAATTTGGACTGAATCCGAGACTACAGAGAGGAAGAGAGGCTGAAAGAGTGGAAACCAGGCTCACCCTGTAGAAGACTGGAGAAACTGCTGAATTGCGCTCAGTCTATCAGGAAGTGAAGCTGCAGTGTGAACTGCCGGGTTTAGCAGTAAGTGCGATCGGGACCTGAAAGCAGCTGCCTGGTATAGTAATTTCCTTTACATATAGATGGGTAGAATGCTTGTGAGGAACAGCTAAACGGGTTCTCTTGTCCCCATGCGGTGTAGACTGAAAGCCAAATTGAATGTATGCGGACTGGATCTGTCTGCTGATCCAAGCCATGTGCCTGGCTTGTAGAATCTCATCTCCCTGCTGTGTGTGTGTCTGGCAGTCCAGAACCACCATCTGCACCAGGTTTTCAGCGTGGGGTATTGTGAGCACCAATCAGGGCATCCCCTGTGACCGATTATCTATCAACAGTGTTTCATATGATTTCCTTTTCTTCGTTTCTTCAAAGACTGAGCCATCTGGCTCCGGACTACAATTGGGTGTTGTGCATATTTTTCTCTACAGGGCCCCATCCATCTACACCTGCCGGCCAACCCCGGGCAACGGACCTGGCTAGCCCCCAACCTGGGTACCCAGAGTGTGACTTTCTAGACCCTGTAATGTGCACAGTACTGTGATTTAATGCCACCAACGAATCTGATTTCCCCCTCCTGTGTTATTGTCCTCTAAATAAACCAGATTTGATGTTGTTAAACTTTAAACTGTCTGAAGTGTCAGTACCCACTTATCAAGCATTGCAGTGGTTGGTGTATGCTGATTAACCTTATTTTATAGGGGGTCCTCAGAGACGAACCTCAGAATCAGTCTCGAGGGTAAGTGGTATTCTATGATTGAACAGTGTGTACATATGGGGTATAGGAACTGTAACTTCTGTGCATTGTGTGAGCCACTAGATGGGATAAAAGGGGGTCTCAGTGTCCCAGAGGGCTGTGACCAAGCTAGTCTAACCACTACAAACCCTGACCTCTGGGTGGAGGCACCCGCCATAGAACCTAGACCCCTCAACCTGTCAGTAGTCAAGCAGGCAGGGGTAGTAGCCCTTGGGATAGCGCCACCCGGGGGTTACACAGGTGACTGTTAAATGGATTAATTTAACTTTGGCTTATTTGTACAGCTTTACTTTATGTTTACTAGTTTAAGTGATTGGATGTATTTCTGTTTTTCTTGAGTTAAGTTACGTAGTATATATTTTGTCATTTTGATTCTGTTAATAAAAAACTCCCTTGCTCTTCATCGATAAGTGCCATGGGATATTTACTTCCAACTGGACAGTGACCAGAGATGGACACAAGGGACCTCAGTTTAACTTCTCTTCTGAAGGACGGCACGTCAACAATGCAGCACCCCCCCCCCCCACTGCACTACAGTGTTAGTTTATGGGTATTACCTCAAGTACCTGGTGTTGGGCTAGAACCCAGAACCATCCGATCTTCTGGCCCTAGAGGGGAGTGTGCTGTCTACTGAGCCACTAACACTGATGCTTAGATGCTGATGATTTTACAAGTGCAATAACCCACTCCAGGGCATGGGGTTCTTGAGAATTAATGTATTTCCAGGGTGCTCTGAAAGTCACTCAGCCACTGTCCTCGTGCCCTCCAATTCACGTGAGGTATTGGTTATTTATCTAGAAGGGTAGGTTAGGTCTAAAAACACTGGGCAGACTAGATGGACCTGGCAGTCTCCTTCTGCTGTCAACTTCTATGTTTCGAAACACATGCCCTGTTGTGTATTACTGCATACACACTTTGCTATCAGATATTTCTCTCTCATATATAACAGTGCCACAATAGTGGCACTATAGTTAGGGTTGAGTAAGCACTTTAATGTTAAACCTCAAATTTTGCACCTTAATAATTTTGCCACCATACAATGGATTTGCCTAACATTTTGCATGCGCGGTCTGGTACCATAGATCTCTGGATCTGGCAAGTTGAGTTATGGTCAGCTGTACAGTTGCGGAACTGCACAATGCCAAAAGACACAAAGAAAAAAACTGACTTTTTGTGCATTTCTTTGCTCGCGCCCACAGCTCGCACGATTTGTCCATTTGGTCTGAAATCTTCAGGGAAGATGCAGTATGGGTCACCGATGTGCCTTTTTAAGATTTGGTGTAAAAATATTAAACCGTTCAAAAGTTATTCAAAAATCAAATTTCCCATTATACTCAATGGGGGGAAAATACATGTGTCTCATGAAAGTGTCGCAAGTGCAGTTTTCCTTTCGCCAATGGCCCTTTTACTTCTGTGCTGCCGCCATCTTGTTTTCACTTAGCGAGGGAGAAAAATGCCTGGTGTTTATATCTGGGACCCCCTAGGTAAACACTGACTGTTGGGTTTACCTAGTTAGGTCCTGAGGTTCTATACTGCACCAGCTCAGCTTCTCTACACATGGAATGGGGTGAGCGTTAGGCCGACGACCATAGCGCACACCCCAATGCCTGTTGGTGTGTGAAGGATGTGGGGGAAGGGAGGTATGGGTGGTACCCCAACACCCACATTTTCATGCTTTTGTCGCTGTGATATAAACCCTAACTGATGCATTAACTGAGTTTTTCACAAATATATATATATATATATATATATATATATATATACACACACACACATACATACATACATATATATATATATATATATATATATATATATACATACACACACACACACACACACACACACTATAATTACTGGTTAGCAATTTTCCCTAAGGGAAACACAGTTATAATTTGCTGTTATAATGGCAAACACGCGCCAGGTTTCCTGTGCTCCATGCATGCACCAACCTCCAGTTTCTCCCTTCTCAGCCGCCAGCCACCATAACTTATCGCTTGACACTTCACCATAACTCGTACTTGATGGTAAGTTAAATAAAAAAAACTGAAAAAAAAGTAACTGCTTGTTTCATGGACTGCCTCCACCAAATAACTGTATTTAAAAAAGAAACAAAAAGGGAAGATTTCCGAATGCGGACTGTGCTTCACCCTGATCAGACCACAGCTGACAACAGATGTATCTGTTTTACACAATTGCTGGGGTGAAAAAATGCTCCCCAGCATTTATATAAAATAAAGGCTGGGTAGGTGTGTAAAACTCAAATTTTACACACACCCTCAGTGTGGGATGCCTTTATAAACTCCTCAAGCTTTATGTGGCATCCCACACCTTGAGTGTGTGCCAAATTCTCATTATAACTCCCTACCCAGCCATTATTCTATATGCTGTATATATCATGCAATATATAATAGGTGAGAATTCATAGACATCTGATTGGCTGACAGCATCACATGAGTGTCCTCTTATTAAAGGGTATGCAAACACCTAAATGTGGTTGTATTTATTCACCTGGTACGTACACTAGCAATAACGATGCCTATCTTCAGGCACGACCTGGAACAGCATAATTATATAATAAAAGCAGTAGCAACACAATACAAAAAAATGGCAACTTATTTATTTATTTAATTTTGTTGAACCTAAAGACAAAAAGGGACAATTTTTAAGGGGGTGGGGGGCGCAGATACACGTAAAAACACAAACGCAAAAACATAGACAGTGGCAGTACAAAAAGTCCAAAGGGCCATCTAGTCTGCCTGGAGGTCTAAAACGAGAAATTACTGTGTGTATTCTTAAACAAAACAACCACTAATATTTCTGACAATTTCCAAAAATATTTTTTATGATGTTTTATAATGCTTGAAAATATATTTTATAAATTTTGAAATTTTAGGCTTAGAAATGTAAGTTTTTTTTAATGAAAACTTAAGAGTTCAAACAACATGAATATACAATAATACAGTACTCATGCAACAATACATGTCCATACATGTCAGTATAATATGTTGTGAAAAATAACAAGATTTTATGACATATGAAAGACGTTACAACATCAAATATCAATATATATTTACCTGACTCCAAGCTTTCATTAAGAAAATACATTACGTTTCTAGCTCTAATGGTTAAAAACGTATCCCATTTTCAAGAAATTATATTTGGAAAGGTCTAATTTTGGAACCATTGGAGCCGAAAGCTTGGAGTCTGATCATTAAGCATCAGTGCTATAATATTTTTTATGTGACGATACTAATCAATATGCATCGATACTGTTTATAACATGGCTATCTAAAATACAATCATTTAATTGGTCAGAACACATCACCTGACCATTGATTAATCCCCGATATACCCACAGTTGCCTGACTGACAGCAATGTAAATTGACTTAGAGAAATCACTCCACCAAAGACACGTTGACAAAGACAATGTGGATTCTGCATCCTCTTAACAACAAATCCACCTAGTGGACAACTACAAAGACAGCATCCTCTATACACATTATTCATTAGGCGGAAGGATTATTTTAGTAGAAATCCATGTTCAAACACATATATTTTAATATTCCTTTACATAAACCTCTCATATAATGCGGCTCATGTTATAAGAGGATTAACCCACTCCAGAGTATGGGTTTACTGAGCATTAATCCACACCTGGGTGGTTGAAATCACTCGGCCTGTGGCCTCATGATTCCAAACACCCCTCCAGGCATGGATTAATGATCAGTAAACCCATACCCTGGAGTGAGTTAATCTCTCTTTATTATTATTACTATCTTCTTTTTCTCCAGGCATTTGGGGAACCATTTACTGCCTGTAATTCCGATTCATCCCTGTTGTGCTAGATAGTTATATTTTTATTTAATTATTTATGAAATATCATGCTGCTATAGTCAGGACTGATTTTATCTGTGGGGATTTTTATTTACATTTTATTCTTAAATATTTGTTTTTCTCATGTGTGTTTTCCTATTGAGACTTGCTGTAATGGCACCCTGAGCCTCCAGGGAAGGGCGCCAGATAAAAATAAACTGTACTACTACTATTTCAAACTGCTGTTAGAGTGTATTATTGATGCTTTAGTTGTGATACAACCAAAAAATGGCAAACACATCGTATAGATACTACTTTTGGTATCAAGCGGCTGTATCTTTTATTGCATTAATGTATAAGATGATATGATTTTAAAATAATTACACATTTTTTCTCTACTTTTTCTGAACTTTGGTAGTGCTACACATTATTAGTTTAAAAAATGTGTAGTTTGCAACTTCATTTTTATTGATCATATGCCATTAGTTGCGTAGCAAGCATTTCAGTCTTGTCTCTCCTCTCCTCTACCAAGCCCTACTCATCCTGGCTTTCGCCAGCTTCATCTGTGAAATCATTGGAAGATCATAAATAAACAACAAATAGTATACAGCAATAAAACAGATAACAAAACAGTAACAAACGTCCTTTTTAATGCAATTTAAAATTAGCCTGGTTTTTGCTTCCAACAAATAATTCTAAGGAGAATTACAAAAACAACAGAACATGAAAAAGCTCTCTGGTCCAATTTTGTATGACTAAATGATCAACTTAGCATTAACTGATCGGCAACATGGGTACAAGACCTAGATACTGAGATATTAAAAAAGCCCAATAAAGAGTTTGGAATAGCATCCTTCAAAAGATTCCATAATATACACATGCCAAAGTTACTGAATCATTGTTCAAAAGAAGTAAATTCAATCAAGCAATAATATGGAACATGGTATGAATATCATGGGATATCGTCCCACCTCAGGTGCATTATGAGGCATGAGGCCATAGGCTGAGTGACTTTAAACACCTCAGAAGGGATGATATCCCATGATATCACACACCTTGGAGTGTATTACTGCAATTATAAAATGGATCCATATAGGTTTTTTTGACTGTTGGCATGAGTTATTCAGACTGGGATTTTGTACGGAGACATCATCCTAGCTGAAAGAGGTCTCGGTCAATCAGATTTGAGTATTTCAACCATCCTTTTCATAATTCTTGATGTAGGGTAGTACAATGAGTAAGTCTTTTAAGTGCTAAGTACGAAATTATATACATTGTTGAATAATGCATTAACCCTATGTAAACTAGATTCATTAGCAGTTGCATAAACTGGAAAAACTTACTCAAGCTAAGATACAATACAATTCGGCCAAGAGTAGCACGTTTTCTTCTTCTGAAAACCATGCTATTATTAACAGACTATAAAAGGCCCAACCTTGAATAAGCCACTTTAACTGGTGTATCTGTGTGTTTTCAGGGAGATACAGGGGATATGTGATGAAATATAATTATCTTCATGAGAGGTAAGCAACCTCTTGACCCTCACGAGGTGCAAAACTATGATGCTCCCGAGACTCCAACCCTTAATTTTTATGATTCCTTATATTGTCTGTGTTGCATTCTTCAACCCTAATGTCTGCATTAATACCATTTTTTTTTTTTTTGCAATGTGTTTTTTTTTGCAAGGTTTTTTTGCGACAGTGGAACTGAATCCTCATTTGTGCAGGTCCCAAACAGAATAAACAGAATATTTAACATATCTGTGGCCCTGTGCTACCAACATGATCTGTCTGGCTTCACAGAGGGTCCTGCAGACCCTGCACACAGCCATACATCCATCACCTTCATACCAGGACACCCAGGACCCTTCTAGTCCTGCACCATCAGCCATACACCCAACAGCTCCACACAAGGACATGAAAATAAAATTAAACATGGTCTTCTGGTTTTGTGCAGGGCCCTATGCACCCTGCATGTAGCTAGACACCTGCCACCATCATGCCAGGACATGAACATGAAGGGCCCTTCAAGCCCTGCACCACCAACACACTCTGTCTGACTTTGCAAATGGCTCAGCTGACATTGCAGAAAACCAAACTACCTTTCAGACCCTAACCTCAACAAGCCTATCTTTCTAAGCAAATCAAGGTATTTCCTGCTGCTTCTTTCCAAGACATTCTCAAAACTCACAAAAGCCCTCACAAAACCAGTTAAAAACTTCATGAAACGCTGGCCTGGTGGTGCTGAGGTTGAGGCACTGGGCCTTACCTGCGCACTACACATCACTGGTTTGGGAACAGCCTTGGGTGTGGGATGCCAGCTTGGGGAGCAGGATCAGTCGAAGAGGCTGCTCTCCTCTCCTGGGGTGGCTGGGGTGGGTTGTCGACCTAATCAGAGTCCCACATCCACCGGGCGGAGGTCTGGTGGACTGTGTAGGTGGGAGGAGGGTGGCAGCTGGGTGGGGTGGAAGGGGCTGGCACCAGGTGTACAGTGCATGCTTCCCACACACACACTGCCTATGAGCAGGCAGGGCCTCGGGAGGGAAGGGTAAAACTACAAAATAGCAAATAAAAATCTATATGGAAAGAAAAACTTCATGAAACTGTTTTGTTTCTACTGTAGTGCTTCACACAATTACCATTGTTTGTTAAAAACAATACTTTCCAACAAAACAAAGCACAAGGAAGCACCGACATAACATAACCTGTTAAGCCACAAGCCACAACCCTGAAAACCACCTTGTTTAAAATTCTTAATGCACAGGCAGTTACCAGCATTTCTTTTCTTTTTTTTTTCTTCAATTTCTGTTTGTTCACCCCTTTCTCTCTGCACCTGTCTTCTTCCAGTCTCCAAGGCAAGTCATCTTTCCCCTTACCTGCAACAACGCGAGATGCCATCCCCCACAAAGCCATGTCTTCCTCCCAGGCAGGGACAAGGTGGGAGGGATTTACCCCTGAACACTTCCAGTCTCATCAGGAGGCAGTCTCATAGGTTAGGCAGGGAGATCTTATGGCGACGGGAGACCTTCCTCATCAAGTGTAGGGTCTCATTTTCACATCTTCTATTCCCCAACAGCCCTCAAGAACTGCACATGCAAAGGTGCATGTATGCAAGCATGACATCATCTGTAGCCAGCGTGGTTCCTCCCACCCTAAATCTTGCCTAGCCCTACCTTCCCCTAAGGGGGGCAGTGTAGTAGCAGCAGACAGGACTCTCCCTCCCCAGGGAAGAAGAATGTCCTCCGGAATGCTCAATCCTTCCCTTCCTGGCTAGCTCCAGATGATCTGGGCTCGTTCCTGAACCCGGGTCACCAGTGTCTTCAATGGTACAGCTACTGGCAGTTACCGGTATTTCTAATTCTCACAAAACAGACCCCAAAAAATGATGAACTCATGCCCGTGAGTCACAAAATCTAGTTCAAGGAAACATAAAAAATGATTTACGGTTTCGTCACTCATCAATTTTCAATATGATTATTACCATTAGAAAAATGGCAATATTTAATGCTGAAAACTGAGGCTGGGCCACTGGCGCAGCGGTTGGATTTCTGCTTGCGACGCCAACAACCTGGGTTCGGATACAAGCCCGGGAGTCAGAGGGCCAGCCGGGGAGGAGGATTGAGCGTACAACAGACTGCTCTCCTTCTCTGGGGGGGAAGGGAGAGAGGGTGGGCTGCTACTTGATGCCTGACTGACCCGTGGCAGAGGCCGGAAGTGTCACGCCCGAGGCCTACAGGGTTCGGAAGCTATGCCAGATGTTGGCATGGTATGTGCCTCACATCACTGCATGCCGTACCTCCTAACTGTGGGGACAAAAACATCCTGGCTGTGGCACGGACATCCACCTCCCACACCAAGCCCCACGTAGTTGTCCAAGGCACTGTGCCACTGGATCTCAACATGGCACCACTCGGGGAGTAGTGCGGGGGCTCCCCAATGGCTCTGCCCTGTGGGGATAATCCAGGGAGCACCCTGGTGGTGACAGGTAAGTCCTGGGGGATGAGGTGAGGGGCTTGGGATGGCGGACCAAATCTGATGAAAACTAAAGGGAATCCACCTTTAACCCTACTCGGTCGACTGTGTTAACCTGAGGACACCATCCCATTTCAAATTTTTGTTTTCAGTGGGCAAACAGTTTATGGTTTTTTTTTTTTTGTTTGTTTTTTGCTTCATGACTGCTAAGTCTCACAAACCTAGTTTTTTTAACCTCATAACATAGATTCTGACAGACAAAACTGCATAAAAATGGTTTTGCAAAAAGTCCCTTATCCTTAGAACATTCATTTTAACTATTCTGCCTTTCCAAAAATGGAACACATTTTTGTAAATAACTCAAAAATGGAGAAAGTTACAAAAAAAAAAAATAATCACCCATGGATTAAACTCTATCAAACCTGAACGTTTCTGATATCAAATCCCAACCGGTTTTCAACCGTTTTTGTGCTATTGAGCAAATAAAGGTCGTAATTAGATAGAGCTATTTGTATGTGTGTGTGTATATATATATATATATATATATATATATATAGAGAGAGAGAGAGAGAATAAATGATGGCAAAGCGTGATATACAAGAAAATAATACCATCGAGGGGTTGAACAAGTCACAAAGACATAAGCCCAAAGGACAAGTGGCCTTTATGAGCTTGTTTGACCCCGAGAAGATATTATTTCATGAGTATGCCGGACTTTGCCATCTTTTATTTTATATACTGCATTAGGTTAGACACTTTTTGCTGTGTCCCATGTTTTGCCATAGTGCTGGGGGGGGGATAGGGTGGCTGTTACACGTGTTATTAGGGGACTTGTACTTGTGTTAGTAAGAGGCTTGTTACATGTGTTTTTGGTGATGTCTGTAGTGTGTTGGGTAGGTACGTGTTATTAAGGTGTTAATAACACATTAATATAGAGGTTGTATGTGTATACACACACACACACACACACACACGTACACACAGATAAGAGGATATTTTGGCTAGTAACGTCAGTAACAGCAACATGCGAAAAAGATGGTGGTGTTACTGTTATCACAATGGTTATTGTTAAGCTACTGTCATCACACTGTAATACTGAACCAATCAGAGAGCAGCTTTTGCAATGCTGATGACATCACAATGCCCAGTGCAGCACTGAAGCCAGCTGTTAAGATCAAAGAAACAGCAAGATCTTCAAACTGATTTAAAAACTATAACTTGTAAAGTACAGTACTATTGTACATATTGAATATCATAGATGGTTGTGCCCTTTCCCCATTGAAAAAGCCATAATTTATTTCCCCATATAGGATGGCAAGTAGTGTACTATGACCCTAACTAACCAGCTGCCTATACAGGACACAGCAACACGTGTCCAACCTTATGTATTATATAAAACAAATGATGGCAAAGTGTGACACATGAGAAAATAATACCATCTCGGGGTTGAACAGCTCATTAAGGCCACTCACGCCTTGCGCCGCGTGGGGCTTATGTTTTGTCCAGCCCTCAGTGGGTATTATTTCCCACATACTGCACTTTGCCATAATTTGTTCGCCTTCTCTCCGTATACATACATATATATATATATATATATATATATATATACACTGTATATATAGATAGATACGTGTGTCTGTGTGTGTATTATATATAGCATATAGTGCTTGTTAGGTATTAATGTGCTATCAAAGGCCGGCCCGTGGTGCTGGAGGTTGAGGTGCTAAATGCCACACCTCGTGCCATGGCGGTGAAATGGGTTTCGAATGAGCTTGGGCTGCCAGGGAAGGCAGGGCAGGTGAGTTGGGCACCTGTGGGCTGCTCTTCTTCCCGGGAGGTTGGGGTTGCCCGGCATGCCAGCAGCTCCTGGTGGAGACCGGGGGCGCTGCAGCACACTCGGCTGCACATAATCAGCATGCCCTGACGCAGGCAGGGGTTGCCATGTGCCTAGCATCGGGGATGTGCACACACACGGGAGGGGGGAGAGATCACCAGAACAAGGAAAAGTCTGGTCTGTGGGGTAGGAGGCAGCATCTGCCCCCATGCCCACAGCCGAGTCCATCCTGCCTGGCCTTCCAGGTTCCTCCACTTGGGTCCTCTCCCACATCAGAGTTTGACTATAAAGTGCACCCAAGAGGAGGGGTGGCCCCACCCTGGAGGAGTTAAGCCAGGGTTGCTGGTCATGGACAGAGGAGGAGGGAGAGAGAAGGCACAGGTAGAAGGACGTCAGGCAGGGCAGGAGCAGGCAGGATGCCTGAGAGAGGCCCCCAGACTGTGACTGGAGGGAAAAAAGATTGGTAAAAAAAAGTGCTATCAAGGTGTTAACACATTAATACAGTGTAATTAGCCAACTGATATTAAACTATGCTAATTAGTCACAATCATATAATGTTTTTTCTATGGGGATAACAGCCTAACCATGTTACTGATTTTATATATATATAACCGTATACATATACACACACACATATATACATACACACACACACACACACTTCTTTTGCATTATATATAATGTGTGTAATAGATAACCACTGTAAGGTGTACAGTCGGCGCTCCGATATACTCATGCCTTGGTGTGCGTTGTGATGCATGAGGCCGCAGGATGATGCGTTCAACTACTCCAGGCGTGCGTATATCAGACCGTGACTGCGCACCCTACAGTGGGTTATTTATCTTATAAAGTGGCTAAAATGGTTTTTGAGGGGGTTGAAAGTGCAGGCATGTGGTCGCGCTCCGATATACGCACGGTCATGTGGTGTGTTTCAGCCAACCAGCAGAGAGTATTTTCCCTATCTGTTTTATAAATATATATCATGGATGGGACCTTTTCCCCATAGGAGCCTATTACTGTCTGTTTCCCTGTATACATCACCAATTAAACCTACTTTCCAAACAATTAAAGCTGTATACTTCCCAATTAAAGCTGCATACCTCCACACCGAAACCTGTATACCGTGTAGAAAACAACACCCAGAGACCAACACTATGACCAGTAAAACAGACAACTCAAAGACCAATGAAATCAATAAATACATTAATGAGCACAGCAGCTGAACCAGTTAAGAAACGTCTATGCTAATTAGTACACCTAATAAGTCCTTTGACAAAAACACAGTCTTATCTGATAAGCTCCCTGACAAGAACGCAGCCTTCAGGTTCGAAAAGGCTCCATCCCCATGCATTATATAAAATAAATGCTAGGCAGCTGTGGTATACAAGACAAAGAACCTCTGTGCGCAAGCACTGAAGCAATGGTTACCCCAAAGGGCATTTGGCTGGGAAGCCAAGTTTCAAAGAAATACAAAATCACACATGCCCCCACAATGCAAAGCATCATGGGCTGCATATGCAAATCACCACAGAATAGTGGCGTACAAGGCTACATATCTATCTCAGGGGCTGATTGGGGCAATAGTGCCACTTGCTCATCAGGCTCCGAGCTTACAGCCCCAATTAACTCATTTGATAGGCATATATCTTCGTATACCACAGTTGCCTAGCATTTATTCTATATTAGTGAATATTGCTATTTATCTGAGTGACATATGATCTTATGACATCACAAGTGGTAATGCCACGGAGGTCAAACGTCACATATCAGCAATATTCACTGTATGGTCATGGTATGTGCAAGTTATGCAATGCCTCCTGCCATTTAGGCTTAAAATACATCACATTTTCTATCTACAGATCTTTTTTTGAATCATTTCTGTGTTCAGCAACCTGCTATAATTTCCGCCGCCCGAAGTTCGAGCACGGTCTCCCCAGCATACACACTGCCAAACGGTGTCTGAAGTGCCGGTCAGCTCTTGCAAGCGTGAGTTTATGGGGTTTTTTTTATTCAGCACCTTATTTAGGTGTTATTTAACAGAGAAGTGTGAGATTAACTTGAGAAGGTACATCGTTCAGAAAAAACAGGCGGTCTAACATACCTTTCTTATCGCTTGAAACAAACAGCCAGGACTCGGGAGTATGTGGAGCAGAACAGCAGCTAATGCGCATGCTCCGAATCGCGGCTGTTCTTTTCAAGAAATTATAAAAGTATGTTAGACCACTTTTTTTTCTGAATAATTTACTTTCTCAAGTTAATCTCACGCCCCTCTATTAAATAAAGCCCTAATAAGATGCGGCATAAAAAAATGATAAACACTTCCTCGCAGGAGCTGACCGGCACTTCAGACAACGTTTGGCAGCGTGTGAGCCGGGGTGATAAGAATATAGCTACTTACCTACAATACTAATATATTTTTTATTTGCTCTGTTTGCCCTCTCGCTTATGAATGCCTCACGATCAGCCAGTTTCCAGGGCAGTACACAAGCTGTTAGCAACCTTACACACACTCAGAAATAACTAAGAAATGACTGCATCTCTTACACGTGCCCCCTTGGGTGCCTCACAACCTGTTCCTTAAAGGAGAAGTGGGCTGAACCTGTAAACTACAGGGCAGGAGGAAGTACAGAACTTTGGTAAGGTCACACCTTGAGCACTGTGTCCAGTTCTGGAGGCCCCACCCGTGTGTAAGGACATTGATAGGGTGGTGGAGGCAGTTCAGAGGAGGGTGCCCAGAATGGTGCAGGGACTACATCACAAGCCCTAAGAAGCTAGGCTGAAGGAACTGAATATGTACTCCCTAGAGGAGAGGAGGGATTGGGGAGATATATTTGAATCATTTAAGTGTCTTACAAGGAGAAAAAGGTACTGGACAATACAATTTTTCAGAGAAATAGTTGTTCAGGGCGAGGGTCCACAAGATGAAATTGGCAGGAGGGAGAGTCAGGGGAAACGTGACAAAGTATGTCTTCACAGAGAGGGTGGTGAACAAGTGAAACAGCCTGCCAGCGGGGAGCGGGGGCGGGGGCAGAAACAATAAATGGATTTATAAATGCTTGGGATAGGCATAGAGGACTACTGGTAACTGGAGGAAGGAGACAACCTAATACTAGCAGAGCTTAAAAGAGCACAGTTATTAGAAATATTGGCATAGACTAGGTGGGCTGAAGGCCCTTATCTGCTGACAAATTTCTATGGTTCTATTTAACCCAGGAGCAGCTGTTTTTTTTTTTTTTTAAAGTACTGGTTCCAGTTTGTTATTGCTCTGTCTACACAGGCCTGTTAGTGAACACATTGGGCGTTTCCGATCGCTCTGAGTTTAAGGGCCGTTGAGGAACTGTGCGATTTACTTTATGTTCCACTCAGCCACACAGTTCTATAACAGAACATGTATGCGTTGTGCCAACAATGGAAGAAATGAGCAAGGGCTATAAACTACATCACACAGTTCCAAACTGGTGCTTACCACTTGTGTGTGAATCAGAAACACCCACTAGGACAATTAAAAGCATGTAGAGATTTAACAGCTACAGAATTAAAGCCAATATTTAAAAACTGCTTTTTTTTATGGGGGAATGACATGCAAGCTCAGCACAGTTCTCCTATAACTGAAAAGAACTGTTCTAAATACAAAGAAAGATGAGTTGCTAAGGAGAAATGTTTTAATCAAGATTTTTATTAGGTGTTAAGTGCTCACTCCACGCACTGCTAGTGCAGCAAGCTCAGTTTCAAATGTCTGGAAGTTGCAGGCTCTCAGCGTGAACTAGCTGCCTTCAGCGTTCCAAGAGACACAGCAGGCTGCCTCCTGCCGAACTCTCACAGAGCAGAAAAATCCATTTACGTCAGAGAAACCTAGGTCCATAGCACACATAAATTTCATTGTTATTTGCACTTTAAAAGCTACACAAGTAATGCATATATATATATGTATATATATATCTATATATATAGATATATATATTAGAACAGCAAAAACATTTGGTACTTATCACCTGCTTGACTTTGGATACCACTTGAAAAATGCTCAGAAGAAATCCATCTTCATCAAATCCCTGGTGCAAAACAAACAGAAAAACACCTGACACATTTTAGAACTCTGACTAGCTCCTTTATCAAAGGCATCCAGGGGGGTCCACAGTCATGGAGGTGGTGACTGGTGAATTTTTTTGCTGTTCTAGTATGATATAATTATCCTGTGCACCACCAGCCAAGTGTGCTTACACACACACACACACACACACACACACACACACACACACACACACACCTACCTGTGCCACCAAAGGCCAAAATACAGGAATGAGCCATGCCCCACAGGAGGTCAGCTGCTTCAAGCTACTGTCTGGGGCCTTGCCCCACACGAGTGTACAGTAGATGTCTTATTTGATGTAGGGTGTATACAATGACAACGCCTTGTTGGGCACAGCCCCAGATCTGCAGATTGCTTGGTAGGGTTGAGGGAGCAGATTCGTGGCACAAGGCCCCACATTTGCAAGCATTAAGTGAAGCAAGAGACGTGTGTGACATACCTGTAGCTAGCTTTGCACAGGGGCCTGCAGGCCTTACATGAAACAGCAAGCCTGTGAAGCACGGCCCCAGACCTGTAGCTTCAATTAGCAGGCCCATGGGAAATGGCCTTTCCAGGTCACACCTGTAAACTAGCTCTGGCTTAGTGTACCTTTCCTGGTTAAACAATTTCCCCTTTCCCCTTCCTTCCTTTTCCATGGAAAATGACCCCAGACCTGTAACTTCAAGAATCACACCCATGGGAAATGACCCCAGACCTGTAACTTCAAGAATCACACCCATGGGAAATGACCCCAGACCTGTAGCTTGAAGCACCAAATCTGTGAAGCATGGTCCCAGACCTGTATCTTCAAGTAGCAGACCCCATGGGAAATGACCCCAGATCTGTAGCTTCAAGTACCAGGCCTGTGGGGCATGGCCCCAGATCTTAAGCTTGGCCTTGCATCATGAGGGTATTGGGATGGGGTGGATATAAGTGCTGAAAAACCTCTAATGCCGTATTTCCCTTCTTTAGTTAGTTAGCCTTGTCAGTTGACTTGTGGCCTTGATTTGCCCTCAGTGGACCTCTAAAAATATATGTTTATTACGCTCTCATTGCTATCAGTTGAGCCTGCCCCTGTGCTCTACAAACTCCTTCATCACAAAACGTGGGCATGCAGAAGTGGCACGGGGGTGGAGCTTCACTGCATGGGGGACCGGGAAGGGACTGCGTGTCCAATTGTCACTTACGATCCTTTCCCTTTCATGAAATATGAAAAGTAAATATTTAAACTATGAACAGTTAAACGCCAAGGCAGGCAAGCTACAGGTGGGGGGATTTAGGAAAGTATCAAAACAGTGCTCTTTAATGTTCGAGCAGTTGTTAGAAAATCCATACCCAAAAAGTGTGCTATAACTGTGATCAAATTGCTGTTTACTGCATAAAGGATAATGTATGGTCGACTATCCACAACAAGCGTGTGTATCCCTGGGGATGTAGCCATGGTGACCATTTTAACCTCGAGAGCGAAGCTCAAGAGGTTTTGGTCACCATGGCTACCTCAACAGGGATACACACGCTTACATTGTCTCTTATGGTTCTATGTCAAAACAGCAACCGCCGAAAGTCAATCGCCGTTAGGGTGACAGTACATCGTCGAAAATAAATTTTGGCAATGTACCCCCCCCAGCACCCAGCCAAAGAGTGCCGGGGACTTCGGTTTTACTGCTTTATGCTGGGGGCTGTGCCCCCGCACTCCCCTACTAAAGGATTCTCAACTCCAGGGGGGTGCATGTCGGGGCTGGGCACAACAAAACGTACCTGTGCCCGAACCCAGCACCATTCACACCCAGGCTCTGAATCCACCCACCATGCCACGGGGACAGCTTGGCAGCTCACGGCGGCACCACCCCTCACAAACCCTCTCTCCCCTCCAGCCCCTCGCTGAACGTGCTCGCTCCCCCGTGCAACATATACATGCAGTGATATCCTGTTGCTATATGTGCAAACCCCCCCCCCCAAATCGGGTCACTCTTCCTGGTTGGTAGCCCCGATGACTTGCGCCGTGACTGAGTTGCCATTTTTGCAGGTGCCCAATCGCGGTCGCCTATGTCACGGGATACCGTCTTTTATAGCGTATGGTCCACTTCTACAAGAAAAACTAGCCTCTGTAATTTAAAATATGCCAGCAGATGCCTTACTTTTTCATTTCGTTTCTCAATGTCGCTCTGCTTCAGGTCCAGCTCTCACTTCTGTGGCCATTTGAGGAAGTGCTGAGGTTTGCATGAACATGCTCCAGTTGAGGAACGCGCATGCACGGACACATTCTAAGTTTTTGTGTTGCAATAGCTCCGTAGCTAGTGCAGCACAATAACACTGTTCGAGGGATGGATTTCCATCCTCAACAACATTCCATCATAAACTATAAATTATTTTATGTATCTTACTGTGTGCTGTTGCCTTCTCTCTGCACCTGTTGGTACCCTGTTGATACTCAGTAACTTTATTGCCTCTTAAACCCACAGTGAGTTTCTCTGATTGGTGGCCCTAAACTGGGATATGTCCCAACCATCTACTGCAGTCTGAAGCCGCACGAAGGGACACTGGCAACCCTTCTGCATCATACTATTTCTGATTGAAAACTCACATTTTATGATTGCATACCTTCTCTAAAATTCTTTGGCATTGCTGGTTGTTTTATCTGCTTCTCTTCTTAATAGAACTAAAATGCATGCGAATGATGTAATTATACCCAACCTCATTTGTTTCAAATCCTTGACCTACTCTTAGTGCACACTTCCTGAACATTGGGAACACCCTCAAACAGTGCAGCCACTCATGATGCAATAGTCTCCATTCCTCCTACTGCATTATGAGTGGCTAGACTGTTCTGAGGGTGTTCCCAAGTCCAGGAAAGAGGCAGTGGGAGTTGATCAAGGACTGTAAACAAACACGTTTTTGTGTGGTATCACCATTATGGTGGGCAGCCTGTTTTGCACTTTATTTTTTTTTTTGAAGTTATGTTTATTGATTTTATGCACTAGAATACAAGCATCTCCCGTAGGACAGTACATTCTAGTATTAAACACTTTGCAGGATTTGATCATTCAGTATTTATGGCACTCCTCTCTTGATTCTACATATGAGGGGTTTCCTAAAATAACATTTTTATTTACTATACAAAATATACGTGGGCTATCTGCTGCCATGAGTGGGGACATCCTTTAACAGTTAAAGACATACTCAATTAACTCACCCCTGTGGTTGGTGAATATATCCCCATTGCACTGCTATAAGGGAAACAGAAGAGAAAGAAAAAGCAGATCACATCCCACAGCTCCACATTACCCACCTCAATTACTTAAGCAATAAGGCATGACAGGGTGTGGGTCATTGCAGTATATCCCATGGTCATGTGATGTGTTTTGACCAATGAGGTCACAGGATTTTCATACCCCATTGTATAATATACGACAATAAAAATCACAGCAGTTATATCTATTTAGATCTGTAAAACATATCAAAATGTTAAACTTCAAGTGAATTGAACAGAATTAATTCCACCTAGGATCCTAGTAAGGGGGAACTCGATTTCTATGTCCTTAGGCAGCTGCAAGTGCCATAACAGTTTGGTGTAAAAAATAAACTGCATCATAACCGACGCTATAAACAGTAAACACATCAAGAGATTATTTTTTTAAACTAGATGCACATGTTAAGAAACAGTTCTCAACACTCAGTAGGAGTAAGAGAGTCCGAAATTTATTGTACATCAGTCCCCAAGTCTGTTAAGCATTATGAGCATGTATAAACTTACAACCGGCTGTCCTTTTAAACTTCAAGTATCCTCCTCTCCATCAGAGTCTAGCTCCTGGTGTTGTGCCGCACAGTCCAGCTCGATTCTACCCAGCAATTTGCTCGCACCTTCAGGATCCTTAAAATGGAAGGTTTTATTTCCATACACCACATTTAGACTTGCTGGCATCAGAAGTATGTAGTGGACACCTAGTTCATGAAGCTCTGATCTGACCCCATCAAATGCTGTGCGCCACTGTCTAGTAGCATAACTTATATCTGGACAGAAATGAACAGAAGCCCCCTGCCACCTTATAGGGCCTTGCTTCCTCGCCACTTGCAAAATATTGTCCCGTTCCTTCATGGAACCTAACTCGGCCAATACCGCGCATGTCAGGGGATGGGCTGAGTCCACATATAACTAGGCCCCTCTCACATTCACTTGATATGCCCGCTGGATCAAGATTGGTGTTTCCATTTGCATTTGTTCAGGGATCCACTGCTCCAGAAAGTTATGCAGCTCCTCTTCTTCCCCCGTCTCTGGTAAACCAATAATCTGTATATGAGATGCCTGTGCCCCATTCTCAAGATTTTTTAGGCATCGGCGGAGCAGAGTGTTTTCTTTAACCAAGCCCACTGTAGCAACTGCTGCTTCCTCCGCTGCTTTATTGGCCCCCTGTGCTACCTCCTCCACCGTGGACAGTTTTATTTCTGTGACTGCTAATCATGAGGTGAAATCATCCATCTTTCTATCTATTTCTTGGATAGCTTTTAGTAATGCAGCTTTCGAGGGTTGACTTGAGGTAGACTCAGCAGTTTCTTTCTCCTTATCTAGGCCTTGCCACATTTCTTTTTGTTTACCTCCATCTCCTCCAACAGTCGTTTTTGTGTGACCCATATTGTTGAGGGAGACAATTCTGGCATGCTCAAAGTCCGTTTCAATAGCTGAGGCTGAATGTAATACTTTTAGAATGACTGGCAACAGTATTACTGCTGAAAATTAATAAAATAAAACTTGTAGGTGTGGAGCTGTCTTGGAGTGCTGCTTCCAGCTCGTTGCTAGCCACGGTCCCGTTTTGCACTTTACAGAGACAAAAAAAAAAAAATCAAAAGTAACTGCCAGCTATGCCAGCAATCTCTACAGAATGAGAGCAATCATAGTGTATTTTAAACTAGAGGCACTTTGAGGCCTAAGGGGCTTCACAGTGTCCCTTTAAGTGTATTAAATGTCACTCAGCTGGTAATGGACCATACACAATTCAAGGAGGCAACAAGCCTTTGTGTGAAGCAAATCAGCAAATCAAAATGAAAGAAAAAAACACTATGGTTCTCAAAAGAAGTGGTGGGGAAGGTTAGGAAGAAAAAGATAGCATTCAGGAAGTATAAGGAAACACAGAAGGAGTAGGACAGAGAACTGTACCAGTTAAAGCAGAAGGAAGCAAGGAAGGCAGTCAGAATAGCAAAGGCCCAAACCAAGGAAAAGATAGCCAACTCGGTTAAGAAAGGGGATAAAACCTTTTATAGGTACATTAGGGAGCAGAGAAAGACTAAGGCAGGGATATGAGGCTGAATAAAGAAGAAGGTGGTTGGGCAGAGAGTGACCGTGAAAAAGCAGGGATACCGAATGAATACTTCTGCTCAGTATTCACAATGGAAGAGCAGGGGGAGATACCTAATCCAGTCAATAGAAGCACTCTGGATAGGGGGTTGATTAGTCCTGTCACAGAAGAAAGGGTTCTGAAAGAACTCTTAAAACTGAAGGTGGATAAAGCAATGGGGCCTGATGGGATTCACCCCAGAATTCTAAAAGAGCTAAGGGAAGAACTAGGAACACCACTGACTACCCTTTTTAATAAATCATGGGAGGGTGGTGTGGTACCTGAGGACTGGAGGAGGGCAGATGTGATTCCCCTTCACAAACGTGGGAGCAAGACAGAGGCAGGAAACTACAGACCTGTCAGTTTGACCTCAGTGGTGGGGAAAATGATGGAATCACTTCTGAAGGAAAGAATTGTTGAGTACTTAGAGGCCAGTGGGGCACAGGACCCAAGGCAGCATGGATTCACAGCAGGGAGGTCAAGTCAGACAAATCTAATTGATTTCTTTGACTGGGTGACCGAAGTAGTAGACCAAGGAGGGGCTGTGGACATGGCCTACCTAGACCTTAGCAAGGCATTTGACACAGTCCCACACAAAAGATTAATAAACAAATTAGCCAGCCTGGGAGTGGGTCCCAGGGTGGTAGCCTGGGTAAAACATTGGCTGGATAACAGGACACAGGGTAATAGTAAATGGAGTCCACAGTGAAGAAATGGTGGTTACTAGTGGGGTACCGCAGGGTTCAGTACTGGGGCCGGTCCTTTTTAATGTATTTATAAGTGACATTGCAGAGGGACTGGAAGGAAAAGTATGTCTCTTTGCAGATTACACAAAGATCTGCAACAGGGTTGATATGCAAGGTGGGGTGGAAAGGATGAAAAGGGACTTGGCAAGGTTGGAGGAGTGGTTAAATGTATGGCAGCTTCAATGCAAAGAAGTGCAAAGTAATGCACCTGATAAACAGAAACCCAGGGGAAGAGTACACAATGTACAATTTGAATACTCTTTTGCATTCAAATGGTGATAATTTTGCCAGTGGTCATAATATTCCAAAATGTTACTTTCACTATTTACATATTAAGGACGTAGTTGATTTTGTTTCTAAATTGAATCCAAGGCCTAGTAATGGGTCAGATAATATTGATTATAGGATTTTGAAAAGGGTTATAAATAATATAGCTAGCCCGTTAACAAAATTGTTTAATTATTCCCTTTGTCAAGGGACTTTTCCAAATGTGTGGAAAAGTGCAGTTGTAAAGCCTATTTTTAAGTCAGGGTTATGATCGAACCTTAATAATTACCGTCCGATTTCTTTGTTGGCTCCCCTTTCTAAGATACTTAAAAGATAGTTTCAGTTCAGTTGACTGAACATCTTATAAAATATAATCTTTGGTCAGATTCACAGCATGGTTTTAGGCCTAACCACAATACCGAGACAGCCTTGGTGAGGTTTACCAGTCAAGTTACCAAAGCAATAGATAATGGAAATCTTGTTGCAGCGGCCTTTGTGGACCTCACCAAGGCTTTCGATCTTGTGGTTCATGATGTTCTTTAGAAGCAGTTATCTGCTGTACAGTTATCAGATGGGGCGATCTCCTGGTATAGTGATTATTTATCTAATAGGAATCAGAAGACACTAATAAATAGAACCTTATCTGAGCCAGCATTGTTAAGATGTGGAGTCCTTCAGGGCTCCATATTGGGTCCTTTGCTTTTTTCTTTATTTGTTAATTCTTTATTGGTTAATTTTTCAAATACTGAGTTATTATTATATGCAGATGATGCGGTTCTTTTTTGTTCCGGTTCTAATCTGTCTGTTCTCCAAAATACTTTACAACATGATTTTAATTTGTTACATTACTGGTTTGATAAACATAAATTGGTGTTAAATTTTGCAAAAACCAAGACAATGGTATTTTCTCATCCTAGGAGATCACTAACTCCGGAATTTACTATTTTTGATAACTGGGATACTGTAATAGAACAGGTTAGATTGTTTAATACTTGAGCATATTACTTGACTGTCATTTAACATTTGAGTCCCATGTTTTGAACTTAATTGCGTACATAAAAGATTGGGGTTTCTCTAACGAATCAGAAGTGCTCCCAGGTCGCTCCTGTAAAAAAGCTTTCAGCTTAGTGTGCTATACCTGGTTAAACAACTAAATAGAATAAAAAAAAAAAAAATAACCTTACAGTTGATATAGAAACATAGAATTTGACGGCAGATAAGGACCGCTTGGCTCACCCAGTCTGCCCATTTCCCTACCTAATGGATAAGCTGCAGATCCTAGTTAACCAGCGGCCTACTTCTTTCTACCCCCAACCCCCAGAATTGCCTTATGACTGTCCCATGCATGCTTGAATTCAACCACTGTTTTTGACTCCACAACCTCCTCCGGAAGGTCGTTCCATGCATCTACAACCCTCTCTGTGAAAAAATACTTCCTTACATTACCTCTGAGCCACCCCCATCTTCAAATTGTGCCCCCTTGTTCTTGCACACTTTTTTTGAAAGATGCTACCCTCTTGGACTTTGTTGATTCCCTTGAGGTACTTGAAAGTTTCTATCATGTTCCTCTCCCTCCTTTTTCCTCGAAGCTATACATATTAAGCTCCTTAGTCTCTCTTCATATGTCTTCTGGTGCAGACCCTACACCATTTTAGTTGCCCTCCTCTGGACAGCTTCCATCTTGTCTATGTCCTTAGGAGACTAGGTCTCCAGAACTGCACACAGTACTCCAGATGGGTCTCACCAGCTGTCTGTACAGAGGGATAACAACTTCCTGTTTTCTACTGGTGATGCCTCTCCTATGCATCCCAGTATCCCCCAGCCCTCCTTACTGCCCTCTCACATTGCTTGCCCACCTTTAAGTCATCTGATATGACTACCCTCAGGTCCCTTTCCATTTTGTTGTTAGTATCTCACCCCATTGTGTACTCTTCCTCTGGGTTTTGTTTCCCATGTGCATTACTTTGCACTTCTTAGCATTAAATCTAAGCTACCATACATTTGACCATTCCTCTAACTACCAAGTCCTTCTCATCCTTTCCACCCCACCTTGTGCATCAACTCTGTTGCAGATGTTTGTGTCATCTGCAAAGAGACATACTTTTCCTTCCAGTCCCTCTGCAATGTCGCTTATAAAGACATTGAAGAGGACCGGTCCTAATACTGAACCCTGCGGCACCCCACTAGTAACCCCTCTTTCTTCAGAGTGGACTCCATTTACTATTACCCTCTGTGTCCTATTCTCCAGCCAATTCTTTACCCAGGTTATCATCTTCAGACCCACTCCCAGGCTGGCTAACTTGTTTATTAATCTTTTGTGTGGGACTGAGTCAAATGCCTTGCTAAAGTCTAGGTAGGCCATGTCCACAGCCCCTCCCTGATCTACTACTTTGGTCACCCAGTCAAAGAAATCTATTAGATTCATCTGGCATGACCTTCCTGCTGTGAACCCATGCTGCCTTGGGTCCTGTGCCCCTCTGGCCTCTAGGTACTCAACAATTCTTTCCTTCAAAAGTGATTCCATCATTTTTCCTATCACTGAGGTTAAACTAACAGGGCTATAGTTTTCTGCTTCTGCCCTGCTCCCACTTTTGTGAAGGGGAATCACATCTGCCCTTCTCCAGTCCTCAGGTACCACCCCATCCTCCCATGATTTGTTAAAGAGGGTAGTTAGGTCTTTACTTACACACAGTTTACTAACTTCTTAAATCGATTATGGGTCCATAGTATATTGAAATGAAATGAAACTGTATTTATATGGCACCTTTCTCAAACCAAGGCACCTTACAATATTTAAAATAGTAAACAATAAATAAATAAAAATCCATGAATAATTAATAAAACACTAAATCTGTACAACACTAGATCTGAGCTTCAATTCACAATCAATTAATTAAAATTAATCTTAGACCATAAATAGGTCTTGAGGGCCTTTTTAAACTCCTCCACGGTCGCACACTGATGAAACGGACGGGGTAGAGAATTCCAGAGGGTCGGAGCAGCAAACATAAAAGCACGAGCACCTGATGACTTTAAAGAAACCCTCGGAATCTCTAGCAACCCCTCGTCCGCCAAGTGAAGAGATCGCCCGGGGCAGCAGGGAACCAAAAGCTCTTTCAGTTAGTCTGGACCATGTCCATGTAGGGCTCTGTAGGTCAAAAGACCTATTTTAAAGGTGATATGCCACTGAATTGGCAGCCAGTGCAGATCGCATAATACCGGTGAGATATGACAGGTACGAGATGTACGCATCAATAATCGGGCCGAAGCATTCTCCACCAGCTGCAAGCGGCAGATATCAACCCCAGGAAGCCCTAGATAAATGGAGTTGCAATAATCCAGGTGTGAGGTCACAAAAGCGTGAACTAGCGTAGGAAGGTCAGCTGGTGGAACAAGGTGCTTAATCCTGACGATGTTTCTGAGATGATAAAAGGAAGGTCTGACGACTGCCGACACCTACGAATGCAGTGTCAGTTCATTGTCAGAAAATCACCCCCAGGTTCTGCACCTGTTCAGAGGTAGGGAGCTGGATATCTCCCAGAAATAAACCTGAGGATAAACCAGCTCCCATCCCCTCTACCCTGCGACCTGGGTCCACAACTAATACATCCATCTTCTCAGAGTTCAACTTTAGCCAGCTCGAACTCATCCAGTCTTGGATTTCGGCGAGGCAGCTATCAATGACCGAGAGAGCTCTAGCCTGGTCGGGTGCAAAAGACAGGTAGAGCTAGTATCATCTGCATGGCAGTGAAACTTCAGCCCTTACCTTCTTACAATGTCTCCGAGGGGCAGCATATACACTGCGAACAACATGGGGGACAGCACCAAGCCCTGGGTTACCCCACACGACAGTGAGAGTGGGCAGGAAGGATTTAATCCAGACACCACTCTCTGAGCCTTGTCAGTGAGGAAAGATCTAAACCAACAGAGGACTGTCCCTGACAGACCACAGATAAACTCCAGGCGTGCAAGAAGTACCCTGTGGTCCACAGTGTCAAAAGCTGATGAGAGATCAAGAAGAACGAGAATGGAACGATTCTTCTGATCTCTAGCCATCAGATCATCATTGAGCACTAGAACCAGCACTGTCTCGGTACTATGCCTCTTTCGAAAACCAGACTGGAGGGGTTCATAGATGTCATGGATGGTCACATGGTTCTCCAATTGTATAGCCACCACCTTCTCAGTAATCTTCCCAACAAAGGGAAGATTAGATAGAGATCGGCCTGAAGTTAGCATAGCAGTCGAGGGACAAGGTAGCTTTCTTCAGGAGGGGTGTCACCACCGCCTCCTTCAGGGAACTAGGAAACTCACCCATATGCACGGAGCACCAGACTATCCATGCTAGAACTGGGCTGATAGTCTCAAGACAACCCTTTATCAGGGAAGTCGGGCTCAGATCTAAACTACAGCACAAAGGGTGCATACTTTGGACAATCCTCATGACATCTCTGAACTCAGGCCAGTCAAAGGAACTCCAGGAGAGACCGGAGGGAGCAACCAAATGCTGATCAGAAACATCTCCAATAGAGGGAGCAGGTCGGAGTGCTGCCCTACTGTCAGCCACCTTATCTGCAAAGAAGCGAGCAAGCTCATCGCACTCCACTTGTGAAAAAGCTTTCCGAATCTGCAGGCAGGCTGGGTTGCACAGTCTGTCGACAGTTCAAAAAAGTTGAGCTGGCCAGTTCTGAGCAGCCGCAATCTTCCCGGACAGGAACTCTGCCTTCTTACGAGAGATTGTGGAATGATAGAGTTGATAATGTTCCATCAATCTAAGATGGTCGTCATCAAGGGCAGTTCTCTGCCAACAACGCTCTAATCTTCATCTTTGTCGCCGCATCTCCCTCAAGGCCTCATCAAACCATAGAGACCGAGGTCGAAGGGGGAGAGGATGAATGTGGACAGGAGCAATTTGATCCAGAGTCGAGGACATGGCCCTATTATAGGCCAGCACCAAGGCATCGGGATCATTGCTCACTTCAGAAAACTCTGATAGGTTAAGTGCTGCTACCAGGCCTGCAGAGCTAGTATCTCGTAAAGACCGGCACTTAAACATCTCCACAGGGTAGGCCTACAGGGGGTGGGTGGAAAAATTGAAGCCCACAGTGTAATGATTGGACCAACTGATGGGCTCCACCCCCACGTCAGTGGCCTCAATCCCCAGGAGGAAGACTAAATCCAAGGAGTGACCGCTTTTATGCGTGACAAAAGTAACCACTTGTGTGAGACCCAAAGATGTCATTAATTGGAGGAAGTGTTGTCCAAACTGCAAATATTCATCATCGATCCAGGCACTGAAGTCACCCAGGACCATCAGCCTGGGAGACTCAAATGCCATGTTGATGATGAAGTCAGCTATTTCCTGCAGAAAATGTTTCTCATCCCCTGGTGGATGGTAGATGAGAACAATTCTACATCCCACACCTGCCACAACGGTACACTCAAAGGACTCCACCTCCTCAACTGGTACACTTGTGAGTCCCAGCTCTGTCCTGAAACAGACCGCAACCTCCCCCTCCCCCTTCCCCCACGGTCCAACCTCGGGCGGTGTAACATCGAGTACCTAGCTGGAATTGTTGCCTCCAAAATTGGGCCAGCATTACCATCCAGCCAGGTCTCAGTAATGCAAGCCAGATCCACCGACTCCACAAGATCTGCAATGACTGCAGTCTTGTTCCTAATGGATCTGACATTGCACAACACCGCTCGACTTGGATGGGTCACTGAAGTGGAACAGACTACTTGCCCAATACCATTAATAGTAGAGGTGCCCTTGGGTATGGAAACCAGATGAGAACCTCGCTCTCGATTCCATTTTGGCCCAGGGCATCTTCTAGTCTCCACAACCCCGATCCGATGTTGCCGCTCATTCGGCCTCCACTGTCTGCACCCCCCAAAACCCCTCCTCCCCCTCTATACAATCCCCAGTGCTCTACAGCGCTGGTAAATTGACAGTTGTAATGGCATAGGGGAGAAAGGGCGGAGGGCACGGACAGCAGAGAATGAATAGTGTACGACCGTGGTGGCAGACCCTCTACACATAATAAAACCAAACCCAAACAATAACCCAAAATAAAACAATAAATAAATAAAAATAAAATAAACAAAAAAAAAATGAAATCAAATTAATCAGATAAAAATCCAAATAACCAAAATTCACAAACCAAACATCAAGAGGCTTTCACCCTCCCTAAAATTCTACAACAAATCATAAAAACAAATCACACAGTAGTCTCTAAAAGTCAGTGTCAAAGGGCAAAACAGCAGCTTTCCACAGTGAGATGTAGAACCCAGATGACAACAAGAGGGACTCTCACCCCTTCTTAGTCCAAATACCAAAAATTCCTCCAGATGAAATTGGACGAACAACAATAAGGTCTGTCACCCCCTCTTAATCCAATCACTGAAAAACTTTCTCTGGAAAACCAGCTCTTCTCCAATAGACTATTCTCAAAACCCAGGCCTAGACACCCAAGCTAAAATCGAGCCAGAGTGCTATAATCTGAAATAGGGCCCTAAAACGGCAGCAATAGCTCCCACCACAAAGACACCATAGGAACCCAGGGAAAATCCACACCACCATTAAACCCCGGAGTTCCCTCAGAACAATTCAACACAGCCACGATCCCACACCCCGGTGCCAAGGCCCAGAGGGGGAATGCAAAACCCCCAACCCCACAGGAGTAAAATCCATGGAAAAGCAGGCCATTCTAGGAGGGGAACCTGTGATCCCAGCCACCCACCAGCTGCAGAGACCCCCCCCCACCTCAACCAAACAACCACAGAGAAAAGCGGCTCTACAGCCAAAATCCCCTGTAATTCTTCCCAAAACAGCCCAAAAATCCCTAGGAATCACCCACACCAGGGGAAGGGGAGCATCCACCAAAACAGTTAAAGATGAATGTTTTCATATGACACAGTACTCCATGAAAAAGTTCCCGGACTCCAGAAGAGGGAGAAGATTTTATCAAATGCCCCCAAGCCCCGGGTGCTCTCACCACCCAGAACAATATTAGGGACAATTAGTAATCTGCAGAATCCACCTTTGACAATAACATCCCAAACAAGATGAAAAATACAAAAGGAGGTCTCCACTCACGAACTCACAGCCCAGTCTCAGTTCCAGAAAGATACCTTCCAGTTCATGCAGCTCTCTTATACAGTATTCTTATACGTCTGATAGAATTCTGTCTAAACTTCAGGCTACTCATCACTTGTAATGCGTTTTGCGACTGGCCAATCAAGGTTAACACATCACTGTCCTCTTTATAAATATTTTGGCTGTTTGTCTTTAGTGGGGCGTTTTAACTTTAGATTGCTGATGTTTTTGCATAGGGTTCAGCTAGGTATTTTGCCACAAAGTATCCTTAGTTTATGTCCTAGGAATATAAAATTGGGTAGTACAAGATTCCAGAGCAGAGAGGGTTTTCTGGTTCCTTTTTTTCACACATTCTTTGGCCAAAACTCATTGAATTTTGCTACTGTTAGGATGTGTAATTACCTTTCTTGTAATGTTACTAGTCAAAAGCAATTAATTTTTAAGACAGCTCATGGAAACAATTTGTTAGTGAATTCAATTTGCAAATGTTTTACATAATGTATATTTATTGACTGTAAACTGTCTTGTAAAGTTTGATATGTTTTTTGTAAAAACTGGTCGTTTGTGAAAATGGGCTTGTCTCACAAACCTATCAGTATAAAAATAAAAATGAATGAATGAAATGAAATGAATGTGGGGTGAGATACTGACAACAACAAAAATGGAAAGGGACCTGGGGGTAGTCATATCAGACAACCTAAAGGTGGGCCAGCAATTTGAGAAGGCAGTAAGGAGGGCTGGGGGGATACTGGGATGCATAGGGAGAGGCATCACCAGTAGAGAACAGGAAGTTGTTGTCCCTCTGTACAGACAGTTGGTAAGACCACAACTGGAGTACTGTGTACAGTTCTGGAGACCCCACCTCCACAAAGACATAGGGTGGAGGCTGTCCAGAGGAAGGCAACCAAATTGGTGCAGAGTCTGAACCAGAAGACATAGGAAGAAAGACTAAAGGAGCTTAAGATGTATAGCCTCGAGGAAAGGGGGGGGACATGATAGAAACTTTCAAATACTTCAAGCGAATCAACAAAGTCCAGGATGGTAGCATTCTTTAGAAAAAGAGATGTGCAAAAACAAGGGGGCACAATTGGAAGATAGAGGGGGGATGGTTCAAAGGTAATGTGAGGAAGTATTTCTTCACAGAGAGGGTTGTAGATGCATGGAACAGCCTTCCTGAGGAGGTCATAGAGTCAAAAACAGTGGGGGAATTCAAGAATGCATGGGACAGACATAAGGCAATTCTAGTGGGGGGTAGGAGGAAGTAGGCTGTTGGTTAACTAGGATCTGCAGTTTATCCGTTAGGTAGAGAAATGGGCAGACTGGGTGGGCCAAGTGGTCCTTAGCTGCCATCAGATTCTATGTTTCTATATGGAAACAATGCAAAAAGAATCCTGTAATGCTATCATTGTGATGCCATCTTTTCAGTGGGCCAACTCGGTTGGAAAACATTCTGGACCTAGTGCTAACAGGGAGGCGGTGAGAGATCTGAGGGTGGAGGACAGGCTAGCTGGGAGTGACCATCAGTCAGTCAGTGTGGTTCAGGCTCAGCATGGGCAGGGAGATAGTAGGTACAGGAACCAGGGTGGCTGACTTCAGGCAGGCAGACTTTATCAAGATGGGGAAATTCTGGAAAGGCACCTGGTAAGAATTAGGCCTGATATAGATGCAAATCAGAAGTGAGATATTATCAGACTTGGGCTGCTTGAGGCTACTGGGTCATGTACCAAGACACTGAGCAAGCAAAGTAGGGCTAAGAAGCCAAGCTGGCTGAACAAGGAGGTTTTGGAAGGGGTAAGGGCATAAAAAGCAGCTTTTTGGAGGGTCAAGAAGTCCGGGAGACGGGAGGACAGGGAATTGTATATGAAGAAGTCCAAGGAGGTAACTAGACTGGTTAGGGTAGCCAAGGCTTCCAGGGAGCTGAGGCTGGCACAAAGCATCAGAGAAGGGGAGAAAGATTTTTTCAGATACATAAGGGAGAGAAGGAACTACAGGGACCAGATAATGAGGATTAGGAAGGACGGGGAGTGAGTGGAGAAGGGGGCAGAACAGGCAGAAGCACTAAATGAGTACTTCTGTTCTGTTTTCACAGAGGAGAAGGGTAGACAGCTACATCAGGGGATGGAGAAGGTGGGCAAGGGGGCAAAAGGGGTGACGGATGGGGTAATTATGGAGGGCAGGGTGCTGGAGGGTCTGAAGGCACTAAGGGTGAATAAGGCACCTTGTCCGGATGGCATTCATCCCAGGGTGCTGAAAGAACTGGCGGGGGTATTGGCAGGACCACTGGTGGACTTGTTCAATACCTCCCTGGACTCAGGTTGTGTACCACAGGATTGGAGGATGGCTCACGTGGTGCCCCTTCACAAGCGAGGCCCAAAGCATGAACCAGGCAATTACAGACCTGTAAACCTCACATCCATTGTAGGAAAACTTATGGAAGCAATCCTGAAAGAGAGGCTGGTGACCTCTTTGGAGGAAAATGGACTCCAGAACAGTCAGCAGAATGGATCCATCTCTGGAAGATCCTGCCAGATCAACCTAATTGAATATTACAACTGGGTAACAAGGGAACTGGATAAAGGCCATGCAGTGGATGTGCTATATTTAGACTTCAGCAAGGCCTTTGATTCAGAGCCTCATAGGAGGCTGGGGGGTTAAGTTTCAATATCTGGGAGTAGGGACAAAGATGGTAAACTGGATTGTGAACTGGCTGAAGGGGAGGCAGCAAAAGGTGGTGGTGGGGGGGGTGCACTCTCTTCCCCAAGGGCAATGACAAGTGGTGTGCCACAGGGCTCAGTCCTGGGTCCGGTGTTTGGGTTATTCATATTGGATATCTCACATGGCATTAGGAGCAAGATCAGTCTGTTTGCAGATGATACCAAGATAAGGGCAGTGGTGGACAGCATAAAGGGGTGGCGGGGCTACAGGAGGACCTGATCAAACTGGGGGAGTGGTCAGAAAAGTGGCAATTGAGCTTCAGTGCGAAGAAGTGCAAGGTTATGCACTTCAGAGCAAGGAACCCAGGGAGGAGCTACCAGTTGGGAGAGGTTCAGATAGAGGTCACAGAGGAGGAAGAGAAGGACCTGGGGTGATCATAACGGATAACATTAACAACTCAGCTCAGTGCAGGAAGGTGGCAACTAAGGCCAGCAAGATGCTGGGGTGTATTGAGAGATGAATCTCATTCAGAAATAGGGGCGTGATCCTGCCGCTGTACAGACCACATTTGGAGTACTGCATGCAGTTCTGGCATCCCTTTCTGAAGAAGGATATTGGATTGCTTGAGGGGGTGCAGCATAGGGCAACTAAGATGATACAGGAGCTGGAGGGCAAAACCTATGAGGACAGGCTGACTGAGTTGAATATGTACACCCTGGAGGAGAGGAAAGATTGGGAGGATAAGATTGAGACCTTCAAATATTTGAAAGGGATTAACAAAACGGGCGCAGAAGGGATATTTAAACTGAGTAGAGGAAGGGACACCAGATGGCATGGTCTCAGGTTGGAGGGTGGGAGATATCGGAGACAGATAAGGAGGCATTTTTTGATGGAGAGGGTGGTGGAGAAATGGAACACTCCACCCAAGGAGGTGGTATCCTGTAGCACAGTGGACAGTTTTAAAAAGGCATAGGACAGGGTGCGAGGTGGGGTAAAGGTGAGGGGGGAGAGGAGGGTGGGGTACCTGCAATATAAGGTGCTAGCTGCGCACTCGAGCAGACTAACTTGATAGACTATAAGGCCTGTTTCTGCTGGCAGATTCATATGTTCGTATAATACCATCACTGTGACCTCACAACAATAAGATTATGGTATGGAACGTTCCAGTAAACCTCTGCCTATCATGAGCTGGATTACCATTCAGCTACAAAACAAAAATACTGCCAAAGAACTATTTTTCCATGTATAAGTGTAGCTGAAAGTTATGTCCACGGCTGCTTAAGTGCTGCAACTTTATAGGCATGGGGTGAGTTGAGAGCAGAGCTCATGGACACAGACTTACTGTAAGCAAGAGCCTGGACCCATATACAGTATTATTAAAAAAATACATATAGGGACATATATATTACATGGCAAAATACCATTTTGAAGTTCTTATGTCACCAGAACCTCTTGCTCGTATTACTGCCTCATAATACATACTTCCCTGTCTATTATTCTATGTGTATACTCCGCAACTGATGTACCTCTTCTACAAGAAATGCTATGAGGCACTTCTATCTGTTCCAGCTTACCTAAGCAAATGCTGACCCCCCCATACAGTTTGGCAAATTATAAATCGAATTAAATATTCATGAAGCTAATCAGGTTCCTGATTGACTACAAGATCAGCCTTAATTAATTAACTGAAATCTCGGATTATAACCTTTGACCTGGACGCTTATTTACAAAGGTTCCACATCATGACAAAACAGGGATACAGCAGTTTAATGTCTTAGAAATGGACGATCCAGCTGCCAGCCAATGCTTCGCAACACGTAGCATCGACATACTCGTGCCGCATGGCTCAAGCCACACCACTCAAAAAGAAAACATAAGTAACTTTAACTGTAAAATCAAAAGTTGCCATTATGATTAGAATTATAACTGCAATTAACAACCTCAAAGCCAGTCATTTCCTTGGAGTAACAACCATCTGAGGAGAGGTGAACCCAGACTGTGCCTCGGGCCACCAGTCCCCTCAACCAGTCATTATTCCCTCGGAAATTACCAGCTCCCCAGTCATTATTGGTTCACTAGTAAACAGATTCAGAGGGAGGGTGACAGCGCGGGGTTGCCTGTGTCCTTGCAGTTTGATAATGTAGTATTATATAATGGCATGAAAGAATCTTAGACTCTAATTGGTCCATCTGAGACTGGAGCCATGATGTTATCCCTGCACAACATCACGGCTCTAGTCCCAGTACACAGAAGACTACACTAAAAGTAAAAGGAATCCCTGCACTTGCAGCATCCAAGCTGCCCACACTTGCCATGGCCACTGTACACTTTGCCAGGACTTCCTCTTTCTTTTAAAATAAACCCCTCCCTCCCTCCCACATTCACAAATACATCCCCAAATCACAAAATCCTAAAGAACTGCATCACACAAGATACTAAAACCCATTATTTGAAGTACTTCCAGGATGCACAATTCAAAAAACACAAAATTAAGCAAAGCCATCATCGCGAACAGCTTCACACACTCGGCGCCAACTATTGCACTTTCAAAATTCCCTCTCACCATCCAACTTCAGTGACCCCGCTTGGCTAGCCAAATCCCTGTTACAAGCTGCTACAACATCTGCACACACATCTAAAAATTATCCTTTTGTCCCCCTAGCATTTGGAATACTTTACTTCAGAAACGTCTTTAAACTAAACACATGACTGCTTTTGCCAGTGGCTTCACTATCTCTGCCTGCAGCTCGCGCTCACTCCTCACTCACTGCACCTCAACGCTTACCCGTTTCTTGGCAAACATCATACGATTACAGGACTGCTCTCCTCACTTTGTTTTCGCCTCACATTCCTTTTTACAAAATCTCAGCATGATTCTTCACTTAAAAATACATGTCCTTGCCTACCTCCTTCATATGCCTACAGATACCGCGATGAACGCGCCGGCTGAAAGTAAATTGTGAGGCAGCTCTAAACACCGGCGGCAGCCAGAGGATGGCAGGAGGGTATTGCAGCAGCAGCTCTAGCCTTTCAAATAATCTCCCGGTACATTAAATGGCAAACTGTACCGGCAAAACAGCAATCAAAATACAGTTGGGGGGCACAAACCATATGAAATCACACATGGAACATACAGCCAGCACCATCTAGTGGTCAAACTGTGGACTTTTTTCTGAAAACATATACCTCCACACATAAAAAAATCTCATTAAAATATCTTTTTTTTTTCTATTTTATTGTTTTAAAAACAAATGAGCCATTGTATAATAGCAATAATGCACTCCAGGATGTGTGTTGTGCTGGGATAACATCACTTTTGGGGTGATTAGTCGCACTCGGCCTGCAGCCTCATGCCTAATCACCCCAAGCGTGATGTTATTCCACCACAACACACACCCTGTCATGCATTATTGCTTAAATCTCAGATAAACAGCAAATCACTGATGCTTTAAATCAACAAAAAGGAGGGGAGGGAGGGGCAAGTGATAAAGAGATACTGGAGAGAGGAAAGAAAGAGAGAGAGAGAGAGTAGAGAGAGACAGGGATGGGGGAGAGAGAGAGAAAGAGATGAGTAAGGGAGAGAGACACAGATATCTCAAGAGAGAGATTGGGGTGGGGGGAGAGAGAGGAAAGAGATGAGTAAGGGAGAGAGAGACACAGATATCTCAAGAGAGAGATTGGGGTGGGGGAGAGAGATGAGTAAGGGAGAGAGACACAGATATCTCAAGAGAGAGATTGGGGGTGGGGGGGAGATTGGACCACCAGTGTCACAAACCCAAAGGTGGGAGGTCTGTAATGAGCGACCAGGGTTGGGAACCTGGTGGTTGCAGTTCATGCCAAAGGTCTCCCCCAAGTTTATTTTACTTTTAAGAACAGGTGTTTACTTCTAATACATAGACAACTGACTTTGTGTTTTGATGTGTTAGTAATTATTTTCTACCTTTGATAATAAAATGTTTTATAGTGCAGAGAAACAAGTGGGGTTTTCACCTTTGCTTTTCACACTGCTAGTGAAAAAAGAATTCAGTAGAATTCTAGTATTGTGATGTCGTAAACTGCCAACTACTTATGAGCCCAATGTGTTTCAGTTGGAAACTAAAGATATATTTTTCTATCTTTTTCAAAAGAAATAGATACTTCTTCAATAACAAACCTTGCCTTTTGTATGTCTGCACTATTGTGGCGCACCTGTATGATCTAATAATTTTGAAAATGAACTGCTACCAGCAAAAACCTGCTGCGCCTCCCATGATACTAGCCCTGCAATATCTACCCAGTCTGTCTATCAACTCATTCTATCATACTGGGTTTCCTCCTTACTTGTTGCTTCTCTTATGCTACACCTGTACCAACCCATTTGGACACAGAATTATAAATGTCAGCGAAGGTATACTCTCTGTGCATATATGACGCGTATTAAGTACTGCATGAGGCGCTACTCTGTTACCTGTCCATTTTATCTATTTGTTACATGTTCTGAATGTAACGTTGAAACACAACTATAAACAAAGCGTAACAAGATTAACTGCAAAACAAACCAAAACAAATTGTCCTCTCTTTTCTTCTTCCCCAGAAAAATCTGGCTATGAAGAAAATGCCACCTACTAAATAATAACAAAAGATCACAGGCCAGCAAAAATATTTCAGATAAATAGATTATATTTTGGTGGTAGAAAGTGTTATTTCTTTAAAAAATTCTAAAAGCAGGCTTGCAGTTTCCTTTGAAATACACTGCCAACCTTGCCAGAAGATTTTCTGGCATCATAATACAAGAATTCCACCAGATTTTTTTTTAATAGTAGTTGGCAAGATGTAAATAGAATGATGAAAGGGTATGATAAAGAAACCAATAAAAGCAAAACAAAATGATTACAGAGGCACCTTAAGGCCCCAAACCTTCATGCTTTAAGATACACATTCTTACTAAGCATGTGCTCTTCAACAAAGTAGAACAGTATGAAACAATACATGAAATAAAGTTAATGAAAAACATCTACTTAAGTGAAATAAATACATGTATGATGGTTTCAAGTGACTTATTTTATATATTATATATCCCTATAGGTATGACTGGACTATCACTTCTACCTGCCCATCAGTACTTATTGCTCTGGTTCCAACCATAAAAAATGATACCAAACTAAGTCATATTTCATTATGATGTTAGTAATAACACATTCATTTAAGGCAGTTATAGACATATGGAATAATGCACGGGGAGATGTGTACAACTCAGATTTTATGCACACCCGAGGTGTGCAATGCCCCATAAACCCTGAGAGCAAAACTCGAGGGGTTAATCTCGGCATCACACACTGAGGGTGTGCATAAAATCTGAGCTGACACACACTTCCCCATGTTTTATTTTTTTTATAATAACTGGTTCCTTTGATGTTTGATTTTTAGAATTTTTGCAAAAGGTGCTTAACCAAATTCCGTTATATATGGGTGATTATATACACATGTGTATAATCAAACTCCATTATACACATGTGATTATACACATGTGTATAATCAAACTCCATTATACACATGTGTGTAATCACCCGTATATAACAGAGTTTGACAGCTTCTGCCCGCAGTTGATAATCATCATTAACCAGTTACTATATATACTTTATCAATTCATCTGGAGCAGGTTAGTCTTTCCCTTTCCAATTACTAAGTATGAGGGTTTTTTATACTAATACTGCTATCAGCAACATCTTTTCTCTCCTTGGTCCAGACTGAACCAAGTACTGGTGTCTCCGAATATAAAGATTCTGGGATCAAAGGGTTTGTTGTTGTTTGGTTCCTTTTTCTTGCAAGCTGCCTGATGCCCTTCCACTGTCACACAGTTTGCGCAAGAACTCCAGGCAGTGCCGCAAAGGCACTTTTTTCATGCAGGCTGTGTGAAAATGAAAGATTTAACCCACAGCTTGCATGAAACTTTCAGTTCATGATGCAAAGGGCACAGTGTTCACCCAAACTGCAGGACTATCTTCTGTTTTCATGCAGCATGCATGAAAACTCCACAAAAGTGGGTCTGCAAGTCATAAAGCCAGGTTCTCAAGTGAGAACAGCAGGACCTGCTTTCATGACTCAATAACAGCCTAGTTTCAGTAATCATTTGGAAAGTATTTCTTGTTAAATAAAAAAAGTACAAAATCAAGACTCAACCTTACACTTTTCACTATTGACAACATACTGAGTGAATTGTAAATGTTTAGGTAGGGAATGTTCACATCTAGATTTCTAGGTCGGGGAAGCTGTCATTTCCATGTGGTGGAAGTAGTCAATGGTGAAAGATGACAGAGGTGCAGAACTCTCATGGAGTTTTGTAAGAGGTGGTGGAACCGAGTTGCTGTGGGCTCCTGCCCAATTTAAGCCCTGCCACCACACATGTCTGAGACTTAACTTCCCCATGCATTGTCCTGTTTTTTTGGATGGATAATGGTTTCTCTTTTTTAGCCCACTTTCCTGACCCCTAGGGCTCACAAAAGCAGGGGTCTTATCTCAAGAAAGTTGGCATGCCCATCAGTTTCCCAAAAATCCAGCAATGAAACATTTGTAAAGACATTAACACAGCATGGGAGAAATGGCAATTTACTTTCTTGGTCATGTAAAAAAAACTACAAATTTATATGTGAAGCCACCTATGAAAGAATTATCCCTGGGCCAAGAAAGCTTCAGGTTTCAGCTAGCAGTAGTATTTGTGCTATTGGTGAGCCAAAAAAAAAGTCTTAAACCCCATATTTGTATTAATTTTCATCATCCTTGAACTTTTCAACTGCTGACCCAAATCGTTACCAAATTTGGAGGATCCAAATATCCGGGCACCAACTCTGTGCATGGAAAATGTCGAGCTGTTCCAGGAATTCAGCATTGTTAAGGTGCAAATATCAAGTTTTCATATAGAACTAATTACTCAGCCATAATAACAGTGATTTCACGGCACCATGGATACGTTCTACCTCTATATTTAGGTTTATTGTTTTGTTTAAATTGGGTCAGAAAATCCACCAGCGATATAAATTAGGAAAAGGAGAGCAGATTGAATTCGACACAGTATATTGTAATTAGCCCCCTCGCTCTGTTCAGGTCTACACAGGCTCCTTGTACACTTAGAGGGTCAGCAAAGGTCAGCGATGTGAGGATTTACTTCCATGCACACACCAGAATACCCCCAAGTGGTCACAATTAATTGCAATTTCACTTTTTCCTCTTTTTTCTTCGCTTTCTGCGGCTTTGGTTTGGGTATTGGAAATGTTTTGCAGGCGCAGTTTGGTTGGTATTCGAGTAAAGTTTATGTGTGTGTGTGTGTTGGGGCAGAACACAAAGTCAGCTGGCAATTTCTATAGGGAACACCAGCAGACATGTTAAGTAGTATAAAATTCTGAGAGCAAGGAATGACTATATATTATATTGTATAATATTAATTATATAGTTGTAGTCAATTTTTATTGAATAGATTCATCAAGATACAGACGTCACAGTACTATTTATAAGCACAGTGTCACAATGCAGATAGTTTGAAACAACATAGTATTCATGAAAAAGCAACAAAATACAGCAGTCATGATCTGATCTCTAGGTGTGAAAAACAAACAGAACAGATTGTCAGGGAGAAACAGAAAAACTGTTGTAATATAGGACTGAAAAGCTAACTGCCTAGCACCTCCTGCGCAAGGTGCAGCATCTTGTGATCTAGAAATCGTCAGGCTTGGTCCACCAGCAAGGAAGAAGGATTATATTATATTCCATGTATATAGATAATGTGTAAATGTGTGTATATAGATCTAAATATATACCTTGTATAAATATATGTATACAGCTCTAAATATATATATAGTGTGTGTGTCTCACTTCGGGAGAGTACAAAGTTTTGCCATCCTTAATAAGATGTGTGGACTCTGAAAACAAAGCGTTGCGTGTCTCTCCCATACTGAACCCTACTGTCTTCCCATAAACATTGTGCTGATGTTATATATTGGGACAGGCCTCACGGTTTAAAATCGCCTACATAAACTTCTATTTGTGATGTGTGCGTGCCTTTGTTTTGTGCGCCTCTGTGGAGGCTAAATTCGACTCGTAAATAAAATGACAACACACGTCCAGTGCGTGAGTGTAAATATATTAAATCGATACTTCTGAAAATGTATAAAATGTAAGTTCAGGTGTGTATATGCGTGCACGCTTGGGTATATATAGTGTGTCACACACACACATACACATATACATACATATCCATCTTCGTTTTATGGGATAAAGGCAATTAAACAATAATTTTAAACTAAACGCTTTTTATAGATACTTCAGGTTTCATGATGCATAGCTATGTAAATAACAAAATTAAAATAACATTCGGACATTAAAACAGTTTCTCAAAGTTGTTTTGCCTCATCCCTTAAGCGGCTCGGGTCGGCAAGGAGTCGCTGACAGAGCCGAGTAGAAATTAAACCAGCTTGGAGCTATCGTTAGAGAATTAAAAGGAAAATGTAAACTGTTTTCTTTCTTGGATTCCGACGTGTGCTTTCATAACCAAAGGTTTCACCCTCACCATATTTGTTTAAATTGCAAATACCATTAGTGTTTCAAAATCGCTTGGAAGGCGTAGCATACAGTAGACAACAATGCTGAAATTGCATATTCTGGAGTTTTACTTTGAGTGACAAAAAAAACAAAACGTCAACATATATTTGAACAAGTAAAAAAATCCTCTATGTTCCCCTAAAATAATCACACTATGCCCCCCACACACACAAATAGGTTAGAGAGCAGAAACCCTTGCAGCCACACGTTGACCCCCAGTCGATTGTTAATCTGTAAAGCACACATGCGTTCAAAATCTACACCACACAAGCAAATGCACACACACACACACACACTGAGTCTGACTGAGGCCAGAAGAAATAAAACATACAACTCACACACACAGGATTACACACATACGGGTTAACACATTCGCAAAGGTCAAAGTTGTTACTTCAGTAAAAAAGGAAAAAAAAAATCTCCACTGTTCACACCTGGCTCGTTTAATTTTTTTTTTCTTCATTAAAAAGTAAAACCGAACGCATAACTGCCATCACAACTTCACAAAAAGAAAACACACACACAGACAGATCTGCTCCTATCCAACAATCGCTTGTTGTCAGTGTAGTCGGATGCGTTGTTGTGTACACAGAATGACGAGGCACTGGCTCAGCCGCAGGTAAAAAATCTTTAGCTATATAGTACAGATGTGTGCTTTAGGAAACATCTGCAAAAGTTGGGCCAAAACAAACAACCCTTATACACACACACACACACTCTCTCTCTCTCTCTCTCTCTCCTCTTTTCCCTCCCTAACCCCTCATTTATCCCACTTGCTCTTTCTCCCCTCTGTCTCGCTTCTTTCTCATTATCTCTTCCACCGCCTTTCTTTTCCCACACACTCAGCCCCCTTTCTCTCCCCATCTCTCCCTTTCAGCCCCTATCCCTCTCTTCCTCTCCCTCCCTCGCCCCATCTCTTACGATTTCCTTTCTCCTCCCAATTTTTTCCACTTTCTGTTTTTCCTGTCCTCTCCCCTTACACTCCCCGCGACTTGTCTCCTCTCTTTCTCCATAGCCATATACTTCTTTCCTAGTCTGTCTCTATCCCTCACCTGGGAAATGAAGGAGTTAGCTATCTTGCTCTTAACACAACTTTCCACTCAAACTACCTTCCCCAGCACAACTCCAAGCACGGAGCTAGCTCCACCTTAGAATTCCTAAGGGGGTATAGAAACTTCAGCTGGGAATTCAGCACCACTCCTACCCCCACACACACACACACACACACACATTTCTTATACTGTGCCGCTTCCTACAGATAAATAGTTTATAACAAACCACGTGTGTGTGAGTGTGTTGGGGGGTTAGACAAAACACCATTCTGACAAGCATGCTTCCTTTGAAGTTGGCAACTCAAGAGACCAGCTTTACAAATCACAGCACCCCTTTCCTCCCCTTGCACGCGAGAAACAATAACAGCATGATTTAATTGCAATAATAATAATTATTATTAGGCTAACATTTGCTGGAGGGGGCTGTCAGAGCCCGCAGCACGCACACCTCTGTCGCTCCTTACCTGGCTTGCAACAATCCATTGGGAGGGAGCGTCGATCGGGAGGGGGGCAGCTGTCGGAGCTCGAGGCAGATAGCAGCAGCAGACTGAATCCCACTCGGGAAGGAAAGGGGGCCCGCCGCTTTGCAGCCGCTCTGTGCAGTCCTCTCTCCTCGGCCTCCTAGAACTTCCATTTCCAGAGCCGAGCCTTCCTTTTGGGTCCAGAGCCTGCAAACCGTTCTGACGCACCCCTAACCACAAAATCTGACGCCATCCCCCCCTCCTCCCCACCACCTCCTCCTCCTCCTCCTCCTCCTCCCCCAGAGCCCTTTATGCTCTCTTTCTTTCTTTTTTCTTCTCTCTCTCCAACTTTGTTCACAAAAGCACTCAGGAAGTCTGAGTGTGTGCTGCGGTGTGTGAGTAAGCGAAGGATTGCCACCCTGTGTCGGATTGCTCACTGATTTGGTAATAATGGGACGTGAGAGCTGAGGCTCTAAGCTTTATACCTGACTCAGAGGGATACAGATAGAGGCAGACAGCTCCCTCTCTCTCTCACTATACAGCGTGTCCGCCCTGCAAGCCAAGAAACTCTAACCTCTTCTTCTTCACTTGTTGAACGAACTAACTCCCCCCTCAGGTCTTCAACTGTTGCTTATAACGTTTGTAAACTGGAATATATCACGTTTGTGGAAATGACTGGATTTAAGAAACGAGCACAGTTAACACAAAACAAGCATACAGCAGACGAAACACCATCACATGAGAAACCTTTGAAAGGAACACAGACATGTCAATCTTAACACAAAATATAAATGAAACACCATATACATACACATATATGCACACACAGGACACAAACATATGCAGTATATGTAATATATACAAACAGAGACAAGCAGCACTGTAAATAAAGTCACAAATATCAAGGTTATTTTTGTTGTCTGCTACCTACAAGTAGAATATCACGATAGTCTCACTTTAGGCAGTTAAAGCAAATATTCGCACTGTGGGTTCTTCACAATAGAGGCTTGACAGCATTTCCTTCTGAGGTTTGAACAGCTATATTTACAGAACTTCTAACTGTGCTATTTCCGTGTGACAGCAGCACGTCTAGCCACTGTGCCACACAAAGCCATGCCATTGCATAAATCATAGGGCCTGGGTCCAATACAAATATACTTGATATTTGAATTCTGATCCCTGACCCCTGTAACAGCACTGGTGATGTCATAGGGTCACCACCACTCTAAAATATTATATATGGGCGTGTATACATATCTCTACACTATACACTATACACACACACACACACACACACGCTGTACCAATGGCCTTTGTCTGTCCATATTGTTTTATATACATATATAGACACACAGGGGTTTGTTTTTACACACACGCGATGCTAACAGAAATATTTTAGTGTGCACACCTAAGACAGTTACATTTAACAGGCACAGGAAACAAACACACAATATACCAGAATCACAACACACCCAGCTAACATGAGTACACCATATCGGATGCCAGACCTGAGTTAGTGCCTCACTGCTCACACACCGGCGGGGGAGATTTCTACAGGGTAGCCCTTTTGAACTTGTATGCTCATTAACAGAGATGACCCGTCCCCATGATGGGGTAGGACATGAAATAGATAGACAGCCCTTTGAACATGCCTGATAACTTACAGAGAGGCCCTGTCCATACAATGATGATGGGGAAGGATGGGTAGACAAAAACTGTCTACAGCCACAAGGTAGACAGATAATCATATTTCTTATTGTACTGATGTGCAAGTTTGTCAATGAGCAGCCCCCCTTTCTGTCATCCTTACACAAATGTACAAGGTGGTGCCTAACCTTTGGAATTTCAACAGGTAACCAAGATTGTACTCAAGACATGTTACTCTTTTCTTTCACGTTTACCAACTTTTAAAGTTACAAAAAATAAAGCTTGATGTGCAGAACCGTTTTAACTTCACATGTGTGATTCGAAATAAAGACATTCGAAACCTCTATACTGTTGTTTTTATAAGAGCAGCACATATTTCTAAAGGAAGGAGGTTCAATACACAAGCTTCATCCAAAAAGAGGTTGAAATAGTGCCTGCATAAAACAAACAGGACATCCCACAACCGGTTTTTGACTGCATTACTAGGTCAAAGTTGTACTATTTATTTATTTTTTTCTTCTTTGCCCAGATTTGTGGTTGTTTCCTAATTATATTTCTTTATTTCGGTGATATTTGCTTGAAATGATTTCATCCCAAATGATAGATCTAAGAAAGGCATTTCTACAAAGCACACACACACTCCTTTTTAAAACCCACGCAAATATTAAGAAAGCAACTTCTGGCACAAAGTCCAAATAGAAACCCACCTTCGACATACCAAGGCATTTACTTTCTACACACAGCTCTTAACTACACACACTTTTAACACACAAACAAGTATGGCACATTGGCACACAAACACAGCCAGGTAACTGCACCATATATATATATCAGACATACACTCACAATCAATGTCTCTCTTTCTCTCTGTTTTAATGCTCATTGCAATATAAAAGGTCATTTTTAACACACGGATGTCAAAATCCTTGTAGTCACATGAACACAGAACAAAGTCATTGTTAACACGCAATGTAAGCGCCATGCCCCCTTACACACACACCTTTTGACACATAGAAGGGTACCTTAAACTCGCTCTCAGACACACATGAAATTCATTAATTAAGCAAATAGTCGTCTTTTAAAATAAACACACACATACATAAATACATGAATGAATAAACAAAGTGTTGTCATCCCATATCTGGGCAAATGAAATAGAGATATGTAGAAAGTAATTTTTATTGTAATGCCACTTCTAACACGTAGACAGATGGATGTACAGACTGATTTTTAACACTTGGACATATTGAACATGATTTTCATCTCGCAGTTAAGTCACTTTTTAAATAGTTATAAATACGAGAGTCATTTTTCAATGTCGCCTGCATTACTCGTGACACGGGATACAGAGACTCATTTTATTGCAAAACTAGCTCACTGTCAGATCGGTTTAAACATCCCTTTTACCACCCAAGTATATGTAGACAGAGATTTTTTTTATTGTTCAAATATGTCACCTTAGTTTATAACATGTTGATATAAGAAAGTCGCACCCAAGGCACAAAGAAAGTTATTTTGTATTAAATATACGAGTGCCCTAAATAAACTCCTATTAAGGCACTAAGATGTATGCATAGGGATATGCTTTCAAAAAAGTTTTGGGTGTTTTTTTTTTGTTGAAAATAATGTATTGTTTTCTTTTTTTTTTGCAGTTAATCTTGTTATTGTTTTTTCCAAGTGTTCAAGTGTACAACACAGGTACAGACAGATACAACAAATACAGATTTCCTCAAATGACAATTAATAAACAGGCCAAAAAGGATGTTGCATATTTGCTGTGTGTAATCACTGCATGGCATTCACATAAGCTACAATCTACTATAACAGCAGGTATGTATTACTGTTAGGTTTTCAACAGATAGCGACAAGAAGGCAGTACAGGCATTACTGAACTAGAGTGGATATTTCCATCTGAAGCTGGGCGTAAAATTGGGGATCCTAGGTTTGGGGTAAATATGATCTCTGATACTTAGGTTTCGGGGGGTCTTAAAAGATCCTTGTTCTGTGGTGGAGTGGGACGGCATCCTTTTCAAGATATGTAGGAGCAAAAGGGGGCCCATCTCTCTAGAAACACGGTAGTGGTACCTGCGGCAAAATGGGACACTAGTGAAATTGGCAGGTTTCTCCGTGGACATTAATCAGCCCTGGAAAGAGGGAATTATGGTAGACCGCCAGTTTCTCAACAATGCTCTTTTAATCTCTACAGAGGCCTGTATCAACCACGATTTGTATTGATATGGCAGCTTTAGTTTTTTTTTTCAGTTAATCAACATTATAGAATACTAGAGGAAAAAAAGTGATGTGACATTAATACATTTTCACACCTTGTAACTATGTATATTACAACAAGCAGTGTGACAGCTATAACATATACATACACCAATGTCTGAGTGCCCGGAATAAGGAAGGGGTCCTGTTGTGATTATCAAACCTGCTGCAGGGAGTATAAGAAGTAAGGTGCGTGTGTGTGTGTGTGTGTGTGTGGTTCTCTCCTCTCTCTGGTATAGTTTACCCAGAGCAATACAGCTAATACTCAACACCTCTTTTACAGTAGGGTCCTGTCTTTACTTATTTCTGCACCTGGGCACCAGAGGGTTAAGTGACTCGCTCAGGGTCACCCAGTGCCTATTTGGCTCTAATGAGGTTTGAACCTGCCATGTCCCATTTCCCAAGCTGGCGAGCTTACCAGTAGCCTTTTCGTCACACTTGTACTCCTCAGACCAGACGAGGCTCTTCTGTACGGGTCCATGGGTGAAAGGAAGTTCAGTATTTTTATCTGAAATGTGAGTTGCGAGTAGCACGTATTTGGTCTGCTAAAATACACAAGAAATTCTTACAGGCACTTATAGCCATTGTTTTTTCGCAACTGGTCTTTGGAATGCTAACAACAAAAAAGGAATTAGGGGGTTAATAAAATAGCAGGTATTCCCAAGTGAGAAAAAAGTCCAAGGGAATTACCTGCAGCTTTTAGGAACATAAGATGACCTACCACCTGTGCGATGCCAATGGTAAAAATATGCAATTAAGTTAGGAATTCCTCAAAAAGTGTGTGTGTGTGTGTTTTAAACAAGAAAGGCCTTCCATCGACCACCCTAAATCTTGCAGCTCTAGTTTCCTGTAACACTTTGAGACCCACAAAACCCACAGCTGAACTTCTTGCATTAAATGGAACTAGGTACATTTTTAAATAAATGGAAGGAGACCTTGGACGGATCGATTTCTCTTTTTTACCTTCTTATTTAGTTTTTGTTGACCGGGGGGAAAAAAACACTAGGCAATTGTGCCTATTTCCAGCCGCATCCCAGGGAGGGAGGGGTACTGATGGAAACCAACTGACATTCAACCAGATTAAGCTGTTGGTGGTATTCTCATTTTTTTTTTTTTGTCTGTCTCCCTCTCTCGCCACAGACTCGTCCCCTCTCACACACTAATACACTTCTACAAATCTGCAGAACTGTTTGGTAGTTGTGAGCGAACTCCATAATCTGGAAGGTTTGCAAAATTGTGGATAATTTGTCAATTTTTTTTTAATTTTAATATCGCACTACGTTGAGATTACATACTCATCTCACTATTTGAGTGTGTGTGTGTGTATATATATATACACATATATATATATATATATATATATATATATATATATATATATATATATATATATATATATATATATATATATATATATATATATACACACACACACACACACAGACGTATATACAGGCAATTTTTTGCGTGAATCACTTCCTCTTTTCTCCAGTCTCTCCCACTTTAATATTGAAATATACTCTATCTGTCTATCCATCCATCTCTAAGTACACACGCCGGCCGATCATTTTATTTTTTTTACCTGAAAATGCATCGTTTTAGGCAGTGACTTCCCATCGAATTCAACACATAATTAATACCCCTAGGTATAATTTTTTTTAAGGGGGTGGGGTAGTGAGGATAGAAGATATTTCCCACTTCTGGAGATTTTCAAATAACGGATACAAAACAAAACTGGTACAAATTACAGTCGCAATCTTTATATAAATGTGGGTTTATATGATCCCCAACTTTCCAAGAACTATGCCGTTTTGATTTTGTTGCTTTTCTTAAGAAAGCACCAAAAGGTCTCCCAATCAATCACAAATGAAAACACGACTCTCTCAGCTTTGTCGGGCTACTTTCAAGTGGTTTAGCACTTTTCACTGGTACCTTTTTTAACATAACCACAAAGCTGAAACGTCATGGTATATTTAACCTAATATAGTACAGATCACCTTGGAAATTTGAATAGCACGTTTTTAATCTAATTAAAAAATAATGTAACAATTAAGTCGTTGCTGCCGTATAAAGTTAACCAATTTTTTTCCGATATCAGCGGGAGAACATATTGGACCCATGCAAATGAAACAAACGTTAAAACTCCATTTGATTTCGTGGTTGGGTAGAGTGAATATTATCAAGATGAATATTCTCCCTAGAATTCTGTACCCCTTACAGACGTTATATGTGGGGATCACAAAAGGGGACATTGTAAAAGTGGAGAAAGCATTCTTTAGATTTATATGGTGGGGTAAAAGCCCTCCGGCTAGCCTACTCAGGCTAAAAGGAAAGGGACAGGAGGGGGTGCTTGAACTTACCTGACTTAAATACTTACTTCTTAGCATACAACAAGGGTATGTAGCCGATTGGGTGCACCAACCCAGGGAAGCTAGCTGGGTTGAACTAGAGCAACTGGGTGCACCAGGAAGACTTGCAGCATATTTGCACACCAGGGGTATAAAGGCCTATAAAGCGGAGGTAATGGTAACCCGCTGGTTGAACAGGTTCTACTTGCTTGGTACCAGATTAGAAGACAGGGTTGGAGCAACAGGGTGAAACCATACTGCAAACAGTGGCAAACAATCCTTTCTTTCTACCAACCTTGATTGGAGGATAGAGGGTTCTATGAATGGGAACACAAAGGTATCTGGAGTATTGGCAACCTCCTGGTAGCTGGGGATATATGCCCATTCGCTACTATGCAAAGGGAATTGGGTTTGGGAAGGCAGCACCTGTTTCAATATTTACAAGTTAGAGCATTTGTGAGTAGCTGGACGGGGAAGGATGGAGGGGATTTCAGCCGAATAGTGTGGATAGCCTGATTTGTCAGACTAAGACAGACCCCAAAGGTTTCATTGGGAAGGCGGCCAAGAAAGGAAAACAAACAATGTCTGACAAGACAGAGAAAACAAGGCTGCTATAGGAAAGGGACTTGGGACGGCCTATCACAGAACAGAATTGGAGTGTAATGCTCCCAATACATTCGGGGATCTCATGGCATGTGACAGGTACAAGGAGGCATATTATAAATTCCTCCACCAATTATACTACCCGCCAGTGATAGTACATAAGGCACATCCATCAATATCCCCAATGTGTGGGAGGTGTGGAGCGGGGAGAGGCACGTATATACACTGCTTTTGGGCCTGCCCGGTACTGCAACTCTTCTGGGAGGAGGCGATAAGGGAGGTGGCTCACATAGCAGGTTGGGAGATTGAGAAAGACCCCCCTGAAGTGTCTTTTTGGAGTGGGAGAGGGGGATGAGTGGAATCCGCTCCCTAGATGGATAAGGGTCCTGTTTGTTATCGCTCGCCACTGTGAACAGAACACATGAGTTTCCCATGCCAGACCTAATACTATGCAGTGAAGGAAGTTGATCTTACAAACCCTAGCACTGGAAAGGTTAACCTATGTGCTGTGGGATCCAGAGGAAGCTTTTATAAGGGACTGGACTCCTTTTGTCTCATCTCTAAGTATGGAAGAAGAGAAGATACTGAGGACGTGGCTAGGATGGTAAATATAAAGAATGGGAAATAATATCGGGCATCTGTCAGGAGTCCCCAGCCAGGGAATATTTATTAAAGCCATATAATTATATGTATAACACACCCAATTAGTGGATAGAAACAGATGGAATGTATTACTGATTGCACCAAATTGTTTTTATTGTTTTTGCTGTTTTAATGTTTCAATGTTTGTATGTCTGTATGTCAGGTGAGGCATGTACTCACTTCTAAAAATCAATAAAGACATCACACAAAAAAAGAACTCCATTCTCTTATTTCGTTTTCCAGCAATTTTTTTCCTACTTACCAGCAACTGGTTTCTGTAAAGAAAAGAAAAAAAAAGCCAAAAGCAACAGAAGAAAGACTCGAAAAATGGATAATTGACGGGGCTAGAAAAATAAATGCAAGCGTTTGGCACCCCTCTAAAGATGTCGCATCAAGGCACAACTGGAACTGAGGTAAACAGTTCCATTCTCATGTTCTGCATTTGAAAAACATCAAATTATCATTTTTCTAGTTTTGTTAAATATTTTTTTAAGGATTATAATCCCCCTCAAAAACAAACAAAGACATGGACTATGGTATTTGTTGGCTCTGCCAACTGGTTTGAGTAAGCAGTAACATTTTAGGGACATTCCCAGGTGGTAGAGTCTGATGTTATAGTTGTTTTTTATTGTTTATTCAGGGGTCTGTGACATTTCTAGATTAATCTCTGTAAAACAGAATGGTTACCAATAATTCTGTTTGTTAATCATATATTTTTTTAAGTAATAACACACAAGGCTTATCTAAGTGCCTTACACTTCTGGGAAATGCATTAGGCAAGCAATAAGCCAATACAGGGTGTGCATGAAAGGATTTAAATGCATGGTCATGTGACCTGTTCAGCCAATCATATTTGTGGGTTTTTTTGATGCCATTTTGCTTATCCAGAATTATACAACAGGTAAGAAAAAGCCTACTCTACCAATGAATGGTGCAAACAGGTCCTATGCATGATTCCCCAATGACCCAATGCCTGCACCTTTTTCATAAGTTGTTTCCTACATATTAATTTTGCATCCATTTTATAAGTGTGATAACACACTTCAGGGTGTACCATCATATTTTGAGGGTTACCTCAAGAATACATTGTAGATTAGGTTCTTTGTACAGAATCCGTTCATTTCTTATTCCTGAGTCTAGGCTGGTTATTTCAAATTGCTGCTTACTTCCTATTGTGAACTATGCAGCTATGATTACTGACGCTGCTTCTGCGCAGGGACACTGGTTTACCGGGATTGAGAAAGGGTATATTCCATTTTGCACATTGTAAAAAATGGTATTGTCACCGGTGTCTGCTAAGCCAAAATCCGGTTTTACCAGTATTTGGTTCTGTGTACTTTATTTAACAATTTTTAACTCTGCTAACATGCATTTTAGCAATTTTGTCCTCCGCTATTGCACATCCTTCCATCCTTGTTCCAATTTAAAGTTATTTTAGGCACAAGATGTGATGGCAGCAGCAGCACTACAGCCCCCATCCCTATGGTGTGATGGAAGCAGCACTACAACCCCCATACCTATGGTGCGATGGCAGCACCAACAGTACTACGGCCCCCATCCCTCTGGTGTGATGGTAGCAGCAACAGCACTATGACCTCCCTCCCTCAGGTGTGACAGAAGCAGCAACACTGCAGCCCACATCCCTTAGATGCGATGACAGCAGTACTACATTCTCCATCCACCAGTGGTGATGGCAGAAGCACTACAGCCCCCAACCCTTCGGTGTGATGGCAGTAGCAACAATGCAGTCCATGTCCCTCTGGGGTGATGGCAGTAGTGACAGCATTATGATCCCCTTTTCCAACACCCACACCCCACATGCACTAGTTACAAATAACTTGGTCTTTTGTTTGTTAGAACTCAGATGTGAATTAATCTGAACCATCACCGCTAAGGTGGACTACCTTTGTTTTTTCCCATCTATAATTTAACTGCATGAATTGGATTTCTGCCTGTGACACCGCTGTCCAGGATTAGGGAACAGACTTGGGTGTTGGGGGCCAGCTGGTGGGTGAAAGCTTGAGTGTCCAACAACCACTCACCTTCTCCTAGGAGGGAGGGTGGGTTCATGACTCAGCATTTTCTGTCCCCTGGTGGAAGCCAGAGGCATGACAACACATCGGCCCTCACTGCAGGAGGGAGCGTGACAAATGTCGGCTTGTGCCTTGACATCATGTGGCTTGTCACGCTCCCAAGAAAATGGGAAAATACCTGCTGGCCAACCGAAGGACGGCTGCTGGTCCCTCCATAAGCCAGAAGTCCCAGACATGTGTCCGTTCTGACCCCTACCATGCCCAGGATACACAGAAAGCTCTTTGGGCACTTTTTCCTCCTGGTAGCCTCCCACAGGGGTAGGGGCCCACTCAATAAAGGGTTACTTTGGGTTACCTGGGCACAGCTGTAAGGGACAGTGGATGGTGGTCGGCACACACAGCGGTGGTAGGGGCCCTTGACAGGCCTGAAGGAGTGGATGGCCAGGAGGTAGGAGGAGCAAAAAAAAAAAGCGCTTGAATTTGCTTCTTTGAAATAAAGTGTCTTCACCTACAAAATCCACAAGTGATTAGTGAAGGACCTTCAAATGGATTCATGCATCTCCCAGACATGTGGATGCTTTTTTTTTTTTTTACTTGGTGTCCATGAAAAGGGTGTCTCCCAGTGTCATGTCTGAGCTCAGATGAGAATTGAGCACCACTCCGCCCACCAACATCATATAGCCCCTGGGGTCCTACCTTCTGTATGTCATTGAATGTGCTTTCAAAATCCACTGGCCAAACATAAGTACACTTAAATACTTCACATTTGCTTTTTGTTGAAGCAGTCTATCAGAAAACTTTTTGTTGTCACAGAGACTGAAACAGCAGGTGGGAGAAAAGGTACAAATGATCTAATTCACCTAAATGGGGTGCTGACTGTGAAGTCTTTTCATAAGTAGTAAGTCAGCTTTTTCCTTGTGAACATACTTTCATTCAGACTAGTTTTCATTCAAACAACTGAGGATTTTGGATGGCCCTGCTGATTATAAACTTCAATAAGCTAGTTGGTAACAGTGATCCTGCATTTAGCAATCTACAACCTAGATTCTCATATGCAAAGAATACAATAAAAACCTGACTAAAATCTAAAACCAAGCTTATAAAACACATAAAATGTAGTTGAACATTTATCTTTACCTATACAAAATCATTGCAGCCCAAGTAAAACTCAAGTAAATTACATGGTACCCTGACTACTATTCTATGATGTAGTACTAAACATATATTGGTATTTTTTTATATTTTGTAAACCAGGTAAGGCCCACTAGGCAGAACTGCCTGTTTTCAGGAGTGACCTAGAAGCACTGGGGGTAAGTGACTTGTTTGAGTCTCACAGCATGCAGGTGGAGGTTGTGGGAATCAAACCCAAGTCTGCTGGATGTACCCGGTTCAATTACTGTTTGTTATTCTAACCACTAGGCTATACTGCCAGCCAAAACACCACCCATATACAATGTTTTAATATATAATTTTAATAACAGTGCACAATACCTACAGTACAAATTATGAACATTAAACACTTTACAACATTTTACTAAAACTGAGTTATTCACCACTCCATCTGCTTATTTGTTCTTACACCAAAGTGGGTGTTGACAGAGCACTGTAAATAGCTTTTGATCAGGCTTCATTATTCTACATCCAGAAACAGATAACATTTGTTTATTCTGGATTTATTTAATATTGATTTTCTGTGGCTCACTAAATACAATCTAGCTGCATGAGGCAGACGTTTTACATTTTGGAAGAGGCAACACATCTTATCCATTTAGGATTCAAGTTAGAAACAGAAGTCTTTCTTCATATTTAAAACATATTCAAGTGTCAGTGTATTCATTTAGTAGTTTATGCTGACTAATATATGCTGTAGAAAACAGTAAAGGGTTTATTGTGAAGCACTCAGGATCTATAGTAGAACTGCAATTTTCCAGCAAGTTTTGCAAAAAAACTCTGCAATTTCAGGTTACTTTTCCTGCAATTTTCCAGTGGTCCTGCCCATGTGTGCTGATACTTGTAGACTCTTAGGCACATACTACAAGAAAACTGTGGTTTCAGGAAGGAAAGCAGTCCTCAGGTGATGGAGATGTAGGTGAGAAGCATGGGTGGTTAAACTTAATGGCTGATTACAACAAAGCAGTGTAGGTGATTTCCCTACTGACTCTATATGCAGCAAAGCAGAAAGAATGCAAAGCACAGCAGCATTCATTTTAAGATGTTGAAATCTGGGTTGGCCTGCTGGCACTGCAGTAGCACTACTGCTTGCAATGCCAGCAACCCAGGGTCAGAAGCGAACTTGGGTTGCTGGAGGTCTGGCCAGTGGAGTAGGATAGAGCACCCGGGGGACTGATCTCCTCTTCTGGGGAGGGTGGGTTGCAGGTCCTGCTGCTTTACCACCACCTGTGTGACCACAGGTGGTGGTGCAATGGTGCTGCAGAGTGATCAGGAGAGGAGGACGCAAGCCAGGATCTGGAGCAGTGGCATGTCTCTATGTGACCTACCTCCTTGGATCTCCTCTAGTGCTGGTGCCCTCAGGGACAGAGACCAGAAAACCAGGAATAATCACCCCACATCGACCACTGGCAGATGGGACCCAGGTGCCCCAGGCTTCATAACCAGGCTCCATGAGAGACCCACTGGGCTACCCGACACACACTAAGGGAGTGTGGAGAGGTGATCTGGGGTACTCTCCCTTCCCACCTGGGGGGGTTCAACCCAGGCAGGATAGAGGCAGGTCCACAGGAGCTCCTGAGCATTACCTGGGGGTGAAGCTAGGGGATACCCAGTCTAAGGATCTCTGAAAAGTGGAGACTGATGCTGTGAGAAGGGGACATAGAAAGAGAAAATAAAAAAAATTAAAAAAGATGCTGAAATCTTAGAGATTCTGTGCAGTGACATGTGATTTCCGTGAGGCACCGGTATAAGAATTCAAAATCCGCATACCAGGCAGGATTCCGTGATTGCTACCGGTGTTACCGGTTAAAATGGAAAACCAGGGTCCTTGCTTCTGCAACAGTGATTTCAAAGAAATCCACTTTACTTCACTTGATAGCTAATTTTGCTTTAAATTGTTCTAAGTCATCTCATCATTGTGTGATTTTGAAAGAAATGGGCTGGTTACCGGTTTCATTAAATTTCCAATACTGTGTGGCCAAGTTCATATATAAAGTTATGGACTCTGGAATTCCACATAGTATTTCAAAGTTTTGAGACCATATATTGATGGTCATTATTCTAGACATAGGTCAGACAGTAGGTTTCTCGAGATTCCTTTTATGAAATCTAAAAGTGGACAAAGATCCTTTGCTTATATTGCTCCATTCATTTGGAATGAAATTCTCAAGATATTAGGTGGTTGTGTTCTGTCAAAAGTTTGCCAATGCATTAAGGATGTATTTCGAATCTCAATTTAATTGTAACTGTTTTTTATGAATCTTTTTTTTTTTATGAATTTTATACGTAACAAAGACATTTTTGTCTGCAATTTGCTGCATTGTATATGTATGTTTGATTATGTATTGTCTGTATGCAATATATGTGGGTCGCACCTGTAAAAGGAACTTGTTTCCAGTGTGCTTACCCGTTAATAAATAAACAAACAAACAAACAATATCTGATACAGACACATCTCCGGTAGTCGAAGGCACTCGGCTCTGCCTCCTGCCTCCCAAGGCACCTGTGTGTGTATATCAGAGCACTACCAAACACCCTGTAATAATTGTTGAAATTCTGTACTTGCACCAATCTCTCTGTCAATTTTCTGACTGTAAAGTGTCGGTGTAATGTCTATGATCATGTTTTGTAATGTTGGCCACCTAGTTGGCCCGGGTCATACCTGAAAACGGTCCTTTGGACGAGTGTACTTACCCGGTTATCAAATACAAAACTAAATAAATAAATGTGCTATGACTAAATTATCTTCCCCCTTCTCCTTATTGTTCTGGACAGCTGCCTTAAAATAGGCTTCTTAGCCTTCAGATTTCTTTTTCAATTATTCTTTTTATTGAATTTCAGTTTATATAACGAAAAATTATCTGGTAGGTCATCATACAATGTTACACAGGATTCAGAAATGAATAATCAACAAGTCCAAAGCAATTTTGAAGCAGCTGTTACAGAGAGTGTCCCATTATCCGGATTTCAGGAGAGCCAAGAAAGGAATCCATATTTTGTTAAATTGATCAAGTTTATCTGCTAAAGAATAACCGTATTTGTTAATTTTTTTTTTTTTTTTTACCAGGAGAGACATACTAAGCTGAAAGCTTGTTTACAGGTGGGACCTGGAAGCACAAGGAAGTTAAGTGACTTACTGAAGACCACACAGTATGCAAGTGGAGGCTGTAGGATTCAAACCCAGGTCTCCAGGTTCGCAGCTCAGAGCCCTAAACCACTGCGCTATACTGCCTCCTTTTGAGCAAGTGAACCAATATTATGCCACCAATCTTCCATAAGAGTAGGTTCCTTATGTTTCCATTTGCTTAGAATACGTCTCTTCAAACACAATGAAGCTAGGAGGAGTCATGTTTTTTTGGTGAAATGTAACTTAGGTATTAATACTGTATAACCTACTGTCCACAGTTCTGGGTTAAATGGCAGTTTGAAAGAAACAACTTTTGAGCAAATATCACAAATCATCTTTCAGGTAGGACGTATATCAGGACATTCCCAGAGCATATGTCTGAAAGAGACAGGAAACACCTCCAGCTCAACCCATCCTTTCTAAGGCCCATGTATTCCACTTTTTCTGGGCTATAGGTAATGATAATGCAGTATTTTGAATTGAACTAGACATCCCTGTACATCTTTACAGGATCTATATGCTGCTGACCATAAGTTTTATTTATTTATTTAGTTTTTGTTGACCGGGTAAGTGCACTAGACAAATCCTGCCTATTTTCAGGCACGACCCGGGGGAGGGGGATACAGAAGTTGGACCAAGACTGTGGATATTTTTATGTTTCGGTCCAATTTCCATTTAAATTTGCTATCTGAGGTTAAAGGCTCTTCCATGTCCAGCAGGTGTCCATATACAACACCCGAACCTAGCCTTCAGATTTCATCTGCTTCTGCCACCTGGCTATAGGTGATGTCATAATCCTCCATTTGGGAATGATAATCAGTTGTCATGGAAATGATTCTGAAGTCATGAACTGGAGGTGATGACATCACGAATAGGCAAGCAGCAGGAAGCAGACAGAAGTCCAAAGGACATGGATCTCGTTGCCACACATTTCCTTAGTAACAGAGCACTACAGCAGATTACAAATGGGAAAAATTGGAGACTCAACTAAAATGATGAAAAACTGCACATTTTTTGCAGAGGCATCACATGCTCTTTAAAAGGAAACCTTTATGTCTGGCTCATCGGTGCAGCTGTAGAGCTATCACTCATCATTCCCGTGATCTGGGTTCAGAAACATGCTCAGAGTGTCCAGGGCCAGCCCAGCAAGGGAGAGGAGGATCAAGCATCCCAGTGGATGCAATTCCTCCTCTGAGGAATGAGGGATGCCATCTTTACTGCAATACTGCCACCTGGGGGGCAACAACTGGCAGTGCAGCAAGACACCATGAGGGGATGGAAAGATGCCGGGTGGGTTGGGGATCAGAGCTGTGTATGCACTGTTATGTGCATTGGTCCCCCTCATGCACTGGCATCCTACAGGGCAGTGGAAGAAGCAGAAACATAGACAATGATGGCAGAAAAAAAACATAGGTCCATCTAGTCTGCCCAGAGTTCTCTGTCTGCCCCGGGACCTATTGTCAATATAGGGTTTATCCCATCCCATCCACCCCTTCTGCTCCCCCTCCCTACTGCTACTAACCTGAGCAACCACCAAACCCTTCACTCTGCCCCAGCCATGCTTGAAATCATTTACAGTCTTGGCGCCCGCTACTTCTGCTGCCAGACTGTTCCACCTGAGCAACCACCAAACCCTTCACTCTGCCCCAGCCATGCTAGAAATCATTTACAGTCTTGGCGCTCACTACTTCTGCTGCCAGACTGTTCCACCTGAGCAACCACCAAACCCTTCACTCTGCCCCAGCCATGCTAGAATTATCATTTACAGTCTTGGTGCCCACTACTTCTGCTGGCAGACTGCTCCATGGCTCCACCACCCTTTCCATAAAATAGAATGTCCTCGCATCCCTCGTAAACCTTCCCCCGCCAGTTTCCACTTATGACCTCGGGTTCTCTATTCTGTACTCATGCTAAATAGTTCCCTGCAGTTCACCTTGTTTATTCCCTTCAGGAACCTGAAGGTCTCTTTCATATCCCCCCCCCCTACACTTTTCACCTTGCCTCCAGTGAGTACATGTTCTGTGCCTTACACAGAGAGCACAGGAAAGGTTTCCCTAGTGCTGGCTTTGAAGGCACATCAGTGTCTCTGCAGCTGGCCTCGCCTCCCAGTAGTCTCTCCTGATGAGTGGCCCATTCAGGGGTGTAGCCCCTCCACCCAAGGCGCATAATATAGGTGGGGGCTAGCAGGATGATGCCAGAGGGTTCCAGAGGAGCCAGGCACTGGAGACAGGAGGGGGGGTATAACCAATAAAAAAAAAAAAAATTTTAAAAAGGAAACATCAGCTGGCCCAGTGGCAGGGAAGGTTGAGGAGCTGGATGCTACACCTCCCACCATGCTGGCGACCCAAGTTCTGTGATGGACTCAGATCGCTGGGGGTCAGACGGGGCGGGAGAGTATCAAGTGTCTGTCTGACTGCTCTCCTCTCCTAGGGAGGAGGGGTCCAGCCACATGACTCCTACACTGCCTCCTGATGGAGGCGTGGTGGTAGGGCGATGGGTGGCTCAGAGGGGGAACGCTGGTGGCAAGCACCATAGGACACATGCACCTCTATGCATGTGTACATCCTGCATCATTGCATGTTGCTGGTCTGGGGAGGGAAACAAGCCTGCCAGACCCCAGCCTGCACCACTGCCTGGGATGCCTGCCTCTTCTGGATGTGTATTCCGGGGGTGGAAGCACAGCCTTCCTGGCTTTGGCCCCACCATAGGGTGGGTGGGTGGGGTGGGAGGGAATCCATGTGGAAGATCATCAAGTAAGTTCCAGGGAAGGTGCTTGTCAGTCTGGGTTGGTTGAGCAGGGTCTGAGAGCATCTGCCTGCACCGTAAGGATAAAAAACGTTACTGAAAAAAAGGAAACATTTGTGGCCAGCTTGTCAGTGCAGTGCTGCACTACTGCTCATGATGCCAGCAACCTTGGTTCCAGAATAAGCCAGATTCAGATGGCCAAACAGGAAGAGGAGGATTAAGCTTTCCAGAGGCACTCTCCTCCTCCCGGCATGTGGACTACAGTCTCTGCTGCAATACCGCCACTTGGTGCCAGCTGGAGCTGCTGTTGAGAGGGAGGAATGGTGACTGACTGACAGATACAACCTTGTGATTGTGTACATCACTGGGCCCTTGTGTCTGGCACCCCTAGGGGTGGAGAGAAGAACAAAATGCCTCACAAGTGCACGGAATAAAGCCATTGCCACTCTCAGGACTCTAATCTCCCAACTGTCTTCTGTCTTTTGTAAATTTGTCATCCGAGGGGGCTCTGGCCAGCTCCCCACTGACCCCATCCCAGATGGGGAAGTCCAGGGTTAGAGAGGACAGGTAAGTGACAGAGATGGCATGGGTGGGGCTGGGAGGTCATCTGTCAATTCGATAGGGACAACAAGGGGAAAAGAAATCTGTCAGTCATAGTTCAGAAGTCCATGACAAGCTCTTTTAAATGATTTCTTTTGCTTACCTGTGGCTGGCAGCAGTCCAGAGGTATCAGTGATTTAGTGTGCCCCAGAGTGGGACAAATCCAGTAGCCAAGTGGTCACTGTCTACTAAAAATTTTGGTTTGGCTATCAGATTCTTAAAGTTAGCGGCCACCTGCCCACCAGCCCTCAAGGTGATTTTTCCTAAAGTGTGAGTAATTCTGCACAGAATCTAAAATGATGGCCTCTAAAAAAATTGGTGTGGCCACTATATTAATGTGTTAATAACACCTTAATAACAGATGTGTTTTTTTTTAACCAGGAGAGACACACACTAAGCTCAAGCTTGTTTACAGGTGCAACCTGGAAGCACAAGGAAGTTATGTGACTTGCTCAGTGTTGACACAGTACGCAAGTGGGGGCTGTGGGATTCAAACCCAGGTCTCTAAGTTTGCAGCTCAGAGCCTTAAACCACTGTGCTATACTGCCTCCCTATGTTATAACACACTACCACTATATTTGTGTGTTAACACCTTAATAACACATTACTATGCCAGTCCAATGGCGTAGAGGGCTAAGGCGCTAGATGCCTTACCTCCTCCCATGCCGGCAACCTGGGTTCGGGAACAAGCTTGAGTTGCCAGGGGTCGACTGGGGGTGATGAGGGCAAGCAGCATGACTGAATGGCTGCAAGGTAACTCTCTTCTCCCAGGGAGGGATGTGGGCTTCCCCGGCTCTTGGCTGCCACCAGGTGGAGGCTAGGTGGCAGTGCCAAGTTGAAAAGGGAGCCAGGCATTAGGCCTGGTGGGAGAAAGGAGCAGCCACCGGAGCCACAGAGCATATACACATCTATGTGCACATGCGAGATTGTGTTCTGGGGTCCCGGGATAACGGGAGGAGAAAATGGAAAATGGGGCACCGGGGCAGGTACAATAAAGCATTGAGAACCGGGCGGATTGAGATCCTCCAGAGGAGGACTGTAACTTACCTGCACTGGGAGCCCTGACGGTCAAAAGCTGTATGGGGGGGAAAAAAAAAACATTACTTCCCAACACAATACAAATAACTCCAATAACACATGTAACAAGCCCCTTAGTGATACATGTAACAAGCCCCTTAACAACACATGTAACAAGCCCCTTAATAACACATGTAACAAGCCCCTTAATAAGACAGGTAACAAGCCCCTTAATAAGACAAGTAACAGTCACCATACATCCCCAACACTATGGCAACATACCCCTCCCCCCCAACACTATGGCAAAACATAAGGCACGGCACAAAGTGTCCAACCTAATGCATTAAATAAAATACAAGATGGCAAAGTTGAGCATACTCGTGAAATAATACCATCTCCAAGTCGAGTATGTTCGTAAAAGTCACTCACCCTTCAAACTTATGGTTTTATGGCTTCTTCAACCCTTCAGTGGTATTATTTCCTTGTATACCACATTTTGCTAGCAAACTTGTTGGGCATTAAAGATGTACCCAGCAACAGTGGGGACGACTGACTGGTGAAACGCCAGTTTAAACAGTTAAAATAAAGCAGTTCGTAATCTCGCCAAACCAGAAGTGCTAGAAGTGGCTTCCAGTCTGGCAGTTATAAACAGAAATGCCTGAGTGGGCATTGGTGAGTGCAGAATGGATGCGAAATCAAGCACCATCTGTCTGCATCCACAGAGGATGAATAGGTGAAGGCAGGCTACTCTGTTACAAATCTGATGAGTAAATTAATATCCTTTCATCTAATACATGGACCCTAAAGATGACTTCCTAGTGCTTTTATGCAAAGAGGGTTCAATAACCAAATGTCAGCTATGCAGTATGTACACTTCTACATTACAGCAAGAAGCCAATGAGACACATCCCCCATATCTGAACCCCCTGGGGAGGGGCCGCCCTATCCACCCTATCTACAGTATTGAGTGTCAGATCGAGCGAGCAGGGCACAGAGAGAAGGGCATCCAGTGTTGAGTGTGTGGGCCAGGGCCGAGGTGCCTTCGCCTATCCCCGAGGGAGGGGGGTTTTCACTTGTTATCCCGGGAGTGCAGACATGCAATGATGTCCAGCGCAATGTGAAAGCGCTCCCGCACCCACTTGCAGGATGTCTGCCAATGCTCCCTTACCCCCTTTGTGTGCTCCATGTCGTGCTGTGACTACCAGCCTCCGTCAAGGGCGGCTATATCTGCGAGAAGCATCAACCTTCCCCCCCTCCCAGGAGAGGAGAGCAGTCCTCCAGATGCTCAATCCTCTCCTTCCCCTGCCGACCCCCAGCGCCCGAGTCTGTTCCCAAACCGGGGTCACCGGTGTGGCATGAGGTGTGGCATCCAGTGCCTCAACCCTCAGCACCACCAGGCCGGCTACCACAGACAGACTTAACATCTCAGTTTGGGCAAAAAACGTGGAATAGTATTTAATATAAACAAATGCATAGTAAAGCATCTGGGCAAAAACAGTGTGAAACCAAATATTACCAAAATGCCACCCCCCCCCCCCCAAGAAATAGTTCAAGAAGAGGACCCAGGCATGTATATCCCAAATGACTAGAGACACCACAAACGCTTCAACACAGTTAAGGCCTGAAGCTGAGACAGCAGGGGCTGACACTGTGGACTCTGAATAAAGCAACAAATTACTTGATGAGTGTGGTCTGTATTTCATGTGGAACACTGTCTGTTGGATCTATAGTCTAATTAGGCTGGCTGCCTTGTTCAGGCGAACGTACCGCTGACTGAGCGCAGTACATTTCTTTTGGAACTCTGTTTTTTCATAGATGGGGCCTCCAGAACTGTACCCCGTACTCCAGGTGTGACTTAACCATGGAACTGTAGCGTGGCATCAGTACCTCCCTCCTTCTGCTGGTTATCCTTCTCCTTATGCACATCAGGATCCTGGTAGCTTTGCCCACTGTCTTGCTGCAGTGGGTCCCCACCCAAAGGTCATCAGTGATTATAACTCCTAGATCCTTCTCTTGCCTGGTTACAGCCATTATCCCCCCAAGTGTGTATGTGGTATTTGGATTCCTCCTTCCCAAAAGCATCACTGTGCATTTCCTGGCATTGAATTTTAGCTGCCATGTTTCCAACCACTCTTCCAGTAATCTTAGATCATTCTTCATTGCTTCCCCCCCGCCCCTGGGTGTCCACCCTGTTGCTGAGTTTTGTGTCATTCAGTAGAGCTACTGCTTGCGATGCCGGCAACCTAGGTTTAGGAACAAATCTACTCGTCAGAGGGCCGACCAGGGGGAGAAGGACTGAGTGTCCCAGGGACACTCTCCTCCTCTGGGGAGGGAGGCTGCTCCTGCTGCGATACCGCCACCTGGGTGTACATGGGTGGAGGTGCAGCTGGGAGCACCAAGAGGGAGGGCAGGACATTGGCTGAGGTCCAGAACGGCGGCACATCTCAGTGTGCATATGCTCCTTGGACCCCCTCACTGGTCACTGTCCTCAGGGACACAGGGCAAAAAAATGGAAAATGGACTCCACATCTGCTCCTGGCTGCAGGCCCCAGTGCTGAGCTGATGGACCAACCATGGAGACCCAGAATGACAGCCCAACTCGATCTGTATAGGTAGGGAGGAAGCCAGGACTCCCTTCTTCCCTGCCCAAGGGGAAAACCATGGCTGGATGAGGGCTGATCCTTTTGGGTGCTCTAGATGTACAGCGAGCCACACAGACACCTTGGGAGACCCTGAGACAGAGAAGCGGTGCGGGGAGGAAGGGGGCTTAAAACAAAAAATAATAACAGCAAAAAAAAAAAAAAACAGATCCAGAAAGGAAGAAATAATATTTCCCTTATACATGGCATATGTCAGGTCATATCAAGACTATGCAAATCAGTACTGGACCCCCTACACATGTAATGATATTGACAAAACTGAAAGGATCCAGAGAGGAGTCACTAAAACTATACTTATAATCAGACATTGGAGGAACTCAAACTGATAAGTTTGGAAATAAGAAGGAAAACAAGAGACTTATGTAACCACCCAGTCCCCTGGGCTTACTAGAATCCCATCAGTGTTAGACTAGGAAGGTTCCTGGGCAGCCTGTAGGGAGTTGTTAAAAGCTCCTTATAACAAGACATCATTGTTTACTCAGCTAGCTTGCGCACAGAATGGATTATGTCATTTAGAATTCTCGCAGTATCATAAGCCACTTTGGAATCAGCTGCTCTGGGGCAGTTTAGAATGTTCAGATGGGAGCAATCAGTCAGCAGTCAGTCTGAGTGTGGGAGTTCTGTGAGGAGGGAGCTCTCAGTGTAGAGGTGCCTGCCAGCCTGTGCCGAGGTCGGATGAAGGACCTCTGTTCTTTTTCTCACCCCAGTGAGTGAGATAATACCTGCCAGAGGAAGTGGTGGAGATCGTTGTTAGCAGGACCCCAGTGGGTCATTCCACAGACGTGGTTTGGACTTCAGTTTCTGTGGATTCAAGGGGCAATCCCCTGAAGGTCCTGAAGAGTGTCAGCTGCCCAGAAAGAAAAAGTGATCTGTGTGAAGCTACCTGTAAAGAGGAGAGGTGTTTCTTCCAGCATCCATGTCTGTATCAAAGGGACAAACAAAACTGTGAGTACAAGTTCATGGGACTGTTTCTTAGGGAGCTGTCTGAAGTGTATGTGCCCAGAGATGGTACTATGTCATAAGGGTGATCGCCGAAAGGTGATCATCATTATGGCGAGTGTACATCACCGAAATTCAATTTCGGGGATGCACACCCCTGGTGACAAAGAAAATGACACAACAGACACTAAATTTTACTGTTACAACTCCAAGGGGGTGCATGTCAGAGGAGGGAGGTGCAACAGTGTAATTTAAAAACAAAAAAAAAAACCTACTCAGACGCAACAAAACATACCTGCCCCCAGACCCGAACCCTGCATCCTAGCCACCCCAGGCCAGCACCCACCCACCACGTCATGGAGCCAGCTCGGTGCAGCATCACCCCTCACAAACCCTCCTGCCCCTCACTCAGCGTGCTTGCATCCCCACCACGTGCATGTACCTATAGTGACATCCCATCGCCATTCACGAAACCCACCATCTGGTTGTCCTCCCTACTCAATGCTCTGTAGGTACATGCCACAAGTGGGTCACTGTTTCAGTAGGTGCCCACTTGCAACTAGCACATATCACAGGATACCCCAGAGATAAGGCTAGAATATACCTGTCAGAGCCCTTGTACCACCACAAAAATGTGCTAAATGTGAAGTTTTAAAGCTGGGAGTCCTTTAGCAGTTCGAGGGAATTTAAGGCTCATTTAGTGTAACCCTGAAGGAATGGCAGAGACTGGTTGGGGCCAGGGTGGACAGACCCCCCCCCCCCAATCTGAAACTTCAGTCAGGTTACCCTGGGCATGTTAAAAAAAGTTCATCACGTCAGGAGGAAAGAATCTGAAATGTTTTTGAAGTGTGTGGCAAACCCCACGTAATAGACACTTAGGGAAAGGAAAGAGAAATGTTAAATTAAAGTGTGCGGAACCCCCCTCAAGATATACACTTTGGGAAGTAAATGTCTAGAGAGCCCTAGTCCAGAGGGATGGACAGTTTGATAGTTCCATGTGGAAAAGAATGTACTAAATGCCTGAAACAAATGTTTCTGGAAAGAAAAGTGTGTTGCCATGAAAAGTCAGTTCCAAACTGGGGGACCACCCCATTCTGTGTTTTCCATCTGTTGTCAGAATAAAGCCATACTGCACAATCCCATCTGCAGTAGTGGATGATCAATCTATGCTTCCAGTGCTTAACTTGTTATTCCTCCCCCTCAGAAGATGGACCTACAGTAGCATAGCTCTAGCACCCCTCTCCCAGAACTCAGAGGAACTATAAATGTTATTTTGTACCCTACCTCCCCGACCTCTGAGACTGCCGAGCCAGGTATTTGCCCCAGCGTTGAGGGTGATATCTATCATTTATGCCAGCTTGTGGCCTGTTGCCTTGTCTGTGGCACAAGTTTTGGGGGGGTCCTGGTTGTCAGATGCTGCTCTTGGCCGGGGTGCGAGTTGCACTTACTATTACTATATGACATCATTAATGACTCAAATATACTAAGGGAATTCGATATAAATGTCAAGTCAGATGCAAAAGACACCAGACAACATCCACTTATGCTCACCGGTAGCCAGTTTAAAACAACTCAACAACATTTTTATTTCACTGAAAGTGTGGTCAACACCTGCAATAAACTCTCATTAGATACAGTTATAAGCAAATCTAAAAAAAATAATTTAAAGCTGGTTTGGACAATCACATACTTACCAGAAAAAATTAGAATACTATGACTAATGTAAGGAGCTATTTATCGGCTAACCCCCCCCCCCCAAGCTCTGAGAAACCAAAGTATGAACCATAGTATTTATTCTGTGTGTGTGTGTGTGTGTGTAATTATGTCTTTGGTAATCGGGTGAGAGAGCTGATCCAAAGGACCGATTTCAGTCATGACCGGGCCACACAAGTGGCTATATATACACATTATATCTATCTATCTACACACACACACACACACACACACACACACACACACACACACATATATATATATTTTTTTTTGTTTCATGTTTTATTTTAAATTTATATATATATATATATGCTGTTCTATTGAACGAGTTAAACTGTACAGTTATTTGGGTTTCCTAACACTTTTCCTTTTCACAATTAATATTTTATGGCCCCTGAATCTCTGGTCTGGTTCCCCAGCACATCCTCCGACCCTCATGAAGCCATGGTTATTACCCTCCAGGCAGAGTTTGGGGTAGGAGTTGAAGTACTCCAGATCAAGTCATTCTTCGGGCTCTGTGGATGGAGGTGGTGGGGCCAGCCCGGATATATCAAAGCATCTACTCCGGAAGCTGAGACCAGGCTATTTCCCTTCATTTATTCTCCCCATCCCTGCAGCATTGCTGCCAACAGTTTCTAAGATTCTAGAGAAGACTGTCCACGGTCAACTGATGGAATACCTTGAGCAATTTAAAAAAATGAACTCAATTCCAGTCAGGATTTAGACGGAGTAGGTCCATGGCTTCCGCACTCATGGACTTCTTGGATTTAATAGCTACTCCACTGGAGGATGCGAGGTCCATGGGTGCAGTATACGTGGACCTATCAAAAGCATTTGATTTAGTAAATCATAATATCTTAATGAGGAGTCTGGAAAAAAAACAGGAGATAGGGAAGAAGCCTGTAATTGGTTTAAGTCATATTTAGATAATAGATCTCAGTTTGTTATGTTGAATGGTCAGCAGTCTAAAGTAGATTTAGTGACAAGAGGGGTTCCCCAAGGATCGCTACTGGGCCCCCTCTTGTTCATAATCTATTTGAATGATTTACCAAAATATATTAAGCAATCACAAGTCAGACTTTATGCTGACGATACCATATTGGTAGCTGTAGGAAGAGATCCAGAAGAGGTAGAACTAAAATTGCAAGGGGAATTTTTTGGATATGCAGAGATATTTTTTCTCCCTGGGGCTATCGATAAATAATAATTAAAAAAAACAAAAACACACAGACAATGTTTTTTGTCCCAGAGCAGAAAAAAAAGTGTTCCAAAAATAAAAATAATGACCCAGAAGGGGAATATTTTGGAGCAGACGTCAGTGTATAAACACTTAGATACTCAAATTGACCAACATCTAACCTTTAAACAACACATAATAGAATTAACAAGGAAAACAAATGCTAAAATAGGAGCAATGAGACGTATATCAAATTGCACAACAAAAGAAATGCGTTTAAGTATAGTAAATCAATTAGTATTACCGGAAATAGAGCACAGAAGCCATATTTATAGGCACACTACAAAAAAGCAATTACAGAATCTGGATGTACTTTATAATAGATTAGCGAGATTCATATTAAGATGTGATTTTAGCACCCATCATTGTACACTGTATACTAAACTTGGATGGAATCCATTAAATCAGCGGTTTTAGGGCATTTGGTTTAACCAGATTCAGGGATTATTTAAAAGTAAATCTCAACAGTAATTAGTAGCTAAACTTCAAAGACCAAAACAAGGAGTGAACTTAAGAAAACTGGGAGCTAGAGAAGTGATGATTCCAAAAATAAAAAATCGATTTAGTTATATAACCTTCCAGCATACGGTTGCCTCAAGTTGGAATGGACTTCCTCCTTTCCTCCGTGATTTAGAATTATCCACTCTGCATACAAAACAGCAGTGAAGCAGGAGATAAGCTTTATATCAATGTCATAGGTGCATTTTATGAAAGTAGAAGTAAACTTTGATTTTTATTGTCTTGTTATGCTATGTGTATTTTATACTGTAATTATCTGTGGATGAAGTTGTTTTTGCATGTTATTAGTAGAGAAATATTTAGTACTTTATACAAACAGGTATGCCTTGTAAATAGGGATTCTTTGAACCCTAATGGCTGTATCACTGTATAAATAGATACATGTTGGGACACTTCAGGGACCAATGCGCATGCTCATGTCTCAGCCCCAGCTACGCACTACCTCCTCACTTCACCGCCACCCATGGTCCCCTAAGTGGTAGTAGAACAATAGGGACAGCGTCTCTTCCTCCTTCCCCCAAAGGACAGCATCCTTCAGGATGCTCAATCCTCTCTCCCCCCCCCCCCAGTGGCCCTCATGACCCAGGCTCGTTCCTGAACCTGGTTCAGCAGTGTCACAAACGGCGGCCTTACCGCTGAGCCGATGAGCCATCCCTTCCTTGCATCTTTTAAAGCTTTCTACATGTTGCACATCCTGACCCGATTCTGCTTTGATACTCATGAATACATTCCAGTGAATAAACCATATTCTTACAACATGGGCAGGGACGGTTAATGGAGACCACTTAGGGTCTGCGGAGACAGAAACGTCCGGAAACTCTGGGAAGACTGGGTGGGTCAAGCAGTCCTTTACTGCCAACAATTTCTATGTTTCTAATATGTGTGTCTTATTCACAGGAAAGGCAATTTTATTTGTATGGGGCCCAATTTCCTGTATCCTGCTACATGTGTTGGGGGGGAGGTTGGGCATGACCCCTTTCAGCCAGGGGCAGAAGTGTGTACTAAAAAGTGGAGGTGGGGGCAGAACTGCCTAGGCGAGGAGTCAAATCTATGCAGCACCTCAGCAGGTTTATCCAATGCTTCAGCAGATCTGTGCAACACCTCAGCATATCTGTGAAAAAAGGCAAGGCAAATTTTATTTGTAAAGACGCCCATCCCGGAGGCTCTGGGCACCGAACATACTACAACTTCATTACACAAATCATAAAAATACATAGTCAGCATGCTCTGAACATAAAATACAATGTTTCCAGCAATTTAGAACAAGATTATATAAATACTGCCCTCAGCAGCAGTAACTAAACTCGAAATAGCCAAGGGTTACATTTAAACCTAAAATTCTTAGACCAGGGGAGGGCTATAAAACACAGCCCAGGAAGGCTTGATTATACAGGAAGGCTTTGAGGCAGGCACCTCAACAGATCTATACAATGCCTCAGCAGATCGGTGTACATAAGCGTAAGAGAAGGATCTGGGTGTGATGATCACTAGCAGTCTAAAGCACTCTGCACAGTGCAGGACAACAGCAGCAAAGAGAAACAAGATATTGGTATGCACTGCTAGGAGGGGGGAAGGGGAAATTGTTTAACCAGGAAAGGCACACTAAGCCGAAGCTTGTTTCCAGGTGCAACCTGGGTGCACAAGGAAGTTAAGTGATTTGCTAAGGGTCACACAGTATGCAAGTGGGGGCTGATGGGATTCAAACCCAGGGCTCCAGGTTTGCAGCTCAGTTCCCTTAACCACTGCACTATACTGCTTTGATACTTAAGTGATAACATTCAGTGAGTTGGAGTATATGAAGCAATAACCGGTTTTTGTGGATGATCACCAAGGTATTTAATCTCCACAGAAGCCAGTTACTGTGAGTATACTCCAACTCACTGAATGTTATTACTATTATACGATATTTTTTGTCTGTTTTTTGCGGGTGAAAAATGTATTGAGCTGGTTCCGACCTCCCTGCCCGCCGCCCAATGCATTTGTATGGCACTGAGGTCAGTAGCCCGGTCTTCCTGTTTTCGGAGCGGGGGGCACATGATGAGGCAGGTGTTTCTGTGGACAAAGTGGGGAAACTTTATTGAAATTCTATTTTTTTCTTATTGAAATGCATTTCTGCATATCAGTTCTAAGTGTTTGGTGGTTTGTTATCAGTGTCTTTCATAGTACGGTAGCATTGTTCCTGTTACAGCAACATTTCACCAGGAGAAGTTGTGAAATAAATGTAATAGTAAATACCTTTAAATGTATTTGCTGCCCATTTTGTTTGCTTTTTGGTGGTTCTTGTTTGAGGCTACTGTCTACAACACGTGGAGGGACTATTTTACCTTCTTTTCAAATGTTTGAAGAGTTTTTCTATCTTTTTTAGATCATATAAAAATTATTATTTTAAAAACACTTTCACGAAACCCATTTTATAAGCGCAATGAGACATTCTGGGGTTAGTGAGTTGTGCTGTCACAATGCACATCAGGAAGCCAGCCAGCTAGCACAGTGGTTGGATTTCCACTTGCGACGCCGACGACCCGAGTTCTGGAACAGACCTGGGAGTTGGAGGGCCAGCTGGGGAGAGAAGGATCTAGCATCCTGGGGACTGCTCTCCTTCTCCGGGGTAGAGTGTCTGGTGCTCCATGGACCCCTGGCGGAGACCGGGAGTACCTCCGTAACCAGCACCATATCCTTGTGGGAGCAGGGCAGACACTGGACATCACTGCATGTCCCCACCCCCAGAGGGGGTCCCATACTTGAAAATAGGTTAGCTGACGAATGATGTCAGCACTGGTCCTCCGTCACAGATCAGGTCCTCTCTTCACCCGGATCTGTTGGAGATCCATCAGGAAGCTGGCAGCTCTGCCCTGGGGGGGAGATAATCCAGGGGTGCTTGGGGGCAGGAGACTGGGGTGAGAACTCTGTGATGGCAGTGCGGGTCGGATACCCAATTGATGGAGGGTTGGCTGAACTAAAAAGAAAAAAAAAAAAAACAATACACACCAAGGCCTGTGGCATCAAGCCTCACCATGCCCTTGGATGTGCATTGTGACACCACAACATACACCCGTCAGGTCTTATTGCTTAGATAATGAATGTGCTTGTCTTTTACATAGCAGCATAACAATGACCACAGGGTGGTAGTGCAGAATAAGGAATGAAACTGGTCTGATACACAACCATATTAGAAGAAATTGAGAATCAGTGGAACTTTATTCACGTTCAGTATAGTTAAAGAACTATCACCAGCAACATGTCCTTAGTGTAGGGATTCCCGTAGCAGTATTTATCAGTGGGCTGGCAGTATGCCTAGTGGTTAAAGAAATGAGCTTGGTACATCCAGCAGATCTGGGTTCGATTCCCACAACATCCACCTGCACACTGTGTGACTCTGAGCAAGTCACTTACCTCCCCAGTGCTCCCGTGTTGCCCCTGAAAATGGGCAACTGCCCCTAGTGGGCCTTACCAGGTTACCAAAGAATGAATTAAAATAAAGAAAATTAAAATCACATTAGGAATGCTGCTTCACACATCGACTGGTCATCTTTGTACACCATCCCCTCAGTAGATTTCAGGTTGGATTACATTATACACAAATTTAACAGGGATTATAATCACTTTGCCCCATCCATCGCTTACGTACAAAAAAAACAGAAGTCAGGAATGGAGCGCCCCTTGTTTGGTACAATTGGTGCAGGAGAGACAGGACCTGGAAAGCGTTCAGGAAATGGTGTAACAATTAGATGTTTTTGGCACAGTTTTCACCACTGCTAAGAAATGTAAAGTTTAACAGTGGCTAATACTGCACCAAAAGCATCTCACTGTCATCTTGATTATTCCAAGTTGCAAGAGTCGCAATACCAGAGAAAGGAAGTATGTCTGGAAATCCCAGGACCAAACCACGTGAACTGTAGCTCAGTAGTTAGAGCACCGTATTTCTGGGGTCTGGGATCCTTTCCCAGTAAGTCACATTATTTTTTTCTCACTACAATTTCTGATTTAAAATGCTTAGCAGTGGCTAATATGGCACCACAAATCATCTAACTCATCTCGATTGTTCCTAGTCACAGGATATGCAATACCAGAGAAAGGAAGTATGTCCAGAAACCCCAGCCATGTGAACCTGTGGCTCAGTGGTTGGAGCACGGGGAAGGTTAGATGGATGCATTGGAGAGGATTCACAGAAGGGCAACAAAGATGGTGCAGGGAAAGTCAGAACAGAGGTGTAAGGCGCTGGAGCTGTACACAATGGAGACAGGGAGGGAAAGGGGAGACATGATTGAAACTTTTAAATTTGTAAAGGGGCTCAATAAAGTGGGAGAAGAGGGTTTACTTAAGAGGAAAGAGTGGATCAAAACTAGAGGGCACAGCCTCAGACTGCAAGGAAAAAGATACAGGGGCAATGTGAGAGGGTGTTTGTTCATACAGAGGGTGGTGAAGCCGTGGAACAGACTAAGACTAGCACACAGAGTGGGGTGGGGGGCTAAATCGGTGAAGAATTCAAGAGGGCATGGGACAAGCATGGGGCTGAGTATCGGGGAGGGTGGGGCTGGCAGGAGGGGTAGGTGTGGGAGAAAAAAAGGGCAGACTAGATGGGCCAGTATGATCCTTTTCTGCTGTCAAGCTTCTACGATTCTATGATATGATTCTATGGTGTTTCAGGGGGCCGGGTTCAATTCCCAGTAGATCACATTATTTCTTTCTCACTAGTTTGCGAGGAAACAATATAAAAACCCAACACTGCTCGAATGTAAAAAAAATTAAAAAAAAAAAAAAAAAAAAAGGAATAAATGTAAACTATATCCTAACTGAAGCACCCTGCTGGACCTCATGCTAGTTAATAAACCACACAATATTACGCACAAAGGGGTGTTCTTCAACGATATAAGTGATCACTGCGCCATTGCCTGCATTAGACACTCTCCTCAGGCAAAGTTGGCCCCCAATACTAAATTGAAGAGATGCTTGAAAAGATTCTGTCTAACCACATTCCTGCAGGGCCTGGGCAACATTGTTTGGCAGGACTTTTACCTAGCCCCATCCATCAATGTGGCTTTCAACATCTTCCACAAACTACTAAAGGAGTTGCTGGACAAACATGCCCCCCTAAGACTCTTCAAGTCCAAAAAACAGACCACCTGGCTGGTTCTCCCCATTACTAAAGAAATATCTTAAGGCTAGAGACCTCCTTTGGAAAAAAGCCAGGAAATCTCATTCAGAAGCCAAATGGCTCGTGTTTCGTGCCGCCAGAAACGCCTGCACCAAACTTATTAGATCTGAAAAAGCCAGCTGTTTCCAAGCAGCATTGGAAGATAACAAAAACAATACTGCCAAGTTCTGGAACATCCTCAAAGAGGTTGAAGGCCACACCACTGTAGCCTCCCTCCCCACCAAAATAGTGTCTAGGGACAATGTCTTTACTGACAAAGCTGAGATCCTAAAACACCTCAACGATCATTTTGCATCTGCAGGGCTAACCTTCGACACCTCCCCAGTCAGCAAACTGAGTCCACACTGGGACATCACTGTTGACACTAGACCCAATGCTAACACTATTCAGTGTCACTCCACTGCCTTCAGCTTCCAACCTGTTACCTTCAAGCAAGTTAAGGACCTTCTATTGGTGCTGGATACAAAAAAAAAAAAAAAAAAGAGTGCTGGTGCAAAGAACATCGAACCCTTCTTCCTAAAAATTGGTTACCATCACCCGACGGCCCCCATTACCCATCTATTTAACTCCTCCCTAATGCAAGGCACGCTACCCAATCTATGGAAAACTGCACACATCATCCCCTTGTTTAAATCCAGGGACCTGAGCGACATGAATAACTACTGGCCAATCTCCCTACTACCCACTCTCTCAAAATTACTTGAAAAAATTGTTAACACCCAAATCAGGGAGCACCTGGACTCACAGAATCTGCTAAACGCCACTCAATCGGGTTTTAGAGCTAAGCACAGCATGGTTTCTGCCCTTACCAAAGTAACCACAGATTGGCAAACGGCCTTCGACTCCAAGAAGTATGTGTTTGCTCTCTTCCTTGACCTCAGCAAGGCATTCGACATGGTGGACCACAACATTATGCTTAATGCTTTGAGTGACATCGATCTCGACAGTGCCACCATTAAATGGTTCACCTGCTACCTTATTAGCAGATACCAGCAAGTCAAAGCCTCAGGTGACCTGCCTCCTCTAAAACCATTGCTACGAGGTGTCCCACAAGGCTCCATCTTGGGCCCAATCCTATTTACAATCTACATCAACAATCTTGACTCACATCTGTGCACAGCTAATGTTCACCTTTTTGCAGACGACACTGTCCTCTACACCATCAAGCCCACTCTGGACTTGGCATATGAGGACCTACAGCAGGACTTTATATCTCTACTGCATAATCTAATTAAACATAAGCTCCTATTCAATGCTAAAAAAAACTAAAACCATGATTATCTCACCTAAGGCAGCCCCTGGCCTCTCTAGCAATCACAAGATCGTAACTCTATTGGGCGAACCCCTTAAAACTGTGGACAACTTTAAATACCTGGGGTTCTGGCCGGACAATAAACTTAACTTTCTATTTCACCTGAATGAGGTCACCAAAAAACTACGACAACGCTTAGGCATATTCTACTGCATCAAACACCTCCTCACCAAAGATGCCAGGAAGAGGCTAGTGCAATCTACATTCATTGAAGAAGGCTACCTTGGACCCGGACTATTTCACAAACTACAGACCCATCTCAAACCTACCCTTTATTGGGAAGGTGATTGAGAAGGTAGTGGCTGTCCAGTTGGAGAACCATTTAACCATCCATGACATCTACGAACCCTTCCAATCTGGTTTTCGAAAAAGACACAGCACCGAGACCACACTGGTTCGGGTGCTTAATGATCTTCTGAGGGTGAGAGACCAGAAGAGATGTTCCATTCTAGTTCTTCTTGATCTCTCATCAGCTTCTAACACTGTGGATCACGTGTTGATGTTAGCACGCCTGAGGTAGATTTGTGGAATATTGGGAATCGTCCTTCGATGGTTTACCTCATTCCTCACTGGGAGATCACAAAGAGTTGTGTCTGGGGTTTTTTCCTCAGGCACAACCCCTTTGTTGTGTGGGGTGCCTCAGGGTTCTGTGCTATCTCCCAAGTTATTCGCGGTGTATATGCTGCCCCTAGGAGACATTATAAGATGGTATGAGCTGAGGTTCCATTGCTATGCAGATGATACCCAGCTATACCCGTCTTTCGCACCTGACCAGGATGGAGCTCTCTCGGTGTTTAACAACTGTCTGAAAGAAATCCAGGATTGGATGGATTCTAGTTGGCTGAAGTTGAACTCAGAAAAGACAGAGGTTTTGGTTGTGGACCCGGGCTGTCAGATAGAGGGTCCGCCTGCTGGTACACCCTCAGGAATTTTTCTTGGTGATGTGTCACTTCCGACCTCCGAACGGGTGCGTAACCTAGGGGTTATCTTGGATGACAAGCTGACACTACAGTCACAGGTGTCAGCAGTCATCAAGACTTCCCTTTATCATCTTAGGAATATCCCTAGAGTGAAACACCTTGTTCCATCTGACATGTTACCTACGTTGGTCCACCCACGCCTTTGTGTCCTCACGTTTGGACTACTGCAACTCTCTGCATTTTGGGCTTTCTGGGGTTGAAATCCACCGCCTTCAACTAGTGCAGAACGTGGCAGCCCGGGTTTTGACTGGGACAAGTAGGTCCTGTCATATTACCCCAGCGCTGCGCGATCTGCACTGGCTTCCTGTTCGGTGGCAGATCACCTTTAAAGTCTGTTTCCTGACTTTCAAAGCCCTACATGATCAGGGTCTGGCCTATCTGAAAGACCTTCTGGCTCTTTACTGCCCGGGACGATCGCTCCGCTCGGCCGACGAGGGGTTGCTAAAGATTCCAAGAGTGAGTCTAAAATCATCTGGTTGTAGAGCTTTTTCCTTCGCTGCTCCCACTCTTTGGAATTCTCTACCTCGCCAGTTACGGGAGTGCACCTCCATGGAGGAATTTAAGAGGGGCCTAAAAACATATCGTTATCAAATTGCTTTTTTGGAATTTTGACTTTTAGCGGCTGATTAGACTGTAGTTTTATCTGTGTTTTATATTAAATTATAATGCTTGATTTGTATTACCTATTTGTACAGCGCCTTTCAAAATTGAAAGGCGCTTTAAAAATAACATTTACTATTGTTATTATGCCTGTCCTGGACTATGCCGATTTCCTGTACGATAACTGTCCCTCCTCAGCACTTAGTAAGCTTGACACCCTCTACCACAGGGCCTTGAGATTCATCCTTAACCTACCTTCTTGCACTCTTCATTGTCTGCTTTACCGTGAGCTGGGATGGTCCTCCCTCCACACAAAGAGGAAAATAAATGCTCTTCTCTGGCTCTACAGAGTACTGTTTGATAAGCTTCTAGCATACATCTCGAGCCTCTTCGAGTGTGCCAAGGGTGGTTACGGCTTGCGACGCTTCTCCCTACTTTGCCTTCAGACACCAAGAGTTAAAACATCTTATGGCTCGACTGCAATCACTTTCTCCTTCACTTCCCTATGGAATACCATGCAAAGCTCCTTAAAACTTTATATCCTCCCCAGTCCATTCACCTTCAAAGCAAAGCTAACTGAATACCTGAAAGAAACCTGTAACTGTTTTAGGTGACCTAACTTCTGCAACCACCAATATTTTTTGCGTTTATTCTGGCACTTAGTTTGCCTAGTTCCCTAGTTAGGGAGCTCCTAGTACTTGCCCCTTCCTTCTCCTGTTCTCTCTCTCCACCCCCCTTCCCCTCTCTCGCCTCCCTCTTTCCCCCTCATTTCTCTCTCACGTGCCTTCTCTCTCTCTCTCTCTCTATCTATCCTTCTCTGGCCTGGTATATACATACATGCCAATAATTTTTATTGTGATGTCTTTGCTAACTGCGTGTACTATTGTTGTCTGTATTTTATGATATGTATGACCTCCTCATGTACTCTTGTGATTGTCTACCTGTGCCTGTAAACTGTTGATGCCCAGGATCACCTTGAAAATGAGCTTGCTCAATGGTGTCTATGCCTGTTTAAATAAAGTTGATTGATTGATTGAAACAATTGGTTAGAAAGAGAAAATTGAATATTATTTAAACTCCTAATTTCAGTTTTCAAACTGGCAAATACTAATACAGCCTCATTTTCTCCAGCGTGAAAATGTTTAGAATCACCAGGCTCTCTTCATAGCTCTTGTCCCTGCACTGAACCACACACGATGCAAATTTCTGTTGTGGGGGTGGGGGGTAACACCCCTGAAGGAACCAAGACAAGGAGAAAGCCATGAGGACTTCTGGTCAAGGCTGGAGGTGTTGGGGCAGGGAGGTCTCCAGAAAAGGGACAGTTGCCAGACCTCTGTTGGGCAAGAAAGCCTGAACTAAAAAATAACTGCACCAGCCGGCCCAGCTGTGGTAACACACACTACGGTGGTGACCCGGGTTTGAGAACAGACTTGGCTCACTTGGGGTTCAGCCAAGGAGGAGAGGATGAAGCTCCCATGAACAGATCTTAATCTTCTTCAGGGTAGATGGGCACATCATGTCCCAGCTGGCCTGCCACCTGGCAGAAGACAGACTGCAGCATCAGAGGCAGTTTTAGGCACAAGTAAACCAAGCGGTCACTTGGGGTGCCAGCACAGAAGGGATGCACTGAAGTAGAACGTATAAGCAGCAATCATGTTGAAATGCAAACAGTGTCAAGCCAAGAACTCTAATTGTTGTTATTACCCTTCTATCCATAGAATTCCTATCACGTTTTGGATGAGGGTGGGGGAAGAAGGGAGGATGGGGGTGATGGGAAGCAGTGTAGGGGGTACACAAGTATTTTGGGGCACCATTAGGTCAAAAACTGGTCCTAAGCAGCATAGTGGATTCCCGTCATTGATAAGAGGACCCTCGCATGCTGATAAGCACGTGCATACCTCTGCATGGTGTGTTACTGAATGACTGGCAGCTCAAGGGGAGAAAGCCCAGGGAGGGGGGAACCTGATCGAGCCAGATGACAACCTAACCCTCAGCAGGCCCCTTACTACCAATTAGACCTTTCCTCCAAACGTCTGGATCGTGCTCTGGGGTGACAGAATGAATCCCGACAGCCCAGACACAGGTGATAATCCATGGGAGACTTCCTGGAGTGACGCTAAGTCCTAGGAAAGGTGGATGATGGGACTGGAAGGGCAAGGACAGAACTGACTGGCCTGCAGGCTATAGCGATTTAAAAAAAAAAAAAAAAAAAAATGGAGAAAGTCTGGATCGTTAGTATAGGATTACTTTTAGCATCTGGATTCCCGCCTGCCGCCTTAAGGTTGTTTTTTTTTTTTTTTTTTTTTTTTTTATGAGCTGCCATGTAAATTTGAGTCTCGAGGGATCCTGTGGAGGGGGGAGGACAAAAACCATCCCCAGGAAACATAAACCATCACAATCATGAAAGGCAAATTCCAAACTTTATACCCAAACGCCCAGTAACTTTAAAACAACAAAATAACTTGTCGAATTCCACAGGAAGTCAACATCTGAAGGGATTTAAGACTGTTTACAAATCCACCTCATTGAAATCATTCCCTACCACTTGATTTTATTCTGAGGGCTCTTTTTTTTTGTTTTGTTTCTTATCATCGTAAAAAATAATTTGTGTTTATGCGTTTCATTTTAGTGGTCAGAATTAGCGTTCTCCTCCCCCCTCTGTTCCCCATCAGCTTTTTCTTCTTTCTCTTCATCTTTGCCTCTTGGAAGCAACACAAGAACAGTTTTCTTCTCAGTTTGTTTTCCCTTTTTTATTTCATTTAGGAAAATCTAAAAGCTTATGACTTCAGGTCAAGGCAACTGGAGGAATATACTGTGCCGGGCAGGGGAACATTGTTTTGTTTTGTTTCTTGCTTTAAAGAATTTATTGAGTTTGAATTAGAAAAGTTTACAGTACAAATACAGAAAACCAATCAACATAGTGAATTATACAGAGGTAAGAAGAAATCAAGTACTGCATAAGTCAGGGGCCAGATATTCAGACTACACCAGGCGGTGACGCAAGCCTGGGCACAGTGCAACTGGGCTGTGCCGGGCCAGGACCAGGCAGTATTCATGGTGATGCACCACCAGCACCCCACCCGTCATCGGTGGCGGCAGTACCACCCATACCGCCCCAACCACCCGTGGAATGACGGCATACAGTATAATCGCTGCCGCCTATTAGGCCCACAGTCTCTGGACCAATGGGCTTGCAGACCATACTGTACCACACAGGACCAAATATGTGAATGAATGCGTTTATTCACATATCTAATCCTGTGTAGTACAGTATGGTTCGATGCCCATTGGTCCACACTGCGGACCAATAGGCGTGCATATATCATACTGTATGCTGTCATTCCGCGGGTAGCCGGGTGGTATGCTGGTGGGGTGCTGCCACCCGCCAATGACCGGGGGGGGGGTGCTGGGTGGCCGGGGGCCTCTGTGGGTTGGGGAAGGGAAGAGGGTACCACTGGACCACCAGGTTGATCTCTCGTATTACTACAGCCCACAACTGGGCATAAGATTATGTTTATTTTTACTACTGCCCGTGATCGGGCATACGGGGAGGGAGGGGGGTCCACTAGACCACTAGGATTATGTTTATTTTTACTACCGCCCACGATCGGGCATAGGATTATGTTTATTTGTACTACTGCCCGCAATCGGGCATACAGGGTGGGGGGCCGCTGGACTACCAGGGGGACCAGGTGCCTGTGGACGGTGTTCCTGCTGGGCGGGTGGCCACCCACGACTGGCAGCTGTTGTGTTGCGCCTTGAAATACAGCTGCCCACCTGTGGGTGGCCAACATTTGAGCCTATTATTTTCGGCTCAACTTCGGGCACCAGTGTGCAGCGCATGTAGGGGTTGCATCAGCATATGCCCCATACATCCGAGACTGAATATCGGGATGTGCCACATATGCATGGGCACACCCCCTGCATCTGCGCCACATACATTACCAATGCACCCCAGTGCATCGGAGTTAGCCGCAACCTGCCCCTTTAAATATTAGCGCGCAGTATGAAGTGCGCCATCGCAAACCTTTGAATATCCCAGCCCAGGTCTCTATATGAAGCATTAACACCTTAAACTCAAAAAAAACTGCACTAAAAAAGGTCCGAAGTTGCATACAGAAGAATATTTAAGAGGCAAAACAACGATGCAGTCATAAGACAACAATATCAGGATTAGAACTGGGTGTCTTTTAGTAAGGCTAGTTACATGAGACCACTGTTAGTAACAGGTTCAGGGGACCAAAAGAGTGAGCTACATAATACTAAGGGAAGATAACAAAGGGGTCCATATTTTAACAAATATATCATTCTTCCTCAAGATTTGAAGATCTAGTCTTTCATTATTGATCATGTCACTCATTTTGATACTCCATTCCTTTATTTCAGGCGGAGGGAACACTGGTTTGTGTGCAACAAAAAATCCAGCTAGACAGGCTGACAGACTGAGTGATGGAGTGACATTTGTACTAGACAGACCGATATTTCAGCAGGGTACCCTTGGAGCATGGCTGCCCATTTACAGAGCGACCTTCTCCTCAGTTGCTAAAGGCCCTAACAACTGGCAAACCGAGGTTACTGCATGTACTGTATTCAACATAGAAACATACAGAGTCTCAGCTAAAAAAATAAACAAAAAATAAACAGAGGTGCATCCAATCTTCCCAGTTCTCTGCCTAGCTCCATGCTCAGTCTAACACCCGGCAGGATTTAGAGATCCAACAGATTTTGTGGCTCATAACTAGCCCCTTCCCCAGGTCCCCCCCTCCCTTGCCTGTGGGATCCCACTAGTCCCTCATGTCTGTCCCACCCAAGTTTAAAAAGCCAGTCACAGTCTTGGCTTCAACCACCTCCCTGGGCACTCTACTCACTTTGGCAGGGTAGAACTGGAATACTGAGGGCCCGCCTGGAAAGTGGACAGGGGTCCCACCTGAAAAATGTGTAAGGGAGGGCCCAGGATGACACTCATATCAGTATTCTACAGAGGGATTAACCCACGACAGGGTATGGGTTTACTAAGCATTAATCCACGCCTGGGGGGGGGGGTGGAGTCACAAGGTGAAGCCGACTGACTTCAACCACCCAGGCATGGATTAATGCTCAGTAAATCCATACCCTGGAATGGGTTAATCCTCTTATAACATGGGTAATGTTATTTTAGAAGTTTACCTAAAGAAATGTTAAAATAAAGCCCTGTGAACATGCAACTGTGTGTATATCAGGGATTAATCAATGGTCAGGTGACCCATTTGGACAAATCAGAATACAGGATTTTTAGAACCCATACACTAGCTCTGTGTTTGCATCTTATAATGGCTTATAGTGCCCATTTAATTAAAAAACAAAATTATATATCCAAGGATTCTCACAGTTCAGAAGATGGTCAGGTACCTAACAAATGGGGCCCACATGGAAATTTCTAAGTATCCTGGTGGGCCAGTGCAACTCTGCCAGTTGGCCACTACCTGCTCCAAGAAGAAACCCTTCCTCAGGCCCCTACTGCATCTCCCCTTCCCCAGTCTGCACCCCAATCCCCTTGTTAAGTGTATCCTTGTTCCTCGTAAACAAATCCTTACAATCCCACCCTGTTGATACCACACAAGAACTTTTATACCCATATATTATATTACATCTGAAAAATGGGTCAACCATTACAGAAACACAATGTACGAAACTGCAGTAGCTTGCACCTCTGATAATCAGACAACTGATGTCCCATAGCTAAATACCGAACTGAGTATTACAGAAGAAAAGGTAATAATTTTATTAAAAACAAAAGTTGCTGGAAGGTTTGACACCTTTTATTGGACACACATATGTCTTGTACAGCTATGTCTGGCAGGAGGTAAATTTAGGGGAAACATCAGGAAGCACTTTTTTCAGAGAGGGTGGTTGATCCTTGGAATAGCCTACTGAAAGATGTAGTAGACTCAAAAAAAGTAAGGGAAGTCAAACTTGCGTGGGATAAACACTACACACAAAAAAGAAAATAGTCTAAGAGGAGGGGGTTGGTATTCTGGGCAGACAAGATGGATCAAGAGGTCCCCTTCTGATGGCAAATTCTTATGTTCTTAAAGACAGTATCATACATGCTTGGTTCTCTCTCACTCACATTGCTTCTGGCACCGCGCAGCTGCTGCTCTGCATCTACTTTCCAGCAGCAGTCTGTCCATTACTTCAAATACAGGCAGAGTTTTTAATTTATCAATAAAAAACTCACTTCTATGCTGATTAAAATTAGGCTGGCTCGATTATACCACTGGACCACCAGGGCTGATACTTACTAGCCTGGGCAACCAATTACTAGCCCTTGACTTATCACCATAAAAATAAATGTGTGTATGCACATGAGTGCAAATTAAAGGGGCAACACTTCTCTTACTCTCCCCCTCTTAACTTATCCTTACCCTAAAAATATGCTCATAGTTATTCTTTCTGTTTTATTTCTCCAAAAGTCCACGCTCTCTGTCTGCTGGCAGAACCTAGTCTCGAACCTATACCCAGGTGACCTATTCTTCACTAAGGTACCCATTTTAAGTTACTTGAGGAACAGCCATTCCATGGCTGTTACAATATGGACATTAATGAAGAGGAAATGGCTAGTCAACTTCAGGAAAAAGAAGCCATACCTGATAGTAAGGAGAGTTGAAGAGAAGGCTCGTATATATAGCCAATTTTGGCAGTGGAAAGTTTAAATGTGCTATGTTGTGGGGTGCGCTGGTATTTTTGGATTGTTTGCTCACTGTAATTTGCCTGGGCCTAGTAACCTCATGGCACTGCACTTAACAGTCACTCACCCTGTTCCTGAGCCAGCTCCTACAACTGTACACCCATCCCACCCCCTCGCAGTTCGGCCAGATAGGATCCACAGTGCTGTTTCTGATTCCCCCCCCAATGGAACTGGTAGAAGAGGATTCCTCTTGATCAGAACTCAACCCTGAAGACAGTGGAATAGATGTGGTGCCCCCACCCTCTACCCAGGGTACCAAAAACTGAAAATATTTACTAGATGATGACGGGCTTGGAATCAGCCGAATTCAAAAGTTCAAAAAACTGACTTGATTTCTATTCTCTCCCCCCCAGCTATCTCCCTTCATCTCTGTGGATTCCCCAACCCCATCTCCCGCCATCTCTGGGGCCTACCCGTGGAACCTGTCTGTTCCTCCACAGCTTACCCCATGTGGTGGGGCCATTGGGGATACCCTCCTACATCTGTGCTTGGTTTGACAGGTCCTGGGCCCACTAGGCCATGTGGGGTCTACGGGGAACCACAAGCACCATCTTGCTGCAGCCAGTGCCTCTTTCCTCCATTTCTCATCCCGAGCCTCAAAACACTCTGGGGAGGTGCCGGCCCAATGTTTGCACACTGGGCATGCTTACGTCTTCAGTCGAGAATGTTCTCCTCCTAATCCATGGCTCCTGCTACATCCCCTCACATGGTCAACCCCCCCCTCACTAGCCCCTGGCAATCAAGGCTCGCTGCTGAACCCAGATGCCAGCATCATGAGCAGTAGTGCTACCACTGCACCAAAGGGCCAGCTTCTGGTTTACATTTCTAACAGATATGGGGCCTGATTTTACAATGATATGCAGCAGGCCTGCAGCAGGGTGTGTGACACAAGTTGCAACTTGCGTCACACCTTGTGGCAAGCGTGATTTTCAATGAAGTGCAACCGCAAAATGCCCACTGCAAGTCCAGAACCTGGGACGCAAGGAGTTAGACCACCATATCCCTGGTTTAACCTTGTGTCTGGGTTTACAGCACTTGCGCCAGGCCTTTGGTGCAAGTAGCTGTAAAAGTGGAGAAACTGTCACAAATGCACTACCACTTTGAAAATCCTACCACTCTGCGGCCAAGGGGCTTTAGCGCACCAGCGACCCCATTTGCGTAGGACACAGGGCTTGACACAAGCCTTGCGTCCACTTTACAAAACTGGACCCCTGGTGTCTTGCAATCCTCTGAGCCTTTCCTCATCTGAGGAGGAAGAGGACGACCTGTGGCGACGCCTCTTTTTAGAGCGCTTATGGCTCTTCCTTGGTCGTTCGGCCGAGGGAGTGCTGGACCTCGATCGAGGAGGTCGACTCGGTCGATCGGGAGACACCAGAATTGGTGAAACCCAGGGGTCCAGAACTGGAATCTCAATGGGGACACCAGCAGGCTGGGTCTCCTCATCGGGAAAACAAGGACTGGAGTCCTTTCCATGGAGTCATCGGCCACGGCCGGCGACAAAGGGTCAATCAGGTTGATGATAATTTCGACCTCATCGGCCATTTCTTTGGTCGCTTGCCCAGACGGAATATCCGAGAAGCCAGTGGCCGAATAAACGATCTCGACCAAGGTCAAGACCACATGCTCCTGGCACTGAGACCGCTCTCGGTCCCAAGAGCACCTTCACTTACACTAAGACGAACTGGGTTCCTTGTCCCTCTTACTAGGGCAGGAGGAGTGCGAGCCCGCAGGTGCCTCTCCCCGGGTGGGGAGAAACTGGCACAGCTCCTTAAAGGAACCTGTGAAGTTGGAGCATAGGTTGAGGGGAACAAAAAAGCTTCAATTGGCCAAAACGCGGGTGGCTTCTTTCTCGAACGCCTTCATTTGTTCCAGCTGCTCGGTGGAGCCCACAGCTGTGGAAATAGTCTACCTAGCCTCCTTAGATTTCACCAGAGGATTCCTTTTCTCTGGTCTCCCCAACGTCAGTCGTGCCAAGCGGTCATCCAGAACACTGTGATGGAAGGCCAAGCAACAGCTGCAGGACGAGGTGTCATGACCAACACCTAGGCAGTAGACACATGTGAGTTGGGGATCGGTGCGTGACATCTTCTGGCTGCAAGGACACCGGCGAAATCCGGGAGAAGATTTCTCTTCCATAACTGAAGACACAAAAGCGCAATCGCTAACTTGAACGAGTTTCAATCTCGGTAAAACCGAAGTATTTGAAGCCAGAGCCTATGAAGTGCAGAGCACGAGGGAGGCACTGTATCTTCCAGCGGAAAATAAGATCTGGTGTCATGGGGTGGTGCCGAGGATTATACCACCTGGGTGGGTGGGAGGAGCCAGCTTGAAGACTTTCGGCAAGATTTAAAGGGGAAAGGGACATGCAAAGAAGTGTGGATAGAACAACATATCCACACTCCTAGAATCTGACATTACAATCTGATCATAAACCATGGTATACCATTTTGAAATACATCAGATAACCTTCTAACAAGAAGGATAACATGCACAACTGCACAGGAGCCAAACCACATTCCCTGTTAACACAGCAGAACTGTGAGTGAAGGAATCTAACGTTTTCTGCGGTCTCTTTTTCCGCAGGTAATGAAGAGGTGTTCAGCCAAGTGGCATTCCCTTGAATCACAGTGCCCTCCTCACTCTTGCACTGGGAAATAGTCCTGGACCAACACAGCAGTGTCCCTAAAGCAGTGTGCCTCTTCCAGGCCTCATCGCATGGCCTTCGTGCGACAAGCGGGGTGTATAATAAAGCAAAGTAACTATTTATCTGGAACAGCAATCATGTTGCCTCCAGTTCTTGTGTCCGATGTGCGTCCCAAAGGTGCCAAATGTCCAGGAAAGAGTTAAGTCTCAACTACACTTTGGCCGTTATATGCTACAAACAGCCTACAATTTGATTCTTCCAAACCATAAATTGCGGGGTTACATCTGTTAGTCTGTTGGCTGTGATACCTTTACACACAGTAAATAACATCACATATAGCAATTTCCTCTTTTTACTTGGCAGTGTACTCACTTTGGATAATCCTAACAGTGTATCAGTAAATGTGAATGGATATTTCACTTTCGGGACCTCATCGATGGTTTGGTGGACCAGAGAGAGAGAGAGTGAGTGAGTGTAAGAGACAGTGTGTGTTACACAAGTTGTTTGTTTTTTGCCCAGCTTTTGTAGATGTTGGGACAGTGGAAAAAGAGAGGGAGAAAGCTGCACCCGTGGGGGGTAAAGAGAGAGAGTGCAAGAGAGACGGAGAGAGGACAGGAAAAACAGAAAGTGGAAAAATGGGAGAGGGAGGGAGAAAGGAAAGATAGCAAGAGAGATGGGGAGAGGAAAAAAATGGTGAGAGAGTAAAAGGAAAGAGAGGGGCTGAAAGAGAAAGATGGTGAGAGAAAGGGGGCTGAGTATGTGGGAAAAGAGAGGCAGTGGAAGAGACAATGAGAAAGGCGGAGCGAGATAAGAGGGGAGAAATGAGGGGTTAGGGAGGGGAAAGAGAGTGTGTCTCAATAGCACCACAATTCCTGCAACATTCCTTCCCTCTCATGTTGCCAAAATTTTGTCACCACCAGAGTATGGAGAAATCTGACCAAAACCTTCCAATCGAACTCTCTCTAAATCAGTGCTGAAGTCACCTTCCAAAACTCCTCTTAATCTCTGTGTCCATTTTTTTAGCTGGTATAATGGTCCCACTCTCCTGTTCCCATTTAAGTCTAACGTTCTCTAGTGGTTGGTTATCTGTCTTTGTTAAGAGTTTTATACATTTCTGAGTTGAAGTAAAACTTATCTTTAAGTGTAACCACCCAGTAGATAGTTTTCCAGGAGCTTAGGATGCCCCTGGTGGCCTCGGTTGTGTCTTTCCCTTGCTACAGGAAAGGGTACACTTGCTGGTATCTAAAGCCATCTCCTGACCTCAGGGTATAGTTCTGTCCCAGGGCCTCGGACTGCAGAATCCTGCCTAAGGACATTACTTCGGGAAAGCCTGTTAGTCCCTTTTTCGACCATCTCTTAAAGGAGAGTGGTCTGTATCAGAAACACCCCACCTCCAAAAGCTTTACCTCTGATTAGGTATCTGTGCTAGAAATTTTTCTTTTTTTGTCACCACCAGAGTAAACACAAATGTACTGAAACGAACGACGTGGCACCACACTGTCACACTAAATGGAGCCGCGCACTGTCCACCATGTTTAGGGATTGTGGACATTTCTGAATTAAAATAAAATAAGTTACCATGTAAAAAAAAAAAAAAAAAATTTGCAGATATATGTTATAGGCATGTAAAAAATATATTTTTCCTAGCAGAAAAGCCTAATCTGGGGAGAGGCAAAGCTTTGGGGTGGGGTGTTTCTGATACAGACTGCTTTCCTTTAAAACCTGAATCCATCTTTGGAGGCAAAAAGGGCGTATGATAATAGATTAGGGTTAAGGGGCCACGGCAGTAGCAGATCCAGGTTTGGGAGCCAGTGTTGGGGGGGTGGGGGGCGTGCATTCAGTCAATCATGCGCTCCACAATGGGCACCAAACAGTGAATAAAGATGGTGGAGTGGTACCACTATTCACACTGGGGCAGCCAAGAGGGGTGACTGCCCCCCCCAAGCCCCCCTTTAGTTCCACCACTGGGCCCAGGTCTCCTTCAGACTGTGTCACTATTCTTAAGTTTTAGGATAATGCCTAAGGAATGTTTCACCCAGGGACTGGCTACTTTGTGAATAAGCTCAGGACCAAAAGGATTCCACTGGCAGGGTCCAGACTGGGACCGGCAATGCTTTTCTATCTCCATGGTCCCCCCACTGGGAAGTTGTTTGCCTCTTAACACATAAGCATCGCCCCACTGACTACGTTGCTAGGTAGTAGCATCTCAAATTGGGTAAGGCCAGATCCCATCTTCTCCCTGGAGGCTGTAAGTACTGCCTGTTTAACCGTGGGACAGACGAACAGACACACCAACGGACATCCTTAAGCAGGGATTTCCAAAAACATTCTAGGATAGCCACTGGGAATGTTTAAAACAAAAATTGCAAGCTGTGTAAGATACTTATTTAAGAATTTCTCTGCCCTATTGAAAACAGTGTTCCACCTAGCCAGGTCTCTCTGTATGGGGTTCTGTAGCAACACAGAGTTTTTCCAAAAAGTATCATTTTGGTTGCCTGAATTTTCAGTGTATGTTAAAACATAGAAATGTAGAATTTGACGGCAGCCAAGGACCGCTTGGTCCACCTAGTGTGCCCATGTTCCCTACCCTATCTACTGTCACACTGTAGATTCTGCTTGATCGCTGGCTTTACCCCCCCCCTTGCTTCTAAGGTTTCCTTATACCCATCCATGCCTTCTTAAATGCCATTACAGTTTTTGCTCCCACCACCTCCTCAGGGAGGCTGTTTCAGGCATCCACCACCCTTTCTGTGAAGAAGTGTTTCCTTACATTTCCCCTGAGTCTACCCCCCCCAGCTTCATAGCATGACAATTTGTTCTTGTGCATCATTTTCTATGAAAAGAGCTTCCCTCTTGAACCTTATTTATACCCTTGAGGTATCTGAAAGTGACTGTCACATCCCCCACCCCCCTTTTCCTTCAGTCTGTACATATTGAGGTGCTTTAGGCTCTCCTCATAGGGCTTTTGGTGCAGATCCCACGCCATTTTAGTTGCCCTCCTCTGGACTGCCTCAACTCTATGTCCTTTCGTAGATGAGGACTCCAGAACAGGACCCAGTACTTTGAGTATCGAAAGTTTTAAAAGCAGCTACCCGGCTGTTATTGGAGCAACCTTACCGGTCTTGGTTTAGTGCTGCTCCACTAACTCACCATCTGACCCTTCAGCTACAAGTGTGAGGGGTCTCCTGACCCCCTGGGTCTGCCACTTACGGATCGGTACCAGGCAGGGCCATCCAAGACCGCCTTATTTTATTACGCGAGATGGTGGAAGGGGGCAGCGTGAATCGTTCGGAAGGTTTTTTGTTGTCTTTAGATCGGCATAAAGCTTCTGATCCAGTTTCATGTTAGTTTCTTTGGTTTGTTCTCAAACAATATGGATTTTCACACCCTTTCATTTTCTGGTAATAGTGTATGTACTACTCTACCTTGCTCACCCCTTTGGTTAACAATGGTTGGGTACTGCTTCTACGACATACAAGGGAGTCCATCTGGGGTGCCTTCCTCAGTCCCATCCTCTATATACTTTGTTTGGACCCCTTACTGAGGAATCCCAAACAGGCCCACCCCACATTTTTGCCCTTGTGTAAGGAAGAGGGTACTGCTACCTGCAAAAACACCCTACGCAGACGTGCGTCTTCTGTTACATGACAAATCTTCTTTTAAGGTATCCTTTACAGTGGTTCAAGCGGTTTAGTTTATTTTTGGGGGGGCACTGAATTTTGCGAAACATATCAGTAGGGTTTTGGGAAATAGTTTTTCACGAACTACCTCAGTGGCTGCTGTCAAGCTCACAGCAGAACCCCTGAAAATTCTCAGGGTCCATTTTGGGTCTGGGTATCTTGAGAAACATAATAGGGAATTGAAACCAAAAGTGGGCAAACAAAAGGTCAGTAACTGGAACAGATGGCAGTTAAGTGAAAGAAAAAGAGTCCAACTAATTAAGACTTTCCTGGTCCTTGGTTTCCTTTATATTAGTCACATGTCCTCCCCCCATTCCCTGCAGACCTCCATACTTAGTCTCTTTTTTTAAAGTCCCTTGAGGTAGCAGGTTCAATCCCATCAAAAGGAATACAGCACACTCCGCTTGTAACCAACACCCTTACAACAGACAACCAGTTACAGCAGATAACTGATTTCCCAAACCAAATATATCAAATCCAATACCTTTTCCTCTGGTTATAATGGACAGAAACTTTGCTTATAACAGACACTGAGAAGCTTTTATGGGAATTTGCAGTGCTTCTAATTTTGGGGAGGGGGTTATGCAGAGCTGGTAAGTGTAAAATTAAGATGGAGGAGGTACAGAGATTTTCAGGAAATTTATTTTTTCCTATTTATTTATCCGCCTGGATCCCTGGTAGGTGGCTATGGCCCTCCTTCCCGAGGGACTCACTCTCCGGTGCTGTATGCTCCCACTCCTGCCTACCTCTGGAAATACCCCCGCAGAGGGGCCAGAGAGAAGGGTGCCAGCTTCTCCCCTCCCCCGGAGACCCAATCCAGACAATGGGGGCGGCCCTCGGGATGCGGCAGACCATTACGGAGCCTGTCAGGCTCTTTTTTCCCATTTTTCTCCCTGCCCTGCCTCCCCTACCGACGCAAGGGCGTCAGTATGTGCTTCCTGACCCATACTGCCTCCGGCCGTCGCCAGATGGCAGTCAGTGAGTGGGATGACAACCCCCCCCCCCCCTTCAGACAGCAGTCCTCAGGATGCTCGATCCTCTCTCACCCCTACAGACCCGGGCTTGTTCCCAAACCCGGGTCGCTGATGTGGTGAGAGGTGTAGCGACAAGCACCTCAGCCTCCAGCACCAATGAGCCGGCCCATGTTTTGGGTAATTTCTCACAAAATAATTCCCCATGCCAGCCCAGTGGCACGGGGGGCAGTGGCATCCATGGCTCACCTGCCGCCATGCCGGTGACCTGGGTTTGGGGACACACTTAAGCTGCTCAGTGCTCAGCTGGGGGTGGGGGGTGGAGTCTCCAAGGCTCTTGACTCAAGTGGAGGCAAGGTGGTAGTGTCAAGCCCAATGGGAGACTCGACGTTAGGCCAGGTGGGGGGTAGAGGGGCTGGTACCAGAGCCATGAGGTGTGTGCTTGCCTCCACAAGCGCATACGACTGTGTTCTGGGGGTCCCGGAATTAGGTGGGAGAAAACCTAGAAAAATGCTACGTCTCCCTGTTGCTGAAGCGGGGGGGAGGGGGTGGCAGCAATGGGGAGCATGCAACTTCGTAGAAAAAGAAACACATATGCTAGTCAAGATTCTGAGTAATCTACCAAGTTTCTAAATGGGTTCTTATTTACTCTAAGCCCATGCTCGAGCACACAGACACATAACATACAGGCTCCACCTCCTCTGGATATAATAGGAACTAGATATAATGGACAAAAGCTGAATGCACAAAGGCATCCGTCATAACAAGCTTGCACTGTATTAAATACTACCCCATTATAGGAGGTAGTGTAGCATAGTGGTTAAGAGCACAGAGCTGCAAACCTGGAGACCTGGGTTTGAATCCCACAACCACCGCTTCCATACTGTGTGACCATGAGCAAGTCACTTAATTTTCCTGTGTTCCCAGGAGGCACCTGGAAACAAGCCTCGGCTGAGTGCGTCTTTTCTGGCCAAAAACTGTAAAATAATTGACAGCCGAGGTCCGGCGCTTGCAAGCCACGGGGTGTTAGAGGTGACTTGCCCAACACAGGGACCTACTGGCCCCTTCACCGATCCAGCCACCAGCAGCTGACTGAAGAACACCCTGACTGACCAGGACCCTCCGAGCACTGCCTGGGACCTTTTCTGCAACCAATCGGGGCCCAGGGTTACAGCAAAGAAAAAAACGTGCCAAGTTTTAAAATCCGCTCCCCGGGAGATAACTAAGCGTGGTTGTGCACTTCTTTCCCTCACTTGACTGCCGCATGCTGTGACACAAGAAGCAGGGTGTTAAGCAGTGGCTTCATCCCAGCACAAGAACTACTACCTGCGGCTGACTGGAGAATGCCCTGACTGACCGACTGGGACCCTCTGAACACCACCTCCCTTTGTTGCAATCAATTGGGGCCCAGCACCTCCCACTCAAATTGGCTCCCACCCTAGCAGTCCTCTGCACTTGTGGTCTGTAGCGCTAAGGGCCACAGCGCAAAGGGTGTCACACTGTGGGTGTCAGCTGTGGGAGTTGGCGGTCGGCCAGCCACACTACCACATTTCTTCACTGGCCTCCGCTGTCGCTTTTTACACAATGCTCTGATCTGCTGCTTCTACCGGTGACTCTGGCCTGTTCTGCAGCAGGCCCATTTGCTGATTCCTGAGCTACATAATGAACTTGGTCTGTATCTCTTGAATCACCAGGATGCCGAGCGCTGCCGTTTGCCGACCAAAGCTACTTAGTACTCAATACCTGCTCGTGGCTTGCTGAGATCTGCCTTAGGTAGCCAAATCAGCAGCACTCCATGAAATTGCCTGCTGTTTCAAAAGGACTCTGTGCTTAATCACCTGCTTATAGCATATCTGCATTTTCTGCTAATGTAATTTAAAGGGACACCGTCAACCCTTATTGCATCACATTATGTCTAGTTGAAAACCCACATTTTGTGATTGCATAAAATTCACCGCCGTTGCTGTTTGTTTTATCAACTTCGTTTCTTAGTAGCACTGTAATGGCATGCTAATGGTATAGGCAAGGTAACTTATTTCTTAGGCGCCCAATCCCAGATGTTCTGGGTGCCTTACAAGTTAAAACAGTATACAAAAGGATAGCACAGGTATAATTATATCCTGTCTTGTTTTGTTTCTAGTGCTTGATCAACCGATTGACTTTTCTGGCGTACTTCCTTTTACATTACGAACACCCCAAAACAGTACAGTCACTCATCATGATGCAGTGAGCTCCTCTCGTCCCAATGTATTGTAAGTGGCTAGACTGTGATGGGGTGTTCCAAAGTCCAGAAAAGATGCAGTGGAAGTTGGTCAAGGAATGTAAAACACATTTTTGTGTGGTAACACTGGTATGGTGGTCAGTCCGTTTCTCAAGTTTAAAAAGATAAATCGGAATCGAACATGCCAGCTACATCAGCAGTCATTACAGAATGTGAACAATCATAAAATATGTTTTCTAAACTAGGGACAGTTTGAGGCCCGAGGGGGTTGACAATGTCCCTTTAATCTGCCTGCACAGTGGTGTTTCATCTTTTTTCAGCCAGGCCCCCTGATTAATTAAGCTACTGCACAGGGTTTGATCTGCATGCTAGGTTGCCTGTTTTTGCTTTGGACGTTATCTAAGACATACTGATCTAGTCAGCAGATAGTCTAATCTTCAGTGCCTAGCATAGTACTGTTGCATTAAAGAGGTAGTAGAATCAAAACATCAGACAGGAAAATGTTACATATTTTAAAGGAAAGCGGTCATAAAGAGAGGCTCCCGCCCCCCACCCCCCACACACACATACAGCCTTACTCCCTGATTAACCTTTGCAAGGAAAAACAATTTAAGTATTTTAACTCATTTATTTTATCAAAGTTTAGTGATTCCGCACATGGCAGGCACTACACGGTTCCATTTCACTGTGAAAATGTGGTGCCGCACCACTCACCTTAATGCAAGTGTACTGAGGAGAGCGGTGCAGAGCCACACTTTCACAATAAATGGAACCGCGCAGTGTCCGCCATGTTGTGGCATCCCAAACTTTACAACATTAAAATAACGCAAGTTAAAATACTTGAAAACACTTTTTTCCCTTGCGAAAAGCCTAATCAGGGGGTAAGACTTTTGGGGGTGGGAAGCCTCAGTTTATGACCGCTTTCCTTAAGTTTTCTATGTAAGTATTATGCTGGATGTGTGGAGCAGTACTCTGCCTGGCAGCTGACATATCCAGTTCTATTTCTCCCACTACATCATCAGCACTGTGACCTCACTTACTGTGACATCACATGTGACTGACCTGGCAGCTACTAAATGGCTCTTTCTGAACAGCTGTGATGTCACTGTCAGTGAGGTCACAATGTTGGTTTAGTTGGGGGACTGGAACTATATGTCAGCTGCCAGGCAGAGTGCTGTTCCACAGACCACACCTACTAGCATCAGGTAAAAAAATCTTCTTACTACCCAAAGGTAAAAGAAAAAAACACCTCATATATAGAAGTTAATAGCTAGCTGCTTTTAAAAACTAATATTACCGGCACATCAGCACAGAGGTCAGATTTCCGCTTACGATGTCGGCGACCCGGGTTCGGGAACAGACCCGGGTCGCTGGAGGGCCAACCAGGGGGTGATGACTTGAGTGTCCCACAACTGCTCACCATCTCCCGGGAGGGAAGGAGTCTGTGACCCAGTATTGGTCAACCTCTGGTGGAGGCCGGGGGGTAGGGCAAAACGTTGGGGCACTATGCAGGGAGTGTGACAGATGTCAGCTCACACCTAGATGTCCTGGATATCACACACCCAAGGGGAGGAAACCAGGAAATATGGCTCCGTGGCTGACCGGATGACTGTTTCCGGTCCCCCGCCGGCTTGAAGCCCCAGGACCGCAAGGACCATCCCCAGCAGTACCCAGGCCAAGTTGTAGTGCGCTGGCCTGCCCCACCAGTGCCTTATCCGCTGCAGGGGGGGGGACCCCATCCAGCGAAGGGATACACCAGGTTACAAGGGAGCTGCAATGTGGGGGTTGGTGGCTGCAGCGGGGACAAGAGCTGGAGGGGTGCCCTAGGGGACGTGAAAGAGTGACCAGGAGGAAAGGGAGGAGTATTTAAAAAAAAAAATAATAATATTAATTTTAGGCAGCACACTAGCTCTTTAAACTTCCCATTTCACTTCAGGAGGACTGGCTTTCTCTGTCTACTCTAATGACCTCCCTTCCATTTGCTACACTGTGCAGCACTCTGTTGAGATCCCCATTTCTGCTTACAGTTTCCCTTCCCCTGCCCCCCCCCCACCTGCCTAAGGCTGCCACCCTGCTAGAGGCCCATGATTTCACTTATTCATTCCCCCTTCTAGCTCGGGTGTCTCATCCTAACCTTCCGCTTCTGACATCCGGTCACTGCAAACTCCCCTTTTCGCACACACCACTGCCGTCTCTACTCCTCTCTATTACTCTCCTACTACAAAGACGCCTGACCCACTGTCTAGCCTTCATTGCCAATGCTGGTCTGAAACCCTCCCATCCTATCTCTCCAGTCTTCTTCCCCCACTCTGCCCACCTCTTACACTCTGCGCTCCAGGGAATCCCACTCCTTCTCCCTTCCCCCTCTTCCGCTGGCCAACCAGCTTTCTCCTATTGCCTTCCCTTCCTCTGGAAACAACTCTCCTCTTCTGTCCGTCTTACCCCTTCATTTCTTGCCCTTAAGCACCTGCTCAGACCTACACCCAGTTCTCCTTGCTGCTGTCCCTCAACCTCCTCTTCTTCCCTGTGGTCTGGTACTAGCCAGTCAAGGCTTCTACTTGCCCACTTGCTATGGTGCGTTATCTGTTTTGCTGCATTTGTTTATTTTAGTCAAATTTATGTGAACATTTTCACAGATTGTACGATGCACACTTGTTATGTTAACTTTTTGTCTCCCTTTGTTTGTATCAGTCTTCCTTCTCCCAGAGTCGCACCTGGAAATGAACCTAGGCACATTGGCCTGGATATTCAAACTGCGCCATTCTGAGGCGCAAGCCCTTGCGCTGCTCAAAATAGTTGCGCGAGGGTGTGGCCGGTGATATTCAAAGAGTTGTTATTGCATCCTTTGAATATCCTCCCAAGTCGTGGCAGCTGCTGTGTTGCCCTGCAATGCAGCAGCTCACCTGTGGGTGGCCTCAACTTAAGCCTTTTTGGGCTCAAGGTTGTGCAGGCGCAGGTTGGGGGTTGCGCATGCACAACCCGACTGAATATCGGGTTGCGCAGGTTATGCATGGATCCTCCCCCTCCTGTTGAGCATGCATTCATTTGCATTGCTCTCTTGCGCAACCTGATGCCGGTGGCGTAACTGCCTCCTGCTGAATATCGCAGAATGGCGCATTTTGGACTTGCGCATGCGCAACCCTTTTGAATATCCAGGCCATTGTGCCTTTCCTGGTCAGCATATTTTAAATAAATAAATTTCTACTAATGAAGACTTTGAATATGTACTACGTTTATTCCCTCTATGGCAGCCCCACTACCTCTGACAAGTGTGGCCTTTGGTATCTTATTCTTGTTACCCTGTACTCGTCTGGTGATATAGAATTAAACCTGGTCTCTCTGTCTCTCTTAGCAGCTCTCACCCTCACTGAACTGTTTCTAAAGGGCTAAAACTTGCCCATTTAAATATTCATAGTCTTCTATGTAATCTCCCTGGGCTAGAGGCCTGAATGTCCCAGTATAAACTCACTGTGCTATGTATTTCTGAAACTTGGCTCAAACCCTCTACCCCAGACTCGGCTTGCTCCCCAGCTAACTTGTTAAGCAATAATACCAAACAGGGTGGGCGGTATCATGCTATACCAGACTGCTCAGGGGTGTAATGAGGCCCGATGCCACAGGCGGAGGGCCTTATAGCCCCTGGAAGGTGTGGTATAGCAGAATACCACCCACCCACCCTGGAGGGTATTATTGTGCTTAGAAAATAGGCCACTATTAGAAACAATAAGTTTAATAAAAAATAGTTTAAAATACATGGGACTTTTTTTAATGTTTTTTTTTGGGGGGGGGGTAGGGACTTTTGTCCTACTGAAGCCTCTGTATTTCTGACTTCTGATCTGGTTGTCATGGTTACCACTCCCCCACCACCCACCCACACATACTTGCACAGGGCTTCTGTTTTATTTTTATTTTTTTAATTACTATTTATTCATGCAATGCTTGTAGCTCATGAAAGAAAATACAGTTTCAGTTTCTTGCCTGTTTGGGTTCAAATTTGGTTTTATCTATTGGTTTGAGAGAGCGAATCAACATCTGATTACAGTCAGTGAAAGCCATGGCGGTCATTTGTCCAGATCGAGAGTAACTTGTGATGTGGTGACAGCACTTTAATGCTGCTGCTATTAAAGTGTCTGTTTTCCTTTTTTAAACCATTTCTGGTTGCCATGGACTTATTAGGGAGCAAATGTCAAGCATGGTCTGAAAACACAGCGGTCATGTTAGGACCTGAGCAAGCGACGGCAGTACCAGATACAGGGAAATTAAACAGAGGTAAAATGATTTATTTTCCTATTTTAAATATCAAGATGTGACCTAGGGTAGTGCTGACACGAGAAATCATGTTGTGGACAGTTTGTTGACAGGAGTGTGGGGGGATGGGGGACTCTCTCATTCGCCAAGCAAGAGAACAACATGGCAGACACTTGGAAATTAAAATTCTAGGGGCACAAGGATTTCAGGACAGAATCTAGGGCACTGAGACTGTTTTCCAGGCTGGTATCTGTTGTCAGACAGACCACAGCTGTGGATAGAGAACTGACCAATCAGAACAGAGGATTTTACATGCCCATTTTCTAAAACCTGTTAAGATGTGACCGTCCCTCCACAAAGAGAGGAGTTAGTATAGTAATATATCTATTTCAGGGAGCACCTTAATCTCTCTGCAGTACCTATTCTTAAACTGTCCCTATGTGAGGCTCTGCACACTGACCTACTTCTAGGAGGAAACAAAGAAACTCCACATAATAATAACTGAACCCCTTACACCACACCACCTCCTGAGCTGGAAAAAAACGAAATTATTCTGCTCTGTGATTTCTACCTTGACTGGTGCGGTGAATCACCCAATTCTCTCGAATCACTGGTTCAGAAATACCATCTGTCCCAGCTTACCTCAGATCCAACCAGACTTTCTCTCATTGCTGGCAGCCACGCATTAATTGACTGGATCCTGATGAACAGAAAGGACAGGATCACTGAATCTGGTTTCTTATCCGATGCCTTTAGTGACCAATCCCCTGTCTACTTCACCTGGCGCGCTCATGCATCTTCCTGTACCCCTAAAGAAATCTCACTTTGGGACTTCTCAAAGCTAGACTCCACTCTTTCCTCACTGACCTGTCTCAGACTGATCGGAATCCACTTTATTGCACCAACAATGTAAATGTGGTCCTAAACTATTTTATCTCTCACTTTAGTGCCCTCCAAGACCTGCATACCCTGATGGGGAAAACACAGAATCAAAGGTTCACCCACCACGTGGCTACACTAATACCTCCTTGCCTTACTAAAGGTGAGGGACAAGAGTTGGTCCACATTTAAAAACTCTGGTCTTCCAGCTGACTTGGCGGATTACAGGACCAGGAGAAATGCCTGTAAAAAGGCCATACACCTTGCAAAGAGTTCCAACTGCTAGAATCTGTTGCTCGATGCTGTGGGTGGCTCTTGAAAAGTTTGGAATCGCATCAAAGGTATTGTTGGGGTGGTGAACCCCTTTTGCTAATGATATGGTGCTTGATGGCATTTGATGTAATAACCCTGTCACCATTGCCTATGCTTTTAATGGCCACTTCTTGGACTTTTACAAATACACCTGCCCTACCTCTGACCCCCAGGCACCCACCCACCCTCTGACCTCACCTGGATCTAACCCCCATTTCTACATGGTGAAGTCACTAACCTGGAGGTCGTTGTCTATTGACTCCACCTCTGTCTGTAGTAGTGTGGGCTCCAATTGCCTCGAGCCCTGGTTGCTAAGAATTGCCTCCCACTACCTAGCTCCCCCTCTGGCTAGAATTTATAATCTATTCCTGTGCTCTTGGGTGTTTCCTGAAGTCTGGAAGGTTGCAAAAATCATCCCTGTTTTCAAGAACGGTGACTCAAGTCCATCAGTAATTATCACCCCATTGCTAGCCTTTCAGTCCAGAGTGGAATACTGGAGAAGTTTGTTTCTGTCCAAACCAATACCATCAACTATCTCCTTGATCACAGCTTACTCTCTGATTAGCAACACGTCTTTACAAATGGCCATAGTACCACCACAGGACTGTCCAATTTACAAATGACACCAAAGTTGCCATGGACAATGGTCTACTCGTAGGTGCAGTGTTCACTGATCTTACTAAAGTCTTTGATCTAGTTGACGACTCACTACTAAAAACCAAAATGCTACCACTGGGCATATCTTCTGACGTGGTTTCCTGGTATGACAGCTACCTCAAGAATAGACAAGAGTTTGTGAAGTATAATTCAACTGTCTCTGAATGCCCCATTATAAATATTGGGGTTCCTCCACGATCTAGCCTGGGTTCCCCTCTTTTCACTATCTTTATAAATGATCTCTCCCTTAACCCTGGGTATCCTGCTCCTCTCTGCTCTACGCTGATGACCTCAGGCTGTATTATAGCTCCACAATCCTAGCTGACATTAACTCTAACCTAACCTTGGATTTCCGTAAGATCCACTCCTGGCTCTCCCAAAGCCAACAACTAGTCTGTGCTAGTAAATCTCATTCAGTGTTATTCCACTCAGCCCCCAGACTGAAAAAGTGTTCTGGACACCTAGCTAGCTCCAGTATTGATAGCTCCCTCATTGAAACTGTCAGTTGCTTCAAATACCTTGGTATTACTGTTGACCCCCCTCTCTCGATTTTACTCAGTACATCTCTAATACTTGTAAAGCCGTTAACACTAAGCTTGGCCTGGCCTTTAGAACCAAGTCTGCCCTCACAGTCTTTGCCTGTACTGCTATTACTCAGGGCTTGCTTTATCTATGGCTCTGCTGCCTACTCATGTGCCTCCAAAGCTAACCTCCATAAATAGGACACCACTTATGATAGCATCGGTCGTTTTGCTCTGGCTGCCAGCCATCTTACACACCACTGCCAGCTCTACTCTGGGCTAAACTGGCTATCTCTGGAGGACTGCCGCTCTTTTTCCTTGGGCACCCTTTTCTGACAAAATTATTAGAAATGGAGTTCCCTCCTCCTTAGCTTCTAGGCTGTCACCCCCTGACCTGGCCTACCCCCTCCGCATGGTTGATGACTCCCTACTAGCTGCTCCTAGATGTATGACCAACATGGGACTCCAGCCCTTCTCCCACTTTGCCCCTAGTTTTTGCAACTCCCTCCTGGTAGCCCTCTGGCTCTACCCCTCCCATGTCTGTTTAAAGAGGGACCTATACCACCACCTCATTGTCTCCGTGACTACTATACCTATGATGTCCAATCAGTGTTTGCTGTAACTGTTTATCTGTTGCACTTATTACATCATAGATCATCCGTTTTGACGGTTTTATTATACTGCCCCTTCTATTAGATTTGTTTCAGTGCTACGTCTGTCACTATTGTACTGATCTCTCCCTTCCACAAAGAGTCAAGCACTGTTCTGAATATTTTTACTGCTCATGTATAGTAACTAGGTACCCATAACATTTTTAACGTCTATCTTCTTTACTGTATTGTGTCCACGACTGTTTTGTAACTACTCTCACAGATTGTTCTTGAAGATAGGCATCTTCTTGTCTAGTGCACGTATGCAGTACTCAAAAATAAGTTCAGTTCAATTTTAAGCTCAGCGAATCAAAAACAAATTAACATGGTGGGGTGGCTAGGCTACATCCAGTCAGGTTTCTTTATGGCATGTTTTTTCCATTACAATTTTAGGCCTTTGGTGCTCCCCTTAGTAAACATCTCACTCTCTATGGGTTCTTTCCCTTATCTCTGGTTGGCTTACGGCCTGGGTAAAGCTTCAAGCCCCGAGAACCTCTGGGGTGATCCCGGCTTATATAAAGGACATCATCTCTGAACTGCGTACCTGAAACATCACTTGTGCCCAGTTAAGCATCATTCCTAGGAAAGCCCTATATGGATCTATTTTAGAAACTGCATTTTCTGAACCTCTGCCCTTTAGTCATGTACCTGTATCTCTGCCCCCCCTCCCCCCAGTGATCTGGCCCTCTCTCAAGACAATTAACTGAGGCAAGGATACCATCAAAAAACATTTGGTTGTGCTGTCACATCAGATTAAATGTCAAGAGTAACCAGCAGCATGAACAAACGCGCTTTAGGCCAGGTTGTCTTAGTCAGAGACCATGCACCCCTTATTTTGTGATTCTCCTTATGTTTTAGGGTTTGGGGATCTGGTGGCACTCCAGCAGGTTGAACCTCTGTGTCAAACTATTGATTACGAGGGTCTAGTTTATGGGCATTACAGTTCTGGTGGGTGTAAATGGAATTGCAGCACCCTTGCAGTCATGTTTGCTCATTTTAAGTGGCATCTGTGGCTTAACACACACAGAAACATAGACTGATGGCAAACAAGGACCGCTTGGCCATCTAGTCTGCCCACTTCTCTACCTACTGGATAAGCCGCAGATCCTAGTTAACCAACAGCCTATTTCTTCCTACCCCTCCTCAATGAATTGCCTTATGTCTGTCCCATGCATTCTTGAATTCTCCCCCAGTTTTAGACCTCACAACCTCCTCAGGAAGGCTGTTCCATGCTTCCACACTCTCTCTCTCTCTCTCTGAACAAATACTTTCTCACATTGCCCCTGAGCCTCCCCCCCCCCATCTTCAAATTGTGCCCCCTTGTTCTTGCACATCTCTTTTTCTGAAAGATGCTACCCTCTTGGACTTTGTTGATTACACTGAGGTACCTAAAAGTTTCTATCATGTCCCCCCTCTCCCTTCTTTCCTCAAGGGTATACATATTAAGCTCCTTTAGACTCTCCTCATATGGCTTCTGTTGCAGACCCTGCACCATTATGTTGCCCTCCTCTGGACTGCCTCCATCCTGTCTATGTCCTTGCGAAGATGGGGTCTTCAGAACTGGATGCAGTACTCCAGATGGGGTCCCACCAACTGTCTGTACAGAGAGATAACTTCCTATTTTCTGCTGGTGATGTCTCTCCCTGTACATCCCAGTATCCCCCCAGCCCTCTCTACTGCCTTCTCACATTGCTTGCTAACCTTAAGACCATCTGATATGATTATCACAGGTCCCTTTCCATTTTTTTTGTTGTTACTACCCCCCCATTGTGTACTTTTCCCCTGGATTTCTGTTTCCCAGGTGCATTACTTTGCACTTCTTTACACTGAATTCAAGCTGCCATACTTCTGACCATTTCTCCAGTTTTGCCATGTCCCTTCTCAGCCTTTCCATCCACCCCCCTTTGAGTATCAACACTGTTGCAGATCTTTGTGTCATCTGCAAATAGGCATACTTTTCCTTCCAGTTCTTTTGCAATGTCACTTATAAAGACATTAAAAAGGACCGGTCCCAGTACTGAATCCTGTGGTACCCCACTAGTAACCCCCATTCTTCAGAGTGGACTCAGTTTACTATTACCCTCTGTGTCTTGCTGTCCAGTCAATGTTTTACCCAGGCTACCACCTTGGGACCCACTCTGAGGCTGGCTAACTTTGCACGTCACTTTGCGCTGCAGCAGAAACTGTTTACTCATCAGGACTTATTTTTGTAAAATTGTTTCTGAACTTAAAAATGCTTACCTGTTGGAATCTAAACTCTTTTCTGTCACTTCTCTATTACATAAGTGGCATAATATGAACTAGAGTGTTAGTACCCTGAGCAGACAGCGATTCTATCCTTAACAAAGCTCTTTCAGTACTGGAATGAACCAGATAAATATTGTAGTCCCAGACAATGCAGCCCTAAAAATGTGCCATGTTTAGTCCTGTGATTTGAGCTGTTATTTTGGATACCACTTTTCCTTTCTTTTTACTTTCCCCTAAAAGTTTTGTCCTGCTTTTTTCCTTACATCCTTTTCATACCATCTTTCCATGCCTTGTTTAATTTCATCACTTTTAATGCATTTTGATCTGTGCTTTTGAGTTTTATGCTTCCCCCCCCCCAATGACTTTGTAGGTATCATCTATTTCAATAAAAATTCCCCTGCCCTTCACTGAAAAGTGTCATGGGCTCTTCTACTTCCACCTGAACAGTGAGCAGAGATGAGCAGAAGGGACCTCGGTTTAATGTCTTCTCCAAAAGAAGGCACCTCACCAGTGCAGTACCCCCTTGTACTGCACTACAGTGTCAGTTCTAGATATTCATACTGGGTAATGGAACAGAAGGCGGCATTATAGCCCATTATACCGTTCCCCGCATAGCGGGCTCAATTTAATTCCTTATACACACTAATTTATCTATCTCTCTCAAACTGATCCAATGTATTACTAAGAACAATATATTCTGGTAGGGCATTCCATATTCTAACTGTTCTCTTTACAAAAGAAAAGTATCTTGAATTTGTTTTAACCATCTCTACTTTTATTTGGAACTTATGTGCTCTCAGCCCTTCTGGTATATTCATCATTTCCAAGCCTAGTTCCTCTACTAATTCAGGATCCTTCATAAACTTAAATAGCCATAGTAAATCCCCTCTCTTTCTTCTATCCTCCAATTTGAACATGTTCAAACCTCTCTTCATACCCATTATTCTTTTCTGTCCAGATCATCTTTGTATATATTCTTTGCACTCTTTCTATTCTATTTATTAGAACCCATGACCTTCTGATCTTCAGGCCTCAGAGGCGAGTGTGCTACCTACTGAGCCACTGACACTGATCTTATCAAGTATAGGATCTTATCCTGTGTGACTGTTACCCTTACTGCATTATAGTCAAATCCGGATAAGGTCACATTGTCTGGATTGGAGAAAACTAGGATCTTATCTGATATGGGATCTTGATTTAGTGTGGCTGTTACGCTTACTGTGTTACAGTTAAACCCTGATGAGGTCACAATGAAAGGACAGGACAAAACTGATCTTACCTGATGTAGGACTGTAACCTGCATGACCACTGCCCTCACTAAACTGTACTATATTCCAACCCTGATATGGGTACGTCATCAGGAAAAGGCCAAAACAGGAGGCAATCTTGTGGCTGCATTGCCTGGGACTGCAATATTTATCTGAATCATTCCAGTACAGAGACGGTCTTGCCGAGGACAGACTCACTCTATGCCCACGGCTGCTTTGGGCCTGTCTGGGTGTGAAGCAGCTGGCACCAACAAGAAAAAAAAAAATGTCTTACTTCAAGGTATGAACCTTACTGCACCATGCCCACCGGTGCCAGAATGCGTGCCTTGAAGCTGAGCCAGGCCACCTGATGTCATCAGGGCGGAGGGGAGGCCCCGAGGGTGAGGCAATCGATTTACAACAAGCCTGGAAATGTGGAAAGAAGGGCGTTGCAAAGGCCTTTTGTGACAATGCATTAGTTATCTTTCATCAACCCGTGCATTTGGTACTCCTCACCCTGCACGCGCAGGAGAAACAGAACTTGAATCCCTGAAATTCCTTTAGTGGTATCCCTCACTGCATGCTAAACAAAACATTATTATTAATTTTATCTTCGTATTTACACTAGTACTAAAGGACTGATTTTCCACACTGTGATGGATTTAGTGCTGGTGAGAAAGACAGACTGTATTGCAGACTGAAGCCCTCTGTTTATCCACAGGGACAGGTACAGTGTGGGGCAGGGACAGTGTAACTTCCCCACTCTGTGATGGATTTAGTGCTGGTGAAAGGTGAGGGACTGACAGCACTGGAGACTGAAGCCCTCTGTTTATCCACAGGGACAGGTACAGTGTGGGGCAGGGACAGTGCAGGCTTCCCCACACTGTGATGTATTTAGTGCTGGTGAAAGGTGAGGGACTGACAGCACTGGAGACCGAAGCCCTCTGTTTATCCAGAGGGACAGGTACAGTGTGGGACAGGGACAGTGCAGGCTTCGCACACTGTGATGGATTTAGTGCCATGGAAAGGTGAGGAACTGACAGCACTGTAGGCTGAAGCCTCTGTTTATCCACAGGGACAGGTACAGTGTGGGGCAGGTACAGTGCAGGCTTCCCCACACTGTGATGGCTTTAGTGCTGGTGAAAGGTGAGGGACTGTCAGCATTGCAGACTGAAGCCCTCTGTTTATCCACACGGACAGGGACAGTGTGGGGCAGGGACAGTACAGGCTTCCCCACACTGTGATGGATTTTGTGTAGTGAAAGGTGAGAGACTGACAGCACTGGAAACTGAAGCCCTCTGTTTATCCACAGGGTCAAGTACAGTGTGGGGCAGGGACAGAACAGGCTTCCCCACACTGTGATGGATTTAGTGCTGGTGAAAGGTGAGGGACTGTCAGCATTGCAGACTGAAGCCCTCTGTTTATCCAGAGGGACGGGTACAGTGTGGGACAGGGACAGTGCATGCAGGCTTCCCTACACTGTGATGGATTTAGTGCTGGTGAAAGGTGAGGGACTGGAGACTAAAGCCCTCCATTTATCCACAGGGACAGGCGCAGTGTGGGGCAGGATGAAGTACAGTGTATTGTGGGCACTGTGATGGATTTAATGTTGGTGAAAGGTGAGGAACAGAGAGCACAGGAGACTGTAGCTTTCTGTTCCTCCACAAGCACAATGCAGCTTCCCCCACACTGTGATGTATTTAGTTCTAGTGAAAGGGGAGGGACTGACAACACTGAAGACTGAAGCAACTGGTCTACCCATAGGGGCAGGTACAGTATGGAACAGGTACAGAGCAAGCTCCCCACACTGTGATAAATTTAGTATTGGTGAAAGGTGAGGAACTGACAACACTGGAGTCTGAAGCCCTCTGTTTACCACAGGGGCAGAGACAGTGTGGGGCAGATACAGCCTAGGCTCCCCCAAGCTGAAGTATTCAGTACTTGTGAAAGGTGAGAGACTGACAGCACTGGAGACTGAAGACTCTCATTTATCTGCAGGGACAGGTACAGTGTGGGGCAGGGACAGTGCAGGCTTCCCCACACTGTGATGTATTTAGTGCTGGTGAAAGGTGAGAGATTGACAGCACTGGAGACTGAAGCCTTCTGTTTATCCACAGGGACATGTACAGTGTGGGGACAGTGCAGCCTTCCCCACAATGTGATGGAATTAGTGTTTGTGACAGGCAAGTGACTGACAGCACTGGAGTCTGAAGCCCTCTGTTTACCACAGGGGCAGAGAGAGTGTGGGACAGGTACAGCCTAGGCTTCCCCACACTGTGATGTATTTAGTGCTGGTGAAAGGTGAGGGAATTGACAGTACTGGAGACTGAAGCTGGAACATTGCAAGAACATTCACTCTTGCTACACGTGTTTTCCCTGGATCTTGCTGGAACAGGCTGAAGCTGAACTAGCTGTGAACACCCCCAGAGCCAGTGCTCCTGCACCAATGTCTAGAGTGACCCCTGCTGGGAGAAGCTGGGACTGGAGTGCCTGTGAGCTTCCCCACAGCCAGTGCTCCTGCACCATTGTCTACAGTGACTCCTACTGGGAGAGGCTGGGACTGAAGTAGCTTTGAGCTCCCCCACAGCCAGTGCTCCTATGCCATTACCTACACTGACTCCTGCTGGGAGAGGCTGGGTGTGGAGTTACTGTGAGCTCCCCCAGTCAGTGCTCCTGCACCACTGTCTTCAGTGACTCCTGCTGGAAGAGGCTGCAACTGGAACAGCTGTGAGCTCCCCCACAGCCAGTGCACCTACACCGTTACTTGCAACGTCTCTTACTGGGAAAGGCTGGGATTGAACAAGCAGTGAGTGAGCTCCCCCCACAGCCAGTGCTCCTAAACTGTTACCTACAGTGACTCCTACTGGTAGAAGATGGGACTTAAGTGGCTATGAGTGTCTCCACAGCCAATTCTCCTGCCCCAATACCAGTGAATTCTAGCTGTCCCACAAAAAAATAATACCCAAACTTATTTATTTATTCAATTTTGGTAACCGGGTAGGACCAATGAGCCCCGAAGGTCCCTTTTTCAGGGGCGACCCAGAAACTTTACTGACTGAGCACACCACCGGTGAGTAAACAAGACAATATTTTAAACTGAAAAGCATTTTAACGATGTGTAACTGTATTCCATGTGCCTCAGTTACACGAAGATAGCTTTCTGTCAGTATTGTATTACATCAACCTTTCTCTTCTCCCTAAACAAATCAGTCCCTTGTTTGCAAGTGTCCTTCTCAGCAATGTTGCAAGTTAAATTTATTGCTTTCTGTTGTTAACAGAAATTCTTTCGGAAGCGCCTCTGCCACAGGGCCTCTGTAAAAATGCATTTTCTCAATGTGAGAGAAGCTTCAAAACAGCACAAAAAATATTTAACCAAAGGAACATAAAGAACACGGGACTGGAGATGCTGTGAGCTCCCCCACAGCTAGCACTTCTATACTGCTAGGCAGTGACATTTGCTGGGTGAGGTGGGGACTGGAGTAGCTATGTGCTCCCTCAAAGCCAGCACTCCTACACCATTGCCTATAATGACTCCTGCTGGGAGAGGCTGAGGCTGGAGTAGCCATGAGCTCCCCCACAGCCAGCGCTTCTACACCACTGTCTACAGTGACTCCTGCTGGGAGAGGCTGGGACTGGAGTAGCTGTGAGCTCCCCCCACACCCAGAGCTCCTACACCATTGTCTACAGTGACTCCTACTGAGAGGCTAGGACTGGAGTAGCTGTGAGCTCCCCCACAGCCAGCGCTCCTACACCATAGTGTACAGTGACCTGCTAGAAGAGGCTGTGACTGGAGTAGCTGTTGGCTCCCCCACAGCTAGTGCTCCTACACCATTGTCTACAGTGAATCTTGCTGGGAAAGGCTGGGGCTGAAGTAGCTCTGAGCTTCTCCATAGCCTGTGTTCCTACACCATTACCTACAGTGACTCCCACTGGAAGAGGCTAGGACTGGAGTGGCAGTGATCTCCCCCACAGCCAGCACCCATACATTACTGTGCACAGTGACTCCTGCTGGGAGAGGCTAGCACTGGAGTAGCTGTGAGTTCCACCATGGACTGTGCTTCTTCACTGCCTACAGTGACTTCTACTGGGAAAGGCTGGTACTAGGGAAACTGTGAGGTCCCCCTCAGTCACCGCTCCTACATCTCAGAGTTCCTAGTCCTCCGCAGCACTTCAGTTCTGATGTCTGTGGCAGGGCCTCTAATTCTCTGCAGCAGGACCCCTAGTTCTCCACGGCACTTCAGACCCGATTTCTGTGGCAGGGCCCCTACTTCTCTACAGTACTTCAGACCTGATTTCTGTGGCAGGGCTTCTAGTTCTCCATGGCACTTCAGACCTGATTTCTGTGGCAGGGCCCCTAGTTCTCCATGGCACTTCAGATCTGATTTCTGTGGCAGGGCCCCTAGGTCTCTACAGTACTTCAGGCCTGATTTCTGTGGCAGGGCTCCTAGTTCTCTACAGTACTTCAGACCTGATTTCTGTGGCAGGGCCCCTAGTTCTCTACAGTACTTCAGACCTGATTTCTGTGGCAGGGCTCCTAGTTCTCCACGGCACTTCAGACCTGATTTCTGTGGCAGGGCCCCTAGTTCTCCACAGCAATTCAGACCTGATTTCTGTGGCAGAGCCCCTAGTTCTCCATGGCACTTCAGACACAATTTTTGTGGCAGGGCCCCTAGTTCTCTACAGCACTTCAGTCCTGACTTCTGTGGCAGGGCCCCACTGGAATGCAGTCCTGTCACTGGCTAAAATATGAGGGCATGCAATGAAGCTGTGGGGGAGTTTAAGAGAGATGTGAGGAAGTATTTCTTCACTGCAAGAGTGGTGGACACTTGGAATAGTCTACCAACAGAGGTGGTGATAGTGAAAATGGTGGTGGGCTTCGAGCATGGGTTATGCAAGAAGGAATCTTAGTTAAAAAAAAAGGGGGCACTAGAGAGCTGCATTCGTAACCGGTAGCTTTCTCCAAACTCTGCACCTCGAACTCTCAAATTTCACATAAAAATTAGATTTAAGTTACTTTTTGACAAAAGAAAGCGGTAGATCTCGATAACTTATTACATACAGAGCAAGCAGATACTAAATTTGTGATGGGCAGATCCAAAGGAACAGCATCAGAAGCGCCTCAGAAATCAGCACCCTTGCCAGTACTGAATCAGCCAGGTGGGCCAGGACAGACACCGGGCCCAAGTGAAGGGAAAGATGCTCCTCCCTGGGAGACGGTGCTAAAAGCAGTCCGAGGGATGGACCAAAAGTTGGAACGGGTCCTGGATCGTCAGGGCATGCAGGATGCAAAAATTGAATCTGCTACCAAAATGGCTCAAGAAGCAGATACCCGATCGCAACAGACCCAGGTAACACTGTTAAAATCAACTACGGAGATCAACTAACTGCGTGCCTACGTGGAGAGGCTCGAAAACTCAGAGGGCTATGAATTTAAGGCTGGTGGGGGTCCAGGAAGATACAGAAGGAGCTGATATACTGTCCTATTTAAAGAACTGGCTGATTGCCTCTGTACCTCCAGACTTACAGCTCGAGGCAGACTCTTTAAAGCAGGCATTACGGATTAATTTCAGGAGGACCCAATTAAATCGTGACACCCCGCGTACAATCTTGTTAATAACTGATGGGCCGGCTACCAGGGACAAAATTCTCCAGTGGGCAAGGACAACTTTTCCAGTGGAAATGGAGGGCAAGGAGATTAAAATATTTCCAGACTGGTCATTTACAACCCAAACCAGGAGAAAACTGTTTGATCCACTTCGGAAACAGCTCCGGAGCGGCTCACTCGCTTCTCACCCTGGCCCGTCTACGTTTGACTTATGGAGGGAAGGTTTACCAATTTAATGATCCAGATGAAGCCAAGAAGAACATAGATGCTATTGCCCAAGAATTCTGCTAGAGACCGCCGGAGAATTCAGGGCTACCTTTAGACTCTGAGGATTAACCATGTTTGGTACTGTTATACTTTTTTCTCAAGATGACCACGAGGTTGATGGGGGACAAATACTCACTCCAGGACTACACAGCTCTAACTGCTTTGTTTAAATTTCCCCCTTACAGCAAATATGTTGACAGGAGTGTTAAACTTAATTCCTGGATGTTTAACCAGAAAGAATACTTGAGTGTCTGGGTAACTGATGTGATGATGTTATATGCTTTAGAATAAGATGGTTTGTGATTGAGGGAGGGAGTGCAAGAGTGTAAGGGGGAATAATTTTCCTTAAGCCAACAGATAGTTAAGTGAAGATTGTGGTCTCGAGCCACAGTATTTATCCTTAATTTAGTACCTAATTCTGTCTTTACCCAACAAGTTTAATGTGGTTAGCCTTCCAAAATAATTATAATGTGTTATTCTCTGAATAGAGAAGTTCTGGAATGTACCCCACATGCTGTACCAACTGGCAACTGAAAATCAGTACTGATGCTAATATATGTTTAAGCCTATGTAATCTAATCAGTTGTTTGCATCTTTTACTAGGGAAGTTGTGTAAAAAGAATAAAAAGAAAATTGCAAAAAAACAAAACATGAATATTATACAAAGTTACATAAACATACATAGAACATTCAAGTAAAACATTTACACTCACTTTCAGCTAATATATTTTAAATTTTAAAAAAAAAAGGGGGTGTGGTCAAGATCAGGTAGTGTCTCCGGTGATGGTACAGACAGGGACAAACTGGAGAGGCTACATGGCTAAATAGTTTCTATCTGCTGACAGATTCAGTGATGTGATGTCATCGATGGGATCACATGCTGAGCATGGGGGGCTTCAGCATAAATGGGGGAAGGATGAGGCAGGCACAATGGAAAGCTGTACATTTTAATGAAAATCACCAAAAGCTATGAATTCCACAAGAATACATATAATGCTAATCATACAATACCCCTCCTAGTGTGCCACGGTAGCACTGCCGAGTGCGATGCCGGAGACCCAGGTTTGGGAAGAAGCCTGGATCATCAGGGATTGGCTGACTCCTATTTTAGGTGGGAGGCAGACTGGTCACCGGCACCGGGAGATGTCCGGATGACGCAAGCTCAGCGGTGATGGTAGTGGGCCGTGAATGAATGCAACCAGTATGCATGCCACACGGCGCCCTGCATGCCCTCTACCCCACAGAAATTGAGAGTCTGTTGTTAGAAAAAGACTGCTTGGCCCACCCAGTCTGTCCAAATGTTCTCTGCCTAATCTGGCTCTGCAGATCCTACCAGGGTCACCGGAGACCAGGTAGGGTCTGTGGAGACGGACTAGGCAGGGAACATCTGAGCAGACTGGTTGGGTCAAGCAGTCCTCTCCTGCTGATAAATTCTGTTTCTAAGTGGGAGAGGGCAAGCAGAGGGTCTTGTGGCATGCATACCTACTGCACACATAGCCAGACATTTATGGCCCCACATCTGAGAGAGAGAAACATTAGGGGACTTGAAAACACCCTCCCAGCTCAGCAGCATAACCCGCATACACTTAGAACCTGCACCACCTACCTGACCATCACAAACAGCCCACTGTCATCAGGTTCAGACCGTGGTCGGGAGGGGATTCTTTACCCGACATGATCTCACACTGACTAGAAGCTGCAGCTTCTATTTGAGGGCAGCTTTAATTAAAGTGCTTCATTATAAGCTGACCTGCCGGCACAGGGGCAGGGCACCCAACTGTGATACCGATGACCCGTGTCGGGAAACGGACCTGGGGATGTTGGAGGGCCAGCTGGGGGGAGAAGGACTGAGCATCCTGGGAACTGCTCTCCTTCTCCATTAGTGAGGGGGTAGCGTGTTCGGCACAATGTGGCCCCCTGGTGGAGCCCGGGGGTATCCCTGTGCCGGCACCGTTATTTGTGGGGGGCAGGGCAGACACGTGACATCATTGCACATCCCCGCCCTGGTGGAAAAAAATAGAAAATAGCATCCACCACCTATGATGCCCGCTCACCCTGGCCCCAATCGTATGCCAAGGCACTTCCGGAGATCCCGACCCATCCCGTCACCCACTATGGCCAGTAGGACTCTGTGCCCTGCCTTGGGGGGCAAGTAAAGGAGGAAATGCCAGTGGGCTCTCCTGCCGGCACCCTTGTCCCATCATCAGAGTCCTACTGGTGTGGTGGCCCACCCTGGGGGGCAATCCAGGAGGTATCGGGGTACCGGAAGGTAAGACCTGGGGTGCGAGGAGGGGACCGAGGGATGGTGGGGGCTGAGCCATAAAGGTGGCTTGCACCACAAAAAAAACAAAAAAACAAAATGATTCACTATGACCTACGGATTGTATTTGAGGGTGGCTTCTATTTGAAGAAACGTGGTACTGGGGTAGCGTTAGGAGGTACTTCTCCCAGAGGGCGGTGAACCGGTGGACCAGCCTACTAAGCTGGGGTGGGGGACACCAAGATTTCAGTGTTCTGCATACTAATACAGGCCGTTTACATGGCCACTTTAGCAATGCAGCAAGCCGAGCGCTCAGGTTGCTGCGGTGCAAAAGTTTCTATGTGGACACTTGCCAAATTATGGTTAGTGACCCGCTGAGCCTCTTCAGAAGCCGCATCACTTTTTCGAATGTGCTGCACAGCGAGCTGTATAAGCAGATGTATGGATGGGCTACACCGCTTGCTTTGACATGCATACGGACACTCCTAACATCTTTGCATTCTTGGCCCCTCTCCAGTGCCTACTGCTGCGGTCCTGAAATGGACCATGGGAATGCAACAGGCTATCACCTCCAGCAGTCAGGGCAGCACAGGCATGCACTGCAGCAGAAAAGAAAATGGCTGTGTAAACACGATTGTAAGATGGGACAGATGCCGATCTCTGATCCGGTGTCTTCCTGGAGTATACTGGTCCGGACACTCAGAGGCAGACCAAGTGGAGGGTGAATCTGTGGAACAGCGTATCAATGGCTACACTGGATATGAAGATGGTACAGGCCTGTAGGGTAACCAGACTTCGAAACAGAGCAGTCTCCAGTAGTGCGGTGTCGGTAGACAGCTAGAATGAAGTCAGGATCAGAGACAGTCGAAGCATGCACCACAACTACCAATTAATACAGAGCCCCAAATACAGTGCAGCACTTATTATTGCAAAACTCACTATTGCAGAGACAGGGAGCAGGAACCAGCACAAACCAAAGTCACTAAGGTTTCACCCCATCCAGGACTTTGTCAAAGAGCTCTTTGACAAAGCCCTGGATGGAGTGAAATGTGTTTACACTAGTTACTGCTGCTGCCTATCTTTACGAACATGAGTTCTGCAACAATGAAGGAGAGGTACTGCACCGTATCTGGGACTCTGCTTACTGGTGAGTTGTGGTGAATACTCAAAAAATCACACCGACTCTGAGGAAGAAGTCATACATGATGCTGAAATGCCAGCAGGGCACAGCCTAGCATAGCTGCAAGCTGGAGGCAGGAAAACGCTTTTGTTAGCAGAAAAAGTTTATTCACAGTTCAGCCACTTAGCGACTGTTTTGAAAAGCGTGGGAAGTGAAGACAGCCTATGTGCAAATCTGCAACTGCTTCCAGTGCAGAACCGCTGAGCAAACACTTTCTGATACGCACTGGATCAAAATGGTGAACCTAAGGAATGCTGTATGCTTTTAAGCATTAATAAAATCTGTTGACATTGGTTGTAAGAACTGCTCTCTTTCACCGTCTTGTTCAGAACAAAAGTTTTCTCTGACCCACTTTTTGACTGCCGCCATGATAAGCTGTGGTGAGTGCCCAGACTGTCTCCATTTCTGAATCATTTGCGGCAACGCTTGACAAATTTCCGCTTATCATGGGGATCATTGAGCTGCCAGTATCTGGTGTGGTGTGTGTGTGTGTGTGTGTCTTTAGTGGTGCAGTGCAGCTGCTAATTGGGAAAAAAAAAAAAAAAATACAGCTGCGTATGTTTAAAGAGCCATAAAAGCTACGCATGTGCAGTATGTTGATCTCACAGGGAAGTCGAATCCTCTATCTGAACTGCCGATTTTTGGTACTAAAAACTCGCTCATACGCCAGTTAGAAAAATTACCAATTTTACGCTCCCATGCCTTCAAACTTGTAAGTCACCTAATTTTTCTCCTCCTCATTTTGAAGTCAATGATTTCCTCCTCCTGTATTCTGGACAGTTTTTTAACCATATTTTAAAGCAGCAGTGCAAAATAGTAGTGCAATTTTTGACCTCTACTTCTTTATTCTACGGAGTAAAATCTGCATGTCTAACAACTAGCAGCACAGTTAGCATCTGTTTAACAGGTGTGATTAACATAGAGGATAATGTATGGTCCTCTATCAGTAACCGGTCAGTTAACTGTCAAAAGGTTGCCAGGGTGACCGTGTAAACCTCAAGAGCGAATGCCGCCATGGCAACCCTCGACGGTTAACAGAGCACCAGTTGTCGGCAGAGGGACCATACATTATTTTTTATAGTGTATGGTCCCACGAAAAAGTGAAACAGCTGCTTACTTTTGAAAATAGTCACCGCCACGGCCGCTTCAGTCCTTCCCTAACCACAAGTGCTCATCCGTCGGTTGTCTGCTGAAAGAGCGCATACGCGCAGACCATCGCTGCTGTTAACCTATCAATGTGATGTAGCATCGATTGGTTAACATTTCTACGTCACATCGATAGGTTAACATCCTTAGGGAATGATGATTTCCTAAGGTTAACAGCGTTCTACCATACATTATAGTATTAATGCCTGTGAAGCCCGTTTGGTGGACCAAGTCTGCATAAAACCAAAGTATCCCACACACAGGTGGTGCTATCTCACACTGTACAGTGGGATTCGTACCTCTCACATGTCCCTTATTAAATGGGATGTGCCTCTTGTTACTACCCAGAGTTCCCCTCTGTCCCATGTGGTACGAGTACTGTCCCACACTGTCCCCCACTGGGTGGGACATATTTCTTTTACTAGCCGGGTTCCCCACTGTCCCACACAAAAAGGGTGCTGTCCCACACTGCACAGTGAGATTTTGTACCTCTCAAAAGCCCCTTGTTTTTAACCCCCACAACCCACCAGGAGAAGGGTACTGCTCCACACTGCACAGTGGGAGTCATACCTCTCAGTTGTCCCTTATTAGGTGATGTGTGCCTCTTGTTACTACCCAGAGTCCTCCTCTGTCCCACATGGTACAGGTGCTGTCCCACACTGTACCCCACTGGGTGGGACATCTCTCTTTTTACAACCCGTATTCTCTTCTGTCCCACAGAAAAGGTGCTGTCCCACACCATGTAGTGGGATTTTTGAAACCTCTCTAATGCCCCTCATTTTAACCCCCATAGTCCACCAGGAAGGGGGTACTGCTCCACAACGCACATTGGGATTCATACCCCCTCATGGTGCTTCACTCACTGAGGTAGCCCTCCTCACAGAAGCCATCAAAACACTAGGAGTCCCAAAAAAACCCATAATATTCCTCTTGTTCCACTCCCTAATTTGTTTGTAGGTCCCGTGCTCCAGCAGGGAGGGAGTGGTGACCTGTTCTAACAAGGAGCCGATTACTGCCCCAGCACTGACACTTTCTGAGTCACCTCCTGGTGGGAGGTAGGGCATGATGTAATCCTGGCTGGCTTTCAGCTCGCCTCGTGCCCTCTCTCAACAGCTGAGATGGCAGCTGGGAAAACCACACCAATTAGTGCTGTCAGTCACTCTCACACATCTTGTTAATGAAAAAAAAAATTATAATCTGGGATTTCACTATATAATATTTAGGTGTGTTAATCCTACTGCGCTCAGAAGTTGCGAGTCTGAGTCCAGGTACCCCTGTGCACTGCTGTGTAGATCCTACTGCATTCAGAGAATTCAAGTGTGAATCCATGTGCATTAGTGAGCAGGTCTTTATGCACTCAGAGGCTACGAGTTTGAATCCTGGTGCCTTAGTGTGCTGGTGTGTTGACCCTATGGCACTCGGAGGCTGTGGGTTTGAATTCCAGTGCCCTGATGTGCTGTGGTGTGTTCATCCTACTGCACTCAGAGGCTGTGAGTTTGAATCCTGCTGCCCTAGTGTGCTGATCGTACTGCACTCAGAGGGTTTGAATCCCAGTGCCCTAATGTGCTGGTGTGTTGATCTTCTTGCACTCTGAGGTTGCAAGTTTGAATCCTAGTGCCCTATTGTGCTGGTGTGTTGATCCTACTGTACTTGGAGGCTACGAGTTCAGAGTCTCAGTGCCCTAGTGTGCTGGTGTGTTGCCCCTACTGCACTCAGAAGTTGTGGGTTTGGATACCAGCACCCTTCTGAGCAACTGCTCCTTGGAGACACCCAAACACAACCAAAGAAATATTAAACAGCAGGAGAAGGAATGCACAGAGGATGTAATAAAAGTTTATTTAGAGACATCCCTGCCGGCATCTCCGCATCAATTTCAGATTTAAATGACAGCAATATAAATCAAATGTTCTTTCTTAGTACTCAGAAATGTGTTTTACAGTAGATAAACCAGCCCCCCCTCTTCTGTACTGTCACAGAGACCTGCTGTTCCACAATGGTGTGTGGATAGACTGCAGGAGGCAAAAAAGTTCACTTGGGCAGCTAAAACCGCAGGAATTCCTTCTATGGGTGTGCAGAACTATAAATTCCACGGGGAAAATGGTGGATGGTGACTCATTCACACTGCCCACACAGGTCTGCACCCCAAGTGCAGGACATTAGGGGTTGAGGCTAGCTAGGAGGAGTTCAGAACATCTAGTCATGGGGGGGGGGTTAGATACAAAGCCCCATAATCACAGCATTTTCAAGCAGTAGGCCTTGTGGTACACCTTTGGCAGTGTGATGTAGATGCAAGCACGTGCACACCAGATGACTTCTGTTGGCTTCCCTCTGCACCAGTCAGCCTCATCATGCACTGGCTCTGCCTCGCTCTGCTGTCTCTTACCTATGAAGCACCTGAACTTTCGCTAATGCCCTCAGAGAGCCCCATCAAGCTGGGGTGCACCACATGACCGGGGAAGGCGACTCAGAACAGGATGTCTGGCAACAGATTCGAGATAACTGGAGCAGGAAGTCTTCTTGGAAATGGCACAAAGGAGTGGAATGCCAAGGGTATTGTTGGGGATAAAAAGAGGCAGTTTTTTTTGTTCCACTAGAGAATTCCTAGGAACTGCTCTTCTGCTTCAGAAATGTTCTGTGGGCTGGCCCAGTGGAGTGGTAAGCCGAGGCACTACTGCTTCACTGCCTGCTCCACTGGTGATCCGGGTTCGGGAATAAACCTGGGTGCCTTGGGTGCTGGCCTGGGGAAGGGAGGAGAGAACATCTGTAGGACAGCTCTCCACCATTGGGGTGAGGAGACAGGTCTGTCCCGCAGCTTGACAGTCACCAAGAGGAATCAAGGTGGAAGCACTATGAGACACCAAGGGAAGGGGACCCCATGCCCAGCCGCTGGGTGCATCTCTGCAGAGGCAGAGCACGAACATCATGTCACTGTACGCACGTGGGCCCCAAGGAAGAAAATGAGGGAAACCCTCCAACCGCAGGGTCGTAATGGCACTGTCCCTGGCAGTCCCAGCCCTAATGACCAGGCACCCCTGGCCAGGTCCTGTGGCAAGCTTCCAGTGCAGAAAGTAAGTCTCAGGTAAAGTCAAAGGATGAGGCCAGGGAGGACTGATTCAGAAGGGGGTAATTCAGGACAAACAGGCAACAAACGAAGGTGGAAAAAAAAAAAAACAACAACAAAATGCTCTGTGGAAAGTTGAGGATTTCTGCCCAAATCTATCCATAAATAAACTGTGGGTTGCCAGTGCATCGCCATCAGGTGACCCCAAAAGCAGAGGATTATGTGATGTTGTAGACAAATGCCTCGAGCAGACAAAGTGCCAGGGAACCCGAATTTTCTGCACATTTCATAATTAAAGTGCTCCCACGCTGGCCCACCAGCGCAGCAGTAGGGCTTCCGAATTGTGACGCCAATGTCTGGGTTTGGGAATGGACCAGAGTAGTCAGAGGACCACCCGTGGGTAGGAGGACTGAGCATCCCATGGACTGCTCTCTGGATGGTGGTGGTGGTGGGTTTTAGCCAACTGGTGCTTGATCAACCCCTGGCAGAGGCCAGGGGGAGCTGCAAGTGAAGCTGAACTGTTGGGGAGGCATGCCGGACATCTGCAGTTCAGTGCCTTGCGTCGTTGCATGCCATGCCTCCCGGGGTCCTAAAAAGCAAGAAAATGATGGTCCCACTGATGACACTCCGCTTCCTGGTTCCACTGCACCTGCCATAACCCTCAGTTGGTGACCAGGTTCAGTCATCTGTTGGGAGCGACCTGACCGGGCCTTGTTCGGGGGGGGGGGGGGTTAAGCCAGCAAGGAACACCAGCAGTACTGGGCCTGCCGGAAACCTCTATTCCGGTCTCTGTCGGGGGAGCGCCTACTTGGCGGCCCCACCCTGGAGGTCAAGCCAGGGAGGAATGCTGGCTTGAGGTAAGTCCCAGGGGTGGTAGGGGTCTGGGGAAGCTGGGGGCTGAGCTACAAAGGGGGCAGAGGCACCAAAAAGAATATAAAATAAATAACTGAAATGCTCCTGACACCATTGCAAAACATTTGAAAAATGTTAATTTAAACACAGTTCAAGTTACACATTGGCCCGAATGTTCAGAGCAGTTACTCATAAAGGTGCAGTATTAGCCAAGGAGCCATATTCAGTAGGGCCAGTGGTGGCGCCAATTCACTGTGACAATACACAGCTATAATAAATGCATGCGTGCAGCCGGGAGTGCCCATGAATATCCAGCAAAGTGGCATATTCAACCGTGAAACCAATGGCGCAAGTGTGCAGCAAATCAAAGTTGCTCCGAGCAGACTTGTTCCTATAAATACAGGGCGCACACACACAGGCAGCACTTGTGCCAGGGGTGAGAGCGAGAGGCAGTGGGGGAGAGAAACACACACAGACAGACCAAGGCAGACACAGAGGGAGAGGGACAGAGGTGGCATTGGAGAGGGAGAGAGGGGCAGAGAGAGAGAGTGAAAGAGAGAGAGAGAGAGAGAGAGAGAGAGACACACACACACACATACTGACAGGCAGTGCACCAGGGTGCCACACAGCCAGCAACAGCTAACTGCCCGGGGGGACACTGGACAGCAAGAGCCATGGACAATGTGCCCTTCATAATGGAGGCCATAATGAGCGGTGTGAGGGGGCAGAAGGAACAGCGACGTGGCCAAGGAAGGGCCTGTCGGCAGTATGCCCGACACAGGTGGTACCGTGTCCACACCACCTTTGAGAACTACACCGACACAGAGATTGTGGTCCGGTACTGGTTGAACAGGGCCATTCTGAGGCAGCTCTGCAAGCTGTGCAGTGAGGGGATGCAGGCACCCACCAGACGGAGCCACACCATATCCCTGGAGACAAAGGTGACAGCCATCATGTACCTGCTCACCACCGGCACCTTCCAGAGACTAACAGGGGACATCACAGGCATAACCCAGTAGGCCACATCCCACCTCCTCACACACTTCAACGTTCTGCTGCCACGTGCTGTGGAATACATCCATTTTCCCAGTACACAGGCGGAGCTTACAGCAACCATGCAGGACTTCCACAGGGTTGCACGTATGCCTGGCGTGATTGGGGCCACTTACTGCACCCATGTGGCCATCCGCATGCCACCTGGCCCGAGGGTGTCTCGTACATTAACCAGAAGGGAAGCCCCAGCATAAACTGCCAAGTGGCGTGCAATGCCACAGGGCACATCACCAGTGTCTGCACCACACACCCTGGGAGTGCACATGATGCGTTCATCTGGCAGAGCTCTGTGCTGTGCCATAGGTTTGAACATGGGGATATCCCCACAGGCCACCTAGTGGGTGAGTATGGCATGGGCAAGGGACAATGGGCAGCGAAGATCTTGGAATGGGGAGGGCAGGGTGTGCATGTTGGCATGGGCACCAGGGACAGGCAAGGGGCACAGCATAGAATAGCAGAGGGCTAACCATGTCATCATCCACACAGGAGACAGTGCGTATCCACTGAGGCCCTGGCTGTTCACCCACCGGTGACTGTTGTCCCCAGCAGAGGAACACTACAACGAGGCAAATGCCAGCATGCGCAACATCATCGAGCGTGTCTTTGGCATGCTGAAAGCACATTTCCATTGCCTAGATAGGTCAGGCGGTGCCCTGCAGTACAGCCCCTCGAAAGCCTGTGGCCTATTCCTGGCCTGCTGCATAATACACAACATGCCCATTGACCATGGGATAGCGGTCGAGGCTGATGAGGGCAACAGTAGTGGGGACAACAGAGGCAATGGCCAGAGGGTGGTGGAGAGCCATCTCCTGGGCGGAGGGATCCCTGGCTGCTACGGCAGGTGCAATGCCACCGGGACACCATTGCACAGGAGCACTATGGTGCATACAGGTAGGTGGTGCGATATACTTGCATGGGCCACACAAAAAGGTACAGCACACATGCAGGGGTGTGCATGGCAACAGGCATGCATACACAGAGGCGTGATGCAGGGGTAGGGGTTCAGTGGCACACAACCATACACACATGCGCACCCACACACCCAGGCATTGGTATGTGGCGTGGATCAGATGCATTGCACCGGTGCAGCCGGTGCTAGCCTGCCCTCATCACACCCACGTCACACGGTCCAGCGGCCGGGCAGACGCGCGCACACACACACACACACACACACACACACACACACACACCACGACACCAGTGGAAGGCGCACACACACACACACACACACACACACACACACACACACACACACACACCATTTGGGCACAGGGCAGCAGCGGAAGACAGCGGTCAGGGCAGCCTACATCAGGACCACTGAACCATGACCACCACAGCCACAGGAGTGGCTGTGACGAACGATCCGAAAGCGAGCCCCAGGCTGCACATCAGCCACAGGGGGTGTTGCAACAACCCCAAGGGTGGGACTGAGAACGTGTCCACGTGGGCGTGTGTAGGTGCCCAAACAGGCCACTCCCAGGCGTGCCTGGGATGCCTACATCAGAGCCCAGCATCGACTGTGATGGGGTCGTCCGACGCCAGGATTGTGGGATGGACAGCGCACTGCAGGGGGGAGGGCCACCTGTGCATGGCCATGCCCTGTTGCAGCCAGCAACGTAAACTCATCCAAGATCACAGTGGCAATGCGATCCAGGGATGCAGTCATGGCCTCCTGCATCCACTGCATCCCTGCCAGGATCTGCGCAGTGCCCCTCTCCTGCTGCTCAGCTAACTGGCGCACCTCCGCACACAGTGCATGCACCCCAGTGGCAAGCAGCACCTGTTGCTGTATGGATGCCTGCAGCAGACGGGTGTGCTCAGCCAGCCAGTCGGCATCCTGGGGCTCCTGGATGGGATGCCGATCTTCATGTGGTGACCGGCTACGCTGCACAGCCCCTCCCCCTCTGGTGGACACTGCACAGTGGGGTCTGCAGGGGATTTGGGCACAGCAGGCCCACCGGCGGCGGACCCTGTGTCCGGCTGCCTGGTGGCACCTGCAGCCTGCTGCTTTCGCCTGTCCAGCCACTGTATGCCACCACCACCGCAGGGTACAGCCGGGGCAGCGCACACCGCTGCACCCACAGTGGTGGCAGGCAGCTGTTCTGCAGCTGGCAGAGCACTAGGCATGCTGCCTGTGTCAGAGGCCAGAAGAGACGTCTCGCCCACAACGTTACCCATACTGTCCAGGATAAGTGTGATGTCATCATCGAAGTCAGACCTCACCCTGATCTGCATCTCTGCACAGAGGATGCCAAGGCTGGCATCCTGCAGGAACACATCCAGGGCTTCATCCAACCCCAAGTCCAGGACATCCCCCTGCCCTGTGGTGGTGAGCTGCAGCCTGTCGAGCCCCTGGATGCTGGTGGAGGTGGACGCCTGCTCCTCTAGGACTGTACCAGCGTCCACGGCTTCTGCTGCTGCCGGCGCCCCATCATCTGCACGGAGGCATGCTGATGCTGCAAGAGAAAGAAAGGCATGTCAGTGATGCAATGCCCACATGTGCCCCTCCTACACTGCCACTGCACGTTTCCTGCAGCATGGCATGATCGTGGGTGTGCATATATGCATGACATGCATGCCAGCTGCATGCACGCCAGCATGCCCACGCTCCGTGCCACCAGCTGTGCGTGGCTGACATGCTAACCATGCAGTGATGGGCTGCCACCCGCCTGGAATACACCTCCAGGCACACCCTCTACCGTGGTGCGGCACATGGTGGCTGCCACCAACTCCTCCTGTGGCGTTAGTGTTGGTGCATCCGTTGGCCCCCTTCCAGTGGCAGTCCGGGCTGCACAGATGGCTGCCACCTTCTCTTTAATATGCCTCTTGTCCATCCCCACCTTCTTCCTGCACTCCTGCGCCGACCACTGGTGGCTGTCGTGCTGGTTGACTTATGCTGCCACCTTCTCCCGTGCACCAGCCCTGGCCTGTGGTGTGCCTGTGGCACCACTCAACAGGGGCTCCCTGTCCAGGTAGGCCTCGAACAAGGCATCTGTCTCGGCCTTTGTGAAATTGGGCCTGCGCTTCCATGCAGGCCCATGCTCCTCACCCACCTCATGATCAACATGTCGCTGCCTGTGGACATGGATAGCAGTGTGTCAGTGGCAACATCTCCCTGGTCCGTCCCACCCTGCAGTGCTGTCTGCTCCCAGTGAGCTGCAGCGGCACACACAACTTACTTTGAAAGGATGCAATACCAGTCCATGGCCTGTGCTCTTCCGTGGCACTTATAAGGCGCAACGCATGCAAATGAGGTTTGGCGCAACAATAATAACATGCTAATGCACCCAGTGTGCCATGCATTGGCTGATGAGCTCATTTGCATGTGGTGTCTGAATATCGTGATACTGCGACGTGCGCAATGGGACTGCACCAGAGCAAGTCACGACGGTGCAATGCACATGCATGCGCAGTGCACAGGCCCACAGTGCGCATGCGCATCATGGCGCCAATCATGCTCCGTATACGGACACGCGATGCAGTGGCATTGCACATGTTGTGCATGGGCCAGCTATGCGCGTGGGGTGCCATGCCATGTCACGCACTGCTTCGCAATGCCGGTCAACCCGGCCGAGACTCTGACCCGCTTTGCCATGCCCACCACAAATCTCCAGCACTGCGCGGAAGTGCGGCACAGCGCATGCCCCACGACGCTGCAGTGTATGGTGTGGACATGTGCGCCCTGCTGCCATTTTCGTCCCCGAGATCGCGGTTGTTACCATGGTGCAGGGACGTGTTCGGCGTGCCCCAAACTGGACACAGATGGAGCTGGTGAACCTGGTGGCCTGTGTCGAGCCCCACCCCCCAACTCTTTGGGCAGGTGCCCCTGCAGCAGGCCAGGGTCAGCAACTGGCAGGGGATTGCTGCCAGGCTGCAGCCAAGGACCGCGGTGGCCAGCACAGGGAAGCAATGTCGCCACTGGTATGGGGACCACCTGTGGAGGGACTCAGAGCGCCTGTGGAGGCTGCGGGCATGCATCAGGCGAGGGGCTGTGCCACAGCCAAGTAAGTCATCCCATGTTGCATGTGTACCCTGGTGCTGTACTGTGGTGTTGGCTAGGCTGCCCGGCATGCCCTGCAGAGGGGTACACTGTCATCTAGTGCATCGCGGTGTGGCATTGCCAGCCGCTGCTTGCATTGCGATGTAGCTGTGCGGGACGTGTCGGGCAGGGGCTCACCGTTTGCACAGGGTTGGGGGTGGTGGGTGGCTGCTGTGGATGATTCCTGACGTGTACCTGTCTTCTTTCCATTCCCAGGGCCTGAGAAGCACCACTGAGCATGGGCAGCAGCTGCACAGCAGGCCACGATGGGTCAAGTTGGAGCGGGACCGGCACAGCGGGGCCACAGAGGCCAGGTAGGCACTGTCATGGTCCTTCGCACTGTACGTGGTAGGTGGCGGGGGAGTGGGTGCAGGCATGGCTACCTGTGCCATGTGCCGTGGCAACTGTGTCTGTCACACTGTGCGTGGTGCATGTCACTGTGGCGCATCCATTAGACAAATGTGCCCGCTATTGGTGGGGTGGGTGTGCGCCCAGCTGCCAATGTTGTTGCCATGGTGCTGCCGGTGCACTGTGCCATGACTGTCATTGTGCAGTCGGGTGGCCATTGTGTAGCGGGGACCACCTCTGTGCAATGTCATGGTACGCCGAGTTACTGGCAGGTGTTGGCCCACCCCCACAGGTGGCCGGTACAGGCCCTCCAGGGGTCTGTGCTCCTGCTGCCCATTGCACACTGTGGGTGGGCATGGTTCCTTGGGACAGTGCACTGATCACCTGTCCTGTTCCTTGTTATATGTGTCCGGCGGCAGGGACCCAGGCGGCTATTGTACGGACAGCTGCTCCAGCAGATTATCCTGATCACCTCCACAACGATGGAGGTGGTGTTGCAGATGCGGCACCTGGTGTTGGCGGAGAGGGCGGTGACACAATGCCAAGGGCGGCAGGACATAACCGCCGGTCAGTTATTCTTTCCCTGTTTCCCTGCTGTACCTCCCCTACAGTCCCCTTGCCACTGTACAGTCCCTGTTCCCTTCCCTCGCTTTACCTACCATTTCCAAGCCCCTTGTTTTTGTACATTGTTGTGTTCATTAATATCTCTATTTTGACTTTCCTGCCTGTGACAGTGTCTGCTTTGCAGGTGGTGTGAGGAGCCATGCTACAGTGGCCCGGTGTCTATGTGGTGTGCATGTTTAGGGGTGCATGTTGTGCTTCACTGCTCTGTGCTGTGGTATGTCCCACTGTGGTGGTTTCCTTCCCCTCAGGCGGTGGCTGTACCTTGGGGTGCCCATGGGGCGGCCGTCAGGGGCATGTGGCGGATGTGTGGTGGTGCTGGCACACGGCCATTGGTCGGGTACTGGCCGCACACTGTGTTGGGGCCCCTGCTTGGCATTGTGCGGCCTGTCCCATGTGGTCTGCCACGCTACCTGCCTCCCAGCATGTTCAGTGCCTACTGTGTGGGCTTCCTGTGTGATGTGTGTGTGCTTGGCTGCATGGTCCTGGGTGTGGCCTGCTATGGTCTGGGAGGGGGGAGGCACGGCCAGCAGACTGCAGGGGGGGCTCCCTTGGTGGCCCTCCGTTGGCACCTCCTGTTGCCTATTATCTGTACCACTGTTGTGTTCTGGGAACTGGTGCCTGTGTGCACCCTGCTGTGTCCTGCTGGTGGAGACCTCCTGTGGCCTGTCACAGTGCTTCCCTGGGTCTGTTCTCTGTGCCATGCCCCCCTCTATTGCTCTGCTCCCACAGTTTCGCTGGAGCATCTCTTTCTGCGCCATGGCACACCTCTGTTTGCGCCATATTCAGCCGGGTTGCGCTGGCGCAGTTTGGCCCTCGCAACCTCGGAATATTGCTCCTTTTGTGCCATGGCGCATTGGATTTGCAGTGCGCTCTACTTTGGCACATTTCTGAATATCTGGGCCATTATGTAATACATGCCCCCTTTTTTTTTATTTTTTTAACTTTTTTTAGATTAACATTTTGAGTTTCTTGAACATTTACAGAGATTAATCTTGCACAGGCTACATAAGCCTAAATACACAGAGAAAGTAAAAATTAAGAAAGAAGCAAGATACATTCTGAGCTAAACATGACATACACTAAAAATGGACTCATGCTGCAATATACAGCTGAATAAGCATAGTGAGATAGCAGGAATACCCACCTACAGGCAAGTACAGGTAAACTTGTAAGATCATCAAACTGTAAAATCTAAGAATGTGGTCCAAGTAGCATTAAATAATTCAGTCTGATTAAGCAACAGATAAATTCTCTCATTCTGATCTAGTACAGTCATACTGCTATACCATTCAGCTAAAGTAGGTGGAGACTGATCTTTCCATTTTGATAACAGTAACCTTTTGAGGGCTAATGAGGCAGAAAGAATCCAATTTGTTTACTTTCTGTTCTTGTCCCCATTTCTCCTCACCAGCTGCCACAGCTTTATTTTTTAGTGGGGGGTGTCCAGGCCCCCCCCCCCAGTTCTTCAAATCAAGAAAGGACCCTACTGTTGTGTGGGGGGCAGCTTAATCTGCCTGGTGCTGCCCTTATCCCTCCCCAGGGCATAATCTTGAGAAGCAACCCAGCAGCGCACCTACCAAGGCCATCGGAAGGCCTCCACATCACTTGTCAGTGGGCTGGTATGTGCTGTCATAAGGCTACTCCTGGGGGACTTGTTTCTTCCCACATGACATGCCTCCCCCAGGGCCAGTTGAGCATAGGAGAAAGGTGCCCCACCTCCCCAAGGCAGGAGGTGCCCAGATGGATACCGGTTGGCACCAAACATCCCAGACTCCAGGTACGAACTCGGGTTGTCTGGATGGCAAGTGGTAGCTGTACCACTACGTTAGGTGGCAAGCCCCCATTTCTTTATTACAGAGGACAGTAGCCTGAAAAACTAGATCACTGCCCTACCCTTCGATTTTATTTCATCAGGCTACTTGACTCCACCAGACATCATATTCCTTAATTTATGACAACATTGATATCTCCACAGCACCAGGTTAACAGGAAATGAATAGAACTGTGATGTCAGGTGTAGACGAGCATCCACAGCATATAGGGAAGGGATCCTAGTTTCATGGAAATATCCTCTGTGATAAAGACATAAGGGTGAGAATTACAGAACAAAAAGTATGAAACAAGGAGAATTGTGCCTTTTTATTACATTTTTCCAAAGTTGTCCCAATGGTGTCAAGGGCTCTTTACGTCGGCTAATAAGAAGGTAAATATTTAAAATATACGCTAAAGAGTGTGTACTTCTGAGATGGAGTAGATATTCTCCATCTCCAGTCAGTCTAGTGTGTGTTCCGGTCTCTGAAGGCTGCTGAGGCCTCGAAGGGGGGAGAGAGAGAGAGAGAGAGAGAAAGGAAAAAGATGGGGGAGCTTGTCCCATTCTTTAAAGGCTGCAGTATAGCCAGGAGAAAGAGATGTAGTGGCAGGAGAGTTTATGGGCCTGGTCTCTTGAGTACTACAGTACAAAGTCGACCATTTAGTACAGATTTAGTGCACTTGGATCTTAGTACACATTTAGTACACTTGCTTCTTTAGTACACATTTAGTACACTTGGATCTTAGTACACATTTAGTGCACTTGGATCTTAGTACACATTTAGTGCACTTGGATCTTTAGTACACATTTAGTGCACTTGGATCTTAGTACACTTTTAGTGCACTTAGTTCTTTAGTACACATTTAGTACACTTGCTTCTTTAGTACACATTTAGTGCACTTGGATCTTGGTACACATTTAGTACACTTGGATCTTCAGTACAAATTGAGTGCACTTGGATCTTAGTACACATTTAGCACACTTGGTTCGTTAGTACACATTTAGTACACTTGGTTCTTATTACACATTTAGTGCACTGGGTTTTTATTACACATTTAGTACACCTGGTTCTTATTACACATTTAGTGCACTGGGTTTTTATTACACATTTAGTGCACTTGGTTCTTAGTACACATTTAGTACACTTGGTTCTTTAGTACACATTTAGTACACTTGGTTTTTAAGTACACTTGGTTCTTTAGAACACATTTAGTACACTTGGTTCGTTAGTACACATTTAGTGCACTTGGATCATGGTACACATTTAGTACACAGTTCTTTAGTACACATTTAGTGCACTTAGTTCTTATTACACATTTAGTGCACTTGGTTCTTGGTACACATTTAGTACACTTGGGGCAGGGTTCACAAAGATGTGCTCAGCGCATCTTGGCTGCCCCGACACAGTGAGATGTACATAGTTCAAAATGGGTGATTCACAGAGGAGGCGCAGGGAGATTCCCCAAGCGCATCCCCTCTGTGAACAGCACAGGTGTGTCCTACACAGGATACCCCGGGGCATCCCCCATGTCAGGCTATGAACCCTTCGGGGCAGGGCATCTCAGGATGCCCTGCGCCCAAAAACGCGATTCACAGCCAGGGGCATGCAAATGAGGCCATTAGGCATGCATGGTAGAATGGGGTCATTATGGCCCCATTTGCATTGTGCCTGCAGGGATGCCCCAGCAAATGCACCGAACAGTAGACACCCGTCGCACAAGCACGCCTCCGCACCACTCCAAGCTCCCATAGAATGCTGCTCCAGGCGGCAGTAACTGAAATACAGAACCCCCAATTACAGCCGCCCTTCGTGGCGGTTGGAGAGTATGTGCCCACCTCCCTGGCCCCAAGCCCCGTGAAGCCACTCTCCACGGCGGTAGTGGCTACGAGATCCCTCACCCCTGCCCCAAGCCCCGCTGAAGCTGCTCTCTGCGCGGCCATCCATTACGGAATGAACCCCCCAGGCTCCCCAACCCACCACTCTCCCCACCCCAGCAGGGTCCCACTGTCAGCAGGCAGCTCAGCCTACCACACACTGCCACAGCTGCCTGTCACCTGAGCTGACAAGGACAGCTACCGTACATCCTGATGCCTATTTCTCCAACCACTGCGGAGGCAGCTTTACGGGGGCATGGGGGTTCTGCATTTCATTTACTGCCACTGGGAGCAGCATTCTCTGAGGGCTTGGGGCAGGTCATCAGCTTTCTGTGATACTGCCGCAAGGAGCGGCATGTACTGGGGGCTGGTTCAGTTTCTGATACTGCCGGCAGAGCAGCATGTACCGGGGCTTGGGGGGCACTGTACTGTTAGGGTGAGCAGGCTGCCCTGCTGCTGTCTGCAGTATGGCAACCTGCCTGTGGGTGGCCACTCACTTAAGTCTGGTTTTACTAGACTTATCTTTCTGTGGCGCATCCCCGGGCTTGCCCCGGGGATGCACCACTGAACAGGGCTGTGAATGGGGATGCATCCAGTATGCATGGGCACGCCCCCTTCACAGCCCCTCATAGCATTACTGGCCATATGCAGCACATTTGTGATGCGCTGGCACATCGGGGTTGCACCGGCGCATTGGCCCCCTGCCAGAATCGCCTTTGGGCGCATGTCGGGGATGCCCTGGCACATCCCTTTTGTGAATCCTGCCCTTGGTTTTTAAGTACACATTTAGTACACTTGGTTCTTTAGTACACATTTAGTGCACTTTGTTCTTATTACACATTTATCTGCAAATAAAGACCATTCTTTTTTAAAATTTAGCAGCTGTCTGGTGTTGTCCATCTGAGTGTTTCTATACTGCCCCTGCACCCAGAATATGCTACTCTGTGACAGCTTACGGTATTTTTTTTTTAAGTAGTTCCTGTTTTCTCAGAGGCTCTATAGAAAGAAAAGAAAAAAAAAACAAGGAGCCTGGACCAGTGGCAATGCTGTCAGGGTGCTGCGCCACCAAGTAGGGGACTTGGCTCAGACTGATAGTGTACACCCAAAGGACTGGTGCTCTAGGTGTCCTCCAATGGTAGGGTGATGAGGGGGTGTTTAGGAAAACCTAGGAAAAAAAAAAAAAAAAAAAAACACACGCACACCATTTTTCCTCTTACTGGCCTGGGCCCCCTTGGCCACTCTCCTGGACTGCTGACGTGGGCAAAGCAGGGACTATATGCAGAAACGGGAACAAGGGAGTGAAGCAAGGAAGAAAAAAAAAAAGAGATGGTTAGCAGGGGGTTATGAATAACACAAGTACTAAAATACTGAAAACCCCAAATCTGTTTAGACCAGTTTAGAACCATACATTCTAGTGTGGAATTTGAAGTGCAAATCTTATTTCACACCAATTCTCTTGGAGAACACAGTTTGCAGCCTGAATCCCTCCCATCGTGGCAACCAGGACTAGTCACACAACCACCTCCAACCCATTTGGAATCCTAAAAATGGTAGTCAAATGGGTGCCTTAGGGAAGTTGGTAATGTTATGGCTGTTGTATTATTCATTCATTCATGTACACATGTATGTATTTATTCAAAATTGTTAACCGGAAAACGCACACTGAGCCAAGGCAAGAGCAAAGACGTGACCAGGGAGGCAGTCAGCAGCATAGAATTACATAGAAACTAGCTGGCCCGGTGGCGCTGGAGGTTGAGGTGCTGGTTGCTACATGTCATGCCACACCATCCACCTGGTTTTGGGAATGAGCCGGGCCAGGGGAGAGAGAGGATCTAGCATGTGGAGGACTGCTCTCCTCTCTCGAAGGGGAAGAGAGAGACTTGTCATCCACTGCTTAATTGCCCTCTGGCAGCAGCAGGAGGGCAATATGAGATGGAGGCATGTACCAACATCCTTTCGCCTCAGTTGGGGAGAGAAAGAGGAAACATGGAGCCTGGCAGGTTCAATGATGTCCCCGCGTCTCCGAGGGCTGCCCCCAGTATCTGGATTGGGTCTCTGGGAAGGGAGAAAAGCCAGTGCCCTCTTCCTTAGCCACGCTGTGGGGGGGGGGGAATCCATGGGGGATCTTTTGGGGCAGGCAGAGTAGGGGACGTGTGGGACCGGAGAGCGAGTTCTTCCCCGGGCTCCCAGGAGGATAAACACATATACACACACACACACACACACAAATATATATGAAAAATAGAAACTGTCGGCAGGTAAGGGCTGCTTGGCCTACCCAGTTTGCCCATTTTCCCTACCTAATGTAATACTGCAAACCCTACTTCGTCTCCAGCTTTGCCCTCCATTCTAAACTAATAAAATTCCTTTATGTTTATCCCATGCATTCTTGAAACCCACTAGTTTTTGTTTCGACCACCTCTGCTGGAGGTCTATTCAAGGCAGACACCACTCTTTCTGTGAAGAAGTACTTTCTAACACTTCCCTTGAAGCTATCCATTCCAGCTTTATAGCATGTCCCCTTGTCCTTGAGCATCTTTTTTTCTGAAAAATGCTTTCCTCGTGTACCCTATTTATACCCGTGAAGTATTTGAAAGTCTATCTCCTCTCTCCCTCCTTTCCTCTAGGGTACACTTATTGAGGTCTTTTAGCCTCTCCTCATGGGGCTTCTGATGCAGGCCCAGCACCATTTTAGTTTCTCTTCTCTGGACTGCCTCGATTCTATGTTCTTATGGAGATGTGGCCGAACACAGTACTCCAGGTGAGGTTTCATCAATGTTTTATACAACGGTATAATTACCTACCTCTTCCTATGCACTCCAGCATCCCCATAGCTCTCCCCACTGCACTTGGCCACCTTGAGGTCATCAGAAATGATTACTCCCAGGTCTCTTTCCTGTGTGGATGTCATCAGTACCCCCCCAAAATCATGTATTCTGCCCCAGGTTACTGCACTCCAAGTGCATGACCTTGCACTTCTTCACACTAAATCTCAGCTTCCACACTTTTAACCACTCATCCAGCTTTCTCAGATCACCAATTATTCAGTCCACCCCTCCTGGAATGTCTACCCTATTACCAGGGCCCCGTGTTTTCTGCCATTGCAGCAGTGGCCGCAGAAATCGGGGAAACCAGCCATATGGCCGCAGAAATGCTAACTGTGCTGTGCGATGACACAAGGCAAGGGCATAGCTACGGATATGTTAAGTATGCCATGGCATACATACTCATGAGAAGGGGCAACAAACTGATGCCACCCGCTACAAAGCCTAAAAGCTAGTGGCTGCATGGCATCTTCACTCGTGCTGGCTCTTGTTACATAACTCTGTCCACCCAGTATTGTGTGTGTGTGTGTGGGGGGGGGGCTGATGCAAACATAGCAGAGTTTGATTAGGTCCACAGCAGTTATGATTTGCTGCTGTGTAGGTGTGGCTAGCTTAGCCATGTTCATTTTTCATTGTGAGGCTGCTCACGCTGCACGCCGAATCCCTGGAAGATGAATTTGCAAGGAAGAACTGGCAGGTGAGCAGTAGTCAAGAAGTGAGAAGATTCAGTGGTGTCCGTGGAGGTGGAATCAATCTCAGTGTGGTGGCAGGGATCGGAGGAGGAGCTGATTGCAGAAACACGTGGCTGGCAGCAGACTGAGCAGAGGACTCAGTCACCACTGGTGGACATCTATCACAGTTTTGATTTGTGGGCTTCAGATCTGTACCTGCAAGTGTAATTTCTTGGCAGATTTGAACCTGCAGCCTAAGTGGTGGCATCAAGCTCAATTCTTAAGGAGGGTCAAGCTGCCCAGCTGGGTAGAGTTGGGGACCAGGATATACTAGAACTGGAGTGAGTAGATAAGGAAAAATATCTGAATGGAGAATTGTATTGATTGCTGCTATACATAAGTGAAATGAGGGTCACTGACTGAAGAACACCACCACCCCGAGTTGCTGGGAGAAAACATGCTAACCAAGGTTACTCCAGCTTAATAAGAATGACTAGCTTGCATTTTCTAGTGTGTTACCCAAAGGAAAAATCAGGAGTCAGCAAATCCTACAGACACTTCAAGTTACTCCCTCCATCGTCATTGTAGGAAGACAATCTCCCCCCACGCACACACAAACACAAATTCGCTCACTGCACTTCAAGTGTTTGTTGCAAGACAGCTGAGATATTCCTAGTTTAAAAAAAATTATAATATAAAAGAATGTTGATCAAAATCAGAAAAAAAATAAAATGGCCTTCAAGTTGGAGTCTCTCTTTATGCCTGCCAACTGTAAATATAAACCAGAAGAAATCTAAGCAGGTTTTGCCTTGTGTAGTTTTAGCAGTGTGTTTATGTCCTCCTCCTCCAATTATAACCTAGGAGAACAGCAAAAGCCACCAATTTCCAGAAGAACAGATGAGCCTTCAGATTTGGGGTGGGAGGGAAAAGTCATTAAAAGAGAATGGTAAGTTTGGGTTTTGCAGTTTAATATTTGTGATAAGAAGACTACATACTGTTAAATGGCCTGCTGTTCCATTTTCAGTGCAGTGGAGTGGTTGCATGAAGGTAGTCAAAGAGTAAACTAAGACTTAATCCCCTTGAAGGTATGCTGTTTAACCACAATTTATCTGCCGCAGAATCAGCAGTTCTGCCGCAGAAAGTATGAGGCCCTGCCGCAGAATGTAGGTCCACTTTGCCGCAGTAAACACAGGGCCCTGCCTATTACAGATCTGTGTGTCATTGGCAAAAAGGCATACCTTCCCTTCCAGCCGCTCTGCAATAACACTAAAAGACGTTATAAAGGGCCAGAACTGCCAGCCCAGTGGTGTGGAGAGCTGATGCATCTATGCCTTACCTCCTGCCACACCAGCAACCTATGTTCGCAGTGACAGTGGGCTGCCGGGGAGGGAGAGGATCGAGAGTCCGTAGGATATCTCTCCTCTCCGGGGGGGGTACAGGGTCGGTGCTTCCTTGACACCTAGCAGAGGCCGGGTGCCAGTGTGCCATGGAGCCTGTTGCAAGCAAGGTGGGTGGAGCAGTCAGCCGGCGTGCTGTGGGCGGAAGCATGCACAGCTTGGCCACTGCCAACATTGCACGCTCCACCCAGGGGGAAACCGGAAAAGGAAAAAGAGGTCCTAGGTCAAGCAGGATGAAACAGCCACCCTCCGCAGGCCCAGACTCAGAATGGTGCTTCTCTGGAGTCTGGATCCAATTCGAGGCAAGTCGGGCTGGGGCTCCTCACTGCCCTTCCACGGATGGGAAACCATGGGGGAAGACGGGGACAGCTGCCTGATGTTGTGTGCGAGGCTGAGTGAGTGGCTGAGGGAAAGTATGCCAGCCAACGGGGACCTGGGGAGAAACAGATAAACCACAAAAAAAAAAAAAAAGGCCAGACCTAGTACCGATCCTTGTGGCACCCCACTGGTCAGTCTCCCTTCCTTAGAGCAAACTCTGTTTACCACCACCCCCTGCCATCTATTCTCCAACAAATTTCTTATCCAGATTACCGCCTTTGTACCCACTCGCAGGCTGCTCAGCTTGTTCATGAGTCTTCGATGTGCAACAGTGTCAAAGGCCTTACTGAAATCTAGGTAGGCCACTTCCACAGCTCCACTCTGCTCCACCATCCTGGTCACCCCGAGAAATACTCAAGATTTGTTCGACATGATATTCCTGTAGTGAATCCATGTTGCCTCAGATCTTGTAAGCCACTGGTTTCAAGATAACCCACTATTCTTTCTTTCAGTAGTAATTCCATTAATTTCCCCACCACCAAGGTCAGGCTCAGTGGCCTATAGTTTCCTGGCTCATCAATGCTTCTACTTTTGTGAAGTAGGACATTTGCTCTCCTCCAGCTCACCAGAACCACACCTGTTTCCAGTGAGTAGCTAAACAAAACAGAGGTGCAGCTAGTACCTCCCTGATCTCCTTCAATATCCTGGGATGAATCCCATCTGGCCACATTGCCTTGTCCACCTTCAGGTTTGCAAGTCTCTTTATGATGCCACTGTAAAAGGTCTTATGTTTGCCTCCCTCCTTTTGATACTACTGCCCCTTATCTGTGGTCCCTTGCCTTCCATGAACACCAAATGAAAAAATTTGTTCAGTATGTCTGCTTTTCTTGGTCCCCTTCTACACCCCCTTAATCTTACTATCAGTCCCTTGGTCTTTCTTCTTTCGGCTTAAATACCTAAAAATATCTTGTCCCTTTCTTTACTGCATGGGCTATTTTCTCCTGTTTTGTGCTTTTGAGCACCTGACTGCTTTCCCTGCCTCCCTCTGCTTCTCCAGATAAACCTCCCTGTCCTCCCCACGTTGTGACTTCTTATATCTCTTGAATGCTAACTTTTTGGCCCTAATCTTTATAGCCACTTCAAGATTCACAGTGGCCTCTTACTTTGCTAACCAGCCTGACACAAAGGTCTGTTGCCTGCAAAATGGCCCCTTTTATGTTTGCCCACTGTTCCTACACCCAAAACATTCTCCCTCTCTAGGGCACCTCTGAGGTATTCCCCCATCTTTGTAAAGTCAGCCCTCTTGAAGTCTAGGACCCTTGCCTTTGTGTGGCTTGATTCCACCACAGTTCTTATACTGAACCACACCATATGATGATCACTAGACCCCAGGTGATCACCTCCCGACTTCTTCCACTATCCCTGTTGATGAGTACAAAATCAATATTACAACCCCCACGAGTGACTCTCCTACCAGTTGTGAGAAAAAGCCCTGCAGGGAGTGCAGGAAGTAGCTGCTCCTAGCCGAAGCTACAGCAGGAATACTCCAATCGATATCTGGTGGATTGGTCTCCCACTAGTAGCATCTCCCCCCATTTGCCATCTTCTGGATGTTAAGCATGGTCCAGCACACTGATTATGTGGATAAGCGTGCAATAATACAGTAAGTGCACAACTGCCTGTTGGGAACAATGACAGTGCTATGGGGTACAGAATCAGACGGAAGTGTAAACATAATTAGCCTCAAATTAGGGAGGTCCTAAACAGGATGGGGTTCTGAAGAGATGGGAAGAAGAGTTAAGAGGAGGGTAGACAGACGGGGGAGATGCAAGAAGACACCATAGCTAGTATCCAAGGGCCAAGAGTGAAAGGGAGGTGGAAGGGATAGGGGAGCAGGTTCCAGAGGGAATAAAGCAGTAAGAGAAGGCAGCCTGCCCAGCAGAAGAGTAAGGGTGGGAAATGGAGAAAGTGTGAAAATCCCTGCAGCGGAGAGTTCAGTCACAAATCCAGAGACTTTAACCTCCATGACTTGCTGACAATATAAATAATCTCCCCTTTCCTAAATGTGAAGGTGTGACAGTTTTATTTACTTTAGTTTTTGTTGACCGGTATAGGAGAACTAGACAATTCTGCCCATTTTCTGCCTCATCCTGGGGAAGGGGGATATAAATGGATGCCAACTGAAATTGAACCAGATTAAGCTGATGGTGGTATTTTTAGTGAATGGGGAAAATTTGGCCAGGACACCAGGGAAATGCCCCAACTCTCCTGTAGGGGAACCACTGGCTTGTGTGATAGCCAATTGTGCTGTGCAAGCAGAGAGGATGGGGTACCTGAAGCAGCAGAGCAGGTTGCTCCTATACACTCTGAAGCAATGGATTCTGAAGTTTTTTTTCAATGCACCAACTGTGGAAATAGAGTCAGTTCAAGATGAACATCCCACTGACAGTTTGCCTAAATCCTTCGGTTTACTGAGAGACTGGGAGATTATTATGTCTAAACCGAGCGAAAGTATGGGAGCCACTGCACAGACGGATGAAACGGCAGTGTCGTTGCCTTATACCGACAGCTCCTGGATGAAGAAGCTCGTTTCAAAGCAAGATAGTATGAACTTAAGGCTGAAATTGCGGCAGCAGATCAGTGCTCTCCCTCAGCGCTGACGGAACCGCCAGAAGTATAAGCTGCTAATCCAGATGCTGACGTGGCAGCTTCCCAGTCAGTGCCGCTGCGGTCATCTGCACCTGCAACGGAGTGCGTTCAGCAAGTGAAGCAGGATGGTCCCCAGCACACATTTCCTTTTCTCCAGGTATAGGGCAGTCACCCTTGTTTGTATTTGCGGGAAATCTTTTTAAAAGCACAGAGGAAGCCTCGTCGGGAATGGCAGCTTCAGGTACTGTGTTACCTAGCCTGAGGCGAGGCTCCATGGTTGAGGTGCCAGTAGACCCCCGGGACTCGCTGACAGACAATGCAGTGGTCAGTGGATCAAGCTTTGATTGCGGCTGGCTGGGAACAATCTAAACCTGGCTCCTGGGTTTCAGGACCTTCGAAACTTTCAATTCCTAACTGTGGTAAATCTGCATGGGAGAAGTTTACCATGATCGCAGCTGAACTGGCCTGACGAAGGCCCAAGGAAGAGGCCGCGTAGACCTTACGGGCAGAGTGGTACATGTTCTTGGACTCCTTGTCCGGAGGTCGGTCAGTGTTGGCTGAGCTACCAGTACGTCTGAAGACGGAAGCAGTCACCAGGCTCTTAGCCGAGGGATGTTCTGTGAATCCTGGTAGGGATCTCATAGGCGCCGCATACTTACAGGCCAAACGGGCAGATGGAGCTGGGCAGGAGGCTGGACACTGCCAAAGCTCAAGGGCTGGACCAGTAATGGCTTCAGCCACTGGGAAGGCCTCCGTCAGGGTAATCCCCCTCTTAAGGATATCCGTAAGGGGGTACTCAGTCTTTTTCTGGATAGACTCCAGGGACATTCCAGTGGACTCGGAAATGAGGCGGAAGATGCCCTGAAAGGAGGAAGGACCTTCCTCCAGGCCTGCCGAGAGCGACTCCTCATCACCCGGATGGAAGTGCAAAGCGGTGGCATCTGAATCTGAAGAGTCGTGATACAGCGGTCTTCCGCTTATGTCCCCTACAATATGCCGAGGGCGGTCAGGAGTAACCGTGATGGGCAGGTGTCGGGGAAGCCCGGTGTCTGGAAGGTCCCCTTTCAAGGGAGCCCCAAAGGAATGCTGCTTAGGCGGTGGTTCCACCCTAATTGGTGGTAAGACCGGTATGGGCTTATCTGGAACAATGGCTGGCCCCACAGGAGGAGGAACCGAAGATTTCGGGTCTGAAGGGGTCGGCATCGGCCCTTGAAGCACAGGCCAAGTAATGGCCGGGGTGTACAGCGTAGCCGGCTTCTGCCTGGCCAAAATCAGCTGTTGCCACATAAGCTCCTCACAGCGATGACGGAGTTTCCGCCGAAGCCTCTCCTCGTCCGAGGAGGATAAGGGCCTGTGGCGGTGCCTCTTTTTTGAATGCCAGTGGCCTTTCTTCGCTTTTCCCGCCGAAGAAGGTGATCAAGTCATCAATCGAGACCGATGGCGTTGGCCAGAATCGGGAGAAACCGGGCTCTGGGAAAATCGAGGCTCCGGATCAATTCCCTTGATGGGGACACCCGAAGAAAGAGTCTCATCATCGGGGAAAGAAAGGACCGGGGTCCTCTCTAAAGAATCATCAACCGGAGTCGGCGAAATCGGCTCGATCGGCTTGAGAACAATTTCGGCCAGATCAACTGATTCCTCGGTCTCTGCCTGGCCAGACGGAAGATTCATGAAGCTGGCGGCCGAGGAAGCGATCTCGACCGAAGTCAAGGTCACAGTGTCCTGGGACTCTGACCTCTCTCGGTCCCAGGAACGTCTCCTTTTAGAAGACGTGGATCCTTCTCCCTCTTTCGAGGGCGGGAGGAGTGCGAGCCCGAGGGCGCCTCACCCCTGGTGGGGAGAGACTGGCACAGCTCCCTGAAAAAACCTGTGAAGGAAGAGCCAAGGTTGAGAGGCACAAAGAAACTTCTGCTGGCGAGCTTGGGCAGCTCTTCTTGAAGGCCTTCATCTGCTCTAGCTGTTGGTAGTCCGCAGCGATGAAACTGCCCACCTCACTTCTTTCGATTTAACCGGCGGGTTCCTTTTCCCCGGTCTCCCCAGCTTAAGGCGCGCCATGCGGTCATCAAGAACGTTGGGATGGAATGCCAGGCAAAAGGTACAGGTGGTGGTGTTATGACCGACACCTAGGCAATACACGCAGGTAAGGTGGGGATCGGTGCGCGACATTTTCTGACGGCACGAACACCGGCGAAATCCAGGGGACGACCTGTCCATGTCCGATACACCATTATCGGAATCGAAAACTCTGACGAGTTTGATAGATTCGGTAAAAACAGACGATGCGAATCCAGGGCCTACGATGGCTAGAATTAGCATGAGGGAACCCGATTCTTCCAGCGGAAAGGAAGATCTGGCGTCATCGGGTGGAGCCGAGGTATTTAACACCTGGGTGGGTGGGTGGGAGGAGCCAGCTTGAAGACTTTCCAGCGAGATTTAAAGGGAAAGGGACATGCCAAAGAGTGTGGATGAACAACATATCCACGCTCCTAGAATGGATATTACTTCTCCCCTGCATGTACCAGAGGGTCTGGAATTAACACAGAATCCAGTTCTGCCATTACTGCATGCTATGGAGACTCGATCTTGTAGGGCTAACAGTTCTGTTGTTCCTATTGCCCTACCCCCTGAAAAACAACCAGACAAAAGTGTGGATGGACATGCTGAACCTGTAAAATCTTTTGCCTCTTTATTTAGAGCCCCGGTTTCCCCAGCTAAGCGTCATAATGCTATTAGATTGATTTATAAGGGGGGGTGGGTTAGCTACTTTCCCTGATCGTAAGCATGTAGCTAGGGCCTTACTTAAGGGTTGCATGCATTTTACTCCTGTAGAAATGTATGCACCGATTCATTTATCAGGGGAACCAGTATTTGATGTCAGTTTTAAGCAGGGGAGTGGTTTGCAGAAATTCGGGTCCCTATACCACCAGTTAAAGTCTACTCCATAGTGGGCTCCCTTTGAGGTAGTCCCCTTGACTAAACCAGCACATCATACGATTACTGTTTTATTCAGAAACGAGGGGGTGAGTGTCACTGACTTGGTGTACTGGCTAAAACAAAAGTGCACGGTTCAGAGAAATCCAGAACCTATCTTTGATGATGATCATACAGTATGTGGAATGGGGGATGGAGAATTCCAGTGATTCTGAATACGTCTGATACTGGGTTGATTCACTTACCTAATAGTTTTTATTTGGGTAAAGATAGAGGGCTCTTGTTTTATGCTGGTAAGCCTAAAGCATGCTACCGGTGTGGGGCAACAGGGCATCTGAGCAGCATGTGTGATAGATTAAAGTGCACTCATTGTAATGAGCTAGGCCATAGTGCAGGATTGTGTAGAAATGACCAGGTTTGCAATCTGTGTGAGGAAAAGGTTCGTACGTATCACTCCTGCCCCTCGGCAGCGCACAATCAGGGAGAGCAAGCTGACTGGGATGAGCAAAGGGTGACGATAGCTCTGGCACAACGTACTAATGCTCAGCGTGCGGCCTCTAGGCCTCAGGACACACCTTCTGATAGGACAACAGCTGTTGTCCCTGTACCTCAAGGCCCTGTAATGGTACAGTTGTCAGCTACACTTCCAGCAGAATTTACCTGTCACAGACCCTTTTTCAGTGGCCCCCCCCAGCAGGTAACAGGTGTCCAGGTCTCAGTTGAGACTCCTGTTGTTGAGGCGGATGTGTCTCAATTGGAGCACACTCCAGAATTATCCTATCAACCCCCGAAGGTCCAGGTCAGGTCTTCCAGGCGCAGATAAAACTGGATCCAACTGGCTGCAAAAATGGCTAAAACTTCTACTTAAAACAGGTTTGCTCCTTTACCACTAGAAGGGGGATGCTCCGGGGATGAGTCAGATGGTTCTTCAGTGGTTTCTTCTTTACTGGACCTTGGTTCAGAATTAGAAGAACCTCTGCAAGACAAAGCACATCCTCACGCTGCTTCAGGGAGAAAAAAAAAAAAAGGAAGCCTAAACATGCTAGAACTACAAGAGCTACTTCTAAGAAACTCCCTTGAATGAGAATTTCTGTGTTAGGGTATCATTGCTCACTTTGTAAATTCTAATGTCTCTTCTTTCTGTGGTCTCTGTTAATGTTAATAGCATTAAAAACTTACGAAATAGAGCTGTATATTCTCACTTACAAACTTTTTCATCAGGTATTTTCTTTTACAGGATACCAGGTTACACACTATATCTGAACTGAAACAGGCGATTACATTTTGGTACTCAGGCCCCTCTTTTTGGTCACTTGGGGATGATACTTGCTCCGGGGTAGCTGTACTATTTAAAGGGGTGGAGGTTCATGTCATTAAATTAGTGGATTTAGTCCCTGGTTGGGCTTTCATTCTTGATGTAAAACCATAATGTATTATTCCGCCTCTTTAATGTTTATGCAGGTCAAACAAAGGTGACTAGGATTGAGTTATTTCAGGCCATTCTGCCTTATCTATACTCTGCACATCATGTCATTTTGGGAGGTGATTTTAACTGTGGGTTGAAACTCAGGGATAGAGGCAGAAATAATGTCACTAGTAAAGTATTTTGTGATATGACTTTTCTTTCTGCCATGGTTCAGAATGCTAACCGGAGGGATGCTTATTTCGAGAGAGTTGGGAAAGCTGACCCCACTTTTCATAGGGGCACCTTAGCCACAAGAATTGATTATTTTTTTATTTCACCACTTTTTCAGATTTCAAGGGTAAACACTTTAGTTGTAGAATTTTCTGATCATAAAATGTTACATTTGTTATTGGATAGGTCTTGTGCGCCCGCTAATGGCCCTGGTTATTGGAAGCTGAATGCATTGCTTTTAGATAAGGAAGATACTCGTCAGAATTGGTTGCACTGTATCCAAGCTAGAAAATTGGTGTGGGATATGTATGAGGATCCCAGTTGTTGGTGGGAAGACACGGTCCGGGACTTGTCTGCTGTCTTAAAAATCACATGGAAAGGTGATCAGAGATGGTAAATACAGGGTTTATCTTATGCATGGGTTATAGCTGCAAAAATTATCCTCATCTGCTGTGGTAAAACACGATTTTACTGCTCAAATTAAAAGTGTGAAACACTGAATGGTGGAATACCATTTACAACAAGAGCGGCATCTGCAGTACCAACAGTCCTTTTGTATTCAGGGTAGGAGGGGTTCAATCTGTCCTCATGAAGGGAATACTGCCAGAAATCTTAATAAAACAATGGACAGCTTGTTTGATAAGGATGGTAAATTGTGTACTGATCCTAGACAAGTGCTTGATATTGTGTCCCAATACACAAATCAGTCCTTTACCCCCAATGCAATCTGATGGCTTGGAAGCATATCTTGATTCAGTTCCTTCTGCTGATCTCCCTAGTAATTTGGCTACACCCTTAATAGCTGAAATTTCACCTCAAGAAGTAGAGAGGGCAATCAAGGCCTTGGGAAATAATAAGGCACCGGGTGGGGATGGGTTGACCGGGGAGCTATTTAAAATTATAGGACACACATTTTGTCAGAACTGGCCGCAGCCTTTACAGCAATTCTACAATCAGGGTCTCCTTCCTTACGCCTAATGGGGTATGCGGATTCATATTTTTAATCAAAAAGTGGATAGACGGTACATGGATCATTAGAGGCCAATAGCGCTGTTAAACACAGACTTCAAGATTTTGTCTAAAATTCAGAATAGTCTGTTGCTGGTAGCAGCACATATTATATCTCAGGCACAGGCGCGTGCCACTCCAGGCAGAAGCATCACAGAACACTTAATTCTTTTGAGAGAGAGATTTTTTGAGCATGGTACTAGGCATAAAGCTGAAGGCTTTGTGCTTTCCCTCGATCAAAAACAACCTTTTGAGTCAGTCAGCCACGCTTTTTTTTTTTTTTTATGGAAAGTGTTAATGAAATACAGTATACCTCTTCAATTTATTAGCTGGATTCAATGCCTTTACAAAACAGCCAGTCACCCCTTTAGTAGAAATTGGAAGGGCCTATGTCGTCAGTATGGAGGATGGTGTGTCAGGGTTTTTCCTCAAGTCCCATTATATACCTTTTGCATAGACCCTTTGTTAAGGCTTATTAACAATTCCACTATTTGAGGCCTATTGTTGTAACTTCAGTACCTCTCAGTTATAAGGCATTGGTCTGTGGATGATCTTTGTATTCTGGTGGCAGATGAGGCCTCTATTAGTGAGGCCGTAAGTATTTATACTAGGTATAGATCCTATTCAGGCACCAGTTTGAATTTGGACAAGTGCATAGGTGCTCAGCTTGGCTTAGTTGCCCGTCCTGGCCTTGAAGTGGCTGGTATTAGCTTAGTGGCTACCCAACTGAAAGTTCTTGGGGTTATACAGTATATAGTCAGGGAGACATGGGTCTCGAATTGGGAACCTCCTCATCTTCTTCATCGAAGACCTTTAGTTGCTCAGTGAAATACATGGAAGTTAAGCAAAGTAAAAAGGGTACACTTGATTAAAACTTTTCTTATTCCAGTATTTCTTCATATTAGTTATGTTTTTCCTCCACCTTGTCAACTGGTAACTGCTATTTTAGTGTCTTTTTTTCAAGCTGTATGGGGCAGCAGACTAAATCCACTTAAAAGGAGTATTTTGTATCTCACAACAGAATGGGGGGTTGGGAATGATAAACCCCATTCTATTTTTTATAGCATCTTTATGTATGCAAATGTTAGGCCACTGTTTTTTTTTTTTTCTTTAAATCAGAGCTGGGTGTCTGTGTTTTTGCACAATTGTAGAACTTGGTTTAGCCAATGGGATGGGGGACTAACAGTACTACATAGATCTCTAAATGTGCCACCATATATAAGGGAAACTTTGGTATATTTTAAACGTTGGAAAATAACTAGTCACCTTTTATTATCCAAACAAAGGAAAGACCAATACAACTGGGTGACGTTGACTCAATTTAAAGAACCTGAAACTTTCCCTAGATGTCCACTTCAGCAGAGAAGCACTTTTGGCTCTGTCGAATACCCCCAGGATTCCAGACAAATTAAAAGACTTTCATTGGTTGAGCTGTCACGGTAGGATTAACATAAAGGCTAATGAAAAACACAAATGACTGAGCGGTTCCGTGTCAGACCTGGATGCATCCAGCAGCTGGAAACAACTGAACACCTTTTTTTACCTGCATATACTGTATGTTAAACCTTTTTGGACCCTGTTGGCAACTGTCTGGGGTGCACCATGGTTTCGGTCCCTTAACACGGAAGCGCTAATGTGGGGTATATACCCAAGGGGGGGGGGGGTCACTGGCATGTTGAAACCTTACACAAGGTATTATTAGTGATTAAGTGGTTTATTTGGAATAGTAGATGTTTGTTTTGCAACAGAAAGTGATGTCTCACGAAAAACTTTTAGGTAAAATTACACGGGAATTACGAGTCCAATATAATGAGGATGTTCGGTTTTTGCATTCCAAAACTTTGCTTAGGATCTGGAGGAACATGCCCTGGGTGACGGATTCTGATGTGCCTGTGACTTGATATGTTGAGGGATGCGGGTGATATTTCATGCTGTTTAGTATGGTTTGTGAAATAGGTTTGTTCAGGGATTATATTGTATCCTTTGTTTTACACAGATACTTTCATTATGGTGATTAACCCTATTTTTTTTTCTTTTTAGAAGTGCCTGCTTAAGTTTCATCAGATATGACCATGCTGTTTAATATTTCCTTATTTATTACTCGTTAGGCACTGACCGACTTGTGATGTAATTTCCCTTTGGATTGATGTACGTTTTGTATTCTTGTATGATTTTCTTTTCTTCAATAAACTCCCATGCTCTTTTCAATAAGTGCCATGGGATCTTTAACATCCACCTGAACTACCACCAGAACAGGCAGATGGGACCTCGGTTTAACGTCTCATCCGAGAGACAGCACATCAGGAGTGCAGCACCCCCTCCCCCCATGCTGCACCACAGTGTCAGTATTGGGATTTAACCCAAGTGCTTGGTGTGGGGATACAACTCAGTCTTCTGATCGTTCGGCCTCAGAGGCAAGTGTGCTACCTGCTGAGCCACTGACACTGCTGACCAGATAAAAAATCTCTCCTCTCCTAAACATGGTGTAATAGTGACCTCTGCTGACCATATCAATAATCTCCCCTCTCCCAAACATGCTGTAACAGTGTCCTCTGCTGAGCATATCAATAATCTCCTCCCCTCTCCCAAATGTAGTGCAAGAGTGACCCCTGCTGGCCATATCAATAATCTCCCCTCTCTCAAACATGGTGTAACAGTGACCCCTGCTGGCCATATCAATCTCCCCTCTCCCAAACATGGTGCAACACCGAACTCTGCTAACTGTATCAATGATCTCCCCTCTCCAAAACATGCTGGAACAGTGTCCTCTGCTGAGCATATCAATAATCTCACCTCTCCCAAAAGTAGTGCAAGAGTGACCCTTGCTGGCCATATCAATCTCCCCTCTCCCAAACATGGTGTAACATCAAACTCTGTTAACTGTGTCAATGATCTCCCCTCTCCAAAACATGGTTTAACAGTAACCCCTGCTGACCATATCAATAATCTCCCCTCAAACTTGGTTCAACAGTGACCCTTGCTAACCAGATCAATCATCTCCACTGTCCTAAACTTGGTGTAACAGTGACCCCTGCTGACCATATAGACAATCTCCCCCTCACAAGCATGGTGTAACAGGAACCATGCTGACCATATAATCTCCCCCTCCTAAACATCCTCCAGTCTAACCTTAACTCCCCTGCAAAATTCTGGAAGGTTATCCACTCCCTCTTTAATCCCCAAGCCCAGTCCGTTCCCCGTCCCCCTAGTGGATGGCTCACTGGTCTCCATGTCTCCTTCAGTTGTTGCTCATTTCATTAATTTCTTCACCACACGTGCTCTACTCTCTCCTCCATCTCCTGGTCACGCCCCCCCCCCTTCTGTCTCTCCCACGTCCCACTCACCTGAACGCTTCCACTTCCCTCCTATTTCCCCAGGAAGTCTTCCTCGCCCTAATTACACTTAATCCTAAATCCAGCCCTCATGGGTTGGACCCCAAACTTCTATGCATCTCTGCTCTGGCCATTGCCTCTCCATCTGCTCACCTTTGGAACCTCTCCTTCTCCCTCAGTGCTGTCCCTCAGACCTGGAAGGTTGCAAAGGTTCTGCCTCTGCACAAGAGGGGCTACCTCTCCTCCCCTGGAAATGTCCAGCCAATCCCACTCCTCTGGTCTCTTGCAAAGCTTCAGGAGACCACAGTCTACGCCAGGCTTGCTAATTTCCGTTACTCCTCAGATTTCCTTTCTCCATTACAGTCTGGCTTTAGGATGCACCACTCCACCGTCATCTCCTTGCTGCGAGTAACTGACTCTATCCTCAATGGGATGGATCTAGGACATGCCACTGCAGCAATATACATCGATCTGGCCAAAACCTTTGACTTGCTGTCCCACCCTCTCTTCCTCGACAAGCTGAGCTCTGCTGGCCTTTCAGTGTCCACCGTTGACTGGTTCCATTAACATAGAAACAGAATTTGATGGCAGATAAGGACTGCTTGGCCCACCTAGTCTGCCCATTTTCCTAACAGATAAGCAGCAGATCCTAGTTGACCAACTGCTTACTTCCTCCTACCCCCAACTAGGCCTGCCTTATGTCTGTCCCATGCACTCTTGAATTCCCCCACTGTTCTTGACTCCACAACCTCCTCAGGGAGGCTGTTCCATGCATCCACAACCCTCTCTGTGAAAATATACTTCCTCACATTAACCCTGAGCCGTCCCCCCTCCATCTTCAAATTCTGACCCCTTGTTCTTGCACATCTCTTTTTCTGAAAGATGCTACCCTCTTGGACTTTGTTGATTCCCTTGAAGTACTTGAAAGTTTCTATTAAGTCCCATTTCTACCTCACAGGCCGTCTACAGTCGTTACAGCTGGAAGGTATCCTGTCTTCTCCTCATCCTAACAGGGCTCCATCCTGGGTCTTGTCTCATTCTTTATTTTCCTAAGTGACCGTCCCTGTGCCTGCGTCTCTTCCCATATCCACACCAAAGCGGATGACACAGTCATTTACAACTCTGGCTCTTCGGCTTCAGCTGTAGAAGACCCACTCTGGCATGACTTTCACAACATACTGCGCTGGTTCCATGCCCACCAACTCAGGGTCAACTCCAAGAAGACTGTGTCCATGACCTCTGGCACTAGCCAGAAACTGGCCAGGCTGTTTTCTCCACACTAAATGTCAGTCCTTTGAAGGTTGTTCCTGTCTTTGAGTACCCTGCTCTGTGGCTGGAAGCAAGCTGGACTTCTCTGCCCACATCAACGCCATTCATATCAAACTCCACCTTAAACTCAGTGCTTTGTACTGCAATAAGGGCTGCCTCTCCCTCCAGGTCCGCTGCAAGCTGGTAACCAAAATGTGCTCCCAGTCGACTATGCAGATGCGTCTATGGCGCCATCTCTCCCTTTTCCCAGACTGGATACCCTCTGGAATGCCTTTGTTTGTTTCGTTAACAACTCTCCCTTCTGTACTCATCACAGTTCCCTGTATTCCTCCCTCTCCATCCTCTCACTGCCATCACGTTGCCAGTCCCACTGTGCCACCCTCATTGCTAAATACTTGTTTGGGCCCCTTCCCTTCTACCTTTCCTCACTCATCTCCCCGTCCCCTCTTCTTACTCCGTCTGCTCCAGGGATTCCCACACCTTCTCCATTCCCCATTCTCACTCCTCTCTTGGTCAAGCTGCTTTCTCCTACCACCTCCCTTCCCTCTGGAATCTGCTCTGCTCTGCTTCTCCGCCACACTCCCTGCCTTTATATGTCAGCTACGGCAACTTCCTGCACCCCCTTTCCTTGTTAACCCCTCCTGACATTTCGTCCTCTCTCTTCGGACCCCCCCCCCAACTTGGATCTCCCTTTAATCTAGCCTATTTGTGACTCAGCCTGAGGTCTGTTTTCTGGAGCCCACTAGCACCATCGCCTACCTCAAAAGACACTGCACACTTTAATGTATTCTCTCCACATATCATTACATTAATCCATGCTGTTAATAGACTAGGTCACCACTTTTTTTATTTTTATTTTTTAACCAGGAGAGACACACTAAGCTGAAGCTTGTTTACAGGTGTAACCTGGGAGCACAAGGAAGTCTGAGCCTCGGCACAGTGCGCCTTTCCCGGTTACCAACTTTTAAATAAACAAACATGGTGTAACAGTGACCCCTACTGCCCAGATAAATAATCTCCCCTCTCAAACATACATGTGAGACTTTTCTCTATAACTACACAAACATACGGCACAGGTATCTATACCTCAGGCCATCGAAGGAAGCTGTGGAAGTCTCACTCCAGAAAGACTTCCACAATGTCCTGCACTGGTTTCAGGCTAACCAACTCTGGGTTAACACCAACAAAAAACAGTATCCATGACCTTTGGTTCCAGCCAGAAACAGGCTAGGCTTGTTTCGCTCCCTTCCTTTACAACTCTGGATGGTTCCTCCCTTGAAGTGGTTCACTCCAACTATCTTGCTGCGTGGCTTGACAGCAGGCTCAACTTCTCTGCCCCCCATCAATGCCATCTTTGCAAAGTTCCACCCCAAGCTTGGCCAAAGACTGTGTGACCTTTTATTTCTGCATGAAACTAGTTAAAAAGATGGTGCTACCAGGTTAGACTAAGCAAATGTGGTCTATGGTTCCACAACCTCCTCTTCCCTTGCTAGACTGGACACCCTGTGCAATGCCTTCTGTCATTTCCCCATTAACTCACGCCTTCGTACTCACCACTGCACTCTGTTCCTCCCTCTCCACATTCCCATCTCCTGTTGCCTGCACCACTGTGCTTCTTTCATCTCTAATTACTGGCGTAGGCCCCCCCCCCCCACTGTCTTGGGGTATCCAGGTGATAAAATGTGGCAAGGGAGCTGGCCCAGTGGAGCTGAGGGTTGAGGTGCTGGATGCCACACCTCATGCCATGCTGGTAACCCAGGTTCGGGAACGAGCCTGGGCCACTGGGGGTCGGCGGGGAGAGAAAGGATCAGGCATCCGGAGGACTGCTCTCCTCTCTTGGTGGGGATCCAGGCATCTGTCCAGCACCACAGCGGCCCCTGGTGGCAACTCGGAGGCACTGCACGCCCTGGGCATAAGGTTAGAGGAGCGAGAGCTGCAGCTGAGCGTGCCTGGATGTCACTGCACGCCTGGGCTCTGCCAGGGGGAGGAGAAAGGGGATGTAATTTAAGAAAATCCACGTTCCCAGGGATAGGCAACAGCACCTCCTTCTCAGCCACACTCCACTGGCAGGACTCACTCAACTCCTGGGCCGAGCCCATCCTGGCCCGAATTCTAGACAGAGCGCCTGGGTGGATAAGGCGGCCCCACCTCGGGGGTGGGGCTCAGAGCCGAGGGGATAGCCAGGCTGGTACCAGGAGAAAAGGAGTTTCAGGCCCGGAGGAAGAGCTGAGGGTAAGTGGATGCCCTAGAGAGTTCCCCGGGACCAAAGCAGAGACAGAAAAAGAATTGGAGGGAAAAAAATGTGGCAGGGGGCACCATACAACCCAAGCAACACAGTCCAAAGAAAATAGAAAATGCTCTTTACCTGGGTTCTTCTGATGGCAGTGAGGTGGCTTCACTAGCTGAGGAGCAGGAGGAATTCTTAGTTTCAAACAGGGATCTCCAGGGACAATGGTGGTTAGCAGACACACAATTGCACAGTTCAGATTGATTAAATCCACTGTACACACCAGAATCAAAATACAAGAAACAGGTTTAATAAACAAGAAAATGAATAAACCACTCCATGGAGTGTGGGGGGTAGCAATTGTGGTGGGTACACTTTACGGGTTAACTCCTGATTTTCCTGCTAAAGTCTCTTTGGCCAGCAGACTGGATTACTGCATGCAGACATCCCCTCGAGCCACAAAAAAGGCTACATTCCTGGCAGCAGCAATACGAGGGCTGAAACAGACTACATATAGAGGTAGCTTGTACTTAGCAGCACTGCCATTTCATATGCATTTCTTTCACTTTAACCTTCAATCGGGCACTTGCTTACTTTCCATTCTTAAATTCCCAATCTGGACACTCACTGGGGACCATGACAGCATAAAACGTTTCTACTGTCTCAATCCCATTTCCAAATGTGGCCTTTCCTGAAACTTTCTCCGCTAGAGGAGGGGGGTGGGGTACCTTACAATACATGGAGCATTCACTTCAATTCAAGGTCTTAAGTCAAAACTGGTGTTCTTTAGCAATAACGGAACCACCGAAGACCTTCCGGACACCCAATCACTGATGCCATGTGCCTAGAAAGGCATCCCAGGGAATTCTGCATCCTGATCTAGAAACCAACAGCACCGCCACTCATGCTGCCATTCTAATTTCTGGACGGTCTTTTACCCAGTGGACTGCTGCTTGTGACACATGGGAGCACCCGGACAGTCTGCCACCCCACTGAGGTCCCAACCAATCATTCTCCACATGGACCTTTCCCTGCCTCCACAGGCTGCCCAGCTCAGGAGTCCCAACATTGTAGCAGCCACCGGAGAGGGGAAATGGGGTAGTGCTGCCACCACTATGCCCACAGCAGCCCAGGCTGCCCCATCTGGACCACACCCCAGGCCCAATTTGCCACAGCAAGCCGCTCACAGGATACAAACTGACTCCATCAGATGCACCCACCCATGGTGAGACTACTTTAATTCAAAAGGCCCCATCGGTGCTTACCCTACACCAAGGTGCCAAAGTTCACTTGGTGGGCCTCCAAACTTCGTTTTTCCCCGGGCTTCGGCTCTCAATTGCACCGAAAGGCCCCTCAATTTCAGCTCCAACCTCTCTCCCTTCACTTTCACAGCCCAAACCACTGCACTTCTCATACGCAGATCTTCGAGGGAGGAGAGCTGGGGTGGCAAGTGGCCCACCAGGTGCGGCCCTCCGGCCAAACTTACAGGCCGACCCCAACCCCCAACTCTTCTCTTCCCAGGTCTCTCTCTGGATCTCCCCTGCTGCCAAAACCCATCTCTCTATATACCACTAGATGAAGGGACCCCCTGCTGCCAGCAAGCCCTAAATCCCAGACCTAGCAGCACCAAGCTCTCTCTACCTACCTAGCCACACCTAGCACCAGAATTAACTAGTAAGCTCCCAGAGGGTGCTTACACTGGTTTGAGACAATGCCCTCATATCTTTCCACTCTCATCTCCCCAACTCCATCCACCTCATACTGCTTTTGTTCCAGGGATCCCCAATGTAGTGGTTAAGGCAATGAGCTGCAAATCTGGAGACCTGTGTTTGAATCTTATCAGCCACCACTTGCATACTGTGTGATCCTGAGCAAATCACTTAACTTCTTTGTGCTCCCAGGTTGCACCTAGCAACAAGCTTCGGCTTAGTGTGCCTTTCCTGGTTAAACAATTTCCACTTTCCCGCTCTCCTCGCTCTCACTCCACCACTGGACAATCTGCCTTCTTCCATCACCTTCCCTCATTATGAAACCTCCTCTCCACTTCCATCCATCTCAACTTGTCCCCAGCTTCAATTCAGCATCAACTTAAACTCATGCCCTCCCCTCCTAGTGTCAACTCCCCACTTGATCTGCTTTCTTCCAGCTCATACGAACCTTGGAAAATCGCCAGCAGAAAAAGTCCCTACGGTCTACCAAGTCTGCTCGGTTGTACAGCTAGCAGTGCTCCATCCTGGGTCCTGTCCCATTCTCGATTTTCTTAAATGACATTCCCTGTGTTTGCGTCTCTTCCCATATCCACATTAAAGTGGATGACACGGTCATTCACAACTCCAGCTCTTCGGCTTCAGCTGTAGAAGGTCCACTCTGGCATGACTTCCACAACATAATGCGCTGGTTCCACGTCCACCAACGAAGGGTCATGCCCCTTCCCTGGGTCGATCTCACTTCTCAGAATGCTCTTTGCACCAAGTGTTCCAAATTCTTGTTGCTTGCATCCAGGAATGTCTAGCATATTGTGCTCTATTCAACTGATGCACATGATGTACCTTTACCATGACTGCACTATTTCTGTTTACACTTTACTTGTCTTGTACCGTTCAATTTCAACAGTCATTGATTTATTGTATCCATACCCTCACCCCCTGGGTCGCACCTCGAAACAAGTCTTGGCACAGTTTGCTTTTCCAGGTCACCAAATTTTAAATAAGTCAGCAAATAAATGAATAAAACATGGTGTACCAGTGAACCCTGCTGACCACTTCAGTACTCTCCGCTCTTGTAAATGTGGTGCAACAGTGACCCCTGTTGGCCATATCAATAACTTCCCCTCTCCTAAACATGGTGTACCAGTGAACTCTGCTGACCATATCAATAATCTCACCTCTCCCAAACATGTTGTAACAGTGAACTCTGTTTACCATATCAGTAACCTCCCTTCTCCTCAATGTGGTTTTTAAGTGTCCCCTGCTAACCATATAAATAATATTCCCTCTCCTAAACATGGTGTAACAGTGTCCCCTGCTGACGATATCAATAATCCCCCCTCTCCTAAACATGGTATAAGTGTCCCCTGCTGACGACATGAATAATCACCCACTCTCAAACATGGTATAACAGTGGATGCTGCTGACTATATCAGTAATTCCCCCTATTCCAAACATGGTGCAACAGTGACCCCTACTGACCATATCAATAACCTCCCCCTCCTAAACATGATGCACCAGTGAACTCTGCTGACCACATTAATACTCTCCCAAACATGGTGCATCAGTGACCCCTGCTGACGACATGAATAATCACCCACTCTCAAACATGGTGTAACAGTGAACTCTGCTGACTGTATCAGTTAATTTCCCCTATCCCAAACATGGTGCAACAGTGACCCCTGCTGACCATATCAATAACCTCCCCTCTCCTAAATGTGTTGTGTCTTCTGCTAACATATCAATAACCTCCCCTCTCCTAAACATGGTGTACGTGTCCCCGGCTGACCATATCAGTAATCTCCATACATCCCAAATATGGTGTGCAGTGACCCCCTGCTGGCCATATCAGTAATCTCCCCTCTCCCTAGACATGGTGTAACAATGACCCTTGCTAACCATTTTAATAAACCAGTCTCCCAAACATGATGCAACAGTCCCATCTGCTGACAGTATCAATACTCTCCCCTCTCCCAAACATGGTGCAACAGTGACCCTGATGACCATCTAGTTAATATCCCCTCTCCTAAACAAGGTGCAATGGTGACCCCTGCTGACCACATCAATAATCTCCCCGCTCCCAAACATGTTGTAACAGTGACCCTTGCTGACAATATCAATAATCTCCCCTCCCTCAAACATGGTGTAACAGTGACCCCTGCTGGCCATATCAATAATCTCCCCTCCCTCAAACACGGTATAAGTGACCACTGTTGGCCATATCAATATTCCTCCATTCCTAAACATGGTACAACAGTGACCCCTGCTGACCATATCAATAATCTTTCCTCTCGATCTTGAAGCGAGCTCCAGAGCGCAGACAGAGCCCTTTATAAGCTGGGTTGCAGCTTGGAGAATTTTGGAAAACTAGCATTTCCTGACCATAGGCCACTGAATGGCCGAGGAGCCAACAGGGCTCAAATTCAAAGTCCATCAGGGACTGCAGTGAGCGTGCTCAAGAGACAAAGTTGGAACATCCCATTAATAAAAAATACTGCCATTAAAAGTACTGTCTTCTGTTTATTGTACGTGCTGACATTTTTACTTTTTGAATTCCACTGCCATCGCAGTCTATTGGAGACTGTATAGTGAGCACAGTCAGGAAGGGAGAACTGCTGAGCGGTGATGCCACTAGCACTAAGGTAAACAGAAATGGTGCAGCAGTGAAGAGAGAGCTGATCGCACTTTACATAGAAACATAGAATTTGACAGCAGACAAGGACTGCTTGGCCCACCCAGTCTGCCCATTTCCCTACCCAACGGATAAGCTGCACATCCTAGTTAACCAACAGCCTACTTTCTCCTACTCCCCACTAGAATTGCCTTATGTCTGTCCCATGCATTCTTGAATTCCCCCCGCCTTTTTTTTTTGTACTTTCTATTTTTTCCCTCCGCTCTCCCCTCACTTCCAGTCTCCTCTGGAGTATCTAGGAGTCATCCACTATGGTTCGCTCCCATCAGGTCAATCCTCCGTGCCATGTAGCCTCGGTTTGCCCCTGCGGGAGGGTGAGCTCCAACACCCGAAATTCTTTGGCAGCTGCGGTCGGGAGGAAGCCAGGAGGGCCGCAACTGAATAGTGCCAGCTCAGGTTCTCCGGCCGAGCTGAAGGTACTGTCCTTTTCCCCAGGAATGGCCAGTGCCCTGACATCAAGAGCCTCACCGACGTCTGCCACTCCTCGCCCCTTCGCTACGCTTCTCTGGCGCTTGCTATATCTCCGGCTTCCGCCAGAGGTCAGCTGAGCGCCGAACAGGAACCCCTGTCCCTCCCGGGAGAGCTGTCCTCCGGATGCTCGATCCTCTCCTTCCCCTGCCGACCCCCCGCAACCCGGGCTCATTCCCGAACCATGATAGCTGGCTGCTCAAGATCTGTCCAGGCAGACAGAGGGCCTGTAACCTCACACTGATCACTGCCATGCACATCTGAATGCGTATTGCGGATCTCCGACCTGATCAATGACACCTTGTCATCAAAGAACCGAGCAAACTCATCACACTTTATTTGTGAAAAAGCTCTCTGACCCCGCAGACAGGCTGAATTGCACAGTCTGTCCACGGTTCGAAATAGCTGAGCTGGTTGATTTCTTGATGCAGCTATCTCCCTGGACAGGAACTCTGCCTTCTTATGGGAGATTTCTGACTGATAGTCCATATAGTGGGCCATCAATCTAAGTCTGTCACCTTCCAGGCCGGATTTCCGCCAGCAGCCTTCCAATCTTCGCCCCACTCTCCTCAACTCCCTCAATGCCCCATCAAACCAAGGGGAACAAGGGCGGAGGAAGAGGGGGCGAACACGGACAAGTGCTATGGAATCTAGAGCCTTCAGCACCACATTATTATAGTGCACTACTAAGACATCTGGTTCCATGCTGCTGTCATATAGATGAAAACTTTGACTCCAGCAGACGAGTGACGTCAACATCCAAGTGCACTCCACGGCGGGAGAAAAGGAACTGAGGCAGTTGGAGGGTCAACGCTGAGATAGTCTACACTGGCACGAGCTAGTCTAATGGTGCTGTGCATGCGTGGTCCTGTCTCAGCACCGACCCTTCTGAAAATGTTTGGCTCCCGCTTGGTCCTAGCGCCTCTGGCGCTATCCCAATAGTGTGAATGAGTGGTGGAGACTAGAGTCCAGGAAGATCCTTGCTTTTGCTGCCGTTGAATTTCAACTGCCAAACCTTAGACCACCTCTCCAGTCTTTGCAGATCCATCTACATCTCCATGATCCCTTCGTCACTATTTGCCCTACAACAGAGCTTCATGTCATCCAGGAAGAGACACAACTTGCCCCAAATGCCCTACCCAGCTATGTCACAACATCCTAGTGCAAAGGCTGCTTGAGTGACATCTCTCCCACTCAGCTGAGAGAGTATGCCATTTGGCTGTTCTCCCATGCCGCATGCACTGTAAGCAAGTTTACCTATAGGCTGTGTACGAAGGACCAGGTTTAGAGCATCTCCTAACACAGGAGAAAGGAATCCAACAGTGCCATGCAACACTGCCTGGAGCACCAACAGACTGATATGCTGCCAGGTCTCACTCGGTGACCAGGATCCGTGAGCATGGCAATCCAACAAATGAGTACCTCACCAATGACATGACCATTGTTAAGATGAGGGATGGCTCACCTCGAACAAAGGGAATTCCCTCCAACAGGGACCCGCGACCATTAGTACAAGGACACCCAGCCCAGTGACAGCTTGCCACAGCCATTCAGGCAAATGACATTTTCTGTAATGCAACAACTGGCGAAAACAACCCCCGACACCCACCAGCAGTGGGACAGTAATCATGTCAGAAGACAGTCATGTGATAAATGAGACTACCTAGTCGTCGTAGCTACTGCATTAGAACAAAAATCCCATATGCCAAACCAGTATTTGGCCAAAATTCCTAGATGAAACGTCACAAGGCTGCATGTCTGCTCCAAATGTCATGTAATGCTCCAAGAGTTTCTGGAAACACAGCCACCATTTGATGGAGTCCAGCACCGGCTGCATCACCCAAAGTGTCTGGCTCAGGTGGTCAGGGTACCTGCACCACTGGTGCCTTAGTTCCCACTGAATGGGGTGCACCAGTTAATGGGCCTAACAGACCACTGCTGTCCTAGACCCCATGAACCCAAATAGCCACAGCAAATCCTGGGCCAGGCGGATTTGCCCAACCTGAAATGATCGGACAAAGGGGGCAAGATCCTCCACTCGGTCTGAAGGTTAGCGAGCCCTGGCTTGGAGGGCATCCAGTTCTGCTCCAATAAATAGAATCACCTGCTTGAATGCCAGGTCCAACTTGGTCAAGCGGACCATCAGGCCCAGATCCCACAATGTATGAATGGCCAGATCACTGGACCATGCCACGACTTTCTTGGTACCGCCTGTGATGAGCCAGTCGTCCAGATACAGAAAGACCCTGGCACATCTGAACCGCTGAAGGCCGCTTATCTGCCTCGCACTGCCCATTCAGCTTGCGGAAATCCGCGCCTGCCACAAGGCTCCCCATAGGTAGGTACTCCAAGAGCTTACCAACAGAGACTGCATATTTACAGTCCATCTAGTAGAAACATAGACTTTGATGGCAGATAAGGACCACTTGGCCCACCCAGTCTGCCCATTTCCCTACCAATTGGATAAGCTGCAGATTCTAGTTAACCAACAGCCTATGTCCTGCAACCCCCCCAATACAACTGTCTTATGTCTGTCCCATGCATGTTTGCATTCCCCCACTGTTTTAGACCCCACAACCTCCCCAGGAAGGCGGTTCCATGTGTCCACCACTCTCTCCGTGAAAAATAATTTCCTCACATTACCCCCGAGTCGTCCCCCCTCTATCTTTAAATTGTGCCCCCTTGTTCTTGCACATCTCTTTTTCTGAAAGATGCTACCCTCTTGGACTTTGTTGATTCCCTTGAGGTGCCAGAAAGTTTCTATCATGTCCCCTCTCCCTCCTTTCATCAAGGGTATACATATTAAGCTCTCTCAGCCTCTCTTCATGTGGTTTCTGATGCAGACCCTGCACCATTTTAGTTGCCCTCCTTTGGACTGCTTCCATCCTATCTATGTCCTTGCGTAGATGGGGTCTCCAAAACTGTACGCAGTACTCCAGATGGGGTCTCACCAACTGTCTGTACAGAGGGATAACCACTTCCCTTTTTCTACTTGTGATGCTCTCCTTATGCATCCCAGTATCCCCCCAGTTCTCCTTACTGACTTTTCACATTGCTTATCCACCTTTAGGTCATCTCATATGACTACCCCCAGGTCCCTTTCCACTACTGTTGTTGTTAGTACCTCCCCTGCCACTGAGTACTCTTCTTCTGGGTTTTTGTTTCACAGGTGCATTACTTTACACTTCTTTGCATTGAATCTAAGTTGCCATACGTCTGACCATTCCTCCAACTTGTCCAAGTCCCTTCTCATCCTTTCTACCCCCCCCTTGTATATTAACTCTGTTACAGATCTTTGTGTCATCTGCAAAGAGGCATACCCTTCCTTCCAGACCCTCTGCAATGTCACCTATAAAGAAGTGAAAGAGGATTGGACCTAGTACTGAGCCCTAAGGTACTCCACTAGTAACCCCCCTTTCTTCGGAATGAGTTCTATTCACTATTACCTTCTGTGTCCTGTTGTGCAGCCAGTTTGCCACCTAGGCTACCACCCTGGGACCCACTCCCAGGCTGGCTAACTTGACGATTAATCTTTAGTGCGGGACTGTGTCAAATGCCTTCCTGAAGTCTAGGTAGGCCATATCCACAGCCCCTTCCTGGCCTATTACTCTGGTCACCCAGTCAAAGAAATCAATTAGATTCATTTGACAGGACCTTCCTGCTGCGAATACATGCTGCTTTGGGTCCTGTGCCCCGCTGGCATCTAGGTACTCAACAATTCTTTCTTTCAGAAGTAGTTCCATCATTTTCCCTACCACTGAGGTCAAACTAACAGGTCTGTAGTTTTCTGCTTCTGCCTTGCTCCCACTTTTGTGAAGGGGAATCACATCTGCCTTCCTCCAGTCCTCAGGTACCACCCCATCCTCCCATGATTTGTTAAAAAGTGTGGTCAGTGGTGTCACTAGGTCCTCCCTTAGTTTTTAGGATTTCGGGGTGAATCCCATCAAGCCCCATTACTGTGTCCACCTTGAGTTTTAGGAGTTATTTCAGGACTCTTTCTTCTGTAAATGGACTGGTGTCAACCCCCTACCCAGAGTGCTTCTATTATTTGGTTTAGGTAACTCTTCTTCTTTTGTGAATACTGAGCAAAAGTATTCATCCAGTAACTCTGCCTTTTCACTGTCTCCCTCTGCCCACCTCCCATCTCCTTTATTAATCTTCACTATCCCTCCCTTAACCTTTCTATGCTCCCTAATGTACCTATAGAAGGTTTTAATCCCCTTCTTAATTGAGTTGGCGATCTTTTCCTTGGTTTGGGCCTTTGCTATTCTGACTGCCTTCCCCACTTCTTTCCGCTTTAATGGATACAGTTCCCTGTCGTGCTCCTTTTGTGATGTCTTATACTTTTTGAATGTAGCCTTTTTCTCCTAAACCTTCCCTGCCACCTCTTTTGAGAACTATAGCGTTTTTTTTACTCCATTTTGTTTTCTTTATTTGTTTCACACAAAGGCTTGTTGCCTCCATGATGGCAGTTTTGATTTTTCTCCATTGTTCTTCCACCCCTCCTTTCTGGCCATTTGCTAGTGCATTCCTCAGGTATTCACCCATTTTGCCAAAGTCAGCCTTTCTAAAGTCCAATATCCTTGTTTCTGTATGGCTTGTCTCCATGGTTGTGCTTATTGTGAAGCACACCGTGCAGTGATCGCTTGTTCCCAGATGTCTACTGACTTCTAAATCTGTGATCCTCTCACCATTTGAGAGTACCAGGTCTAATACTGCTCCCTCCCGAGTGGGTTCCAACACTAGCTGTAGTCCTGCACAAAGCTGGGTGCTGCCAGATACTGAGCATAGAGGCCAGTACAGCCTCAGCGACTGGAACGGCCAACCCAGGTGAGTAATCCTGATTCAGGATGATGGTCACAGAGGTAAGATTCCCATTTCTGGACTTCCTCCAAGGGAATGTCCAGGGATGCAGATATGCTGCAGCAGGGATGTGAACTATGTTGAGTCGTAAGGAGTGGACAAGCCTTCATAAGAGTCAGAATCAATTCAGTTCTGGATTGATGCCATCGAAGAGCCCTAAGAGTTAGAATCCTGGTCTCGGAATAGTGGCTGGGCCCACTGCTCACGAGTGTGGACCACCTGCTTCATCGAGGTAACAACTATTTAGAGATGCAGGGGACCCTGCAGGGGAAGGAAACAACTCCTGGTGGGGGACTCCATTGTTAGGAAGGTAGAACTGGGGGAGGAAGGGGAGAGGGAGGTAAGGTGCCTGCCTGGCGCCATGGCTTGGAGGAACAGGGAGCGAATCCTCAGGATTGCCGGAGCAGCTGCACAGGGGAGGGAGCTGGATGTCATTATCCACCTAGGGACAAATGACTTGGCTAAGAAAGGGATTAGAGAAGTGCAGAAAGAGTTTGTGGAATTGGGGAGGGCCTTGATCAAGTAACTTGGTAACCTTCTCGGAGGTGCTGCCCATCTATGGCATAGGAGAGGCTAGGGTGTTCCGCACCATGGGATTCAATCAGTGGTTGAAAAACTGGTGTGGAGCTCAGGGATTGGCTTCATTGGGGACTGGGGTCCACCTGGAGTGATGCAAGCCTACTCACGGGCATGATGGGCTGCATCTGTCAGGGAGGAACCAGGATCCTAGGTGATAGGTTTAAATGCTTCATTGGCAAGCTTTTAAACTAGCCAAGGAAGGCACTGGAAAGGAGCAGGAAATCTAGCACCCCCAAATAATCACGGTATAAGTCTGACAAACACCAACATAGAGGTGGCGATAGGGAGAAGGGCAGGTGTAAATGGAGGAAGTGACAAGGCAAGAAGGACAGGGAAGGGGCAAAGGAGTAAGGCCATCAGGAAATGGAGGTAATGAGTACCAATGCCCGTAGTCTGGGCAGCAAAGCTCCCTGAGCTGGTGGCCTTGATGCAAGAGGATGTCTGGATATCGTAGCAGTCACAGAAACATGGTACTCAGGAACCATGACTGGGATGTTAACATACCAGGGTACATAACCTACAGGAGAGACAGGCAGGAGAAGAGGGGAGGAGTAGCTCTCATGTAAAGGAAGGGATAAAAGCAACTGAACAAAAGAGTAAACAGGGAGGAGAGGAGGCACTGTGGGTCACCTTGGAGACTGGAAAGGGCACCACAATCCGCACAGGGGTTGTGTACAGACCCCCATGTCAGGGAGGGAATGGACAAGGATATGATAGAAGGCATTCTTAGAATGGCAGAGAAAGGGGAGATACTATTGATGGGAGACCTGAATATGCCAGATGTTAACTGGAGCACATTTGCTGCAGCCACATCCAAGAGCAGGGCCATTCTGATGCCCTACAGGTGGCAGGCATTAGACAGCTAGTTTCGGAACCCACTCATGAGGGAGCAATCTTAGACCTCGTATTCTCAAACGGGGGCAGTGAGAGGATCTCAGATCTAGAAGTGGGTTGCCATCTGGGGCAAGTGACCATCAAACAGTGTGGTTCACGTTAAACTCAGCTACAGAGTCAAGCCATACAAAAGTGAAGGTACTGGACTTTAGGAGAGCTGACTTTGGCAAGATGGGAGAGTGCCTCAGAAAAGCACTAGCAAACAGGCTAGAAGGAGGTGTGGAGCAACAATGGGGAATCATCAAAACTGCCATCACAGAGGCAACAAGCCTTTGTGTGAAGCAAATAAACAAATCAAAACAAAGAAAAAGCCACTATGGTTCTCAAAAGAGGTGGCTGTGAAAGTCAGGAAGAAAAAGATAGCATTCCGGAAGTATAAGGAAACACAGAAGGAGCAGGACAGACAGTTGTACCAGTTAAGGCAGAAGGAAGCAGGGAGGGAAGTCAGAATAGCAAAGGCCCAAACTGAGGAAAAGATAGCCAACTCAGTTAAGAAGGGGGATAAAACCTTTTATAGGTACATCAGCGAGCGTAGAAAGACAAAGGGAGGGATAGTGAGGCTGAATAGAATGAACGGTGGGTGGGCAGGGGACAGTGAAAAAGCAGGGATACTGAGCAGAATATTTCTGCTCAGTATTCACAAAAGAGGAGGGAAGTGCCTAATCCAATTAACAGAAGCACTCTTGATAGGGGGTCGATCCCAGTCCTTTCACAGAAGAAAGGGTTCTGCAAGAACTCCTAAAACTGAAGGTGGACAAAGCAATGGGTCCTGATGGAATTCACCCAGAATTCTAAAGAATTAAGGGAGGAACTAGTGAAACCACTGGCTACTCTTTTAATAAATCATGGGAGGATGGTGTGGTACCAGGAGACTGGAGGAAGGCGGATGTGATTCCCCTTCACAAAAGTGGGACCAAGACAGAGGCAGGAAACTACAGACCTGTCAGTCTGACCTCTGTGGTAGGGAAAGTGATGGAGTCACTTCTGAAGGAAAGAATAGTTGAGTACCTAGAGGCCAGTGGAGCACATGACTCAAGGCAGCACGGATTCACAGCGGGAAGGTCATGTCAGACGAATCTAATATTTCTTTGACTGGGTGACCAAAGTAGTAGACCAGGGAGGGGCTGTGGACATGGCCTACCTAGACTTTAGCAAGGCATTTGACACAGTCCCACACAAAAGATTAATAGTCAAATTAACCAGCCTGGGAGTGGGTCCCAGGGTGGTAGCCTGGGTAAAACATTGGCTGCACAACAGGACACAGAAGGTAATTGTAAATGGAGTCCACTCTGAAGAAAGAGAGGTTACTAGTGGGGAACCGCAGGGTTCAGTATTGGGTCCAGTCCTTTTTAATGTCTTCATCAGTGACATTGCAGAGGGACTGGAAGGAAAAGTATGCCTTTTTGCAGATGACACAAAGATCTGCAACAGGGTTGATACACAAGGAGGTGTGGAAAGGATGAAAAGGGACTTGGCAAGGTTGGAGGAATGGTCAGAAGTATGGCTGCTAGGATTCAATGCAAAGAAGTGCAAAATAATGCACCTGGGAAACAAGAACCCAGGGGAAGAATACACAATGGGTGGGAGGTAGTAACAACAACAAAAAAGGAAAGGGACCTGGGGGTAATCATATCAGATGACCTTAAGGTTAGCAAGCAATGTGAGAAGGCAGTAGGGAGGGCTGGGGGTATACTGGGATGTATAGGGAGAGGCATCAGCAGCAGAAAACAGGAAGTTGTTATCCCTCTGTACAGACAGTTGGTGAGACCCCATCGAGTACTGTGTCCAGTTCTGGAGACCCCATCTCCGCAAGGACATAGACAGGATAGAGGTAGTCCAGAGGAGGGCAACTAAAATGGTGCAGGGTCTGCAAGAGAAGCCGTATGAGGAGAGACTAAAGGAGCTTAATATGTATACCCTTGAGGAAAGAAGGAGAGGGGACATGACAGAAACTTTAAGTACCTCAGTGGAATCAACAAAGTCCAAGAGGGTAGCATCGTTCAGAAAAGAGACTTGCAAGAACAAAGGGACACAATTTAAAGATAGAAGGAGGGCGGTTCAGGGGCAATGTGAGGAAGTATTGTTTCACAGAGAGGTAGTGGATTCATGGAACAGCCTTCCTGAGGAGGTTGTGGGGTCTAAAACTGTGGGAGAATTCAAGAATGCATGGGACAGACATAAGGCAATTCTTGTGAGCGGTAGGAAGAAATAGGCTGTTGGTTAACTAGGATCTACGGCCTATCCTGCAGGTAGGGAAATGGGCAGACTAGATGGGCCAAGCGGTCCTTATCTGCCGTCAAAGTCTATGTTTCTATGCTTAGGCAGTCTGGACTCAGATCACGAGTTCTTCGGAGCATAGAATATCAGATGCTGTATTAATGGTGCTGCCGAAAATAGCAGCTACCATGGGGTTGAGGCCGTCAGCTATACTGGTCAATCTCAACCCGAGCCCATATTGTCAAGGCCCAGTGTTGCCATAATACCTGCTCATTCCAGTGGTGCAGTTAATGCCCTCGTGAGAGGATAACGAGCTGGACGACCTCCTACCATGGCATCAGTGGGGTCGTCCTGAGTGTAACTGAGACAGAGACCTTGAACTGGACCTCAATATCAACCGCCGATCCTGGGGGATGACATCGCCTTGACGGTGGTGGAGTGGCATACACTGCCACTTGGACCCCCCCCCCCACAGCCCGATGGACTCTAGTGAACTTAAGGGGACTGGCTCAAAAACCCTCACCTGACAAAGACAGTGCAAGCAGAGGGGAGACTATCCCCCCTTCTCCACCCTGGGGGAATGCCGTGGCACCATGGAGGAAGGTGGCTGACAGGGGTCAGACTCCAGCAAAGCCAGGTACCTTGGGGAACCCAGAGAGAGGTCAAGGCAAGTGGCGCAAAAGGGAGTGGGAATGTACCCCGTTCCACAAGCGATGGCGTGTTCCATGCGTCTCTCAGTATGGCAGACTCTCAACGAAAATCTACGTGGCGTGAAAGAGCTCACTGAAGTATAGGTGACTCCTACAACAGTATGCATTCTATAACCTGCCCAATAAAACCAAGGCAGTGGCCAACCAAAGAGGTCCTCGTTGCCTCTTCCTCCACTGCCTAGAGCTAGGCTGCCGAACCTGTGGCCACTGAGGCCTTCGGTCCCTGAGCCCTACCTTGGAGGAAGCACGCCTTGCTTTCACAGAAGGGTGTATCACCTGGCTGCAAGGCAGTCTGCCACACTGTGGTGGGCCCCAGGTAATACACACGTGCCGTGTCCTTCCGTGGAAGATCTTTTCTGCTAGAACTGAATGCACCGTTTAAAGCAAGAAGGTCAGAAAACTCAGCTCAGACGACCAGGATAAAGGTTCAATCACTGCTAGGTGATGCTACAACAGTGCTTAATTTTTTAAATTCACTAAAAGCCATACATGGTAACTGTATATCATATATAAAACTAGCACCCCCTCATGCACACCCGATCAATGTTTCACGTCTTACTGATGCTTTTTCAAGAGCTTTCAAGGACACTATTTTATCATGAACTAGCAGTGGTTGAACCTTTATCCTGGACATCTGAGCACAGTTTTCAGACTTTCTTGCACCACAGGTCATTTTTCTCTGCTACATCCCAGTGCCCCACCTTCCCCCTTTGTGCTACACCATTTAAAGCACCAGTGCAACACAATCTGTTTCCCACTATAAAAGCTTCCCGGGCATGTTTCAGTGTTATTTGCTGGTACTATGTTTTAGTTCCACCAAAATGTGAGAATCTTTTTGAATGTTTTTATTTTATTTTTTTCAAATATGGCTACCACATTTGGCTTAGGAAAAAAAAAAAACTCGTGGTGGGCAGCACAGAAGGTCCCTAGAACAGCATATCTGACAGGTATGCTAATATTTTTTTATTAACTGTTACTGAAATTAGTTTTTTTGGAAAAAAACATTTTTCATTTCACTGCTGCTTTAAACCCAGATTTCTTCTGTTCCATCTTGCAACCACTGACGCAGCAGTAACAAGCGGAAGATGAGGTACACACGCCCAGTCAAAAGACTGAGAAACGTAAAAAAAAAAAATGGCCAACGGAATAATCTGAAAAGTTTTAGAATCCTTCAGCAGAAAGAAAGTTCTGACATTAAGAGTGGGCAGAGCCGGACGATACCAAGGGTGGTGGGAGGAGCCAAGTTTGAAGCTCAGCATACCTTGTAAGTGTGGATAACGAACTTTACTCTAGGTATTTACAACAGTGGAAATAACCCACAGATGAACAGGATGAAACTGAGGGCACTCTCCAGGCTAGATGCGCCTACTACCACCTCCTGGAACTGTGTCATTCGAGGGAGGGAGGGAGACTGACCAGTTCACTACCGCTTTACCACAGAGGGGGAAATCCAGAGTAAGAGGTGGCTGCAGAAAGCGATAGAAAAGGCACGGGTGGGGCTGGCATATCGCCGATCCCACAGATGGGGCCAACGGACAGGAGAGCATAAACAGATTATAAAAATCGTAAAAAGAAAGGTTGAACCTTAACAAACAAGTGTACTGTCACATCCCACACCCTCTCCTCAGACCATTTACCACCCCCCCAACCATATCCATACTACCGGCCCCCCAATTCTATGTCTCTCTGCTGAACCCCTGACAAAGCCTCCTCTGGCTGTCAATATATTAATGCTATGTACTTGGGTAACCTGGGAGTCTTCTGATGTTAACTGTATCCTGTACCGCACTCCTGGAGTGCTGTTTTTTCCCCAAGCTCTTCTGTAACAAACTGCCATGTAACCTTTTCTGAGTTTGCTGTCTTGTTTGCTTGCAACTATCTGTGGCCAATGTATTGTCCTGTATTTTTTTTTTTTTTTTTACTTGGAACTTTTGTAAAGGAGCTTGTCGGCTCAAAGATATTTAATCCTAAACTGAAAACAAATTAATTAAAATGGGGACAACTACCCAACCAGAAGCGACTCAATTACCTAAAAAAAATCTATAAAGGGGGCCAGCTACACAACCAGAAATGGGTCAGTTACCTGAAAAGTTCACAAGGTAGAAGCTCCCTAACCAGACACGTCTCAAAAACAGGAAACTCCCAGTAGAGGCAGTTATGTAAGTAGAACGACTAAAGTTACCTGAAAATTCTGCAAGGGGCAACTACACAACAAGTGACTCAGTTACCTCAAACCTCCACAAGGGGGCAGCTACCTAACAAGAAGCAACACAGATTCCCGCAGTCAGTGACTCAATTACCTGAAACCTCCACAAGGGGCAGATACCTAACTGGAAGCAACTCAGATTCCTGAAACCTCCACTGGTGACAGCTGTGCAACCAGAAGCAGCGGAGCAGCTTGAAATCTCCACTTGGGCCCAGCCAAGCAACCAGATTTAGTTAAGCGACGAGACCGGACAGTGCACAGGGTGGTGGGGGATATTCACACACACCGAGTGTAGAGTCCTGACATTGCAAGTGAGGGCCTCACAGTCCCTGGAAGGGTGGGCATCCCCCTCACACCCTGAAGGGTCTTACTACGCTTAGAAAAATGGGCTTTTGCATTAACAAAATTTACCAAACAAAAAGTATTTTAATAAAATAATCCTTATGCAGAATCAGTATTAGCTCTCTGTTTAGAGGGCTCCATTACTGGATACAGTTATGCCTTGCAACTGCTGTCAACCAATCAGATTAGAGTATTTTCATAACCCATTTTGTAACACTACTGCCCATCTCCACCAAAGGCACATGGCATGAGAGTGGTGAAAACTACTAGCCTAAGAAATATGCAAAATACAAGATAATAAATGAAGACAGGAGTCTTTTTTTTTTAAACAACTTTTATTAACTTCCAACTCTTATCTTAGTAATTTGTGACACAAGTGGAGGGACTCTGCAAGGCGCTGAAAAGCAAGCCAACTGTAGGGCGCTGATTTGATAACATCAGCAGGAATTACAACACACGGACAGAATACCCACTGAGTCTGTCCTACAGTCGACCCGGCAGGCAGAGTCACCAATATCCCTTCTGCTGCAGGAAATTATGGCTATAGTCCAGTTTCGTGTTCACAGGTGGAGCAAGTCCTGCTTGCCTCTGAGAATCATGATGTGCTGTTCTAGCTCCAATCCCTGAGAATGCCCAGCTAGCTACTCCCGGCAAAATTCACACAACCTGGATGGATGAAGCTACCCGCTTAACCTCATCAAGTCTTTTGGGTTGAACCAAGGAATGGGGGACAGGGGACAGAAGTACATCTCTAACTATGGGAGTTGGGGGTAAATGGGGAGGGAGGGTCTGGACGGAGGGCTGATCATTCTTTTCAATTGGCAAATTCTAGCAAAAGTGCAAAAGACAGATGAGGTTCATAAATTAGAAAAAAAAATTTCCTCAACCCCTCTCACCCAAACAGTTTTAGCAGCTCCTGTAGAGATAAAAACCAAAAAAAAGTGCATGCTTAATGGAGCCTCAGTTCATTTCCACTGTCAAAAGAGAAAGAGGTAATGTGTTGATTGCATTTTGCTGGTTTCTGGGATCCCATCACGGATAGCACTTGGGAAAGAGGAAACAAACCACAGGGAAACTGAACTGTCAGAGACAACTCCTGTATCTGTCATTGGGGATGGGTTTCCCAAATTCCACTTCTCACACCACTTCTGGGAGATGTAGAAATCCAGATTTAAAAAAAAAGTACTGTCGGATGCCGCTCTTATTTCTGTAACAATGGGGTGGGTTCCTCAAATCCCACTACTTACACCACTTCTGGGTGGTAGAGGAATCCAGATAAAACAGGTACTGTCAAATGCTGCTCTTGTTTCTGTTATGACAGGGGTGGGTGACCCATATCCTTCCACAGGCAACACTTCTGGGAGAGATGAATGAATCCAGATGAAAACTGTACTGTTAGAGATAGCGCTCATTATGGTACTGTCAGAGATAGCTCATTTCTTTTATAATAGCGTGTGTTCCCAAAAATCCCATAGCTGACACTTCTGGGAGATGGAAGGAATCTGGATGAAAACTGCACTGTCACAGATGATGTTCATTTCCGTTATGATGGGGGTGGGTTCCCTAAATCCCACTAACACCACTTGGGGATGGGGAAACCACATGAAAACTATGCTCTTAGAGGTCAGGTGGCTCTCATTTCTGGTTTGATATGGGTGGGGTTACCAAACTCCCAATTCTGACTCACCTTCTGGGAGACAAATGAATCCAAATAAAAACTGTCCTCTGAGAGGTGCTTTTTGTTTCCATCATGATGGGGAAAGACAGCAACATTATCTTTATTCCTGGAATCCTATTTTTTCACACCATTTTGAGAAATAATCCAGATGCGAACTGTACTGCAAGAGAAAGTTGTCAGCTTCTGTTGCGAAAGAGAGGCAGAATGCTGGTTATTTGTTTCTCCTCTAGATTAGATTCCACTTCTGACACCACTTCAGGGCATGCTGGATTTCCTGCCTCTGCTAACGGCTTGCGTTGCCTGCTGTGGGACGAGGGAGGGGTCTGAAAGGATGGAGGTCGTCTTGCTTATTTGCCGGAGGGAGTTCAGCACAGCTGCAGAAATACAAAAAATATTTTTCTGCTCAATTCTAAAAGAAAATGGCAATGTACTTATTATTTCCTCAGTTTGACAAGAAACATAAAAACACGAACAACGACGGCAAAAAAAGACCAATGGTTCATACAAGTCTGCCTGACAAAACCCAAAATATTAAAGAACAGCTGACACCTTCAGAAGAACTTTAACAAAACACAATATTTAGACAGCTTAGCTTGTATTTCACATTAGTTTTGTATTCCTCCCCCCCATTATTTATTACTGAGGACATTTGCATGGAAACGGGGTCGTTGCTTCTGAAGAGTTTGTCTATTTCCGTTGCCTTCTCCCCACCCAAGGTCATAATGCACTGTTTGTGACATCACAGTTACTCCCATGGCAACAGATTGTGATGTCATAACATAGAATTATGACTTGAAACGGAGTAATTTACAGAGGCAGATAAACTCTATGGGAACTCTAAGGGACAACCATCATGTATTCACGCAAATTTCCTCAGTAATAAATAATGGGGATGATAAAGCTATAGAATATATATGGAATGGAAGCGGAATTGTACCCAATTATTATGTTTTTAAAAGTTTTCTCTGAGGCGACAGCAGCTCTGGCAGTCATAGAAACATGGTACATAGAGAACCATGACTGGGATGTCAACATACCAGGGTACACTATCTACAGGAGGGACAGGGAGGGAAGGAGGAGGAGTAGCTCTCTATGCAAGGGAAGGGATAAAAGCAACAGAGCTAAAGGGTAAACAGGGAGGAGAGGAAGCACTGTGGGTCATCCTGGAGACTGGAAATGGCACCACAATCCGCACAGGGGTTGTATACAGACCTCTGTCTCAGGGGGAGGAAATGGACAAGAAAATGATAGAAAGCATCCTTGGGATGGCAGAGAAAGGGGAGATATTGCTGATGGGGGACCTGAATGTGCCAGATGTTGACTGGAGCACCTTTGCTGCAGCCACATCCAAGAGCAGGGCCATTCTCGATGCCCTACAGGGGGCATACCTCAGACAGCTAGTTTTGGAACCCGCTTGGGAGGGAGCAATCTTAACTCTCAAATGGGGATGGAGAGAGGATCTCCGATCCTGAAGTGGGCACCCATCTGGGAACAAGCGACCACCAAACAGTGTGGTTCACAATAAACTTAGCTGTAGAGTCAAGCCATACAAAAGTGAGGATACTGGACTTCAGGAGGGCTGATTTTGTCAAAATAGGAGTGTGCCTCAGAAAAGCACTAGCAAACAGGTAAGAAGGTGGGGTAGACCACATGGGGAAACATCAAAACTGCCATCACAGAGGCAACAAGCCTTTGTGTGAAGCAAATAAATCAAAACGAAAGAAAACACCACCATGGTTCTCAAAAGAAGTGGACACCACTATGGTTCTCAAAATAAGTGTCGGGGAAGGTAAGGGAGAAAAAGATAGCATTCAGGAAGTATAAGGAAACACAGAAGGAGCAGGACAGAGAACTGTACCAGTTAAAGCAGAAGGAAGTGGGGAAGGCAGTCAGAATAGCAAGAGGCCCAAAACGGGGAAAAGACAGAAAAATTGGTTAAGAAGGGGGATGAAACCTTTTATAGATACATTAGGGAGCAAAGAAAGACTAAAGCAGGGATACTGAGGCTGAATAGAGAGGAAGGTGGTTGGGCAGAGAGCGACAGTGAAAAAGCAGGGATACTGAACGAATACTTCTGCTCAGTATTTACAATGGAAGAGCAGGGGGAAATACCTAATCCAATTAATAGAGAAGCACTCTGGATAGGAGGGTTGATATTAGTCCTTTCACAGAAGAAAGGGTTCTGAAAGAACTCCTAAAACTGAAGGTGGATAAAGCAATGGGGCCTGATGGGCTTCACCCCAGAATTCTAAAAGAACTAAGGGAAGAACTAGTAACACCACTGACTACCCTTTTTAATAAATCATGGGAGGATGGTGTGGTACCGGAGGACTGGAGGAGGGCAGATTTGATTCCCCTTCACAGAAGTGGGAGCAATACAGAGGCAGCAAACTATAGACCTGTCAGTTTGACCTCAGTGGTACGGAAAATGATGGAATCAATTCTGAAGGAAAGAACTGTTGAGTACCTAGAGGCCAGTGGGGCACAGGACCCAAGGCAGCATGGATTTACAGCAGGAAGGTCATGTCAGACAAATCTAATTGATTTCTTTGACTGGGTGACCAAAGTAGTAGACCAGGGAGGGGCTGTGGACATGGCCTACCTAGACTTTAGCAAGGCATTTGACACAGTCCCGTAGAAAAGATTAATAAACAAATTAACCAGCCTGGGAGTGGATCCCAGGGTGGTAGTGTGGATAAATAAAACACTGGCTGGACAACAGGACACAGAGGGTAATAGTAAATGGAGTTCACAGTGAAGAAAGGGGTGTTACTAGTGGGGTACCGCAGGGTTCAGTACTGGAGCCAGTCCTTTTTAATGTCTTTATAAGTGACATTGCAGAGGGACTGGAAGGAAAAGTATGTTTCTTTGCAGATGACACAAAGATCTGCAACAGGGTTGATATGCAAGGTGGGGTGCAAAGGATGAAAAGGGACTTGGCAAAGTTGGAATAATGGTCAAATGGATGGCAGCTTAGATTCAACGCAAAGAAGTGCAAAGTAATGCACCTGGGAAACAAAATCCCAGGGGAAGAGTACACAATGGGGGGTGAGATACTGACAACAACAAAAATGGAAAGGGACGTGGGGGTAGTCATATCAGACAACCTAAAGGTGGGCCAGTAATGCGAGAAGGCAGTAAGGAGGGCTGGCGGGATACTGAGATGCACAGGAAGAGGCATCACCAGTAGAAAACAGGAAGTTGTTATCCCTCTGTACAGATAGCTGGTGAGACCCCATCTGGAGTACTGCGTGCAGTTCTGGAGACCCCATCTCCGCAAGGACACAGGCAGGATAGAGGCTATCCAGAGGAGGGCAACTAAAATGGTGCAGGGTCTGCACCAGAAGACATATGAAGAAAGATTAAAGGAGCTTAATATGAATACCCTTGAGGAAAGGAGGGAGAGTGAGGACATGACAGAAACGTTTAAGTACCTCAATGGAATCAACAAAAGTCCAAGAGGGTAGCATCTTTCAGAAAAAGATGTACAAGAACAAGGGGGCACAATCTGAAGATTTGGGGGGACGTCTCAGAGGTAATGTGAGGAAGTATTTTTTTCACGGAGAGGGTTGTGGATACATGGAACAGCCTTCCAGAGGAGGCAGTGGAGTCAAAAACAGTGGGGTAATTCAAGAATGCATGGGACAGACATAAGGCAATTCTAGTGGGGGGTAGGAAGAAGTTGGCTGTTGGTTAACTAGGATCTGTAGCTTATCCTTTAGGTAGGGAAATGGGTAAACAAGGTGGGACAAGTGGTCCTTATCTGCTGTCAAATTCTACGTTTCTATGATGCTTTGCATTATTGGGTATGTGCAATTTGTGTTTTCTATTTATTCAATGCTGCTTACTGAACTTGTCTTAAGATGTAGTTTCACATACTGATTTTATTTGGCCTCAAAATTGATTTGTACACTAAAATGTGATACCTTTATCTTATCTTACATTGCCATACCTGCACATACATAGCCTTCCTTCCATTTCCCTCCCCAGTCAGTTCCTAAATAACTACTGGATAAATGCACATCCCACTTACATGCATAAAAAGATGTTGCAAACTAGGGGCCACCAAGTCCACTACCATTGCCTCAAAGGGTACCTGGAAGGAGGGCTGGTTGGACTGTGGCAGGCTCTGTGGGGGTAAGGGAACACATTCCTCAGCCTGTGCCACTAAACTCTTTTGCTGATCTGGTGGGAGGCACAGTAGTGGCAAGGGAGGATGTGGGTGTACTTCACAGCAGAGGCCCTAAGGTGGGAGGATGTGGGGGTCCTTCAGAGTGGAGGCCCTAAGGTGGGAGGAGGGGGACCCCAGTAGAAGAAAAGCAACTTCTGGTGGGGGACTCAATCTCCAGGGGAATAGTTCTGGGAACACCACAAGACGGAAGGAGGGAGGTCAGATGCCCACCCAGCGCCTCAGCAGAGGTCCGGGGAGCGGATCCTTATGATCGTCAGGGTGGTGGGGCTGGAGGGGGAGCTGGATGTTATTGTCCATCTTGGGTCAAATCACCTGGCAGAGGAGGCAGGTGGGGTGGGGCAAGTTTAGAGAGCTGGGGAAGGTCTGGAAGCAAGTAGCACACATGGTGGCTTCCACTGAGGTGCTATCTATCTCTGCAAGGTTTGGGGAGGAGAGGGCATAGCGCACAGTGTACGTCACCAACTGGCTGAAGGCATGGTACAGGGAGGAGGGTCTGGCTATACTGGAGACTGGGGGTACTACCTGAAGCAATGGAGGCCTGTACAAGTGGGATAGCCTCAATCCATACAGGAGGTCCAAGAGGGGAATGGCAGTTCTAGGAGGGAGGCTGAAATGCCACTTTGATGGACATTTAAACTAGTCAAGGGGGATTGCAGAAGAAATGTGGGAGGCAGTGAATGCCCCCCCCCAGATGACAGAGCAGCAATGATGGATAGTTCAGGAGAAAGTAATTCCCATGGGGTAGTGGGGAGGAAGGGATGGGAGAATCAAGAGGTGAAATTAGGACAGAAGAAACTACTAGGAAGGGTTGGTGATGAAGGCTGAAAAGGGGAAGGGACAGTATCAGTGAAAAAGAAGGGTGAAAGAAGGGCATGGGAAGGGCGGGACAAAGGCAATGGAAAGCCATGTGCGCCAATGCAAGCGGCCTAGGAAACAAAATTCCTGACCTTGAGGCTACTATTGTGGAGGCAGACCTGGATGTGGTGGCCATAACAGAGTCATGGTGCACCGACAACCGCAGCTAGGAAGTGGCTATACCAGGGTACAACATGTTTAGAAATGACTGGGCAGGGAGAAAAAAGGGGGTAGGGCGGGGTTATATGTAAAAGAAGGTATTAAGGCCTTGGAAATACAAGGCCACAGTGGGGGGCTGGAGGTTCTTTAGGTTGGTTTGTAGACAAGCCAGGGGCCTTTCTACTCGTAAGAGTGGTGTACAGGTCACCAGCACAGGGGGAGGATTGGGACAGGGTTTTGAGAGGGAACCACAGGTGGAAATGGTAAACAAAAGGTGAAGTAATAGTTATGGGTGACCTTAATCTGCCAGATGTGGAGTAGAACATAAAGGCCACAGCTACAACTAAGAGCAGGGTCATCCTAGACTCCCTGCAAGCGGTGTTTCTCAGGCAACTGGTTACAGATCTCACTAGGCACGGAGCAGTGCTGGATCTGTACTTACTAACGGGGGCAGCATTGCAGACATCACAGTGGATAGCCACGAGTTTAAGCGATCATCGTACAGTGTGGTTTCACATATGGATTGCACAGGAAAAAAAAAACCAAAAAAACAACACACTAGGATAAGGGTACCGACTTCAGGAAAGCAGATTTTAAAGTAACGGGAGACTACCTCAGGAAATATCTAGAACTGGTGGGGGTTACAACGGAATAGACTGAAGGCGGGAGTAACTAAGGTAACGGGCAAGCTGTTTAAACAACGGTAATAGGATAATGAGGCCGCTGTGGCTGTTGAAGGAGGTGGCTAAGGTGGTAAAAAAGAAAACAAAAGTAGCTTTTAAGAAATACTAGGAGACCCAAATGGAGTCAAACAGGGAAGTATACCTAGTGAAACAAAGGGAGGCATGAAGGAGGGTAACGGCAGCAAGGGCTTTAACTGAGGAAAGGATTGTCCGGAAGGTCACAAATGGGACGAAGATTTTCTTCACGTACACAAGCAAAAGAGGAAGGCAAGGGGTGGTATAGTGAAAATCAGGAGACCAGAAGTGGGAATCTAAAGAGGAAGACCAAGAAAAAGCTGAAATTTGAAACAAATACTTACGTTGCAATCTCATTGGGGGAATGGGGGAGGAGAGACAGGCTCTGGCATTATCAGGCACTGGGGGAATGGATACAAGTCCACTTAAGGTACAGCGAGTCTGCCAAGAGGCAATGGGGCAGGACGGAATCCACCCAAGGGTACTTGAACTCAGCACAGTGCTAGCTGCCCCTCTGGCAAAGCTATTTAGCAACTCACTGGAGACCGGGCTGGTTCCAGAGGAATGGAGGAGGTACAAGAACGGCAGCAGGGAGGAAACCAGTACTTACAGACCAGTCGATCTCACATCAGTGGCGTGATCCTTCTGCAACAGGGCAGCAGCAGGGAGGAGGCCACCCATTACAAATCAGTCAGTCTCATATTAGTGGCGGCGAAGTTAATGAGTCCCTGCTGAAGCAGAGACGGGTGGAATACGTGGAGACACGTGGGCTGCAGGACCACCAGTAGCACGGCTTCACAGGGGGGAGACCATGTCAATTAAATCTCACAAATTTCTTTGACTGGGTAACGAGGGAGGTGGATCAGGGAATCTGGACTTCAGTAAGTCCTCTGACACTGTTCTACACAGAAGGCTGACAAGAAAACTTAGTAACCTGCGGGGATGGATACCCAGCTCGCTACTTTCTAACTGACTGAAAGACAGAAGGCATAGGGTGGTGGCAAACCACAGTCACTTGGAGGATGGAAGAGTGACCAGTGTGGAGAACCACATGGATCGGTACTGGACCCCGTCCTTTCCAATATCTTCATAATATACAGTTACGCAAGAACGTACCGTAACAGTAGATCTTCGAGAACAGCTCTTGCAGCAGGTTACACCATTAGGTCTGAAGTCGGCAGGCGCCAGGACTCTACGGAAATTTTCTAACTAGCAGTATCGTCCCCGACGTCAGGCACAGTACATAAGGAGGTGGTCACCCAGAATCCCCAGTTCTCCGGCCGGAGACTCCCAGCCGCTGGATAACATCAGAAGAGGAGACTGAGGATCTGCCATCAAATGGCAATCAGAGAGATGCTGAGAACACCTGATCCTAGGAGAAGAATGTTGGAATTAGAATTAGAATCTACCTCCAGCGGGGATGGTGGGAGGGAAAGTACCCGCTGCAAGAGTTGTTCTTGAAGATCTACTGTTACGGTAAGTTCTTACGTAACTGTACTATCTTACTTCGAGAAACAGCTCTTGCAGCAGGTTACACCATTAGGACTGATTCCCAACCAATAATGGAAATCCCACACCATTGGAAGGAGGGAAGGTAGAAATCCTTAACAGAACCTGAACTTAGGACAGAAGTCCTTGAAGGACTGCTAGACCAAAACCTGCTCTTCGTCTCGATGCAATAACCAGGCTATAATGCCTGATGAAAGAGTGCACGGAGCTCCAAGTAGCTGCAGCACAGATGGCCGAGGTGGACACATTCTTTAGGGCCTCAAAGGAGGTAGCCACACCCCTTGTGGAATGACCCTTAATCGCGCCCGGTAAGGGTTTGTTGCGCTTCTGGTAACAGAACGTGATACAGTGAATGAGCCACTAAGACAGAGACTGCTTGGAAACAGGAGCTCCCATCGTCCTGTGGGCAAAGGAGACAAAAAGCTGGTCCAATTTTCGATGGTGTTTGGTTCTGGTCAGGTAGTATCGGAGACACCTATGCACATCTAAAGTGTGCAACAGGGCCTCTCCTCGATTAGAATACTTGGGGAAGTACACTGGTAGATTGATGTTCTGATTAAGGGTAAGAGCTGAGACCACCTTAGGCAGAAACTTAGGATTAGTCCATAGGGATACCCTGTCTTGGTGAAAAACCAAATAAGGTTCTTTGCACAAGTGCATGAAGTTCAGAAATTCTTCTGGCCGAGGTAACAGCAACTAAAAACAACGTCTTCCAAGTAAGAAGACATAGCTCGCAATCTGCGGCTGGCTCAAAAGGTGGCAGCGTAAGCTGCTCCAGGACAAAGGGTAGATCCCATGGCGGAATCGGATCCTTAATTGGAGGTCTAAGATGAAGAACACCTCTCAGTAAGGCTCGTGCCGTGTCCAACTGAGATATGGTGCATTGGCCTATAGGAATGTGATAATCTGAGATGGCACAGAGGTGTACTTTAATCAAGAAGCAGGCCAAGCCTGTCTGAAAAAGAGACAGGAGGTAGTCCAAGACTGACGTTTCTGGACAGTCTAGAGGCGAAACCCCAAGCGCTTGAGCCCATAGGCAAAAACAGCACCATTTCATGGCGTAAGTAGCATGAGTGGCCGGTTTTCTCGCCACCAGAACGTCAGCTACTTCAGACCCCGTGTCGCAAAATGGTTACTGCTCTAGGAGCCACATGCAGGCTTAGCTTAACAAAGGTCTGATGGACCAAGGAGCCCACCTCCTGAGACAACAAGTGAGAGCTGATTGGCAGAGGCACAGGAGGTTCCCGGATAGCTGATGTAGAGGGAACCAGATCTGCCTGGGCCAGAACGGGGCGCTGATAAGGATCAGCGTTGCTTGCTCTCTGTGAAGTTTCAGAAGGACCTTCTGGATCAACGGAAGGGGGCATAGAGGAATCTGCCCGCCCAGGAGAGGGACAAAGCGTCTCGCCAGAAAACACCAGGCCCTGGATCTAGTGAGCAAAAACTGGGCAGTTTTGCGTTGGATGGGGCGAAAAGGTCTAATTCTGGTGTACCTCATCTGCGAAACAGATCCTCTACTACCTCCTGGAGTAGTTCCCACTCGTGGACTCTGGCCTGAGAGCGGCTCAGGCTGTCTGCGATGACGTTGTCCACTCCTGGGACATGAACAGCAATTAGGTTTGCCCCGTTTTGCAAAACCCAATCCCACACCCTTATGGCCTCCCTGCAAAGCGGGTAGGAATGGGTGCCTCCTTGCTTGTTGAGGTAATACATCACCACGGAATTGTCTGTTTGTAACAGAAGAGTACCCGGTGGAATCTCTGTCTGGAAGGCCTGCAGGGCGTAAAGAACTGCTCTCATTTCCAGGATATTAATGTGGAGATGAGTCTCTTGGGCTGTCCACAGTCCCTGAGACCGGACACCATCGAGGTGTGCACCCCAACAGAGCCCTGAGGCATCTGTGGAGAGTGTCACAATCGGAGACCGCGCAATGAAGGGGACTCCTGCCAATAGATTCTTTGGATCTAGCCACCATTGCCAATCCTGGATTACGGCCTTCGTGATCTGGATTGGGAGCAGCAGATGGTCTTGCTTTTGATCCCATTGGACCCATAACTTCCACTGGGTCACCCGCATGTGGAGACGGGTTAGCGGGACTGTTGCAATGGCCGCAGCCATGTGTCCGAGCAGGCAAAGGACCAATCTGGCAGGAACGGTCTTCTTCGCCAAAATGTCCCTGATGAGGGATCTGATGTGTTCCGCTCTGTCCTGGGGGAGAAAAGCTTTCCCATGGACGGTGTCCAGAACTGCGCCTATGAACTGTCGAGTCTGTGACGGAACCAGGCGTGACTTCTCTTGATTGATAGTGATACCCAACGTCTCGAACAGAGACTGAGTATAATTAATGGTGGACATCGGGGCCTCCCGAGAGGGCGCCATGAGAAGCCAGTCGTCCAGGTAGGGGAACATGTAGTGGCTTGTCTCCTCAGAGTCGCCGCTATGACCGCCATGCACTTCGTGAATACCCAAGGTGCTGATGACAGTCCGAAGGGGAGGGCTCAGAACTGATAATGGTGACCCTGAAACTCGAAGCATAGAAACTTCCTGTGCGCTTGAGCAATGGGTATATGGAGGTAAGCATCCTGCATGTCCAAGGACGCTAGAAAGGCACCCTGCTTGAACATGGGAATCAGACCTGGGAGGGTCACCATGTGGAAGCATTTGTACAGGACCGACTCGTTGAGGTCGCTGAAGTCCAGTACTGGACGGAGGTCCCGTTTTCTTGGGAACCAGAAAGAAGTGAGAATAATATCCTGCACCCCTCTGGTTCCGTGGTACGTGCTCTATAGCTTCTTTTCCAAGAAGCGCGAGCACCTCCTGCTGTAAGAGCAGGGCATGCTGACCCGAGTAATGGGAAAGCAGGGGAGGTCTTGCCGGTGGGTGGTCAAGAAATTCTATGACGTGGCCTTTCTTAACCAACTGGAGAACCCAGTGGTCGGCGGTAATTGACTGCCACCCTAGAAAGTGGCGAGTGATGCGACCCCCGACCTTTTGTGCCCATTGATCCAGAGGAGGGGCGGGGACCGGGAAGAAGTCATGCTGTGGCAGCACTGGTCCCTGCAGGCTGGGCCAGTTTAGCGTAGCATTGGCCTCTGCCTGGGGACAACTTAGCCTGGGCTTTACATTGAAAAGTGCCCCTTTGTTGCTGGCCGGAACGTGGCTGCTGCCTTTGTTGCTGGCTGCGAAAACGTCTCTGGTTCCTACGAAAGGAACCAGGCCTGGAACTGTACATAGCTTGTACAGACCTGACTGCCTTCCCAGTGTCCCGATGTTTGGTGATAACCTTCTCAGAGGGTTCACCAAAAAGTACATCGCTGTTGTAGGGGACGTCAAGAATGTTCTTCTGTACGTCCGGGGTGAAGCCGGAGACACGGAGCCAAGAGCGTCTCCGGAGACAGATGCCTGAAGCTGCAGCTCTGACGGACGAGTCCGCAGAATCGTATGCGGCTCGTAGTACTCAGATACCCACATCAGACCCTATGCGGAGAAGGTTTAGGAGCTCCGCCTTCTGATTGCCATCCGGAAATTTAATCGACCAGGTCCTGGCCCTGTTCCCACAGGGCATTCTGAAACTGTACCATCTGAGTTAGGTAGTTCAGGGACCTGATGGAGCATGTAGCAGCCGCATACATGCGCCTCCCCAGGGCATCCAGTTGTTTGGATTCCTGGTCCGGTGGCTGTGTGCTCATGTGCTGCAGTCTTTGAGACCGGTCATGCGAGGCCGTAATGACCAGGCAGTCTGCCAAAGGTTGTTGAGCCAAGTACTGGTCCTCTTCCGGGGCCTTATACAGGTGGCCAGCTTTCTTCGGCACAGCAGGAGTGGAGTGCGGACGCTTCCACGCAACCTTGGTGACGTCCATGAAGGTGTCCACCAAGGGTGGCACTACCACAGGCTTTGGGTCTTTCTGCCGAAGATAACGGGCAAGGCGCTGTCTTTCGGGGTAGAGGTCTTCAGCATCCACCCCATGTTGTCCTGGATGTACCTCATGATCTCAGAGAAGGAGGGATCATCCGGAGGAGACCTGGGAAGGTCATGTGGGTCAGGTGATGGAATGCTGAGTGGAGAAGGAGATCTGGAAAAATCCGAGTTAGCCGATCTGGAGCCCTCCCCTGATGGAGTGTACCGACAACACCTGGATCGCATGGCGCTGGGGGACTCTGATGGAGATCTTGAGAGAGGCCTTCTCCTGTCCTTGGATCTACACCTAGGAGGTGGAGTCTGCTCCTTAGGGGTTGGTATTCGTCCTGCTGGCCCCTTGGGTGGAGAAGGGGGCGTAGGAGGTGAAGGTGTAGGAGGAGGAGGATGAGGAGGAGGTGGTTTTACGGGGACTACATCCTTTCGGATGGTGTCCCACCAGAAAGTAAAGAGATACTTTACTTCTTGTAGATTCATGCCCGACGACAGGCCTGGCACCGGTGGTCTGTTGCTGGGGTCGGGCGTCAGGTCCGCGGGTGTCTCCGGGGTGGGTGAAGGTTCCCTCGGGAGCCCGGCATACTCAGTGTCGCCCGCCTGGTCTTCTGGCAGTGTCGTGTCCTCCTCTGTGGAATCCCTGTGACCGGTGTTCACCGGTGACTGGGGGGGCGGTCTTCAGCTCCGGAGAATGCGAGGCTGAAGTTGGTCGCTGGCCGACACCTTCGGTCCGCGAACGCTCGGCCAGCGTCTGGTGCCTGGCTGGTGTCCGCTGCTCCGGCGAACGCCTGGCCGATTTTGTATGCTTGGCCGATGGGTCCGTCGTCCGCTTTAGGGGCGTCAGATCTGGATCCGGACCTCTGGGAGGCTGGGAGACCGATCTGGAGTCGGGGTCCCGATGTCGGGTCGATGAGGAAGACTTGTGGCATTCGGAAGACTTGGAATAGGCCTGAGAGGGAGTGGAGGAAGCCGAGGGCCTTGAAGTCTTGATGGGCTGGAGAGTCGAAGAACCACCTGAAGCCTGGACTTTGACCGGAGGGGGCTGAGAACGAGCCCTGGAGGGAGAGCGGTCTGATCTGGTGCAGCCTGAGCTATGGGAGTCCGAGGCCCGGTTCGGGGATCTGGACCTTGCTTTCTCCCGGTGTTTATGCGCCTTGGAAGAACCACCGCCCCTGGAGGAAGGTTCTTGGTCCATCCTGCTAAGTTTTTCTTCCAGCAGATAAGCCTGAAGTGCCTTCTGACGGCGGATCCTGGTGCGGCTGTTGAACCCTTCGCAAAAGGTGCAGGCCTTGGTGTCATGGTCCGGGCGTAAGCACCGCACACAGGAGGAATGAGGATCCTTGAAAGGGATCCGTTTTCCGCAGGCACACTTGGAAAGGTGTCCCTCAAGTGAAGGAGTTGGAGAGGACATTAGTTTTGAAGAAACACTTGAAGTTCTAAGTCGTCGTGCGCTAAGTAGAGACAGAGAGGCCAACGCTGACGAGTCGACGGTGGGAAAATAACTGGAGATTCTTGGGGACCGCCTCCTTATGTACTGTGCCCGACGTCAGGGGCGGGACTGACGGAGGTGGTCACCGCTGAATACTGCTAGCTAGAAAATTTCCGTGGGGTCCTGGCACCTGCCGGCTTCAGTCCTAATGCTGTAACCTGCTGCAAGAGCAGTTTCTCGAAGTAAGATCTAATACTGCGGAGGAACTGGAGGGGAAGGTGCGTCTCTTTATGGATGACACAAAAATCTGCAACAGGGTGGATACTCAGAAGGGGGGGGGTTGGAGAATGCAAAGAGACAGGGAAATATCAAAGGAGTGGTCAAGGGAGTGGCAGCTGGGTTTCAATGCCAAAAAGTGCAAAGTCATGCACAGAGGGCAGGGAAATGCAAGGCTTGTGTTTAAGATCTCGGAGGATGGGGGTGGGTGGGTATGTAGAGTTACTAAGCAAGAAATTAACATTGGGGGCTGGCCCGGCTGCACTGAGGATTGAGGCGCTGGACACACCTCGCTGGTGACCCCGGTTTAGGAGCAAGCTCGGGCAGCCGAGGGGGGTCGGCAGGGGAGGATTGGGCATCTGGTGCACTGCTCTCCTCTCCTGGGGTGGGATTTTTGAGTGCATAGCTCTGTAGTGTCCCCCACTGGAGACTGGCGGCTGCTAAGGGAGCGCTGCTGTAGACAGGGTGGGACGTGGCGGACGTTAGTACTAGCAATGTTGACATCATTGCACGTCTGCATCTCGGAGAGGGACATTACTCACCTCACTACTCCTATACGCCCTTACTCATGACAGGATGACGCCCAAGACAGAGTTCACCCGCCACCGCCAAACAAAGCCAGTCATCGGGGCAGAGTTTCTGGGTGACACTGTCTCCCTTCCCTTGTGCCCCCCCACAGTGGGGGCAAGCCACGGTCCTCCCATCTTCCAGAGAACGTGGCTGAGGCTGGCAGATGATTGGGTTAGAGACCCTATGCATCAGGGCTGATGATGGGTACAGCTCCCCAGTTGTGATTGGGTGAAAAAAAGAGAATTGAAAAAAGAAAAAAAAAAAAAAAGACAACACTGGGGTGATCATATCTGGTGTGCCACGGTGGCAGGGCAGTACAACAGGCAGCAGGCAGGCTAAGCACGAAGCTGGGGTGCACAGGGAGGGGGATCTCCCATAGGAGAAGTGAGGTGGTGTTGCCCCTGTATTGCTCACTTGTGAGACCCTCACCTGGAATACTGCGTCCAGTTCTAGAGGACGCATCTCTGCAGAATGCAAAAGACTGCTCCCACAGCATACAAGTGCCACAAGCACAGACCCAGAGGTGGGGATAATTGGTTAAAATTTATTCTTGGAAGATCATGATTGAGACCTGTAAATGCCACAAGATGCAGGAGCGGGGTTTCAAATGGGAGAAGGAGCACCGCAACACAGAGCAAGCCATGAAGCTTTTTTTTGGGGGGGGGGGGTGAGGAAAAGGAAATATTTTTTCACAGAAAGGGTGCTGGATACCTGGAACAGCCTGCCATAGGAGGTAGTGGGGAGGTTCAAGCATGCGTGGGATAGGCACATGGGCATAATAACAAGAGGTGAGCGAGGGACACCTGTGGCCCAACACAGCCCGGGGTGTAATGTTAGTGAAAATGGGGCAGACTAGATGGGCCTACCGGTTCTTTTCTACCAACACATTCTATGCTTCTGTGTTCTATGTAAACAAGATGTGCATATAAGAGGGCTTCATTGTAATAACTTTTTTTTTTATAATTGCTGTCAGTGCAATGAAACTAATGAGTTTTCTCCTTTAATGGTCAAAGGAATTCTGTCAGAAAATCGCATCTAAAAGGCGTAAAGTATTTCAAAGAGAAGTTGTAATTTTTTTTCAAAAGAAATTAACACTTTGGGGCCAGCCCGTTGGCATACCAGAAGGGTTGGTGTCACAATCTGTGCTGGGGAACAAGCCTGTCCTGGGAGTCGGCCGGGGGGTAGGTGAATCGCATGGCCCAGTGGACGCTCTTCTCTGGGGTGGGAGGGCTGACTGCCTTACAGTGCTACTGCCACCTGCAGGTGATAAGCAGCAGAGCAGCAGCTGGCACACAGGAAAGAGGGCTTGGGGACAGCATATATCAGCACGCTCCTGCCTAGACCTAGGTTCCCCACGTTGGCATTCCCATTGGGTTGGGAAACAGTAGCCAAGAGGAAACTAAAAGGAGTAAATCCCCTCTTCCCAAGCACTGTGATGACCAGTAAATCCAGCCTGATGGTGGTATAGCCAAGAGAGGAGCCAAAAAGAACAGGTTACTCACCCGTAAAAGTAGTTCTAGGAGTGGTATACTTCTTGGCATGTCCCCTTCCACTTTAAATCTTCCCGGAAATCTTCAAGCTGGTTCCTCCCACCCACCCGGGTGGTATATACCTAGGCTCCACCCCATGACGCCAGATCTCAGCCCGCTGGAAGCAAGGTTGTGCGCCCGAAGCCGGGGAGGTCAGGTGGGTGCGTGTGGTTGAACATATACCACTCCTAGAACTACTGTTACAGGTGAGTAACCTGTTGTTCTAGGAGCGTGGATATGTTGTTCATCCACACTTCTTGGCAGATTCCAAGCAGTTCTCCGGGAGGAGGGAAGCAAGGTGCACACCCCTACTTAGGGAATAAAGATTGGAGAACTGAGGCCCCAAAACCAGCATCCCGGCATGACGCAAGATCGATGTGGTAGTGGGTAATGAAGGTGTTTGCTGACTTCCAGGTAGCAGCCGGACAGATTTCCTGGATAGGCATGTCCCTGGCAGCAGCCACCAATGCAGCAGTATGGCGGGTAGAAAGAGCTCTTATCCCTCTGGGAGGGTCCTTGCCAGCCAACTCACAGCACAGACCTATGTATGATGTAATCCCTCTTGCTATGGTCCATTTGGCTGGAGGTCTGCCAGAAGCGGCCTCAGCGTAGGCAAACAGCTGGTGAACCTCTCCAAAAATTTCCGCTGTCCTCTCTTTGTAATAGGAGACAGCATGTCTCAGGTCCAAAGTACGGAGCCTGTACTCTGTGTCCAAGGTGTAATTAGGGTAGTAATCTGGAAGAGTCAACACCTGGTTAAGGTGCACTCTGACACCACCTTCGGAAGGAATTTCGGGTGGGGGCATAGGACAACTTTGCCCCTGTGAAAGACCAGATAAGGGGAGTCCACCAAAAGCGCCTGGAGCTCCCCTTTCATTCTGGCAGACACGATAGCCACCAGGAAGGCAGTCTTCCACTAGTGTGAAAGCTCATATTTGTGTATGGGTTCAAATGGCTTGCCCATGAGCTTTGCCAAAACCAGCAACAGATCCCAAGGAGGTGGAGGTTCATAGACCGAAGGGGATATGTGATCCAGGCCTTTGAAAAAGCGCCCGACCACTGTCTCCTGCGCCAATGTCGGCTGACCGGCCCGCGCCCAGTAAGCAGAGATGGCTGCCAGGTGCACCCTAAGGGTCGATGACCGCAGACCCCCTTTGGAGAGAGACCAAAGGTAGTCGAGAATGTTAGCCACAGAACAGGACAAAGGCTCTAGACCCTTACCATGACACCAAATGGAAAAACGTTTCCATTTGAAGGTATAACATTTCCTGGTCGATTCCTTTCTGGATGCCTCCACCACGGTGTAGACATCTTCGGAAAGACTCAAAGCCTGGAACTCTAGCCGCTCAGGTACCAGGCTGAGAGGTGCAGGGATTGAAGGTCCGGATAGAAGACCTTCCCCTGGTTCGGAGATATCAGGTCCGGGCGTGTACGAAGCCACTCCGGGGACCTGCAGCTGAGGCTGAGGAGATCTGGATACCAGAACTGGTGCGGCCAGTCTGGGGCTACCAGAATCACCTTCACCTTGTCCCTCCTTGCCTTGAGTAACACCTTGTGGATCAAGGGAAATGGAGGGAAGGCACAGAGGAGCCCTGGGGTCCACAGCCTCGAGAAGGCATCCCCCTGCAGCGAGCCCTGCTGTAGGGGGCGGGCATGAAACGGCCTCAGCTTGGTGTTTTCCTTGGAGACAAACAGATCCACCAGCGGTTTGCCCCAATGGGAGAACAGGCTGTAAGCTACCTCTGGATGGAGAGACGACTCGTGGGATGTGTGGCCTATATGGCTGAGAGCATCCGCAAGCTGGTTTGAGGCTCCTGCCACATGGATGGCTAGGAGATCCACCTCCAACCGGCTTATGAGGGTCCAGAAGCAGAGCACCTCCTTGCACAGCAGATGGGAGTGCATGCTGCCCAGTTTGTTGAGGTAGTACATGGTCGTGGTATTGTCCGTCTGGACTTGAACCACTTGACCCCGGAGCTGAGGAGCGAAAGCTGACAACACCAGTCTGACTGCTCTGAGCTCCAACAGGTTGATGTCGCATCGGGACTCCTCAGGGGTCCAGAGCCCATGGGCCCTGTTGTCCCCCATGTAGGCTCCCCAGCCCATGAGAGAGGTATCAGTCGTAAGGACAACTGTTGGCTCGGAGCGGACAAAAGGGATCCCTTCCTGCAACCGGTCTGGGGCAGTCCACCATTGGAGAGCATCCCACATCTTCTGGGTTACAGTGATGAGCTGGTCGAAGTGACCATATCACTGAGTCCACTGGGCAGCCAGCTACCATTGGAGGAGGTGCATGTGCCACCGGGCCCAATGGACCACTGAGGTGCATGCTACTATGTAACCCAGAAGGCGCAGAAAGTCCCGGGCAGGGCGCAATTGTCTAACCAGAAATGACTGGGCAAAAGAGGAGAGAACCTCTGCCCTGTCTGCCGGGAGCCATGCTCTGGCTTGATGAGAGTCATGCTCTGCCCAGATGAAGCACATTGCCTGAGAAGGCACGAGTTCCGACTTGGCCTCGTTGATCAAGAGGACGAGTTGGGAGCAGCTCTGGAGGGCAAGATGAGGCTGCACAGACCTTTCAAGCCGAATGATCCAAGATTTTTGATTCTTTTTCGGGAGGTCGATCAGTATCGGCAGAACTGCCAGTACGCCTGAACACAGAGACGGTCACCAGGCTCTCGGCCTAAGGGTGCTCTGTGAACCCCGCAAGGGACCCCATGGGCACCAAATACTTGCAAGCCATGCGGGCAGACTGAGCTGGATAAGAGGCAGGGTGCTGCCAAAGTTCTAGAGCCAGGCTAACTATGGCCTCGGCCACCAGAAAGGCCTCCGTTGGGGTATTCCCTCTCTTGAGGATGTCCGTGAGAGAGTACGCTGCCTCTTTCTGGATAAGTTTCAGGGACATCCCTGTAGACTCAGAGATGAGGCGAAGAATGCCCTGAAAAGACGAAGGACCTTCCTCAGTCTCTATCCCACCAGCCGATTCGTCATCCCCAGGATGATCATGTTGGCCCGTCTCATCCGAATCCGAATACAATGGTTGACCGCCTAGGTCACCCTCGACCCACCGAGGGCGGTCCGGGATGACGGTGACAGTGACTGAAAGACGCCGGGGAAGCCCGGTGTCTGGTCTAGCTCCCTTAGAAGGAGCCCCTCCCACAGGCCGCTTGGGCGGCGGTTCCATCCTGATTCGTGGAGAGACGTGTATAGGCCGAACTGGAGGTTTCGCAGGCTCCTCGGGCAGGGGATCCAACTTAATCCGCTCCGAAGGAGTCTGCTTCAGCCTGGGAGGTGAAAGCTAAATAATGGCCAGGGAAGGAGCTGGGGTCAGCTTGTGCCTGGAGAAAATTAGCTGGTCCTCGTAGTGCCGGAGTTTATGCTGGAGCCTCTCTTCATCGGAGAAGGACGAAGACAACCGATGGAGTTGCCTCTTTTTCGAGTGCTTGTAGCTCTTCCTCGGCCTCTCAGTCGAGGGGGTCCTCGACCTCAATCATGATCAGATGGGCCAAGTTGGTCGCTCAGGAGACACCAGCAGGACCGGTAACTTCCCGGGGTCAGGGACCACTTCCTCGATGGGATTCCCAGCGGGCTAGGTCTCCCCGTCTGGGAAAGAAAGGACCGGAGTCAGATTGAGAGAATCATCAACCGGAGTCGGCGACAATGGGTCGATTGGATCGATGACAATTTCAACGTTGATCAACACTTTGGTCGACTGGCCAGATGGCAAGGCCAAGAAGCCAGCAGCCAAAGAGGCAATTTCGACTGAAGCAGAGCTGCCGGCTCCTGGGACCGAGAGCTCTCCCAATCCCAAGAACGTCTTCGCTGAGACGAAGACGATCCTGGATCCATTTCCCACGTAAGGGACCGAGAGGAATGTGTGCCCGCAGGACCTCTCCCTTAGTCGGGAGAGACTAGCACAACTCTCAAAAAGAACCCGAGAAGGTGGAGGCCAGGTTGAGCGGAACAAAGAAGCTCTGAGAGGAAGATTCTGCAGCCCGAGCCGCTTCCTCCTTAAAGGCTTGCATATGTTCCAATTGCTCAGCAGATCCTGCGGCCATGGAAACTGCCCACCGAGCCTTCTTTGATTTCACCGGAGGACTGTTTTTCCGGCCTCTCCGTCAGGCGTGCGAGATGGTCGTCGAGGACATTAGGGTGAAATGCAAGACAGAAGTCGAACTTCAAGGTGTCATGGCCGACACCCAAGCAGTATACACACGTGGTGTGGGGATCGATGCGCAACATTTTCTGGCCACATGAACACCGGCGAAATCCAGGGGAAGACTTGTCTTCCATAATCGAAGCAGAGGAGTCGCAGTCACTAATGCGAACTAGACAAAGTTTCGGAATAACCGAAGGTTTAGAAGCCAGGGCCTACAAACTGCAGGAGCATGAAGGAGGCACCCTGAATCTTCCAGCTAAAAAGAAGATCTGGCGCCAAGGCACGGAGTCAAGGGTTATACCACCCGGGTAGGTGGGAGGAGCCAGCTTAAAGACGTCCGGCGATCCTGAAAGGGGACATGCCAATAAGTGTGGATGAACAACATATCCACGATCCTAGAAATAATGCTAAAATAAAAAGAAAACACTTCTTTCAATAATACTGCTGCCTGACTTGGTCTGCTTGGTGTCATTAGTCACCAGGTAAATATACAGAGATACAAGGATAATCTCATTTACAGATGCGACCTGGAGAAATGGGGGGTTAAAACAGGAACAGGAGAGCAATGCAAAAGTATAAAACATTATTAATACAGGCCCAACATGCAACTTTAAACAAGGTGGGGACAGACCGAGCAGTGCAAATCTGCATATAGTGGAACAGTATGCATACAACAGGAATTTGCAAAACAATCCAACATGGAACAAGTGTAAGGCAGATTACAGTCGGTTACAATCTCAAACTGACGGGAATGACATTTCTGAGATACAGTTAGGCCAAGGCAAAGCTGAAGTGCGGGCTATCGCTCAAGGCCAGATTGTTCCATAACTGGGGAAGTTTGTGAGTGAAAGCAGATTGCCCCAGACTGAGTTTACATTTAGGAAACAAGAAAATAATTCTCGAGCAGAACAAAGTTTGTGGCTGAAGGGAGTAGACGGGGTAAGCAAGGAACTCTGGTACTGTGGTACAGGCTGAATGTGCAAGGTGCTGCAGCCTGTTGTGGAGAGGATCGAATGGACTAGGAAGGTTCTGACTAACATAAGGCCCACCCAAAAAAAGCGTGGCTGTGAAGGAAGCCCCCCCCCCATATGAAAATACACCACTTTGGGAATGAGAGTGTTGGCGTGTGAAGAGGGATAAGCTTAAAAGATCAGACAAGCATAACTAGAAATGCAAGCTATGCCTTTTCAGTTTTACTCATCATCACCATTCCAGCCAGTCAAAATGGACAATTCGACACTAGATGAGGGTCAGGCTCCTGTGATAAACAGCTCCGGCCATTTCACCAGCACCAACTACATCACAGTGTTTTTTTTTGTTTTTTTGGGGGGCCCTGCCCCAATACAACTTTTACTATGGATGAACAGAGGACTCCAGTCACCAGTGCCGTCAGTCCCTCGCCCTACATCGGCACTAAATCCATCACAGTGTGGGGAAGATGCACTATCCCTGCCCCACATTGTACCTGTACCCATGGATAAACAGAGGGTTTCAGTCTCCAGTGCTGTCAGTCCCTCACTTTTCACCAGCACTAAATGCATCACAGTGTGGGGAAGCCTGCACTGTCCCTGTCCCACACTGTACCTGTCCCTGTGGATAAACAGTGGACTGCAGTATCCAGTGCTGTCAGTCCCTCACCAGCACTAAATACTGTACATCACAGTGTGGGGAAGCCTGCACAGTCTCTGCCCCACATTGTACCTGTACCCATTGATAAACAGAGGGCTTCAGTCTCCTGTGATGTCAGTCCCTCACCTTTCACCTGCCCCACACTGTACCTGTCCCTGTAGATGAACAAAGGGCTTCAGTCTCCAGTGCTGTCAGTCTCTCACCTTTCACCAGCACTAAATACATCACAGTGTGAGGAAGCCTGCACTGTCCCTGCCCCACACTGTACATGTCCCTGTGGATAAAGAGGGTTTCAGTCTCCAGCGTTGTCAGTCCCTCACCTTTCACCAGCACTAAATCCATCACAGTGTGGGGGCTGCCTGCATTATCCCTACCCCCATACTGTACGCTGTATAAACTGAGGCATTCACTCTTAAGTGCTGTTGGGCCCTCCAGTTATCAGAAATTATTTTTAAGAAAATACACGACAAACCGACCCAGTGACATGGTGGGTGGAGGTACTGGTTGCCACACTGCCTACCTGGGTTCGGGAATGGACCAGGGTCACTCAGGGGGCCAGCTGAGGGAAGGAACACTAAGCATTCTCAACCAGCTCTCACCCTTTGGGGAGGGGGGACAGTGTATGAAGTTGCTTGGCTTTCACCTAAAGAAGGCAAAGTGACACAGCAGTGGTCACCTCTCAGAACACTGGGCGCCAACTGCACGTGGCAACTTCACGCGACGACACGTCCTCACCATGCCATGCACGCCGACCTCGTGGAACCAGCCACAACCCCAACAGCACCAACTGAGAACTGGCTAGAACCAGGTAAGTCCCAGGGATGGTGGGTGAAGAGGCTGGACAGGCTGGGAACTGAAGAGGACAGGTGGCAACACAGGATAAACACTAGAAGAAAAAGGAAAATACAAGATAACACAAAAACCACTTACTTTTGCGAAAGATGGGGAGAGCGCAGTGTTTTTCCAGCCACGTGATAACTGTGCCACAGAACTCTTCAAGGCTAGCTGTGCAAACTGTCTCCGTATACGAGTCAAACAGTGGCCGCACCACGATACTGAACTGGTTCAAGGAAGTCAAGGAAATCACACTTCAGTAGGCTCCTATACTTTGAACCCCTTCCCCTGTATCTAGTGCTCTTGTACCAGCACTCACAGTGACACCCACTAGTAATGACAGGCCTGTGACACTGATAGCTTACCCACAACCATACCCTGTCAATGCCAGCTATGGCTCCTATACCCTGAACCCCCTCCCCTGTATCTAGTGCTCTTGTACCAGCACTCACAGTGATGCCCACTGGTAGTGACAGAGCTGTGACACTGGTGAGAGGTTCCCCACAGCCGTGCCCTGTCAATGCCAGCTATGGCTCCTATACCCTGAACTCCCTCCCCTGTATCTAGTGCTCTTGTACCAGCACTCAGAGAGATACCTACTGGTAAGGACAGGGCTGTGACACTGGTGAGAGGTTCCCCACAGCAGTTCCCCGTCAATGCCAGCTATGGCTCCTATACACTAAACCCCTTTTCCTATATTTAGTGCTCATGAACAGACACACACACGCACAGAGGCACCCAGTGGTAATATACAAAAAGAAGCGCACACCACTATCCTCAAAGGTGCACCAGCAAAGGACAATGTACACAAAGAGTAAGGGGCCCTTGAGGAAGACTTTTTGTCACAGTCAATACCTAGGCGCGTTAGCCCATTATCTGTTATGCTGTAATATTAAAAAAAAAAATGTTCACATCTAGCCTGGCGTGTGCCCAGTCCTATTCTTCGAGTGCAAACACAGGTAATGACAGGGCTGTGACATTGCTTTTTTTTTTTTTAAACTTTAAAAGGTTTTTATTTATTTGTGTATTTCATTATAGTACAACGATAGATAACACACACAACAAAGTTCATTGATCTATCTACTCACTATAACAAGAGATAGGGTGGGGGGGTAGAATAATATGGGAAACGGAATGACTAAATACCAATCCTAAGTACATACTAATCTATGTACTAACAGAAATGTAATAATTACTTTTATCAATATGAACAAAAAATATATTAACTGTGTAACTACAAATCATATTAATTTAGGCTCCTCTTGGACAAAAGCGAGCTCTCAAATCTGAACAATAGTCTAGCTGTTTCAGATATTAAGGTGTAACACCAATAATAAATTCCTTATAGGACTGAGGAAAAAAATAAGAGACATTACCTCTTTCCTAGAAAGGACAAAAAAGGAGGGTGCCACATTTTTTCAAATACAGTTATTTTCTCATTTAATCTATGCGCTATCCTACCATCGTTGATTACCTCACTCACTGCGTTATTCCAGTCCTGAAAGGATGGAGGAGAAGGGGGAATTGCCAAACAGGATAAAAAGAGTCCCTTGAGTGTCAGGGCAGCTGCCCAAACACCATTCCTCTGGGGTTTAACTCATCTGCCCTCTCCCTACTCCAGTTCCTAGTACAAGAAATGTAGGGGTATAAAGGGGAAATTGTTCAACCAGGAAAGGCAAACTATTTATTTTATTTTTTATTTATTTAGCTTTTGTTGACCAGGTAAGTGCACTAGACAAATCCTGCCTATTTTCAGGCACGACCCGGGGGAGGGGGATACAGATGAATGCCAACTGACCTTAAACCAGATTAAGCTGTTGGTGGTATTTTTTTAGTGAATGAGGGAAATTTGGCCAGGACACAGGGGAAATTCCCCTACTCTTTTCGATAAGTGCCATGGGATCTTTAACATCCACCTGAACTACCACCAATCCAGGCAGATGGGACCTCTGTTTAACGTCTCATCCGAAAGACAGCACCTCAGAAATGCAGCACCCCTCTCATGCTGCATTACAGTGTCAGTACTAGGATATTAACCCAAGTGCCAGATGTGGGAACTGAACCCACAGCCCTCTGATCTCCCGGCCTCAGAGGCGAGTGTGCTACCTATTGAGCCACTAAGACACTGACACTAAGCGGAAGCTTGTTTCCAGGTGTGACCTGGGAGCACAAGGAAGTTAAGTGATTTGCTCAGGGTCACACAGTATGCAAGTGAGGGCTGTGGGATTCAAACATCGGTCTCCAGGTTTGCAGCTCAGAGCCTTAAACCACTACGCCATACTGCCTCCTTCTCCTTTACCAATAGGTGGACAGATTCACAGAGTTGATGAACTAGAGGCTGGAAATGAGGAGGCACTCCCACAAAATGCATAGTAAACTAGAGTGCTTTTCTGGCCATCTCTAGCATTTACCCCCAGGCAGGAGGCCCATGGTTTCTAAACTGTGCGGAGCAACAGCAGTAGTGTAACATTTTAACTGAATCATTTTCCCCGTGTTTTTCCGAGACGAAGCCCATTCTTCCACTCAGTTTATTTCTCTCTCATTTCTCCTTTGCAGGATTTGGGAGGGGAGAACTGTCTGCTAAGTCCAAAAACAGCTCATACGTCAGACTAACTCCTTTAACTTTGCAAATTTGCATATCTAACACTCATCATATTCTGATAAGCAGAGGTCTGGGGCCGAAAACAAGAGTACTGGAGTGCTTTTCTCACTGGACGATAATATTCAACATGAAATCTATGTAAACTAAATTTAGATTTGAGAGTTTCAAAAGACATTAGCTCTCCGTTCGGCCCCAACAAGTTACCCAAATTAGTAATGCTGTAGCACTCCAGCGAGGGTCCTCGAAGGGCTATTGTTGTATGTCAGATTTATGTTACCCCAAATAGGCATCAAACAATCTGGTAAATTCTGAATTTGTAGAGTAGATTGATATTTTTTTTTATACTTTATTACATTTCTGAACAAACAAGTAATATCCATATTCCTCATACATGGGATAGACATTTTGTTAATGCATCACAAATAAAATATGACATTCGTATGTTCAGGTCCATGTCACCTTGTACAGTGGGGGGAGGGGGGGGGAGAGAGATCCTGGACAAATGCCTCTTTAAACTAACAGTTCCAAAGAAAAAGTTCTGATCACTGCCAGCCTCTTCAGCGGTTAAAGGTGTATCCAGCAGGGAGAATTACAAAGCAAGAACACACAGTACAAACACTGCTATTAAACCTGCTGTTTGAACTGGGAGAACATACAGGAAAAATTATCCCCCCTTCTTACACGTGTGGTAAAAATTCTAGTTATTTATATAACATTTCCAGATTATTTTGCAGAATCTCTTATAAGTGTACACTCTACACAGTAACATTATTCCTCAACAACAGAGCACAATTTGTAGAACGTTCCCAAACTAGAAGGGAATCCCTGTCAAAAACCTTGTGGGTCTAAACCTCTAAATTACCCAAACTGGAACTAAACAGTCCTTTTAATTATGCCCTTAAGTACCTTATCAGATAGCGTACAGAGAGGGGGATTATCCCTTTCTGACTCCCCTCCCAACAATCAAAAACGTTTCAACATTTAGGACTTATGTTGTGCAGTCCAAACATTTTATCATGATTTCTGACTCACTACTCAGTCTTCAGAGTCAGAACTTTGGGGTTCAGATGGCTCTCGTCAGGCTGCAAACTCCTGCTCCATCTTCTCCATCCAGCGTCCGGCATCCTGTGAGCTTATAAACTGCCATGTTTTCCCGCTGTAAACTATCCTCAGGCGGGCAGGAAGCAAGAAGGAGTGAATAATTCCGAGGTCTCTCAGTCATCTGAGCACTACATTGAAACTTTTACGCTTGGCTCGGGACTGATATGAAAGGTCTGGGTAAAGCTTAATATCAGCCCCGTTACCTTCCAGGGGATACGTCGCTCTGGCTGCTGCAATTAATGCATCCCTAATTTCTGATCTTCTCATTTTCAGGAGAACAGTGCGTGGCTGGGTTATATCTGCTGGGCGCACCCGTGGTGAGACTTGATCAGCTTTTATAATGGTGTCCCACGAAAATCCTTCATTCAATTGAAGATTTTGTTTGAGCCAGTCCATTAGGTAGAAAAGCAGAGCTGTCCCCCCTCAATACCTTCAGGGAGTCCCATAATTCGGACATTACCTACCCAAATCTCATTTTCAAGGGCTTCCATGCGCCCCCGAAGCTGACTATTCTCTCTGGCTAGAGTTGCCACAGCAGTCATGGTAGTCACCGTTCGCTTCTTCGATTCCACAACTGTGCCCAACAGATTCTGAATGGCAGCATCGTGCTGCTCCAATTTCTGCAGCGTTTTTTCGATCTTCGAGTCCATGGCCCGCATGGACTCAAGCAGGGTGTGCCACGGAGGTTCTGTCGGGAACTCAGAGGCACCAGTTTCAATGTTGCTTAAGGAGCCCACGGCCTTACTGGGCTGAAGCGATGAGGATTTCTACGTTCCCTGTTGTTGTGTCTTCGTTCTACCCATGACAAATCTAGCATCCTTCGATTCAGGACTGCTTACTGGATCAAGTTCTAGAGTTCGCTTTTTCATAAAATTATTTTAAATTATGCTTCTTTTTTTTCAATATTTTCCACCTCGTGTAGAGGAGCTTATGGAAGTGCTTCCAACCTGGAAGATGGCTCTCTAGCGCCCCTGAGTAGACTGATTTTAATATACGAACATATCCAGAATAGAGTTGGATATGCAAATGTTATATAGCTGGTAGAGGGATAAAGTAATAGACAGAGTTTATGAGGGGTTACCATCTACTTTTCTACCCTGAACCAAAGGGTGTGTGGGGGGGGGGGACATCCGTCATTTCCTTGTTCTCAATACAATACAGCCTGTTTAAACCTAATGGCCAGCTTAATCTGGTTCAAGGTCAGTTGGCATTCATCTGTATTCCCCCTCCCCGGGTCGTGCCTGAAAATAGGCAGGATTTGTCTAGTGCACTTACCCGGTCAACAAAAACTAAATAAAAAAAATAAAAATAAATAAATGATACTTTTCCAGTAAGGCAAACCACAGCCACCTTTAGTTCAATGGGCTCTTAACTTTATTTACAGATAATCAGAGGTGGGGGGGGAAGACTTCCCCACAGAAACTTCCTAACAGTACTTGGAGCATGTTGAAAAGCTCTTTTCTATTTGAGTATGTAGTTTTTGTTTGTTCTTTTTTTAATATGCTATGCTTCTTGGTCTCCGGGGACTGGCCCCATTAGCCCTTCCCTGCGTCCAATCCAGTCATCCACTTCCCAACTGAAGTTACGCCCTGGATTGCGCCCCCCCCCCGTGAGGAGCCGTCGGGAGGGGCTCTCCGTTCCTCCTGAGGTGCGGGACCTGTGGCGCGAAGCAGATGGCATCCTGTATGGCCCAGGTTTTTTCCTTGGCTCTCCCCAGGAGCTGGAACATGCAATGACATCATGGGTGTGTACGCAGATGTCTGCCCCGCCTCCATCAACTATGGGCACTGACTGTTGAATCCCTGACTGCCACCAGGGGTCAGGTGAGAGCCGGGAGCCCTCCCCAAACAGGAGGGCAGTCCATGGGACGCTTAATCTTCCTGCCCCCAGCTGGCCCTCCGACTCCCAGGCTTGCTTCCAAACCCAGGTCATCAGCGTTGCAAGTGGAAGTGCTAGTGCTGCGCCATCGGACCAACCTAGTAAGTAGATTCTGAAACAAACAGAACAGTCTTGGAGCTGTTACCATCTTCAGGGAATTAATTTTACCCCAGACAGAAAAGTTTAATTCTTGCAATTTCCAGAGGTCATTATCAATTTTCTGTATCAGAGGGATAAGATTTCTGTCTCCAATTTTCTTTATGTCTTTTGGAATTGTAGTACCTAAATTGGTCAAATTTTCCTTGTAGCAGAAGTCAGCCTCTAACTTACCAAAGGGGATCCCAAATTTCATGTGGGGATTCATGGACAATATCCGAGTCTTCTTCCAGTTTATCTTTGGTCCTGAAACTGATGTAAACACGTCAATAATTTCCTCCAGTTTCTGAACTGAAGTGGGTGGGTTACAGATTGTAACTAGCAGGTCATCCGCATAGGCAAACACTTTGTTGGTAATTTTCCCTATTTTTATTCCACTGATAGCCTGACTTTCTGAAATTTTCCTAATTAAAGGTTCCATAGCTAAAACAAACAATTAGGGGGAGAGAGAGGACACCCTTGTCTTGAGCCTTTCCTTGTTCAAGGGGAATTGGTCTGAAGAACTGCATGTTCATTAGTTATGAGCCTAGCAAAGGTGTTCCATACAGAGTTTTAACTCATAAAATAAAGTTTTCCCCATGTTAAATCTGGCTAGGGTTTGGTATAGAAAGTCCCACTCTAGGGAATCAAAGGCCTTGAAGAAATTAAGGGCTAAGGCGATCACTGAAGTATGTGATTTTTTTGAGGCCCAAGTGGTATTAATGCACCTTCTAATTTTCCAACCCATTTCTTCCAGGTACAAAATTTACTTGTTCACTGCCCAGAAGCTAAGCCACATAAAATTTAAGTCTGTTTTCTAAGATCTTAACCATGATTTTATAATCAACATTTAGTAATGAGATAGGTCTGTAGCCTTCACACTTCAGACAGATTTTTTTTTTGCCTGGGCAGACTAGGTGGGCCAAGCAGTCCTCATCTGTCGACAAACTCCGTTTCTAACTAACCAGTAGCTACCCTGCACCAGAGTTCATTGGCACCAAATTAAAACTTTACATCTTCTATTTCTTGAAGGTAAAGGGATCATAAATAAAAGCTGGCCGTCCGATCCCTTACCCTTTCTGGTCACAACGAAGTTCTGCTCCGCAGTCAAGAACTTACTGAATGCATGGCTGGTTGAAGAAAGGGGAGCGGAGAATGGTCATAGGGCAAGGTGTTGTAGGGGGCTGGCGAGCCGATTTGAAATCCCTTTAGTCCTGCCCACCTCATGGTTTCTCACCTGTGCTAATGCCCGACTTCAGGGTGGCGGGAGCAACATTATCTGGTCAGCCACGCAGTGAGTAAGACTCTTCCCCAGAGTTGAGGCGCAATTCCTCTGCAGAATTCTTGTGACTCCAGTGGTCCAGTGGAGACAGTCTAGCTCATGTTCAAATGAAGTCTCCTGTAAGGACGCAAGATGCATTGTGCTGGTGTTACCATGCTGGACTTTTTTTTTTTTTTTTTTTTATAAACTTCTTTAGTAAAAGAGCTACATGAACAAGAGCAAACAAAGTGCACAGGTTTCTCCCCCCACCCCCATTTCTTTTCTTCTCTATGATTCACACCTGATCCCTTGTGGCACTCCCAAGCCCACCTTCCTGTTGTCGTATGGCCAGTTTGCAAAGGACCCCCATTCTGCTCCTCTCTAGACCACACTGTTGCTGAACCCCAATGCGACAGGCTCCCTATGAGAAGCAGCTACCCCAGGGCAGAAAGAGACAAATCATTGGCCAGAGTGGTCAGAGATGTCAGTAGCAAGGTGCGACCTGGAGCATGACAGTGGTCACTTGCACATCCTAATGAATCCATGCTCAACCTGTCGAGTGTGCAGCCAGTAAGATTCTGTCCTGCATGGATCCAAACCCCCAGCTTACCGCGGGTGGCAGTTATTCAGCAGCAATCATCACATCCTCCCTGAAGGAACTGCGCCATCTGAGTACCTGGTGATCAACTGTCTGCTGTTCCGACTATGATTTTAGGCCCGGGACTCCCACGTGAAAGGCTGGCACCTCAACTACTTGTCTACCGCAGTGGCCCTAGCCATGCAACATTCAAGGATACAACCCAGAATTTCCAGTTCTGCAAGGTCCTGGTGCGGACATACTCATCAAACATGTCTGTCATGTGACTGGAGCGCTGGTGTGCAAGAGGGGCACCTGTGGCAGGCAGCTGCTGCTGATATTCACTGAAAAGAGAAAAAAACAAACAGCAGTTACCCAGTGATCCTAGTGGACCCACTTGGATGAGTCAAAGTGTTGAACAAACAGAAAGAGTAGTTGTCACAGACGGGATGGATATCCAATAGTGATGGAAAAATTATATCATATGTATGGAGCCAAGAGCTGGGTAAACACAAAGGGTAACTGTGACAGACGGGTTGGATACATGATGCAAGTGGAAAGGTTAGATGATATGGGATTGATCGAATAGCTGCGGCAGATGGGTTAGATAATGATGCAGGTGGAAAGATCAGACGATATGGATCAATCGGGTAGCTGTGACAGATGGGTCAGATAATGATGCGGGTGGAAAGATTGGGTGATATGGATTGATTGAGTAGCTGTGTCAGATGGGTTAGATGATGCAGGTGGAACGATTTTGATGATACAGATTAATCTGGTAGCTGTGGCAGATGTGTTACATAATGATGCGGGTGGAAAGATTAGGTGATACGGATCGACTGGGTAGCTGTGGCAGATGGATTAGATGATGCATGTGGAAAGATTAGGTGATAAGGATCGATCAGGTAACTGTGGCAGATGGGTTAGACATATGATGCAGGTGGAAAGATTAGATGATATGGATCAATCAGGTAGCTGTGACAGATGGGTTAGATAATGATGCGGGTAGAAAGATTAGGTAATATGGATCGACTGGGTAGCTGTGGCAGATGGATTAGATGATGCATGTGGAAAGATTAGGTGATACAGATCAATCAGGCAGCTGTGGCAGATGGGTTAGACATATGATGCAGGTGGAAAGATTAGATGATACAGATCAATCAGGTAGCTGTGGCAGATGGGTTAGAATCGTTAGATGATGCGGGTGGAAATATTAGATGATACAGATGGATCAAAAAGATGGACAAACAGAAAGGGTAGCTCTGACCCGTTCGTGATGGGTACAGAAAGATTACATGATATGGATGAACTGAACTGTTGAGCAATCACAAAGGTTAGCTGTGAGAAGACTGAGCTGGGAATATACATAAAGGTTAGGTGAACACACTGTCTGGATAGCCAAAGGTGGGGGATTGCTATAAAGGGAAGGCAGACAGGTTCGATGAGATTAAGCTGAACTGGGTGTTATTGTGGAAGAACTCCTTATCTTCGGCTTTACCACAGAACTGTTTACCACAATAAGTTGCTGCATAACAGCACTGCCCTTTACTGGCAGTATCCTCGAGGTACCATGTGATCTGAAGTGTTACTTTATTGTGCTTAGTCAGCACAGTAAAGCAGCCTTTGCGCTAATGTGCTACCTTGAGGATACTGGAAAAAGAGGACGTGTTGTTATGTAGTACCTTAATATGGTAATCTGTTCTGTGGTAAAGCAGAAGATTACAATGTCTGCCACTGTATAGTGGGCAGATGGGTTGGATAGCAGGAGCTGAGGGACATACATGAGGGATATGTGGACAGACAGGATGCAAAGACTGATCTGGTGATAGATATAAAGGGTAGGTGTACAGTTGGGTTGATGAGCCAGAGCTGAGGCACAGATATAATGGGAAGGTGGACAGATGGGATAAATAGCAGGAGCTAGGGATATACAGATAGGATAGCTGGACAGAGCCGAGGGTTGGTGTACAGATGGGCTGGATAACCAGATCTGGAGGATACATATAAAGGGTAGATGGACTATGACTTGGATGGGTGGTGTGGCTGTGTGAATGGACCAGAATGGTGGACAAGCAAAGATATATAATATGTATGAGAATTTATCACAATGGTGTGAGACAAAAATGTACAGATAAATTTAATATTTACATGGCAGTAGGACCTGGAGTGATGATTAATCATTTATTTTCACTAGAGGTGGGTCATCGCTATGTATTAGCACTTGAGGTTGGTCACGAAGGAGCTCTTAGCCAATGGGAGAGCAGCTTGAACAATGCCTGATGACATCACAATGACCTCTGCTGCACTCAAAACGGGGCAGTGAAATCAAACAAAAAACAGTTTATTCTTCATTAAAAAGACCTAATAAGACTCATAAGATGTATAACAGGTACATATGGCATGAGACATTTTTGACCTGCTCTATTCATATGATGAATTGATAGCAAGATCTTATACAGTGTTCACCTAGTGCATTTTTGAACTGGTTCATACTGTCACATGATATGAGAAACTCGGGTCGTGAGTTCCACTGCGACACCACTCATTGTGAGAACCAGCCTCCCCCTCTAATGTGAATGCTTTACAACTTAAAATACATTGTATAAACTGGACACACAATGACCTCACTCAGAATAAACAGGTTACTTACCTGTAACAGTAGTTCTAGGAGTGGTATATGTTGTTCATCCACACTCTTTGGCATGTCCCTTTCCCCTTTAAATCTTGCCGGAAGTCTTGAAGCTGGCTCCTCCTACCCACCCGGGTCATATATACCTCATCTCCGCCCCGTGACGCCAGATCTTGGCCCCCTGGGAGCAAGGTGATGTGCCTAAAGCCGGGGAGGTCGGGTGGGTGCGTGTGGACGCACAACATATACCACTCCTAGAACTACTGTTACAGGTGAGTAACCTGTTTTTCTAGGAGCATGGATATGTTGTTCATCCACACCCTTTGGCAGATTCCTAGCAGTTCTCCGGGAGGAGGGAGGCAAGGCGCACACCCCCTACTTGGGGAACAGAGATTGGAGAAACGAGGCCCCAAAACCAGCATCGCGACGTGACTCCAGGTCGATGTGGTAATGAAGTTGTTTGATGACTTCCAGGTAGCAGCCAGACAGATTTCCTGGATAGGGATGTCCCTGGAAGCAGCCACCAACGCAGCAGTATGGCAAGTAGAATGAGCTCTTAACGCTCTGGGAGGCTCCTTGCCCGCCAACTCATAACGCAGACCTGTGCATGATGTAATCTATCTTGCAATAGTCCGTTTGGCTGCAGGTCTGCCAGAAGCGGCTTCAGCATAGGTGACAAACAGCTGGCGAACCTCCCCCCAAATTTCTGCCGTCCTCTCCTTGTAGTAGGAGAGAGCACGTCTAAGGTCCAGGGTATGGAGCCTGTACTCTACGTCCAAGGTGTAGTTAGGGTAATATACCGGCAGACTCAACACCTGGTTAAGGTGAAACTGTGATACTACCTTCGGAAGGAATTTCGGGTGGGGGCGCAGGACAACTTTGTCCCTGTGAAAGACCAAATAAGGGGAGTCCACCAAGAGTGCCTGCAGCTCCCCTGTCCTTCTGGCTGATGTGACAGCCACCAGGAAGGCAGTCTTCCACAAGTGCGAGAGCTCACACTTTTGTATGGGTTCGAATGGCTTGCCCATGAGCTTTGCCAGTACCAGCAGAAGATCCCACGGAGGTGGAGGTTCACGCACCGGTGGGGATATGTGATCCAGGACTTTGAAAAAGCGCCCAACCACTGTCTCCTGTGCCAATGTCAACTGACTGGCCCGCGCCCAGTAAGCAGAGATGGCTGCCAGGTGCACCCTAAGGGTCGATGACCGAAGACCCCCTTTGGAGAGAGACCAAAGGTAGTCTAAAATGTTAGCCACATAGCAGGATAAGGGGTCCAGACTCTTACGTGGACACCAAATGGAAAACCTTTTCCATTTGAAAGCATAACATTTCCTGGTCGATTTCTTATGAGATGCCTCCACCATGGTGTAGACATCCTCGGAAAGACCTAGAGCCTGGAACTCTAGCCGCTCAGGTACCAGGCTGTGAGGTGCAGGGATTGAAGGTCCGGATGGAATACCTTCCCCTGGTTCAATTATATCAGGTCCGGGCGTGTACAAAGCCACTCCGGGACCCTGCAGCTGAGGCTGAGGAGATCTGAATACCAGAACTGCTGGGGCCAATCTGGGGCTACCAGGATCACCTTCGCCTTGTCCCTCCTCACCTTGAGTAACACCTTGTGGATCAAGGGAAATGGAGGGAAGGCGTAGAGGAGGCCTGGGGTCCACGGCCTCGAAAAAGCATCCCCTGCAGCGAGCCCTGTTGAGGGGGCGGGCATGGTACAGCCTCAGCTTGGTGTTCTCCTGGAGGCAAACAGGTCCACCAACGGTTTGCCCCAATGGGAGAACAAACTGTGTTACCTCTGGATGGAGAGACCACCGTGGGATGTCTGGTCTATGCGATGAGCATCCGCCAGCTGGTTCAAGAATCCTGCCACATGGATGGCAAGGAGATCCACCTCCAACCGGCTGACGAGGTCCAGCTCCAGGCGCCTCCTTGCATAGCAGATAGGAGTCGTGCCACCCTGTTTGTTGAGGTAGTACATGGACGTGGTATTGTCCATCTGGACTTGAACCACTTGACCCCAGAGCTGAGGAGCGAAAGCTGACAGTGCCAGTCTGACTGCTCTGAGCTCCAACAGGTTGATGGGGCAACGGGACTCCTCAGGGTTCCAGAACCCATGGGCTCTGTGGTCCCCCAGCCCATGAGAGAGGCATCGGTCGTGAGGACGACCGTCGGCTCAGGGCAGACAAATGGGATCCCTTCCTGCAGACAACTTGGGACGGTCCACTATTGGAGAGCGTCCCACATCTTCTGGGTGACAGTGACCAGCTGGTCGAAAAGACCCTGACGCTGAGTCCACTAAGTGGCCAGCTCCCACTGGAGGAGGTGCATGTGCAACCTGGCCCAATGGACCACTGAGGTGCACGCCGCCATGTAACCCAGAAGGCAGGAAGTCCCGGCAGGCATGAAGTGCCCAACCAGAAATGATTGAGCAAAGGAGGAAAGAACCTCTGTTCCTGTCCGCCTCAGAAGCTGAGCTCTGGCTTCTGACGAGAGTCGAATTCTCACCCGATAAAGCCCATCACCTGAGAGGGCACGAAGTTCTGACTCGGCCCTCATTGATCAGGAGGCCTAATTGGGAACAGGTGCGGAGGGCCAGGTCCCTGGACCTCTCCACCGCCTGCAGGGAGGAACCTGCCAGGAGCCAATGGTAGAGGTATATCCGAACCCCTTGACGCCGTAAATGGGCTGCCACCACTGCAATGCATTTGGTGAAGACCAGAGGGGCCGATGACGGGCCGAACGGCATGGCACGGAACTTGTACAGGGTCCCTTCGACCCTGAAACGGAGGAATCGCTGGTGGGACAGACGGATTGGGACTTGAAAGAACGCGTCCTGTAGATCCAGTGAACAGAACCACATGTTTCGCTCCGGAGATGGTATGATCTGTTTCAGAGTTATCATCCGGGAGGTGCGAGACCTGAGATATTCATTCAGGTCATGGAGATTTAAGATGGGCACCAGGAAGTACCTGGACACGAAGCCTGGGTTTGTAGGAGGATCCGGCACTGGAGCTACTGCCTCCTTGCGGAGGAGCTGAGCAATGTCATCCTGAAGGGCCAACTGAGCACCAACTGAGATCCTTTCCTCCCATGGGGCATGGGCTGGCAAGGAGGGTACTGCTCGAACTCTAGAGGCAGTCCCCGACCAACCACTTCCAGGACCCACCTGTCCAAGTGAGACCAGACCAGGTGGAAAGAAAGGGCTGAGCCCATCCCCATGGGAGGACCCAGAACTGGCGTGAACGGTGTAGGGGTGGCCACCCCGACCAGTCACTGTGCAGGCTTGGAGGAGGAGAAGGCTCCTGGACCAGCACCTCGGCCTCCTTTGGGCTGTTGGGGACCCTGCTTGGGCCTAGAGCGCCAAGTCTGAGCCTGCTGTTGCTGCTGATGCTGCTGACCTCCCTGGAAGGGGGGCTACCTAACCGCAGGGGAAGAGTGCTGAAAAGGCTTCTTCTTGTGTGGTTCTTGCCCGAAGAACCCTTAGCAGAAGTGGCATCTAAGGTGGTATTAGACTGCTCAATGCGCTGGAGGTGACCTGCCACTCTCAGACTGAAAAGGTCATTGCCAAGGAAGGGCACATCAGCAAGCTTGTGCCGAGTATCCGCCAGAAAGGAGAATAATCTCAGCCAGGCCCTGCGGCGAGTGGCCACTGCGGCTGCTAGTGAACGGGCACAGGAATCTCCAATGTCCAGAGCCGTCTGGAGCTGCTGTTTTGCAACAGCATGGCCCTGTTCACGGACTTGCTTAACTGTGGTCTGCATGTCTGCTGGGAGATGAGGGAGGACTTCATCTAGCGACCCCAAGAGGGCGAGAGAGAGAAGTGTGCCATGATCACTGCCAAGCTGGCCTGACGAAGGCCCAAGGATGAGGCTGCATATACCTTCTGGGCAGAATGGTCCATATTTTTGGACTCCTTGTCCGGAGGGCGGTCAGTATCTGCTGAGCTACCCATGCACCGAAACACTGAGGCAGTCACAAGGCTCTCGGCAGAGGGATGCTCAGTGAAGACCGCCAAGGACCCCATGGGTACAGTGTACTTCCAAGCCATGTGGGCAGACGGAGCCGGGCAAGAGGCAGGGCGCTGCCATAGCTCAAGGGCTGGGCCAACAATGGTTTCGGCCACTGGGAAGGCCTCAGTCAGGGTATCCCCCCACTTAAGGATATCCGTGAGAGGATATTCCGTTTTCTTTTGGATAGGCTGCAATGGCATACCAGTGGACTCAGAAATGAGTCAAAGGATGCCCTGGAAGGAGGAGATCATCAGGGTGTGAGTGAAGACCAGTGGTATCAGAGTTCGATGAGTCGGGATACAGGGGTCTCCCGCCTATGTCCCCTTCAATACGCCTAGGGTGATCAGGAGCGACAGTGATGGACAGGCGACAGGGCAAGCCCGTATCTGTCCGATGCTCCTTGAGGGGGCCCCTCCCTGAGGCTGCTTGGGCGGTGGTTCCACCAAAATTGGCAGGGAGACCGGAACAGGCCAAGCAGGAATTCGTGCCAGTCCTACTGGAGGGAGAACCGGAGTCCTCGGTACCAGAGGAGTCGATGTCGTCTGGGGCCAAGTAATGGCCGGTGTATCCGGCTTTTGACCGGTCAGAATTAGCTGTTGCCATATAAGGTCCTCATAACATTGACGGAGCTTCCGTCTAAGTCTCTCCTCATCCGAGGAGGATGAGGAACGGTGGCATCTCTTCCGCGAGTGTTTGTGACCCTTTTTAGATTTTTCGACTGATGGGGTCCTACTCCTCGATCGAGACAGACGGTGTCGGCTCTGTCGATCGGAAGAGGCCGGATTTGGTGAAAACCGAGGTTACGGCTCCTGTTCCTCGATCGGGATGCCCAGACGGGTCTCCTCATCGGGGAAAGAAAGGATGGGTGTCCTTTCCAAGAAGTCGTCGAGCGGGGTCGGCGACAATGGCTTGATCAGGTTGAGAGAAATCTCGTCCGGTTCTGCCGTATCCTCGGCCTCGGTGCCCTGGCCTGACGGAAGGTCCGAGAAGCCGGCAGCTGAGGAAGCGATCTCGACCGAGGCCATGACCACCTGGTCCTGTGGATCGGACCGCTATCGGTCCCAGGAACGTCTTCTTCCAGAAGATGATTTGGGGTCCACGTCCCTTTTCTTGGGGCAGGAGGAATGCGAGCCCGAGGGCGCCTCACCTTTGGTAGGGAGAGACTGGCACAGCTCCCGAAAGGACCCAGTAAAAGTGGAGCCTAGGTTGAGCAGCACGAAAAAACTTTGGCTGGACTAAGCTTGGGCAGCTTCCTCTTGAAAGCCGCCATCTGTTCGGAGCTGCTCCCAGCGGATCCAGCGGCAGGAAACCTGCCACCTATTATCCTTGATTTCACCAGTGGAATGCGAGCTCAGGTCTCTCCTAGCTGTAGGCGTGCCTTGCGGTCGTCCAGGACGTTGGGATGGAAGGCCAGACAGATGGTGCAAGCAGTGGTGTCATGCCACGGCACCCAAGCAACAAGCACGAGAGGTGGGGATCGTGCGAGACATTTTTTGTCCACAAGGACACCGGCAAAAACCGGAGGACGACTTGTCCTCCATGTCCGATGCGCTCAGATCGGAATCGTAAACTCTTATGAGTTTTAAACAAAGTAAATGCGGCGAAAACAGTCGATTAGACTCCAGGGCCTACGGTACCTGAAAAGTAGCACGAGGGAACCTGAATCTTCCAGTGGAAAGGAAGATCTGGCGTCACGGGGCGGAGCCGAGGTATATACCACCCGGGTGGGTGGGAGGAGCCAGCTTCAAGACTTCCGGCAAGATTTAAAGGGGAAAGGGACATGCCAAAGAGTGTGGATGAACAACATATCCACGCTCCTAGAAATGACATTTATCATCACTTGTGAGGAGGCATGACTTTCATTACTCACTCGTGATTTATGGTCCTACCTCCTCACTCATGATGATAAATGGTATATTTTTCCGAGTCAGACTATCGTGTGTTCCATATATATGTTGTAAATGGGGGTACCGAGTTGGCTAATTGGCTGGATGGGTTGATGGAGAGATGGCTTACTGGACAGATGTGTATTGGAAAAAGGGCCAAGTTGGGTTTGACTGACAGGGTTGAGGGATGTATAGTTTGAAATGGTCCACAAACTAGGCAGTGAGGTAAATGGGTTGGTTATACAGACAGAATGGCAGGATAGACACAGCTTCTGGATAACAACAGAAAAGAAAAGGATAGGAACTTTGTTCTGAGCATTATCTATCGTACATACCACATCCCAAGGCCCTTTTCAAGCCGTGAACAACTGGCGGCAGTCACTGGGGAGAACAGGGAGATTAAAGGATAAGTCATCCCATTATTTGGGGCTTGCACCATTTACCAAACCCTCCCATATGCTTATAGGCAAAGGGTAGTGAATAAATACACTGTTTACCTGAAAGTTGGTGTCTTAATATGTTTCTGTAGGGTTAAAAGTATTCCTGTGTTCAGGAAGTGTTTTAAACCATCCCGCCCGATCAGGCCACAAGATCAGAGCAGCAGATGTGCTATGCGATGATGTCAGAGGAGTGGGACAGGTCCGCATCTAATAGTAAATGTATACTTCACACTTTATATATCATTTAACAACATAAACTAAACAAATGAGTCCCTGTGTCTGTGTGGAGCTACCACAGCTAAGTGAAAATTTTCTTTTTGAGTGTTTTGTACTGTTGGTGGATTGAGATGGCAGGGATTGCTGCCTACAGCAAGGTGTGAGATCTGTGTGTTTGATGGGAGCAGGATAGCCTTCACATTTGTTCGGAGGTGAATCACTTCTAATATAAATTTAACTTTCTTTATATAGTCTGGCAGTCTGTGTGTGCCTTTCGTGGGGCTGTCCTTGCCTTGCTGACGTGTGGTGGCCTGTTAATTATGTGGCGCTGTGATTTTGTTCGTCACTGTTTGGTGGCCTTTGGACTACTGGTTTCTTTTTCAAAGGCATTTTTTAGTCAGAATCTGGCTGTTGCTAAAAACAAGCTTTCCTGGCATAATGTTCTGGTTCTAACAGAATATATGAAGCAGCAGCCCACTGAATTCTAGTATAGTGAAATTACAGTAACAGCTGATACAAGTAGAATGGATTGTTTTGTATATTTCTGTATATGTTAAACAGCAGCTGACGTCTCTGGAAAAAAACTTTTGGAAAACATTATATCTAGACATAATTCACCTTGTGTTTCACATACCTTGTATAGATTTCGCCTCTCCATTATTTATTACTGAAGAAAGTCCCACAAAAATTATATATACCCATACACCCTTTATAGTTCACCTGCCTCTAAAGCTTATTCCATACTTGAAACTATGATGCTCTGCTGTGACATCACAGTTTGTTGCTATGGGAACAACTGATGTCACAAGCAGAGTTATGACATCAGGTTGGGAAGGAGCGATAGGAGCCGATGAACCCTCAAGGAACAACTATCCTGTTTTCATGCATATGGCCTCAGTAATAAATAATGGGGATAAGAAATACAGAGCTAATGAGAACTGTAAGCTGTTTTTTGTCCAAATATTGTGTTTTTCAAAGTTCTTTTTGAGACGTTAGTGGCTCTTTAAGGGAGTAAGCAAGATTAGCGGGCAAGTACGGGAGGTGTAGGAAGTACTCCATATAAAACAGAACTCCATACATTAGGTAGGCCATTTTGGTTCTAGTCTAAGGGTACTAGGCAGACGGAAGAAAGCAAATTATTAACAATGGTCTAGGGTTATCACAGTATAAGTACAGAGATGAAATAGAGTGCGGAGGTAGTCAGTTGTGGGGACTGTGGGGCGCTCTTCTCCAGGGTTACGCTCTTGGGGAGGGTGCACTGTCCGATCTGCAGGACCTTTGCAGAGTTCCATGCTCAGCTGGTAACAGCAAGAGATGAGATATCCTAGCTGTGGTACTGGCTCAACTGGGGTCCACCCCCCCCCCCCCCGAGGCCCTCTGGCCCACGGGGCTGGAGGTGGCAGTGGCAGACACAAGGGGTTCAACCAGGCTCACACCATCCCAACAGCAAATTGCTTTGCACCCCTGGAGGAGGTTCAGGTACTTGACCCTATGGGGGGGCACTGAGTCAGTTGGGGAATGGGCAGTCCGACTGGGTGGTACCCAAAGGGGGGGGTGAGCAGGGGAAGTCAGCAAGAGGAGTCTTAATGACTGGGCACTAAATGGGGGAGTACAGAGGGCTGTGGGAAGGGGAGTGAAATGGTCAGACCCCTTCTTGGTACATCAGCCACATAGGATTTAGATAGGATAACGAAGAGGAGGAGTGAGAACTGTGGTGCTGATACACTTGGGTACCAAAGATGTGCCGAACTAGACTGTAGAGGCAGAGAAGCGAAACTTTAAGAGCCTTGGGGACAGTCTGAAGATGCACTCTGCTTCCCTGGCTTTTGCGGAGCTCCTCCATGTGTGGAATAGGGGGAATGGGAATGAAAGAGTTAGAAAGGAAGAGAGTGAGGAGTTTAATGGGTGGCTGAAAGGGTGGTGTCAGAAGGAGGGATACCACTATGTGGAGAATTGGGTGGTGGGGCTTCTGGGACAGAGGGCTCCTAAAGAGTGATTAATTTAATTTCATTTTATGTTTATTAAATGGGTTAGACCATTGAGTAAAACTCATTTAAAATGGTGACCCTTGGTTAGACAAAAATAAAGTTACAACAATTACAATAAATACAAACATACAGTATATAATACACCAAATCCATACAATTATATACAATAATTATAATGCTATAACCAGTTAGCCACAGCAAGCCTTAGTTTAAGCAAAAAATGAATCCAAGAACCAGGTTTTAACAACTTTTTGTGACGGGGTTTTGCTATTATACAAATGAAATTTTAAGGGCATCATATTCCAAAATTTAGGGACTAGCTGGCTGAAAAAGAAGTCAGAACGTTTAGTTTTTGATCTGGGTATTACCAACTCTCAATAGGCCGCATTCCTTAAAGAGGGATTAACATCCCTAAATTCTAACCTTCCGGCCAGATAGTCCAGAATCACTGCTGTGATACTTTTAAATGCCAGAAGATATTCATGTAACTGTCTTCTCTCTGACAAGGAAATCCATCCTAATCTGTGATACATCAGGCAATGGTGGGTATCCCTAGAACATTGTAAAATCAGTCTCGCCAGACGATTATAAAGTACATCTAATCTATATAACTTTCCAGAGTGAGAATGATCATAAAGTACATCTCCATAATCAAAAAAAAAGAAAAATCTGTGATTCAACAATTTTCTTTATCATCGATCCACCCAAACAATTTTTGTTTCGATCTAGTAAACGCACCCTTTTCCCCACTAATCTAACTAACTCATCAACATGCGAATCGCCAGTAGCTGAGGGGTCCAACCAATAACCCAAGTACTTGTAAGACATCACTTGATCTAATTTTGTTCCCTCAGGATCAAACACTGATAGTTTAGTGCAAGTTCTAAGTTTCAAAGTAGAACCAAATATCATACATTTTGTCTTACTTGCATTCATTTTAAGTTTCCGTTGTGTCAAATATCCATATAGTCTATCAAAACTTAACTGTAATTTTACTTGGATCTCATCCACAGAAGGAACAGAGGTATAAACTATAGTATCATTCGCATACAATTGGTAGGCCATATTATTCACATGGCATCCAAGCTCTTTCAGATAAATCAAAAAAAGTAAGGGTCCAAGCACCGATCCTTGAGGGACCCCTCGAACTACTGGCAAAGGCGCTTGAAACAATCTTAGCAATGGTTGACTGCATCCTACCCTCTAAATAAGAAGAACCACTTGAGGGCACTACCCGATAATCCAATGTCCCTCAGACTGGAGAAAGAGTTTGATGGTCCCATGTCGAAGGCCTTGGAGAGGTCAACAAGATGGCACCAGTCAAAGGCCCTTATCCATAACTTTGACATCATCAAGACTCTCGACAGCGGAGACCGTCTGTGTGATTCTGAAATCCTGGCTGATACTTATCACATAAATCATTCAGATTCAAACCAGGTTTTAACCAGCCTAGTGGTGTGAAGGGTCGAGGTGCTGGATGCCACCGGCGACCAGAGTTCTGCAGCAAGCTCAGGTACGGGGTTGGCAGAGGAGGGATTGGACTGAGCACCTGCTGGGCTGCTCTCTATCCCAGGGGGAGGGTACACTGGGAATCCGGCGCTCTGGCGCCACTGGTGGAGATCGGGGCACTGCAGAGCACTGGGCAGCACATATAGCGTGGCTGCGCTGGCAGGGGTTGCCGTGCGCCAATGCGTCAGGGCATGCTCACGCAGGGGGCAGCACAGAACAAAGGAAATACCTGGCTCATGGGGCAGATAATGGCACCAGTCCCCCATGCCTTCTGCCAGGTTCTCCTCGGCTGGCCTTCCAGTTCCTCCCCAGGCCCACCTGCAGTTGGAGTCTGTCTAGTAAGAGAGCACAAAGAAGTGAAGGGCTACCATCCCGGGTGGGTGAAACCGGGGGTACTGGCTGCAAGGGGGGGTAGAGGGGGCTCAGTCCAAGGAATCCACAGGCGGGCAGGATAAAAGACCGGATGCCCGAGAGATGGCCCCACGAGCCACAACTGGAGCGAAATAAATTCAAAAAAAAAAAAAAAAAAAAAAAAAGAGTGATGGTCTTCACCTGACAAGACAGGAGGCCAGTACTCTGGGGCAAACGCTTGACATCTACATTGGACAGTTTTGTGGACCTCTATTTATCGCCCCACTTATTGGAACTCTCTCAGGCGTCCTCTCTCACCACCTCCCTTCTACCGCCCTGTCTGCAGCTCCCCTCTCCGGGAAATCGGGGACAGACATTCCCCCAATCAAACCCAGGAATGCAACCATCGGCGGGCCAGGGCACTCAGAGGGGATCGGGAGAGCTGGAGGATCGAGCCCGATCATGGGCATGTGAAGATGGTGGCCCTGGAGGGTGCCATCGCTTATCCAGGAGGCGGGGACTTCTGGCTTTATCCTGGAGCGTGGTTGTGCAGCCAGCGTCTATGCACATTGCATGCTGATGCCACGCCGCCGCTCCACCCCTTTTTTACAGCGTCGCTAACTACAGTGCCCCTAATCTCCATCGAGAGCGCCAAGGGTGGCATTATAGCCTCTACCCACCCTCTGAGAGGAGAGCTGTCCTCAGAACGCTCAATCTTCTTCCTCCCCAGCCGATCCCCAGCGACCCAAATCCATTCCTGAACCTGGGTCGCCGGCGTGGCATCCAGCGCCTCAACCCTGAGTGCTACCGGGCTGGCTACATCGGACAGTTAAACTGGCTGTGGAGGGAGCCATTGAGGAAAGGACCAGATGGGGAACCTACCATGGGCTCCCCGTGAACAGGGACTAGTAGCAGCAACATGGGTAACAGTGAGGCTGAAGTTCAAATTAGGTTACAAGAACTGGCCAATGGGGAGAGCCGACAAAGCCTACATTCAGCATAAAAAATTAAAACATGAAGGAGACTAGGGAAGAATAAGGGAGAAGGAATAAGAAAAGGCAAGAGGGAATCAGCAGAAAGATGAAAAAGGGTCTGTCTTAATACCAGGAGTTTGGGAAATAAAATTAGTGCGCTCCAGGCAATGGTGGCAGACACTGCGATGGAAATAGCAGAAAACCCACAAACTTGTGCCACAGAGAATAATGACTGTGACCTGACAGTCCCAGGCTACTCCCTGTTTAGACATGATACAGGAAAAGGTAAAGGAGGATATGATCAGGGAAGGCACAGAGGCTGCAGAATGGCAACATCGGGGTGGTTATGGGGAAACAGAATCACAGTGGGTTCAGCTCACTCTGCATCCTCTGGCAAGAAACCAAGAATGGGGACAATCTATAGACTTCCAGGACAGAGGAAAGAGATATAAGGAACTAGGGTCTGAACTTGAAAGGGGATGGGAAAAAGGGAGGTGGTGGTGGTGTTGGTGGATCTGCCAAATACTGATTGGGTCATTCCAGCGCCAGGGGCTCCAAGTCAGGCCCTGCTGGAGGCAATATAAGCGCAGTGGTTTAAGGCTCTGAGCTGCAAATCTGGAGACCTGGGTTTGAATCCCACAGCCCCACTTGCATACTGTGTGACCCTGAGCAAGTCACTTAACATCCCTGTGCCAAAGGTTGCACCTGTAAACAAGCTTTCAGCTTAGTGTGTCTCACCTGGTTAAACAATCGAAAAAAAAATAAAACAAGGATTGCCTGCTGGTGCAGCTGGTTAAGGAACACACTAGGTAGGCTGCCATTCTCAATGTGATGCTCACTAACTCAGAAGTGGTAGGAGGAGTGAGGACAGGGGTGCCACTGAGGTCCAGTGACCATACCTCTATATGGTTCCACATAGCCCTTGGGACAAGTATGCCCTCATCAAAGGCTGAAGTCCTAGACTTCAGAAGGACAGACTTCAACCAGAAGAGAAAGCTGGTCCGGGACAAGTTTCTCAGAGTGGACAGCATCAGGGATGTGGAAGAAAGATGGCAGGAAATCAAGGGCCCATTCTCAAGGCAACAAAGTCTTGCATGAAAAGGGCAATCAAAAGAAACCGCTATCAGAGACCAATGTGGTTCTCTGGAAAGGTCAAGGAAGCAGTGAGGCAAACAGATGGTCTTCACTAGGTATAAAGGAAAACAAGAGAAGGAAGAACGGGAGAGGACCAAATGAGAACAAGGGAAGCAAGAGGGCAGTCCGAGGCGATGGCAGATACACAGCAGCGTATTGTGGAGGGGTCAAGGAGGGCAAAACAGTTCTTTAGATATATTGGAGAAAGAAGGAGCAATTGTTAGGCAAGGGTAACTGAGGAGGACGGGCAGAAAGAAGTCGTTCTTGATGACTACTGCTGCTCTGTGTTCACAAGAGGAGACAGAGGGCCTCTGCCAGACAGTGACATTAAGGCAGCTGTAAGGGGGATCTCTGAGATGAGGCATCAAGTCTTTACCAGTAACAAGGTTTGGAAAGGGCTAGCAGCCCTAAAGACAGTTAAGGTCCCAGGGCCAGATGGGATGTATCTGAGGGTGTTCAAGGAACTGGCAATGGAGCCAACTGAACCCCCTGGTGGGGCTATTCAACAGCTCAGTTGAGACAGAGGTAGTTCCAAAACACTGGAGGGTAGCAGACATAGTCCAGCTCCATTAGCAGAGAGGACAAGGAGCAACCAGGTAACTACAGACCTGTCAGTCTTACCTCCACTGTGGGTAAACTGATGGAGTCACTAGTCAAAGAGGGCCTCGTGAACTACCTGGAGAGCAATGGACTCCAGGATAGTAAACAGCATGAGTTTGTGGCAGGGAAGTCTTGTCACACCAACCTGATAGTGTTCCTTGACTGGCTAATGAGGGTAGTGGATAAGGGCCACGCTGTGGATTGATTCTACTTCAGTTTCAGCAAGGCTCTCAACTCTGTGCCTCACAGAAGGCTGCCGAAGAAGCCAGAGAATCTGGGTACAGAGAAGGACACAGATGGGTAAGAAATTGGTTGGAAGGGAGACAGCAGAGGGCTGTGGTTAACGAGTGTCAAACCAGAAGAGAGGGAGGTCACCAGTGCGGTACCACAAGGCTGGTCCTGGGTCCAGTCCTTTTCAATATGTTCATCAGTGACATGGGAGAAGGAATCCAGGGAAGGATGCATCTCTTTGCAAAGGACACCGAAATCTGTTGCAGGGTACACAGTGAGGAGGTGGTTAGGGAGATGCAAAGAGACCTTCTGATGCTAGATTGGTGGTCAAAGGTTTGTCAGCTAAAATTCAGTGCCAAAAACTGCAAGGTGATGCACAAAGAGAACAAGAACCACAGGAGAGAGTACTGGACCGAGGAAGCTGAACATGACCTCTGAGGAAAGAGACCTAGAGGGTCAACATTAGTGACTCCTTAAAACAATCACGCGAGTGTAACAAGATGCACAGTAAGGCAAATAGGATGCTAGGCTGTATAGGAAGGGGTACTGACAGCAGAAGGAAGGAGGTATTACTACCTCTATCACAGGACAGGCCTCACCTGGAGTACTGTGCCCAGTTCTGCAGTCCTTAACGAAGGAAAGATTAGAACAGACTGGAGACAGTACAATGTAGGGTGACCAAAACGATTAAGGGCCAGCAGGGCAGACCGTATGAGGATTGGCTCAAAGCAATTAACATGTACATGTTGGAGGACGCACGAGAGTGGGGGAGATATGAGAGGGACCTTCAAGTTCCTGAATGGCATGAACACGGTAAATTGTAAGGAACTCTAACATTAAGTATCAGATCAAGAACATGGGGGCATGAGTGGAAACTGGGGGTGTGTTCAAGAGGAAGTGAGAAAGTTTTATTTTACAGAAAGGGTGGTGGACCCGTGGAACAGTTTGCCAGCTGACGTGGTGGGCGTCAAAACTATCAGTGGTTTCAAACATGGGTGGGACACGGCAGTGAGCATAGAGGCTGATAATGTGGGTTAGAACTCTGCATGGGTAATAGGTCCTGGGTTTGTTAGGCTTTTGTGCAGACACTGGATGGACCAATGGTCTTTTTCTGCCGTCACTTTCTGTTTAAACAGGGCAAATCTGAGACATCAAAGAAAGGGCTCCATATACATTTACTGTTACACATGGAGCTGTCTCTCCTCTCAACACCATCACATAGCATGTCATATTATGGTCTAATCAAGAAGGATGATTAAAACACTTATAAACATGGGGATACTTTTAAACCCCTAGAAAACATATTAAGACATTAAATTTTGGGTAAGCAGTGTATTTATTTATTAACCTACCTTTTTTCCACAAATATGGGAGGGGCAAGCCCCAAATAAAAGTTTTGGTATCCTTTAAAGGAAAGGGTAAAGACAAGGAAAGTTCAGGGAGGTTAAGAAGGGAAAGACAGAACGAGAGGGAGGGGAGAGGAAGAGAGAGAAAGCAAGGAAGAGGAAGTGTGAGAGACGAAGAGAGAGAGACAGAGAGCAAGACGGAGAAAGAGGAAGAAAGTGAGCAGGCAGAGGAAGAGAGTGAAAGTGTGAGAGCAAGAGAGCGTGAGAGACAGCATGAGAGAGAGAAAGGAAGAAAGACAAGACAGTAAGAGCAGGAGAAACAGTGAGGAAGAAAAGAGTGGAAGAGACAGCAAGACAGAGGAAGAGTGTGAGGAGTAAGAGAGAGAGGGAAAGCAAGACATGAAGAGAGAACAAGAAAGGGAGAAAGAGAGGAAGATGAGATGAGACAGAGGAAGAGGAAGAGAGGGGAAAGGGAGGGAAAAGAGAAGAGGAGAGAGGGAGGGAGGAAGAAAGATGATGAAACAGAGGGAGAAGAAGAGAGAGGGAGGAAGAGACAGGGCAAGAGAGGAAGAGAGAACACAGAAATGTTACAGGACTTGCTCAGAGCCACGCAGGCAGTGGGTTTTAAACCTGTCTCCCAGCTCACAGCCCTGCAAACTAGCCACTAGATTCCAGTGCTCAAACATAAACGGTGGCTGTACTCAGGAGTGGGTCTGTACAACAGATGTCAATGGACATGCAGGTGGGAGCTGGACAGACAGAAAAGGCAACTGGTCAGACTCACTTGATCGTGTTGTTGAGTTCGCTGATCTCGTTCCGCAACAGCTGCGTCTCCTCCTGAATCTGCTTACGCTCATGCTGCAGCCGGCTGATGTATTCCGCTGTCTTCTGCAACATGGCTGCCTTGCTGATGTTCTGATCGAGACAGGACAAACAAGAGAGACCTTCACAATTACTGGGATTCGATAAGAAAGGTGAAGCACTTAAGTTATGAAGCACCTGGCATTACTTCTAGACACCTGGTCTTCCCCATCCTCTTTAGTTTAGGAAACAGTCACAGAGATTTTAAAAATCTACAGGGGTTCAAACAACTGGACATTGAACAAGCCATCGTACCCGATGCTAGCTAAGGAGTGGCGTCAGCATCAGCTGTGACTGGAGCAACTCATTCACATTCCCCAGCTATGAGAAAGTAGCCACAATGGCTGCTTCTGCTGACAATTAAAGAAACAGAACCGTAGAAACTGATGGCAAATAAAGACGTGCTTGGCCCACCTAGTCTGCCATTTTTCCTTACCTTCTGCAATACTGCAGATCCTACTTGATCTTCGGCTTTACCCTCGCTTCCTATTGTTAGGGTTCCCTTGTGCCTATCCCATGCATTCTTGAATTTTCCTATCGCTTTTTGCCCCCACCATCTCCGCTGAGAGGCTGTTCCATGCATCCACCACCCTTTTGAGTAAAATGCTTCCTCATGTTACCAGAGTCTACCCGCTTCCCCAGCCTCATATCATGACCCTTGTTCTTAAATATCATTTTTGTTTTATAAAATATGCTGATTTTAATTATCACATATTTATCCTATTGAATCCCAAGACAGAAACTGAAGTGGAAAGGATAGCAACATTTCTTGCTCGTGTCATCAAACATAAAAATAAATCAGTAAAGGATAACAAAATTAAGACCATCTGAGATATCTCATGGAGGCCCTATTCTGGATCGTTTTTAATTGACATATGTCATATTCTTTGCTTCTGACTGCACTTTAACATGGTGGCGTTTATCTGCTATTTATTCCTTTCTGTATGAATTGGTAATGTCCTTGTGATACAAGGATGATCAATAAAGATTTTCTAGTACTGCATCTTTTCTGAAAGATGCTACTCTCTTGTATCTCATTATATGCCTTGAGATATCTGAAGGTCTCCACCATATCCCCCCTTCCAAGGTATGCATACTGAGGTCCTCTAGTCTTTCCTCATAAGACATTTGGCACAGACCCTGCACCACAAGAAAAATCATGCAATAAAAGCGAAAGCAGGCGGCCTGGTGGCGCTGAGGGTTGAGACACTGGATGCCATACCGCGACCGGGTTTAGGAATGAGCCCAGGTCAGTGGTTCTGGGGCTCACAGCAGTCGGGAAGCCAGCAGATTGGGAATTGGCTCAGAGACACTCCTGTGGGAGTGCTCGGGAGCGAGCATGCAGCACGCTGGTGTGCACTGCACTTCCCAGCCTTTATGGGCAAAAACACCACAAAAACACCACCGGGTGAGGCGACGGCGAACATCAGGTGCCCTGGTCACACGCCCAATGTCGGCCGCAACTCCCAACTCTCCCCGGGGACTCACGGGCCTCTCCTTGGGGTCGGGGGAGCCCAGAGTCCTGATCCCGATGAAGCGACGGGAGAAGCGGTTCAGGCAGGCGGTGGAGCTGAGGAGAAGAGGATGGGACCCTGAGAGATGACCCGGTCAGGTAGGAGCATAAAGAAGGTCAAACAAAAAAAGAAAAAAGAAACAAGGGAGGGGCCGCTGTGGAGCCTGAGCTGAGTGGCAGAAAAAAATCAGTAGCTCCATTTCTAAGGCTGAGAATTCATTTTTTCTACAGCAAAGTGGAAGTTCTTTATATTATCAAGTAGCTAAGTATCTGGTGGCAGTAACAGACAACCCTCGAAGAGAGAAAAGGGACCATAGATGGAGAAAAGGGCAAGAATGTACCAGCTGTGCAGCCCTCATGGTCAGATGCTGAAGCCACGGACTGGCAAAGCCAGGAGGAAACGCTTGCTTCACTGGGGCTCAAAATGCAGAGACTACTCTCATCAGTCACAGAGTTAAACACAAAAGTGGATGGTTCCAATTCTAGAGTGACCATGGTGGAGACGACCATGGATATTCTGAATCATAACATGCAGGAGATTCAAAGACAGTCCACAGCCTTCTCGGCGACCATGACTTTCATAATTAAGGAGCACACGCATCTTATGGTCCATTTGGGAATACATGAAAATCAAGTGGGATCCGCCAACATTTGGATCAAGGGAGACCATCCCCTCATGTTTCTGAAGGAATGGCTGGTGGAAAAAATATTACAGGAGGACCAGACATTTGATTTTTCCTTGCAGAATGATTTCCGGATCACACCACATGGCCACAGAGAAGTGGTGCACAAACCCTGTACCATGCTTTTCATCACTGATGGCACTGGCACCCAGGAACGGATTCTGTATTTGGCAAGCAGACAAGGGCCAATTATGTAGACGACAGGAAAATGCACTTATTTCCAGACATTAGTTATGCTACATGCCCAACAGCGCAAATAATTTGATGGAGTTCACAGACAGCTCCATGAAGCCTCCATGGACACACAATAATATACCCGGCGAGGCTGCGGGTCATCTAAGAGGGGAAGTCTGGGCTTTCTCTGATCCAACTGAGGCAGGTAAATAGGTCTCCAGGACTCTGTCAGACCGCCAAGATGTGGAAGCTGCAGTCGACCCTTAAGACACTGATTCTGCTTCAGAGGATGCCAGAAAAGAAACATAGGTGACGGCAGATAAGGACCGCAAGGCCCATCCAGTCTGCCCATTTCTTTTTCTACCTTATGAATGTGCCATCAGTCTTTGCTCTCAGTGGTCTATCTATTCATACTCATCTGTATTGCTCCCTTATGCTTATCCCATGCCTGCTTGAAGCCCTGCACTGTATTCATATCCACCACTTCCTGAGGTAGGCCGTTCCATGCATCCACCACTCTTTTTGTGAAAAAGAACTTCCTCACATTACCCCTTAATCGGCCTCCCTCTAATCTCATGCTGTGTCCCCTTGTCCTGCTATTTTTCTTATATTGAAACATATTAGACTCTTTCACCTTGTTAACGCCCTTAAGGTGTTTGAATGCCTTGATCATATCACCTCTCTCCCTCCTTTGCTCAAGGGTATACATACTGAGCTCCGTTAATCTGTCCTCATGTGTTTTCTGATGCAGTCCCTAGGTAAAATACTGTCTCTTCATAACTGCTAGGGGAAGCTGGCAGGAAAGACTCGTAAATACGAACCTGCTAGCTGAGTTTTGATGCTGAACCGACTTTGGAACTCTATGCAGTTAGAACTATTACCGTTTAGGGGGTCTGTCATACTGGGTCCAGAACATTCCAAATATCAATCATCAGGACTGATTGTTTACTTGGTTCTGTGGTGCCAGCTGTTTGCTAAGCTAAACTTCACTTACTGCCTGTGTTGTAGCCTGTTACAGGTCAATTTAAACTGTGCACAGTACTGTCTACTTTTACAGTACATCACATGCAGTTATCAGGGTACAGTAGTTCATGACTGCAAAATCAGTTCTCAGCTTGTGGGGGCTAAGAGTTCATCTATTTTGTTCTACAAATGGCTACAAATGTCAGCTGCCATATTAATTTTTCATATAGTAACTATAGATTGATGGTACAACGCCATTTACCCCCTGGTAGTATGTGTTCATATAGGAATGTCTTGGTTATACAAAACTTTCACAATTAGTCATACTGCACTTGCTACAGATTCAGCAACAATTAAAGAAACTTGTTAGTACATTACACTGGATCTCTCCCCACCCACATGTACTGGATGCATACTATTTCCTTTGAGTAGGGGCCTTGGCTCTTGCGGTTATATGTAATACATCTGTCTGTTTAGTATATGGAATTTATCAAGCTTATGTATTTGCTGAAAATAATTACGTTTTAAAAAATTTCACTTCAGGAATTTTAGTTGTGTTTTTTTGTCTACCAGGAAAAGAGGGTTAGACAATACCACCTATTTTCATTCTTGTCCGGAGGGGGGGGGGGGATACAGAAGCAAATCAGTGGAAACTGAACCAGCCTTGTTAGTCGAGCAGTGCCCTTCATTAATCTCTCAGTGGCCATTCTTGAGCTTAAAAAACAAAGAGAAATCAAGCCCCATTCGTTTCAATGGGGTGCACCCCCACGGTCTCCCTGGTCACACTTTGTTACATGCTTGAGCATGGGGGCATGTCACCATCACCGGGGCACTCAGAATGGATCAGGCTGCCAGGTGCTATATAAAGATTATGAGAGATATTACTTGGTTACTGGCTGCTATTTATAGTACAACCCTGGCTAGAATAACTACTGCTGAGGGCAGCTACCACAGTATGTGAGTGGTAGCTGCTCTCAGCTAGGTCAGAAAATCACTTTAAGCTGTTCGTGGTTTTTTAGTCAATGGAGGAAATTTGACCAGTGCACTGGGGAAATTCCCCTACTGTTTTAGCAAAGGGCCTTTAATGTACACCTGAACAACCACCAGAAAAGGCAGACAGGACCTCTCATCCTCACCAGTTACCCACTACCCCACATAAATATTGCTGAGGTATAACACTGCACCTGCCCACCCACTTCCCAAAAACAGGTTCTGAGAGGGAGCAGGGAAGGAGGTCAGAATACAGCAAGACTCCAATAGAAAAAACATAATTACAAAGGTGAGTAATTTTTTCTTCAAACAACTTGAAGTCTTGCTGTATTCTGACAAGTGCAGACTACCAAGCAATACCTCCATGGAGGAGGGAGAGAACCAATTTTGGGAATAGGCTCTGAAGTACTGCTGTGCCAAACCGAGCATCACTCCTAGCCTGGATATCCAGAAAGTAATGCCTGGTAAAGGTATGGACTGTTTTCCAGGTGGCTGCTTGACAAATTTCTAAGAGAGGGATATCCCTGGCAGCAGCCAGGGAAGCAGCTGTACCTCTTGTGGAATGAGCCCTCAGGCCTGATGGTGGAGTTTTTCCCAGTTTTTCATAGCAGAACTGTATACAAGTCACGATCCACCTGGCAACAGATCTCTTGGTGGCAGGTTTGCCCTTTCTTACTTCTCCATAAGTGAGGAACAACTGGAGGGAGTCAAACCTGAGACCCTTGGTACGCTCTATGTAGTAACTAAGGGCTCTTTTAACATCTAAACTGTGTAGCCTCCTCTCTCCTGAGGAAGAATGATCAGTGAAGAAAACAGGAAGAGACAGACTGGTTTAAATGGAAGTCTGAAACCACTTTGGGCAAGAATCTTCTATTGGTTTTAAGGACCACTTTATCCCTGAGAAAGGAGATAAAATCAGGTTCCACTGACAGGGCTTGCAATTCACTGATACGCCTGACAGAGGTAATGGCTACCAAGAACACAGTTTTCCAAGTCAAGTACTTAAGCTCTGCTGAGGACATAGGCTCAAAAGGGGGTTGCATAAATTGAGCAATGCAAACATTCAAATCCCAAGAAGGGGCAGGGTCTCTAAAAGGAGGATTGGTGTGAAGCAATCCTTTAAAAAATTTACAGAACACAGGGTGAGAAGATAGTGAGGAAGACTTCCCCACAGAGAGAAACGCAGAAACAGCTGACAAGTGTACCTTAAGAGTAGCTGGTCTGAGGTCTAGCCCATTAAAATGGACCATATAATCAAGAACAGTAGGCAATCCAGCAGTATCTGGAGAAATATGCTTCTTAGAACACCAAATGCTGAATCTCTTCCATTTGGAGTTATAAGTCTTTCTGGTGGAGGACTTTCGAGAAGCGTTGAGAATATCCAGAACCCCTTGGGAAAGATGCAGATCTGCAAACTCAAACTCTTCAAGAGCTACGCCTTGAGATTGAGAGACTGGAGACTGGGGTACCAAATCCTCCCGAGAGGATGTTAACAGGTTGTAATTCCTGGGAAGAGACGGGGAAGATGGACAGCTAGGGACAGCAACAGGGGGTACCAGGGCTGTCTGGCCCAATCTGGAGCAATCAAAATCACTTTGCAAGGCTGAGACCTTATTTTGACAAACTTTGAACAGGAATGGGAAGGCATACAGAAACTTCCCTTCCCAATTCAGAATTAGGGCGTCTAGGGGACTGAGCCCAAGAATGGAGGTCTGCAACAAAAGAGAGGGAGTTGGTGATTGTCTGGAGCTGCAAAGAGATGCATCTCTGGAGTGCCCCACCTTGAAAAAATCACTTTCAACACTTGAGCGTCCAGGGACCATTCGTGATGGCCCAGAGAGATCCTGCTCAGTGAATCTGCTAGCATGTTGTCCTTCCCTGGAAGGTGTACTGCTACCAGAGAGGTTTGCAGGGAATAAGTCAGGGACCACAACTTCATGGCTTCCATGCACAAGGCCATGGACTGAGTGCCTCCCTGCTTTTTGATGTACCACATGGTGGTGGTGTTGTCCGTTCTGACCTGAACCACCTTGTTCTGTACTGATTGAGAGAAAGCTTTCAGGGCCAGAAAAACTGCCCTGAGCTCTAGGAGACTGACATGGAAAGGATTCTTTGGGGACCACAGCCCTGGGCATTGAAGGCCCCAGATGGGCTCCCCAGCCCAGAAGAGAAGCGTCCGTGGTAAGGACCACTGAACAAGGCTGAGTGGCAAAAAGAACACCTTGTCTTAAATTGTCCTGATCCTGCCACCACTGGAGGGCTTGGATCAAGGTCAGAGTCACTGGGATCAGTTTGGTAAGGGAATCTTTCCTCAGAGACCAAAAAGCTCTCAGATGCAACTGAATATCCCTCATCTGGAATCTTGCCCCTTGGACCACTGCTGTTGAAGCTGCCATGTGGCCCAAGAGCTGGAGGAAATGCCTTGCTGGTTGAGATACTCGAAGGCTGAAGGAAGAGGCTAGTTCCATAAGAGCCCTTGCCCTTTCTAGAGGGAGAAAGGCTCTTGCTCTGACTGTGTCCAGTTCTGCCCCTATAAAAGTAAGAAGCTGGACTGGTTCGAGAACTGACTTGGGAAGGTTGAGAAGAAATCTTAGAGAAGTGAGCACTTGCTGGGTCACTTGCAGGTGAGACTTGACTTGGTCTGGAGACTGGCCCACTATTAGCCAATCGTCCAGATATGGAAAAATGGAAATCTTTTGCCTTCTTAGAAAGGCAACTACTACTGCCAGGCACTCTGTGAAAACCCTTGGGGCTGAGGTTAGGCCAAAGGGCATGGATTGCTCTGAACTGATAGTGGCTTGAGGGCAACTCGAACCTGAGGTACTTTCTGTGGGAGCACCTGATGGGAATGTGAAAGTAGGCATCTTTAAGGTCCAGGAAGGATAACCAGTCTCCTGGCTTGAGAGAGGGAAGGTTTATTCCCAGAGTTAACATCTTGAACTTTGGTTTTAAAAGATGTTTGTTTAGATATCTTAGATCTAGGATGGGTGGCCACTGCCCTGTCTTTTTTTGGGATCAGGAAGTACCAGGAGTACAGGCCTTTGCCCCAGTGTAGGGTAGGTACTCTCTCTATGGCTCTTAAGGCCAGAAGAGAAGAAACCTCTGCCTCTAGGGCAAGGGTTTCCGAGAGATTTGCAGGTGGAAAAGATCTGGCTCTCATCTTTGGAAATTTCTTGACACTGAGAAGCAGCCCCTGGCTTACAAGCTCCAGGACCCACTTGTCTGAAGTAAGAGACATCCAGTCCTGGACAAAGTAAGCCAGCCTGCCTCCTACTGGAATGGGGAAGTCGATCCGGGCTGACACATCAGAGTGTCTGCTTGGCAGGAGCCTTAGGCTGAGGGGTGGATGCAGCCCTGCTCATCCCCCCTTCTGCTTCTCCCTCTGAAGAACCCCCTCTGAGAAAAGGAAGAGGAGGCCTGTGCCTGGTAGAAAGGCATGTGAAAAGGCCTGCCCCTTCCCCTAGCTTGCTGCCTCTGAGGAGTTGCCTGCCTCTCCTTGTCCTGGGCACTCCCATAAGTGGTCCTGTATTCATCCATTTTCTTCATGTAATTCTCCGTCTGCTCCCCAAATAGAGAATTACCCACTACAGGGAAATCCATGGCCTTAGCCTGGGTGTCCTGCAAAAGGCTAGTACATCTGAGCCAGGCCATTCTCAGAAGAGCAACAGATATAGCCATGACTCTTGATGACACATCACTGGAGTCCACAGCAGCATGGAATTGCACCTTTGATGCCTCAATCCCATCAGCAGCCACCCTTCCCAGCTCCTTGGCTAGCTGGGGGAGGCCTGTTTAGCCAGTGCCAGTACAGTGTCCCACCTGGACTTCTGGTACCTGGCTGTATAGCCATATAATTAGCCTGCCTGAGTCCCAAAGATGGCAAAGTACTGTTTCTTTGCCATGGCATCTGTCTTCCTGGAATCTTTGTCTGAGGGGTGTGAAGCCAAAGGGATGTTTGCCTTGTCACAAGCAGCAGCCTGCACTACCCCAACATGGCTGCATTGTTGGTAAAGAAATTCTGTATCCAAGCCTGACAAGGTGAATCTCTTGTCAACAGGAGGTACAGAGTTGGAAGACCTAAGAATTTTTTGTGTCCGTTTCCCAAATGACCCATGAAGGGGAATAGACAGTCTCTTAGACTCTGGGATGTCCATCATCTCTATGAGGTCAGGCTCCTCTTGATCCTCTACAGCCTCCTCAATAGGAAGCTGGAGGGTTGGAGCCACTTTTCTGTAGAACCGAAAGTAGAGAGGGGACTCAGAAAGCCTAGGAGGGCAAACACCAGAAGGTCTGTCTGGGGAGATGTCCGGTTCCACAGGCACATCCAGACTTTCACCGTCATAATCATCCTTTTCAAAATCCCCCTCCTCATCAAACTCCAGTTCGTAAAAATCTTCAGGGGAATAATCCCGAACCGGGGGAACAGACCGAACCGAACCCCTGCCAGAAGGTGCCGGATCAGTCGGAACCGGACGAAGCGATTCCCCAATCCAAATCGCTTTGGCTATTTCTTTAGCGGTCGGAACATGCAGCTCTGGATCCGAACCGGCTGATTTATCCTTTCATTTTCTTTTTGTAGGAACCTATCCCTCTAGATCAGCTCTCCTCTTGCCCGAAGAAGTATCGCCCTGGTCAGAGGGCACTCCTTCTGGTTCTGTAGGAATTGAACCGGGCTGGCCTTCCGGGTCAGCGGATTTCTTGGCCTCCTTATTTATCCCTAAGGCTACCTAACCTTTTCTCCAGGGTAGACTTGGGAAATTCTTAAATTTAGCAGTCTGAATCGAGGTGGTCAAACCCCAGACAGTAAACACAGATGGTGTGGGATCGGCCTTAGCAAAGACCTCCCCACACACACTGCAGTGCTGAAACCCAGTGGGCCGGTTTTTCTTTGGGTTTCTCAGACATGGCCAACCTAACCAACTTACCCTTTATATGGCAACTGCCAAGCAAGAATCCCCTATTGGTTTCACACCGTGTCACGGGTGATGGAAAAAAATACTAAAATTACGTGTTTTTTTTGTTTTTGTTTTTTTAACCGATACGGACCAGTAACCACACACTTTCTTTTCAAGATCTTACTACAAGATCGGTTGAGCAGACCGATCGGAAAAATTTCAATTCACACAACAGCTACAAATGCTAAGTACTTATGGTACCATAGACAGAGTCTCGAACCAAAAATGGAACGAAAATCGGACTAAAACCGTAACTTTAACTGCGACAGAACCGAGCAGAAGGAGAAATCTCCAGAGCGACTGTTCAGTGAGGTGGAGTAAAGAATCTGACGGTTTGGTTTCAAAAGGACACAGACAGAGTTTTCAGCCGAGCTCGAGCCAAACGTTCTATGCCTGGCATAGAATTTAAACCTTTACTCTCCGGGGCAGTTCAAGAGCTGAAGCTAACTGCAAATTGTCAGAATACAGCAAAACTTCATGTTGTTTGAATCTTTAATAACAAGTTTATATATATATATATATATATATATATATAATATATATACATACATACACACACACACACACACACACACACACACACACACACGCACACACACACACACACACACACATACAGATGTATAGATAGATTTTTTTTTTTTAACGTCCATGAGCCATCCAACAACTGCTTGAAAGTTATAAGAATTCTAAACACTATATGAACTTCAGTATAACTTATAACTGGAAATCAGGTGCTAGTCTTCCTTTTCCTAGACACCCTGGGATACAAACTTCTCTTAAAACAGCGATTGTACCCCAGCGGAATCGACAACTCCGTGGCACACACATCTGACTCCCAACACTTACTAAATGTGCGCAAACTTGGTGGGCCATCTAGAGTTACCAGACCCCCATCAAAAAGCGGACATCACAGAGTTCAACTCGCGGTGGCCATTTTGTGTCGCATGTCATTAAATTACACTGTACCATAATGTAATGCTTACTGCCTTACTGATTTAATTATTTACTGTGTTACTAGTACTGCAAGTTAACAACTCTTAAGAAAAGAACCACTGCAAAAAAACTGAACAGCAACCAGTAAACTTAAACAATTCGAAAGTCCTGGGCACCATGAGTTACTCATCACAATCGCCCCATCAAAAATTAAATTCACCAACTGCTTCAGCGTACCATTGCCTGCGGGTGCTGCCGACTTTGCAAACTTAGGGAAGGAACACTTCTGATAACAGTTAATGAAAAAGGCACCATGCTCCCTGTCTTAAAGTTCCCGTCTCAGGCTCAGCAGTTACCCCAAGGTACTTACTGCTTGGTCCCACCTCTTGCCTCTTCATCACTGGAATCAGAGCTGTCTCGACTGTGTTCTCTTGCTCGAACCTGGACTTTGGCTATACATGCGCATGCAGCTTTTGGATCTGTGAACAGGTACATTTTGTTCTCGGAGAGAGAAAGGAAAATTACGTACCTACCGTAATTCTTGATCTTCTTGGACGAGTCTCCACCACTCATTCACACTAGTGGGATTGGCGCGGAGGCACTAAAGACCATCGGGGCAAACTTTTTGCTGGAGCAGTACGGAGAACGTGAGGCGGCGCGAGACCGCGCCCTTGAGCAGCGCTCGGAGTAATGACCATCTCGGCGACGACCCTCCAACCGCCTCAGTACCTTTTACAAGGAGGTGCAGCTAACTCAACGAAAAGGGTAAACCTAACATTAAAAAAACGGACATAAGATAGTCCGTATGACCCGTGTAAGAAGGGTCAGCAAAGAAGTCCTCACGGCCTAAAGATTTGAGGAGTGAAGACCAATACAGCTGTGAGCTCGGGATGGAGGGTGGGCGTAGAATGAGTGGTGGAGACTCGTCCAAGAAGATCAAGAATTACGTAGGTATGCACTTTCCTATCTTCCTGGACATAAGTCTCCACCACTCATTCACACTAGTGGGAGAGTACCAAGCTGATAATCCCCAAAGGCGGCAGGAAAGCCAGAGCTCACGCGTCTAAGATAGAAGCCCATTAAGGATAGTTCTGCCGAATGCGGAATGTCGCCTGGCATGAACATCCAGTGCATAGTGCTTAACGAAAGTATGCACTGAGCTCCAGGTAGCGGTACATATATCTGCAATTGGAACATTAGCACTTCCGCTAGGGATGCAGCGACCGCCCTAGTAGAGTGAGCGTACACTCTACCTTCTAATTTAACTTGAGCCATGGAATAGCAATGACGAAGGCATGCCACTAACCATGAAGAGATACATCTAATAGCGACAGGTTGACCCAGCCGGGTGTCGCTGAAAAAACGAACAGTTGCTGCTCTGAGAACATCCTTGGTTCTATCTAAATAGAACCGCAAGGGCTCTCTTAACATCCAAGGAATGAAGAGCTGCTCCCTTCATTTTGGAAATTAGCAAGTAAGCGTGGAAGTACCAGAGGTTGGTTCAGATGGAATTCTGACACAACCTTGGGAAGAAATTTAGGATGAGTACGGAGAACTACCTTGTCCTTATGGAATACAGTATACGGAGGGTCCGTAACCAGTGCATGTATCTCAGAGACCCTGCGGGCTGAGGTAATGGCCACCAGGAAGGCAGTCTTCCAGGTAAGAAATTTTAGCTCACAGGTAGCTAAGGGTTCGAAAGGCTTCCGAGTGAGCATGTCCAGCACCAGGTTAATGTCCCAGGCTGCAACTGGACGCTAACAGGGGTCTGGTATGGAGAATCTTAAGAAATCTCTTCACCATAGGTAACTGGAGCCAGAGTTAAGGAAGAAACCGGCTCATGGAACGCTGAGATGGCACTAAGGTGAACTTTAACTGTGGAGTATTGAAGACCTAAGTTTGATAGGGTCCAAAGATACTCCAGAACCTTGCCAGGAGGACAGGAAAAGGGATTCCAAGAGGATTTTGCACACCAGAGAGAAAACGTTTCCATTTGAAGCGTCGTTTTAGGGTGGCTGGCTTCCAGCAGCCAGAAGGACGTCCTGAGACTCTCGAGAGCGTTGAACCGATCTACTTCTATCTCTTCAGGAGCCAAGCATGAAGGTGAAGTGATTTCAGGTTGGGATGGACCAACGAACCCTGAGTCAGAAGACTGATTTGCAAAGGAAGTGGTCTCGAGAGGCTGCCAACATACTGTTGAGTAGAGAAACCATAGTTGCCGAGGCCAGGAAGGAGCAATGAGAATCATCTTGGTCCCCTGAGACTCGAACTGAGGAGTACTCTGGATTAGAGGAAGTGGTGGAGAAAGCGTAAAGAAACGTTTTGTCCACCGTAGCCTGAACGCATCCTGACAGAAAATGCCAGGCCCTGGATTTCTGGAGCAGAAGAGAGGCAGTTTTGCGTTGAGTGGGGATGCAAAAGGTCCAGGTCTGGAGTCCCCACTCTTTGAACAGGGACCGAGCTACGGCTGGATCGAGAGACCACTGTGAGGTCTGCCTCCGTTCTGCTGAGGTGATCTGCTAGGTCGCTTTGTATACCTGGCAGATAAACCGCTTGAATCAGAGACTTGTGCTCCAAGCACCACTCCCACACCTCATTGCTTCCCTGCAAAGGGATAAGAATGAGCACCGCCTTGCTTGTTGATGTAATACATCACTGCTTTGTTGTCCGCTTGAAGGAGAATGTTCTTGTGACAAAGGACATCCTTCAGACTCGGATTGCATGAGGACGCCTCATCTCCAGGACATTTATGTGGAGATGAGTTTCGAACTGAGTCCATACACCTTGAGTGTGGAGGAGAGACAGTGAGCTCCCCATCCCATTAGCGATGCATCTGTGGTGATGGAGATCTGATGATCCGGGGAGCAAAGGGAATCTTCCAGGAGATTGCTCTCTTGAGACCACCAGGTGAGAGACACCTAAGGGGCTCCGTCACCTTGATGGGATAAGACTGGGGTGAGAGGTCGGGACCACTGAGTGGAGAGCATCCACTGGGTGGTTCTCATGTGCAGTCGAGCCAGAGGACAGTGAAGACCGAGGCGCCATGAGACCCAACATGCGTTGCATCGAGAGAGCTGTAACCGATTGGTTCTCCCTGATGTAGCAGAGCCATACGAAGGATGTCGAGTCTTCTGTCCTCTGGAAGGAAAGCCTTCGCTGAAGAGGTGTCTAGAAGCGTCCCTATGAAAAGGAGCCTCTGGGAGGGTTGCAGTTGAGATTTTTTCAAATTCAGCAGAACTCCCATGGACGTGAGAAGACGAAGTCGTTACGCACGGCTTCCAAAGTCCCTTGGCCGAAGGGCTTGCTAGAAGCCAATCGTCCAGGTAGGGAAACACCGGAGTCCGACTTTTCCTGGAGATCGCTCACGAGAACTGCACAACACTTTGTAAAACTCACGGCGCGAGGATAGCCAAAGGGCAGGACTCTGAACTGATAATATGCTGACCCAAAGCTACAAACCTGAGGAATTTCGGTGGGTCGGGTGGATCGGGATATGCTGGTAAGCATCTCCATATCCAGAGAGGCCAGCCAGTCGTGTTGATGCAGCAAGGGTAACAGGGTACCTAGGGAAATCATCTTGAATTTCTCCTGGGGAGGAATTTGTTTAACTTTCTGAGGTCTAGAATGGGCGCATCCCCAGATTTCTTTGGAACCAGAAAGTAATGGGAGAGAACCTGTGTTTCACAGATGGGGGCACCAGTTCTATTGCCCTGTTGTTCAGAAGGCCCTGATCTCCTGGTGAGGAGATCTGACTGAGAGGCCGACAACCTGGGTTGTCGTATGGGAGGACAATTCGGGGGTGGTTCCAAGAAATTGAGAGAGTAACCCTCGCGAATTATCCGAAGAACCCATTTGTCTGAGGTTATGGACTTCCACTGGTTGTAGAAGTACATCAGACGACCTCCCACCGGAGGAGAAAGTTCCACCTCGCGGCAGAGTGGATGGAACTTGAGCCAACGACTCATAAGGTAGCGCTGGGAGCTTTAGGTCCCTCGCTTTCTGCTCGTCTTCTTTTGAGGTTGGGCAGGTTGGCTTTATGGAAGCTTCCCTGCCTCTGCCTCGAGCGACTGACGACTATGAAACTGACGCCTGTTCACCATGCCCCGAGAGGGGGCAGGGCGGAGGTCTGGCCAACTTAATGGCCGATCTATCTTCTGAGTGGCCTCTAAGGCTTGCTCCACCTGAGGGCCAAAAAGAAAGGAGCCATCAAAGGCAGCGCCATCACCTGCTGCTGAGCATCATTGTGAAGCTAGAAGTACGCAGCCAGGAATGGCGCCTGAGTACAAATCCCCTGCCGTTGGCGAGAAGCAGTGTCGAAGCATCCATGGCGGCTTTGACCTGTTGGTTATTGGACTCAATACCTCTAATAACGCTAGAAGAAGCTCTGACTTGGAATCCGAATCTGAAGAGCTTCAACCATTCTTTTCATAGAGTGCCACAGGATATACTCATACTGAGAAAAATAGCCTTGATAACTGGCAATACGCATACTTAGAGTGGAGGCAGCAAGACTCTCTTACCTAATGTATCAATCTTACAGACTCTTTGTTAATAGGTCGAGCTGTAGTAGTTTGAGGAAGAACGACCTTGTCATTCTCTGCCAGGACTACAATAGGATCCGCAAAGGCTTGGGATGCCAAAATGGGACGATCCTTGGGAGCTGAATACTCTTATCAATGGATCTAGCCACTAAGGGAATAAGAGCAGGCCGTTCCATACCACGTGAGACAGCGCTCGCGAAGGAGGCTGAATCGGAGGAGTCAAACTGTGAGGGATCTCCAAGCATGAAGATACTGGAGTCTTATCTTCCCAGGATCGATGTCTGTAGTCTGGAGAGAAAGAGTGGATCCCAGGTTCTTCAACAGAGACTTAAAGGACAGGTCCTCGACCACAGGCTCTGTAGCAAAGAAAGATCCTGTTTCCTCCACTTCATCACCCAACCGAAGGTCTGGGTCAGGCTCAACATCATCTCCTGATGGTCCAGAAAGGACTGTTTGGACAGGAAAGGTGAAAATTAGAGAGGAGGAAATGGCAGAAAAACAAGGAGAGTCCCCAGGCTGCGGCGCCGAGGCAGCCATGGCTGAGCGGCACCGAGGCGCCGCCAAAGAGACTGTGACCCCTCGCGCCCAGGCGCCCGCGGCGGCCCCGGCTCCAGCAGCCAGACGGCCTTGGGGGCGCCCGCAACAGCATCACAGGCAGCCGCGGCGCCGCCGATCAGCAACCACCGGCGCGCGAGATAGCGCCTGCGCGCCGAGGACCTGGAAACACCAGCGGCCATAAGCTCTGGCGGCCCAGCAGGCGCCCGACACGGACAGACCCTGAAGGCGCGGAAAAGCCCGAGAACCTGGAAAACAAGAGAAGGAAAAATACCAGGAGATAAGGGCATCGGTGAGGCCCCTGCGCCCGCAGCCATGTGAGGGGGAAACTACATCGAGTCGCTAGCAATCAAGAAGCCGCTGCCGACTAGGAAGGTCCAACCGCCTACCTGATCGCCGGAGGAGCCCGAGGGCCCGAGGTAACCGAGCCAGGCAGAAGAACCAACCTCCGAGCCCATCGCTCCATAAGAGCGGCCCACTGATGAAACTGTTCATCTGGAGCCCTACCTATAGGCGGGAAGGGGCTCCGATGTCGAGGACGACGATTATCGGAAGCTGGCGACTCCGAAGAAGGAGACCGGCAACTAGCAACGATAACCGACCGTCGACGCGCAGACATACCAGAGGGCGACCTCGAGTGATGCCTTCTCTTTTTTGACCTGTGGGCCGAAGAAGAGCTCGAGGCCGCAGGCGCAGAATGCAATCGCTTATTTTATACGGGCGGGGACCGCCCATCTCCGGCATCGGACTGACCTAGTCGGAACCCCGCTGAGGAGAAGGAGGCTGACCGACCCAACCCGGCTGACTGAACAGCTTTCATATGAAGTCTCCCTACCGTCACCCTGCCTGCTCATGGTGGAACTCCATCCAGTAAGGCCGAGACTTCTTCAAGTAAGTTAAATTTAAATATTAGAAAATTTTACGAAAAATAGAATAAAACTAAGCGATACTACTATCGTGATAATGTTACAAAAACAAACTGAAAACTATGCGCTAGTTTGAAGTTTGACTCCCAGCAAGCCGACGGCGTCGTCACTGAAGCGCACTCGACGGGCGGGAAAAAGGAACTGAGGCGGTTGGAAGGTCGTCGCCGAGATGGTCATTACGCCGAGCCGGTTTCAGGCGCCAGGCCCTGCTGGCGCCTGCCAACACCCTCCAGCAAAAGTTTGCTCCCGATGGGTCTTAGTGCCTCCGGCGCCAATCCCACTAGTGTGAATGAGTGGTGGAGACTTATGTCCAGGAAGATCTGTAGTCTTGCAGGGAAAGCCAACCAGTATGGGATTTCCATCTCCCTCAGCTTCTGGGTCACACCGCTGAATGCTTTCCTCTGGTTTCTTGTGGCAAAGGAGTAGTCAGGAAACAGAATTATTCTGGCCCCAGCCAGCTCAATCCTTCCTTGTTCTCTTGCAGTTTTCAAAATCTTGTCCCGCACGTTAGATGGTTGTGTTACTGTGAAGATAATGTGTGGGCCCTCTTCAGCACTGCGAGCTCTTCCTGGGGTGATCCAGTATGCCTTTACAATTATCGGAGCAACCCCAGACCCAAAGATTCTGGCATCATCCATCTCTCCATGAAACTGATAGGGTCATCCCTCTGTACTCCCGGGATGTCCAACATTCGAATGTTTGGTGCTCTTGCAGTGTTTTCTAGCTGCTCGATTCTGGCCTTAAGAATATTTTGTTCCTTTTGAGAGTTTGCCAACGCCAACAGTGCTTTGCTCACTGTTTAGTTCGTATCTTCCACCACTGGGCCGATCGTCTGTACCATTGTCTCTACCTTCACCAAGCACTCTGTATATGAATCAAACTTTTTGTCCAAGAGCCTGATTGATTTTGTTAGCCCTTTAACTGCCGCTTGCAGAGAGTCCAGCGATGTAGAAGATGTTTGTGATTCTCCCAGGGTCTTCGGCGGTAGTACACACCCTGGGGCTGGCGATGCGCCTGCTGCCAGTTGATCTTGTTTTTGTGCATTGTGTATTCGGCCCATCATCGATAAAAATTTATTTTCTGGTGGTAAATATTATTAGGCAGGTTTGGATAACAAAATAAGTTAAATTTTTCCACTGAAAAAAAGATTAAGTTCACGGTTTCGCCGTTTGCTATTGAGGAGCTCACTGAAGGTCAACTTCCATGCTACGCTGCTAGCTCCATCCCCTCAGCTCCTTCCTTTGAAGATGATTTTTTATCACATTATTTGTCACCACCGCCGCAGACCTGGCAGGAATTACCCCCCCTACCCCCCAAAGGGGTATGTCCTCCGGCCTGTCGAGGCCATCATGGGTCCTGTTAGGTCCCGGTATTTTTCCTCCGTTTTCTCCACCACGCCCTCACCCATGCAATGAGCGCAGCAGCTGTCTCCAACTCCTCGGAGGCAGCCAAGCAACCCTGGGCGTGGGCCGAACCCCTCTTGTGCTGATGCACGCAGTACAAACCCCCCACCCCGAGGAAGGAGAGCAGTCCTCCAGACGCTCAATCCTTACCTCCCCAGCCGACCCAAGTCTGTTCCTGAACCTCGGTCACTGGCAGGGCACGAGATGCAGCATCCAGTGCCTCAACTCTCAGCGCCACCGGGCCAGCTTTGAAGATGATTTTAACACCTTGCATTGTTGAAATATTTGTGGGTAGTTGTATGCAATCTTTATCTTATGTTCTACTTTTGGAAGAACACTAATCTTTTGGAACACACTATCACTTTTCTAAGTTTTAAGGTGCAAAGGTCTCAAGCATAGGGGTGCGTCATGGTTACAACTCTGCAAACGTCTACTAGACAACCTTCTATGATGTCATCATAACCAAATGACCTTAAATAGACCTTTCTTAGCTTGAACTCCTGCCCCGGATGAAGCTGTATCAACGAAGCATCTGGTCACCTGTCGGCGAGTTGCATGTTCTGTCTGATACTTGGAGTGATACGCTGTTTGAATTTATTACTGTCATATCCAGTGTGCATCGCCTCCTGCAGTCTCAAAGAATCTTGGGGTTAGACAGCACCTATACACCAGCACTGGCATGCACTAGTCTGTTCTGGATAATGTTGGTAAATGGGGGGCTGGGGGGACACCGCAAGGCAAAAGACCAGGGGTCAGAAGAGAAAAACTGAAGGGGAAAAAAATATATATAGAAAAGGTGTGGAACACTGGTACCAAAACAGGGTAGTACAGAACTGCTCTGAGTTTGAGCACACTGATATGCAGATTCTCTTCTAATGGAGACCACAGCCCTTGAGTCCTGTGGGTCCCCAAGTGAGCCTCCCATCCCGTCCCGGACGCATCTGTGGTGAGCGTCTGGAGAGGGACTTTCCGTCTGAAAGGGGAGTCCTCGGCAAAGATGCTGGGGAGACGCCCGCCAGCGGAGTTCGCAACGAACTGGCTCTGAGATTCTGACCGGCAAGTCCAAGTCATCCATGTCTGGTCCCACTGGACCCAGGCGCCCACTGAATGGTGCGCATTCGTAGCCTGGAGAAGGGAATGAGACTATGGCAGCAGCCATGTGCCCCAGAAGCCTGGGAATGGACGTGACTGGAACCACGGAGGTTGAAAAACCTTGGTACGCCAGAGCCTGGATGCGCTCTGCCCTGTCTGCAGGGAGAAAAGCTTTTCCCAAAGTGGTATCCAACAGAGTGCCTATAAACTGAAAACGCTGAGAGGGAAAAAGCTGAGACTGTGATCCCCAGATGCCGAAAGAGGGACAGCGTGGCCAGGATGGTCTCCCAAAGGTGAGAACTGGACGGGGCCAAGAGGAGCCAACTGTCAAGATAAGAGAACAAAAAGTGACTGTCTCGGTGCAGAGCCCCTGCAACGATGGCGAGGCACTTGAAGACTCTGGGAGCAGAGAAATGCAGAAGGAAGCGCCTTGAACTGACAGGCTCGACCTCTAACTTGAACCTCGGGAATCTCTGATGACTGTGGCAATAGAATGTGAAGGCAGACATCCTGCATGTCCAGAGACGCCAGCCAATCCCCAACTGATAGGAAGGAGGAGACTTGCAAGCGACACCATACAGAATCTGTGGTAAGCAACCCACTGGTTGAGGTCGCTGAGGTCCAAGATTGGCAGCAAGTCCCAGGACTTCTTGGGAACCAAGAAGATGCGGGAGTAAAACTCAGAGACCCCTTCTGCCTCCGGGACGCACTCTATGGCATCCTTGTCTAGGACACACTGGATCTCCCATCTGATGGGAGGCCTGTGGCCCCTCGGGTAGTAGGCAGGGGGTGAAGGTCTGTTCGGTGGCAGAGACTGAACTCTATGGAGTGCTCGAACTCCACGAGGTCGAGGATCCATCTGTTGAGGTCACCTCTCACGCAAGATGGTGTAGAGAGAAACTACCTCCCATCCACTCTCCGATGACAGGTCTGGGAGGGAGGTCGTTTGTATAGTCAGGTGGAAGGAGGGTGGAAGGAAGGGTGGCTGCTGGAGCTCTAGCCTGTCTAGAAGGGCGGAGGCAGAGCCTGCTGACCCTCGTCAGCCAAAACTACCCCACCGTGTGATGCTGAGCACTGGGCTGCTGAGGCTGGTGTCCCCCTCTGCCATGAAAACGGGGCAGATAAAAACGCTCCCGTTTCAGGCAATACACAGACTGCACCATACAGACTGCTTTGCCAGAGTCCTGCAGAGTAACAATAATCTTCTCTGTGTCTTCACCGAAGAGCACAGAGCCCTTGAAAGGGGCGTCCAGAAGTGTAGTCTGCACCTCTGGGTCCAACCTGGAGCCAGGAGTGGCGCCGAAGGCAAATTCCAATAGCGGCCACCCTCGCCCACGTGTCTGCAGAGTCATATGCAGCTCGAAGAATGTGGGTACCCAGATCCGAGCCAGTCTAACAGCTTCGCAAGCTCTGTCCTCTGAGGACAGTCAGGCAACCCTTGCAGAATGTCCAATCCTTGGTCCCAAAAGGCGTTCTGGAATTGGACCATATGAGTCAAAAAATTTAGACTTCGAGTACTGCAGGTGGCAGATGAGTACACCCTGTGACCTAACGAGTTCAGCTGCTTAGACTCCCCGTCTGGCAGCTGGGTACTTAGGTGCTTTGGCCTCTGTGAATGATCATGCATGGCCAAATGACCACGGAATCAACCCTTGGGGTGTTTGGTCAGTTAAGAATGATCCTTAGGGACCAGGTACAAGCGGTTAGCCTTCTTGGACACCGCTGAGGATGCGTGGATGCCTCAGGTAGCTAGGGTAATGTCCTGGAAAGTGTCCACCAGGGACGGGATGACCACCGGATTGGGATCCTTCTGGCGCAGGTGTTTTGTGAGGCACAAGCGTTCGGGGTCCAGGGTCTCCGTATCCCATCCCATGTTCTCCTGAATGTGCCAAATAACAACCAGAAAACTGGGGTCATCGGGAGGAGACTTGGGTTGGTCCTCAGTGTCGCCAGGAAGCGAGCCCGGGTCTGAATCAGAGTACGAGTCCGATTTGCCATAGGCAGAGGAAGGAGGAGGAGGAGGACAAAACCCTCCTATGTCTCCTCTTGTGCCAGGGGCGGGAAGGTGAAGAAGAGCGAGAGAAGGAAGGAGACCTAGTCCTCTTGCGCTTATCCTTGCGCTTCCTGGGGCTGGTAGGTGATTTGTCACCTTCATTACCTGAAGAGACAAGTGTGGTCTTTCCATCAGGCTGAGGCACAAGGGAGCAGGGCCAACAACATCCTGTTTTACTGTCTCCACCAATGAGCAAAAGCTCCTTGACCTGGGACATCCCCAGTTTAGGGGATTCCGGCCTGAGAGGTGAAGTCGGTTGACCGGCAGGAGGACCGGCGTCAGTACGACAGGTGACGCCGGAGTAACCGCCTCAGTGACGTCGGGCAAGTCTGGCATCAAGTGGACCGGCGAACAGTCCCGAGGCGACGTCGGGGAGACAGACAATGGCTGTGGAGCAGCCTTGTCCAGCACCGATGTAGGTGGGGGAGAGACCGGTGTTGGTACTGAAGTCACCTCAGACGGACACCCTTTAGCCAAAGGCGGAGGAGGAGGCGGTCGGAGAAAGAGGCCTTAGAAGGCCGGTCAGCCTTGTGCTTCTAGGCGCGCGGTCCCACGCTCAACGGAGGGGTGCTGTGCATGCTTGTGTTTAGGCAGCAAGGAAGAGGCCTGAGAAGCAGAGTGGACCACCGGAAGCTTAGCCTTCGGGTCGATCAAAGCAGAGCAGGAGGACTGCTTACCTGAGGGAGGCATGGAACCGAGTCGGAGTGCCTCTTGTGTCCAGAGGAGCCCGAACTGGAAGGCTTCGAGAAGAGCCAGCATCCGCTGGCTTAGATGCTGCTGTGGAACTGAAATCCGACGCCCAGATACAGATAGGCTGCAAGGCGGTGCCTTGGAAAGAGAGGCGATATGCTGAGGGAAGTAAGCCAGGCCTCACGTCCGGAGGAGCTGGAAGACCTAGGCCTGGATGGCAGTGGTCATGCTCCGACAGCAGTGCTTCTCCTTTGCTTTTGAGGAGTTGGGGGGAGACTCCCTCCCAGAGGACAAATCCTGCTGCATCTGGGCCAGTTGCTGTGCTAGATGGGCCTGGAGGAACTTCTGTCTCGCGGATCCTGGTGCGACTGTTGAAGGCCTGGCAATGGGTACAGGTGTCGGTATCGTGGTCTGGGCCCAGGCAAAAGAGGCAGGAAGAATGACCATCCTTGGCAGGGATCTGCCATCCACAAGAGCACTTGTTACGGTGCCCGGTCAAGATGGAGGACATACGTCGTCAAAAAGAGAAAAAATTACAAACGGAATTGTTCTAGAGGCTGAGGAATCCGTAGGAGAGCCGAGAGCTGACTAGCGAGTTGCCGCGGCGGGAAAGAACTAGAGCACGTGGGGACCGCCTACACCCTTTATACTATGTGACGTCGGGGGCATGGCCGACGCCGGGTAGGCAGTCCCACTTCAGTATTGCTAGAGAAAAAAGAAATGCCGAGATCTGCCGCCAGGTGGCGTCAGTCCTACATATGTGTTACCTGCTGCAAGAGCTTCCTCTTGAAGTAAGATCATAATTTATTCTCTTGCTCCTGCTTTTACCCTGGGCTGCCTTACTCGGATACGACCGCTGCCTCTTGCTGTACCTGAGCTTCAATTTTAAGACGTTCCATGAGCGTAAGACTACTTACTCCATGCACATCTGTAGTACTTGTATTCTGTTCTTTGCATCAACAGCACAATTTGTACTGCATCCTGTACTATGCTGCCAGTCCTGATATATTAACCCTTAGGCTGCCGATAGAATTAGAACATACAGGAATTCAGAACTGATATATCAGTCCATGACACAGCAAGGGTTAAGTTCGACTGTTCTGTTAAGTCCTTGTACTGCATTTCTACTCTCACTGTAACCTTAGGGAGTCATGCCTGAAAACAATCAAATCTTGCCTACTGCACCTACTGATGAACATTAAACAGCTTGGGAACCCTCCAGTCGAGCGTTCACTCCCCAGTTCCCCACCCCAGGCAAACGTAAGAGTACCTTTAGGTTGGGCTGTGATCGCAGGCGACACTAGGGAAGCGGCGACATGAATCCCAGGTTAATGTTGCTCACCGCATCTGCTCCGCTGAAATGTGGGTGGACGCTCATTACTCTGGGGATTAACAAAGGAAAAAAACAATTATGGTGACAAAAAAATAAATAATAAAAAGAGTAATACTAATCCTACCTCCCTCCCTCAACCAAACAAAAAAATTATTGGAGTCTTCAAAGAGCAGTGTAATAAAAATATACTTTGCAAAACCATCCCAGATTAGCCCATTTTGTTTACTGCAGGGAGGGAGGAGAAGTTTATACCCTCAAATGGTATGGCTGAGTGAGACTAGAGCTCATGGAGGTCAAATTACCAGCTCAATCTGGGACTTTTCTAGCCCACAGCACTCTGTCTTAGCCATAACAGAAACCACACTGCCTGGGAGCCGGACTGGAACCACGGTCTCCTGGCTCACAGCCCTTGCTCTATTAGACACCACACTGCCTGGGAGCTGGGAATGGAACCAGGTCTCCTGGCTCACAGCCCTTTGCTCTATTAGACACCATACTGCCTGGCAGCTGGGATTGGAACCAGGAACTCCTGGCTCACAGCATTTTGTTCTAACCATCAAACACCACACTGCCTGGGAGCTGGGACTGGAACCAGGATCTCCTGACTCACAGCCCTTTGCTCTAACCATCAGACACACACACTGCCTGGGACTGGAACCAGAATCTCCTGATTCACAGCCTTTCCTCTAACCAGACACCACACTGCGGGAGCTTTGACTGGAACCAGGATCTCCTGACTCACAGCCCTTGCTGCAACCACACCATACCACAATACCTCAGAGCTGAGACTGGAACCAGGATATCATACCTCACAGCCCTTTGCTCATACCATTAGACACCATGCTGCCTGGGAGCTGGGACTGCAACCAAGATCTCCTGATACAGCTCTTCACTGTAACCATCAGACACCACGCTGCCCGGAAGGTGGGACTGGAACCAGGATCTCCTGACTCACAGCCCTTTGCTGTTAACCACAGCACATCACAATACCTCAGAGCTGGGACTGGAACCAGGATATCATACCTCGCAGCCCTTTGCTCTAACCATTAGACACTACACTGCCTTGAAGCCAGGACTGGAACCCAGATCCTGCGATTTATCATATGTACTGTTTTTGTGCCTGTATTGTGGGCATTTAAAAAAAATAGGTTCCTCACCTGTAACCATTGTTCTATGGATAGTACACAGTCCACATCCAAACTCTGGCAGTTTCACTGGAAGAGGCTTTCCGTCTGACGTTTTTAAGCTAAGCTCCTCACACCACCTGGGTGTTACATCTCCCCCAACTCCATCCCGTACGTCAGATTTGGCATGCTGGAAGCAGGATCCATGTGCCACTTGCCAGGGGAGGCCAGGCCGGGTGGGTAGTGCGGATGTGAACTGTATACTATTCCTAGAACAACGGTTACTGGTGAGTAACTTATCTTTCTAGGGGCACATACACAGTTCACGATCTACACTCTGGCAGAGTGCCAGTAGTTCTTCAGGAAGTGGGGCAAGTCGAGTACCCCTACTTGGCAAATAGAGATCGGAAAACTGAGGTCCCAAAGTAGCATCCTGACGGGACTCAAGGTCGATGCTGTAGTGGGATATAAAGGCGCGTGCCGACATCCAGGTAGCAGCTCTACAGATCTCATGCATGGGGATGCCGCAGGAAGCAGCCACCAAGGCAGTAGTATGTCTGATGGAATTAGTCCTAAGCCCTACAGGAGGCTCCCTACCAGCCAACCTACAACAGAGGTCAATGCAAGATGTGATCCACCTCACAATCGCCTGCTTTGCTGCCATCCTGCTAGGTGCGGTTTCAGCGTCTGTTCCAAACAGCTTGTGAGCCTCACACCAAACTCCAACCGTGCGCTCCTTTCAATAAAGCACCCTCCAGAGGTCCAGTGTATGCAGATTGCAATCTGTTGCTGAGTCACGTCAGTAAAGTATACCGGTAAATTAATCACCTGGTTAAGGTGAAACACGATCGACCTCGGGAGGAACTTCAGGTGGGGAAAAAAGAAAACCTTGTCCTGTGGCAGACCAGATAAGGAGACTCCACCAAAAGCACTTAATGCTCACTAATTCTGCTGGCGGATGTAATGGCCACCAAAGAGTCTGCCATGACTGATTAGACATCTCTCACCTGTGCCAAGGGTCAAATGGCTTGTCCATGAGCACAACCATACCAGCAGTAGGTCCCATATCGATGGGGATTCACGCACCGGTGGGGACAGGCGGTCCAGACCTTTGAAAAAGTGCCTGGCCACCTTCTCTCTGGCCACCATCGGACTACCAGATGGGCTGTCACTCGCAGTCCCAACTGAGAGAAGAAATGAAAATTACATACCTACTGTAATTGTTGATCTTTCTGTGCATCTTCACCATTCATCACTATTTGGATATAGCTCACGGAGCTAGGACCCCACGGAGACTTTCTTTTTCCTTCTATGGGAGGTCGTGTCAGGCTGGCACCATCCCTCGAGACCAAGCGTTCTACGTGGGCGCCGAGGTTGGCAGTTAGCCGTCGACCCGCCCCAGCCCCAGTTCTGACACCCGGAAAGTGTATGGAAGGAGGGTGATGAGGCAAGAGAGCCTAAGGGACACATAAAAGGAAAGAAGAATGAACTAAAAGGAGAAATAAACGACTGAGGAAACTTAGAAAGGAAATTGGGGAGAGAAGAGGGGCCCCAATCTCTGGAAGGAGGAGGAGGATAAGAAAGCAAAGGAAAAGAAGTGAGGGAGGAAGGGAGAAAGGACAAGCAACACAACCTCAGAACGGAGGTGCACAATGTATTTTATTTTTATTTTTTTTTTAGGCATAAGGTGCCGACCTGGACTATGAAAGCCAGCTGCAAGACAAAAACCTGCAGCGAGGGTCAGAAGACCACACAGAAGTAGTGCAGGCTGAGGCTATGTCCCAACCCTTTCCCCCTCCCTCACCAAATTAAATACGTTTTTTTTTTTTGAAAACCAACTAGAGGTTCAAAAAAAAAAAAAAAATTACAAGGAGGCCTTAAATTGAGGTCACTACAGAAAACTCTTAAATATATAATGGGAGGAAAAACATGACCCTCTTCACACTCCACAACCCCTCTAGAGGGAAAAAGAATGGAGGGTTCCTCCAAACTCAGAAAATTAAAGGCATACCCACGTGCGTCCTCACAACCCCCTCTCGTCTACACATCAGGAAGAGGGGAGGGAGAAGACACAGGGAGAGGAATATTCCAGAGACTGAGGCCCCAGGGAAGGAGGTGGGATTTAGTGATGAATGGTGAAGATAAACAGAAAGATGAACAATTACGGTAGGTACGTAATTTTCATATGTTATCTGTGTCAATCTTCACCATTCATCACTATTTGGGTGAGTACTGAGCCCCCCCCCGAAAAAGGGGAGGGGGTACCCAGAACACCCTAAGGGACCAAGTCCTTTAGCCTCCAGTGGGTGAGACACTGAAGGGGAGAACCCTTACAGGCCTGGGGAGGCCTGAGACCAGTCCGGGTGAGACAGGGATCCCACCGTGGGGGAAGGAAGGCGCCCCGAAAGTCACCATCTCACTTGGTGGGGAAGAGGTGGGTTCTCCGGTAGACGGAGTAAATCACCCTACGCAGGCCAGGGGTGACAACCGGCATAGGCGAAGCCATGGCGTCCGCTGAAGGCAGATCGCTGTCCCTACCACTCTGGAAGCTATCTTATTGGCATCATAAGATGCCCTTGCTTGGTGCCCTGCTAGCTCCAGGCTCCGCGCAGAGAGGGCGATGGCTTGCCTGGTTTCCTCCGAATCAGGCATCGAAGCTAGGAGCTGTCCTAGCCTGGACCACAAGAACCTATCATAGGCTGCAAAGTGTGCCTGATGTGCAGCAACTGAAAGGGAGATCCGTGCCGAGTAAAATACTAGTCTCCCCCAGAAATCGAAATCGGCAGAGTCCGAATCTGGAGGCGGTCCTGATAAGGGGCGAGGCCTGAAGGAGTGTCCAGGGAGGTCAACCCGAAGAGGGTGAGGCAGAGAACCTGGAGACCCTGGGGAGGCGCAATACCGCTGGCTTAAGTCCCTTTGGGGCTAGAACAGTGGAAAGGCCGAGCCAGGCTGATGCGACACTTCCTGAAAAGGCATCGGCCGTGGGCCGCACTGAATTCGCCCAAGAAGGCGCACGTCACATGCTCGGGATTGCTTATAGGTACTGGGGTCAGGTGGAGCTCGTCCAACATCCTCAAAAGGAAGCGCTGACAGGAGGACAGATCAGATGCAGGGGATATGTGGACCGATGGTTCCTCTCCCTCAGTAGATGAAGAAGAGGATGACAAGGAGCTCCCCAGTTCAGGGGTTGGCTGCACGGGGGCATGGTGAAAAACCTGCTGGTCCAGGGCATGGAAGTAGGTGGGAAAGAATGCAGCCGATCCTCTGAATTGCTCCCAAGTAAGAGGCCCCCGAGGGCCCAGAATACCTGGGACTACCGGGGGTGGAGACAGAGGCTCGGAGGGCAGGCTCCTGGCAACAGGAGAATGGTCTCTGCCAGGGCAGGGAGGCCAACAGGAAACCCTTTGCAGGAAGGGGGAACCCAAAGCCACTGCAGCTAACAGCTGTTCAACCGAGTCAGAATGGTCAGAGCTGTGCCCCAAAGAAGAAATCCCCCCATGAGGTGACCAGGGCCGTGCGAGTCCAGAAGGACGGCCCCCTACCTCAGAAGCAGAAGCTCCTCTCCCAGTCTCTGTCACGGAAAGGCGAGGGCCTGCACTGCGGCTCCTTCCAGGACCCAGCCTGGACCCAGAAAGAGCCCGCTGCGCTACGCCTCTACCTCTCAACCCTTCAGAGTCAGAGAGGGACCTCGTCCTCTTTGCCACTAACCTAGGCAACTGGCATCCCCGAGCAGACTCCGAGGAGTCCACCCAGGGAACCGTACCCTCCCCCTTCTGATGCGCCCCAGGCTGCCCCAAACTTGGACTGTCCAAACACATCAAGGAGGGGGGAACCCCAACTGAAGCAACAGCCTCTCCAGTGACCTCAGGCTGCTCAGTAGTAGCCACAGGGACCACCGCTGGCTGGTGAGACCCCCTGACCATGAGGCCTACGGTGAAAGCTGAACTGCGGGGCGGGGGTGGGGCCGAGATGCTGGAGACAGAAAGATCCAAGATCCAGAGGAGGAATCCAGAAGCCAGTCCTGATCAGACCCAGAATCTGCCTCTGAGGAAGTAGACTCCGAGGTCTGATGCCAAACCACCCCACGGGCTCCTCCACTTCCTCGGCTCCGAGGTCGGGCACCCTGAGACTCAATATCCCCAACAGCAGCAGAGGACAGTACAGTTCCACGCCCGGTGCCCACCCAGTCCTCGACGCCGTGAATGGCGCTGGAGTCAGGCGCGACTCCCGAGCACGGCTCCACACGGTCCCCGGCGCGCGGAGAAGTCAAATCCAAAGTGGTGCCAGACATCCACCCTGTCACCACGAGCAACACCGGCGAGACCCGGCGAAGCCTGGTGCAAGATACAACCCCGGGCGCCGCAGGAGCACAACCGGCAGAGGCACGGGCTCCGCTCCAGCGCTGCCACTGGCACCAAGAGACTAGAACCAGGCCCAGAAGACTCCAAATCACCAACCGCGAAGCCGCCAGAAGCTCTGACACCGCGAGCAGAATTGGGGCGATGGTGGCACTGAGGACAGGCCTGACGCCGACCATGGCATCGCCCTCCAAGCCGCTGGCACCGGGACTGAAAGCGACACCGGAGGACGGCGCCGAGGACGGTGCTGGTAGAGCACGACACATAGGGGACCTTCGCTACCGAAGTAGCGACTGCCAGGGCAGTGCCTCCCGACTGAACCCTAAGAGGGTCAGCCTGGGCCTCCTGCACCTTGGAAGAAACCCCCGCCGCGGCAAGGCTAGACAAGGCGGGGTTCCCTCCGCAGGCCGACAGGACCGGGGAGAATGAGAGTTCTGACCTTGGTCTGACGATCAGAATTCGCCCGAAAGTCGGCGGTGGCGCACGCCACATCCACGCGCCGAATCTCAATGACACGGCGGCCCATGGAGAAGCAGATATCGGAAAGGTATCCATATGTGATCTGAGGCCGAGGTAGGAGAGGCAACGGTCATGCTGGTCCGTAACGGAGTAAAGGTGGCCACAGGGGCACGATGCATTGGGGACCGCCCCGCTTTCGACACCTTCTTGCCCCCAGACGAAAAATTAAATAAAAACACAGTACACGACGCCGCTTTAAACAAAAAGGAAAGATATTACCAGAGTCGAAGAAGCGATGTCGAGCAGACGGTCAGAACCGAGGCAATACAACACAACAGACTTAGGCCGCAAAATTTCTTTGGTCTCACATGCAGGATCCTCACTCGATGGCGGGAGAGAAAGAACTGGGGCTGGGGCAGAGTTGACAATGACTAACTGCCAACATCTTGAGCGCCACGTAGAACGCTGATCTTGAGGGCGGCACCAGCCCGACGTCGACTCCTCCCATAGAAAAAAAAAAAAAAAAAGTCTCTCGCGGGGTCCTAGCTCCGGTGAGCTATACCCAAATAGTAATGAATGGTGAAGACTGACACAGATAAGATCCAGAGGTATTCCAAGATGCTCGTCATAAGGCAGGCAAGGGTATTAAGCTCCTTACCCTGGCACCATATAGAGAACTTCTTCCATTTAAATGCATAGCATTGGTGAGTCAACTCCTTTCTGGAGGTTTCCACAACATGGAGCATAGCTTTCGACAGACCCAAGGCCTTTAACGCTAGCTGCTCAGAAATTAGGCTGAGAGGTACAGGGATGTCAGGTCCAGGTGCAGGACCGTCCCCTGTTGTTTAGTCAGCCGATCCAGGTGAAGAGGCAGCTGCCACGGTGATCTGCTGCTGAGACGAAGAGATCTGGGTACCAGAACTGCCTTGGCCAGTCTGAAGCCATCAGGATCATCTGCACCCTGTCCTTCTGGGCCTTAACCACCACCTTGTGGATCAAGGGAAGGGAGGAAAGGCGTACATGAGGTCTGGGGACCAAGACCTTGTGAAGGCATCCTCTACCAGTGTCCTGGACTGTGGGGGCAGTACAAAACTGCCTCAGTTTGGCATTCTCTCAGGAGGCAAACTGATCCACCAGAGGAGTGCCCTGCAGGAGAACAGGGGTTCACCATCTCAGTTCAGTGACCACTTGTGCGCGCCTCTCCTACCCAGCTGAGGCGTCTATCAGCTGACTGTGCGCACGCCGACATGGTTCATTAGATCTTTACCCAGGCTGCGCACAAGGGTCCAGGTGAGGAGGACCTCCCAACACAAGGGAAGGAAGTGTGCTCTGCCCTTTCTGTTCTGTCAGAGCGAGACACACTACATGGAGCTCCAGCAGATTTATGTGGTGAAAGGAATTTGCAGACAAATGGAAAGCCTTCCCTCAGATGTTCCAGGACTTGCCACCACTGGATAGCATCACACATTGGCTGGGTGACTGACTGGCTGCTCCAAGTGGCCTAGATGCTGGGTCCACTAACGACCCAACTCCCACTGCCGGTGGTGCATCCTCCAGGAGGCCAAATGGACCTCACTGATGCAGAATGTCACAAGAAATCCCAAGCAAGGCACGAGGCTCAACCTGAAATGATCAGGCAAGGAGGTAAGATTCAGTGTCCAGTCCACAGGGAGGTGATCCTTTATCACCTGTGAGGGCCCAGCTTGGATATGTTCAAGCTGAACAACAGGCACAAGTTTTGACAGATCTGGAGGCCAGATTCCTAGATCTGACAGTCTCTTTAGATGGCCTGGCTATCCGCCAGTCATCCAGGCAGGGAGGAAACTCAGGATGTCCCTGCACCAGGAGGCTACCACCACTGCCATGCACTTAGTGAAGACCCTGAGCATGGATGAGAGACTGAAGGGCATGGCCTGGAACTAGTACAGTACACCCTTTTCGCCTGGAACTAGTACAGTACACCCTTTTCATCTGGAATGGAAGTACCAGTGTTGGGACAGATGGACTGGGATGTGGAAAAACATCCTGGAGGTCAAGGAAGCAAAAACACAGGTTACTCACCTGTAACAGTAGTTCTAGGAGTAGTATATGATGTTCATCCACCGGCAAGTCTTAAAGAGAAAGGCAACTGCCAGAAAGTGTGGATAGAACATCAAATTCATGTCCCTAGAACCACATGTTCGGCTCCAGAGATGGAATGGTTCGATTCATGGTGACCATCCATAACGTGCACTTCCGCATGAAGTGGTTTATCATGCAGATCCAGTAAGTGACTTACCCAGCCACCGACGGGGAGAGCAGACAGGGACAGGACAAATGGAGGGATGATGGCCCCAACTGTCACTGTGTAGCTTTTGCGGGGTCACTGGCTGCTGCAGCCAGAGGGGTGCCCCCACCTCTCTTGAGGCCCTAGCAACCAAACTTGGGTTTTGGGCACCAGGCCTTGTACTGCCCCTGCTGGGGCTGCTGCTGAGGTGGCTATGGCTGGAAGGGCCGATACTGAAAAGCCTTTTTCTTAGGCTTTTATTTCTGGTCCTTCTGGCAGGATGCCGCAGGGTCAAGGGTGGCACTGGACTTCTCAGTTTAAGTGAGATGTCCCTCCACCCGCAGGCCAAAGAGGTCAGTGCCCAAGAAAGAGACACCAAACAGCTTATGCTGGGTGTCCACTGTAAAAATAGTCACATGCAGCCAGACCCTGTGACACATGGAGACAGCCACAGTCATGACATGGGCATAGGATTCGCCCATGTCCAAGATGATCAGGAGCTGGTGTTTAGCCAACGATGGACCTTGGACCCAAACCATCTTCATCGGCAACTGCTGGGCAGCAGGGAGGTGAGGGAGGATTTCATCAGACTTTTCAACAGGGAGCAACCAAAGCTGGCCATCATGATGGAATAACTCACCTGATGGAGACACAAAGGACACCACCACGTACACCTTTATAGTGGTGTGGTCAGTCTTTCTGGGCTCCTTGTTCAGAGGCTTGTCTATGTCTCCTTGGCCCCCAGATTTGTGGAAGGCAGAGTCAGGAACCAGACTTCAGACGAAAAGTGGTCTGAAAACCCAGAGAGGCACCCAGTAGGGACTGCGTACATGCAGACCATGTGTGTGGAGGGTGCCAGGCAGGATGCTGGATGCTCCAGAGGTCCAGGGTGGTTCCAATATGACCTCAGGTATGGGAAAGGCAACCCCCAAGGATTCATCAATGTCCTAAATGTCTGCAAAAGGATACTTGGCCCATTCTGGACAGGATCTAGAGGGACATTCATGGACTCAGATATGAGTCAGATGAGAGCCCCTAAAGACACCAGTCCATAGTTGGCGGTCAACTCCTCAACCAAGCCCCATTTGCAGAGGAGAGGCACGGAAGAATGATCAGAGTTGTCCAAGGACTCCTTGAAAACGGCTCTTGACCATTTACTGCCATGGGCCACTTCAGTATCCTTGGACTGGACAATCTCCACTGACAACTAGCCTGGCAAACTGGTTGCTGACCAGGCCTCCTTGGTCAGAGTGCCCATCTTTAGCTGTGGTTGGCAGTGGTTCCACCCTTCGAGGTGGAGAAGCAGTTGTGGGAAGCACCTGCATTGTATGGTCCAGTGAGGGTATCACTGGCAACTGCCAGGTGACCGAATGTCCAGTGGCAGAGCCATGCCATGCCCCACAATGGCGCACTGTTGCCAAATAGCTCCTTGTAGCACCAACACATCTTTTGGCAGTGCCTCTAATCACCCAGTCGAGTGGGATCGAAAGCAGGTTTGCCTCATTCGAGACCTAAACTGAGACGTCGATGTCAAGAAGCCCCTTCCAGTTAATCGTGGTAGACCAAATACTTAGCTACATTCAGCAAAAGAGGCTTTAAAAGCTCAGCCGTTGGTGGAGGCCTCTCCCAAGGTGACCTGGTCAGGAACACCCACCCGGCCATATCCTCCTGAATGAGGACTGGGAGCACTGGGGTCAGGGAGATCGAATCCTTGATCTCATCAGACAGTCAGCTGACAGGCTCAAAGAAAATCTCAATGGACTGTTTAACCGGGTCAAGGCTGACAAGCCTGACAAGGGTACCGAGGGATTCGGACGACCTTGATCACTCCCGATCCACGAATGGCGCCAGTGGTGTTTGTGCTTCTTGTTGCGGTGGGCAGAGCTCTCTCCAAGGTCTAGGCACCGGCATTTGTGCTTCTTGTTGTGGTGGCCAGGCCTCTCCCACAAGGTCTAGAGGACCATACATACTTCCTGGAATTCCTCCAATGCTGGCCCCAGCCGAGAGTAGCGCCAAGACCAAGGAGGTACCTACCACAGCGGCGGCCGCCACTTCGTCCTCAAAAACCGCAAGTTGCGATTCCAACCCAGCAGCCACCAAGGCCTGCTTGCAGCCCTTAGGTCAGGTTTTTGGCTCCCCTTTCTAAAGGCGGATCAAGTGGACCAGTGTTTCCTATCTTCCAATGATTCAGAAAGCATCGAAAGGCAAAGCCAGCACCTGGCCATATTGTACTACCTGCCCAGGCAGTACAGACGTATGTCATGCGGGTTGGTAACCAGCATCTTCTGCCAGCACCACACACAAAACTTGAATCTCCTCTTCCGTGGTGCCATCATCCATCACAAGAGGGAGTCTAAGTATCAAGAAATAAGTTGAAATAAATATAAGGCTTCGAAATACTATGAAAAATGAGGTTCACAAATGGCACAATATCCAAAGTAGAAGCTGCTAAGGAGCTGACCTATTCTTCTAGAGAAACAAAAGATCTGACGTCACAGAATGTAGACGGGATAAACCATCCAGGTGGTGGGAGGAGCTTAGTTTAAAGACGTCCGATGGAAAGTTGTTCTAGTAGAACTGCCAGGGTGTGGATAGAGAAATGTATCCACGCCCCTAGAATCCGTGGTTTCTGTTTTGTTGCTCTGATGTTTCACTTTTTTGTAAAACACCCTGAGTTCAGGGAAGGCTTGAAGAAAGCAGTATCTATGACCAGCAGTTTTAAAAGTGGAACACTCAGATGCATCTGCTTTCAAATTTGTGCCCAAATTTTGCTCCAGGGTTGCATCTTGTGCAGCAATTTCTGTCTGATTTTTTACGACATGTTAGATTGACAGAAATACTAGGCCATCTGGACAGGGACAAGACTGTAGCTGTGAAGCCGGCCCGGTGGCGCAGAGGGTTGAGGCACTGGACACCATACCTCGGGCCATGCTGGCAACCTAGGTTCGGGAACGACCTCGGGTTGTCGGGGTGCCGGCGTGGTTGGGGGGGCAGGATCAAGCATGCCAATGGGCAGCTCTCCCTTCAGAGGGTGGTGAGGGTGGGCTGGTGCCTCCCTCCGTAGTTCCACTCCCACTGGGTGGAGGTCTGGTGGGTAGCGTAGACGGTGAGGGGGCAGCTAAACACTATGGGAGGTGGAAGAGGCTGAGCTGGCACCACGAAGTGTGTGCGTGCTTCCACACGCTTGCACAGCCGTGTGCCGGGCCTCAAGGGGGGAGGGGCAAGGGGTGAAAACCTTCAAAATACCTGTGTGTCCCCGCTGCCAAGTTGGCGGCGATGGGGACCAAACAGTTAAATAAAAAAAAAAACGGTAGCTATGAATGGGGGTTGGCAGACCCTGGATACATCTGTTTGAGAATCCGAGCTGTCTGACCATGTCAAGGCTCGCAACGATGTGTCAGCTGCAATTCCGGACAGAAGAAAGAGAATCGGGTTAAGGGCTTGCACCCACTTTTGTTAATGACGCTTCAACCGGCTGCTTCTTAGGACTCTTTTCTGCTCCAGTCTCCTGCAAGCTCCAGACCTGAAAAACTGGCGATGCTGCGTTCTTTTTGCAAGCTGCAAGTCAAGAACAATGAAAAGAAGGAAAGAAGAACCTTTTAGCAATGTCAAAGGCAAGAAATTGCTGTCTCAAAAGTTTTATTTCCCTGTTCTTCAATACGAATCACTGTAACAGTTTGCTGTCTCAGACGGTACAGTATAACACGACTCCTTGGTTTGTTTTTACAGTCTGTTAGAATGAAGAGAAATAAGAGGCTCACTCCACACAATTCGGTTCTTCTGTAGCTTTTATAAAGGCCACACTGTAGACAATAGGCGACGTTTCGTAGCCAAACTCCACTTCGTCGGGTCCTCGTGTATTGTCAACACCTCGTATTCGGACTTGGACTAGAATCTGCTCGACACACTGATTTAACAGTGAGGCCATGAATTTCAAAATACTTAAACATGACTAAAATGGACGGGGGGGGGGGGGCACAAAACATGAGTGCCTGGCAAAGTAGGGTTGTCCACAAAACACCGCTTGCGGTCTATGGAGCAGCTTGCTAAAATAATAAACTTATTTAAGAACTGAATTGTGTGGCGTGAGCCCCTATATCTCTTTGCTACCGCATGACATAGTTGGTGGGGATCCCCAAGATAAAGAATGTTTGTGGCTTCCTATCAAGTAACAGGGCATCCTATTCTGCTATACAAAACAAGAAAAGTGGCACTTAAGTTGAAACAGTTTCAACTCAATTACCACCTTTCTTGTTTTGCATTGTCTATAGTTTGGATGTGGTATCCTGATTTGGCACCAGCACAGTTTCCTGAGGCACCCCAGTATATGCAATTTGTCTTTTTTCTCCTATATCCTGTTTTGCCTACATCCTGCATCTTATTTTTCAAACACAGCTGGGACCAGGTAAAAGGAGAATAGTTACGCGGGGGAAACTGTAGGGCAAGGGGGAAGGTGAGGAAAATAACCCCCACTAGGGAATACATCCCAGGGTAGGATGGGGTAGAAAAGACTGGATGGACCAATGGTCTTTTTCTGCTGACACTGTCCATGTTTCTATCCTGAAGGGTGAGCTTGCGGTTGTTGGACACTCTACTAAATGACCGCATCACTGTGTATTACTTAATACTTTACAATGGTTTCATTTAATGAAAGGTTTAATTACTTTGCTGGTATAGTCCTACAAGATGGCTACATGACAGCTGGTGCTGGTCATGTCGCCGGAGGACACCTTGCCCAACTCTTTGCTCCGGCGTCAATCAGCACCTTACACAATTCATCCCCAGCATAAACATTAGAAAACAAACTCATCCAGGGACGAACTGTTCAAGGTGGATGCATGCCGGAGCAAAGAGTCTGGGAGGCGCACACGATGATATGATCAACACGACTTGATGTCTCCCCCAAAAACCCACAGTTTTTCTGGGACTAGCTGCCCTGTTACAGTCCAATCTTTCTTAATAACTTAGTTCTGAATTTAATACCAGGTCAACACTGAACAATCGTCTTTTGGATTCTTGTGTGAAATCTTCATTTTGTCAAGAGATCTTTTGCTTACAGGGCAGTCATTTGTTTTTCTTTGCCAGTGCCTTTTACTGAATCTTCATCTGTTTTGAACTAAGATAGATATAGATACCGTCTGTAGATAGACACTGCCTGTAGATAGATATACAGATATTGTCTGTAGCTAGACAGATACCGTCTGTAGACAGATATACAGATACCGTCTGTGGATAGATATACAGATACTGTCTGTGGATAGATATAGGTACTGTCTGTAGATAGATATACAGACACTCTCTGTAGATATACAGATACTGTCTGTAGATAAATATACAGATACTGTCTGTAGATAAATATACAGATACTGTCTGTAAATAGATATACAGATACTGTCTGTAGATATAGATACTGTCCGTAGATAGATATACAGATACTGTCCGTAGATAGATATACAGATACTGTCCGTAGATAGATATACAGATACTGTCTGTAGATAGATTGATAGATACTGTCTGTAGATAGATATAGATACTATCTGTAGATAGATATAGAAACCATCTGTAGATAGATACACAGTCTGTAGATAGACAGACAGATATCGTCTGTAGATAGACAGATACCGTCTGTATATAGACACTGCCTGTAGATAAGATTGTCTGTTGATAGACAGATAGATACTGTCTGTAGGTAAATATAGATACTGTCTGTAGATATAGATACTGTCTGTAAATATAGATACTGTCTGTAGATAGATACTATTTGTAGATAAAGCTAGATAGATACACTGTCTGTAAATAAACAGATACTGTCTGTAGATAAACAGATAGTCCGTAGATAGATACTGTCTGTAGATAGAGAGATAGATACTGTCTGTAGATAGAGAGATAGATACTGTCTGTAGATAGAGAGATAGATACTGTCTGTAGATAGATAGACACTGTCTGTAGATAGATAGACACTGTCTGTAGATAAATAGACACTGTCTGTAGATAAATAGATAGACACTGTCTGTAGATAGATAGACACTGTCTGTAGACACTCAGATACTGCCTGTAGACAGACAGAGAGATATTTTATTTATAAAAGCGCCCATTTCCAGGGATTCTGGGCGCTGTACAATAAAAACAAACAATATAAACTAATGTACAGATATGTACATAACAGTTCCACTGTGTGCGGATTTAAAATTCATCTGTCAGTAAAACAGACTGCAGTCAGTCACTAAAAGCTTGCTGGAACAGGTACGTTTTTAAACCCTTTTTGAAGGCTTCTACCAAGGAAATTAAAATGTTATTTACCATCCTGTAATATGTGTTAACTGTTTTCCTTTTTATGTAGATGCATTTTGTGTCTTACTGATGGTACCGGAAAATGGGCTGAACAGCTCATGAACCTAACTGGTTACCAAATAAATCAAATCTCCCCTTAAATTTGTCAGCTTCTGTACAGCAATGCCCTGTCAATGCAAACTATGGCTCCTATACCCTGAACCCCCTCCCCTGTATCTAGTGCTCTTGTACCAGCACTCACAGCGACACCCACTGGCAGTGACAGGGCTGTGACACTGCTGAGAGCTTCCCCACAGCAGTGTCCTGTCAATGTCAGCTATGGCTCCTATACCCTGAACCCCTTCCCCTGTATCTAGTGCTCTTGTACTAGCACTCACAGTGACACACGCTGATAGTGACAGGGCTGTGACACTGCTGAGAGCTTCCCCCACAGCAGTGCCCTGTCAGTGTCAGCTATGGCTCCTATACCCTGAACCCCCTCCCCAGTATCTTGTGCTCTTGTACTAGCACTCACAGTGACACCTACTGGTAGTGACAGGGCTGTGACACTGCTGAGAGCTTCCCCACAGCAGTGCCCTGTCAATGTCAGCTATGGCTCCTATACCCTGAACCTCCTCCTCTGCATCTAGTGCTCTCGTACCAGCACTCACAGTGACACCCACTGGTAGTGACAAGGCTGTGACACTGCTGAGAGCTTCCCCACAGTAGTGCCCTTTCAATGTCAGCTATGGCTCCTATACCCTGAACCCCTCCCTGTATCTAGTGCTCTTGTGCCAGCACTTACAGTGACACCCACTGGTAGTGACAGGGCTGTGACACTGCTGAGAGCTTCCCCACAGCAGTGCCCTCTCAGTACCAGCTATGGCCTCTGTACACTTAACCCACCCCCCACCACCATACCTAATGCTCTCGTACCAGCAGCCACGGTGACAGGACTGTAACACTGTTGAAAGCTTCCCCACAGCAGTGACCCATCAATGCCAACTATGGCTCCTATGCCACAAGTCCCTCCCCTGTATTCCGTGCTCTTGTACCAGCACCCACAGTGACACTCACTGGAAGTGACAGGGCTATGACACTGCTGAGAGCTTCCCCACAGCAGTGTCCTGTCAATTACAGCTATGGCTCGTATACCCTGAACCCCCTCCCCTGTATCTAGTGCTCTTGTACCAGCACTCACAGTGACACCCACTGGTAGTGACAAGGATGTGACACTGCTGAGAGCTTCCCCACAGCAGTGCCCTGCCAATGCCAGCTATGGCTCCTATATTCTGATTCCCCCTTCTCTGTATCTAGTGCTCTTGTACCTACACTCACAGTAACACCCACTGGTAGTGACAGGGCTCTGTCACTGCTGAGAACTTCCGCACAGCAGTGCCCTGTCAATGTCAGCTATGGCTCCTATACCCTGAATCCCTCCCTTTTATCCAGTGCCTTGTACCAGCATTTACAGTGACAACCACTGGTAGTGACAGGACTGTGACACTGCTGACAGCTTCCCCACAGCAGTGCCCTGTCAATGTCAGCTATGGCTCCTATACTCTGAACCCCTCCCTTTTATCCAGTGCCTTGTACCAGCATTTACAGTTGCAACCACTGGTAGTGACAGGACTGTGACACTGCTGACAGCTTCCCCATGGTAGGGCCCTCTCAGTGAGTTGCTATGGCCTCTATACACTGAAGCTTTTCCCAGTACCTGGTGCTCTTGTACCAGCAGCCTCAGTGACACCCACTGATGGTGACAGGGCTGACACACCGCTGACAGCTTCCGTACAGCAAGGCCGGCTCCCATACCCTGAACCCCCTCCCCTGTATCTAGTGCTCTTGTACCAGCACTCACAGTGACACACACTGGTAGTGACAGGGCTGTGACACTGCTGAGAGCTTCCACATAGCAGTGTCCTGTCAGAGTCAGCTATGGCTCCTATACCCTGAACCTCCTTCCCTGTATCGTGTGCTCTTGTACCAGCACTAACAGTGACACCCACTGGTAGTGACAGGGCTGTGACACTGCTGAGAGCTTCTCCACAGCAGTGCCCTGTCAATGTCAGCTATGGCTCCTATACCCTGAACCTCCACCCCTGTAGCTAATGCTCTTGTACCAGCACTCACAGTGACACCCACTGGTAGTGACAGGGCTGTGACACTGCTGAGAGCGTCTCCACAGCAGTGCCCTGTCAATGTCAGCTATGGCTCCTATACCCTGAACCCCTTCCCCTGTATCTAGTGCTCTTGTACCAGCACTCACAGTGACACCCACTGGTAGTGACAGGGCTCCGACACTGCTAAGAGCTTCCTCACAGTAGTGCCTTATCAGTATCTGATGCATTGCCTATACCCTGAACACCAGGACCAAAAAGTTGTACCCTGTCCCTCCCCGTACCCCTTGACCTACACCCTGTACCCAGAACTCCCTCCCCTTTATTTCAAGACCAACATTCTGTACCCTTTCCTCTGTATGCCAGGGCTGCCATCCTGTAACCTGAACTTGCTCCTCTGTATTCAGATGAATCTTAGGTCCCCCAGGTATCTCCCCCCCACCCCAACCACAGTATGCACCTCTTTGACCCCCCCAAAGTCTCTTCACCCCAACCTACCTGCCAATGGCATGTTCGAAGACTGAAATGTGGAGGGTTCCTCTGGCTGAGGAACATCTTCAGACTTCACCTCGGTGGGCCCCGCTGTTGCGGAAGGCAGAGATGTCTGGCTGATGACACCCGCCTGCTTTGCTGCACCAATGAGAATGCCACCGTGAAACTCGGTCATTCCAGATATCTGTAGGAGGTAAACAAGGTCAGGCAAGCAAACCAACATACGGATTTAGGAAGCAAGGAGGAGCAAGGTACATCCGAGTCTCGAGACAGCACCTGAGGAAAGGGGAAAGCAAGCGACAGCCTATCTAGGGGAGGGTGACAAAGTAAATACTGAGAGGGCGTAGGGGGAAAGCAACAACTGGGGCAAAGTACGTTTAAAAGCAGAAAGTGCCTCTTTTCAGGGGCAACCAGGGAGCACTGAGGAGGTTAAGTGACTTGCTCAGAGCCACACAGTATGCAAGTGGAGGTTGTGGAAATCAAACCCAGTTCTGCGGGATGTACCAAGCTCATTCATGACTTGTTACTCTAACCTCTAAGCTATACTGCCAGCGTAGAAGTCCCCTCTACAGGGGAATAGAGAGACACTGTCAACAGGACATATAAAATGAAGAGGATCACGTACATACTGAATGAGAAAGAAGCAGAGTTTCAGGGCAGGTGGGTTGCCTGGATCCACTACATCACTGCCCGAGACCCTAACTCCATCCTATAAGACTGTAAACATTCAGTCAAATTACTGACACCCTTCAGTGGCTGACCAAACAACCCTAGAGTACTTGGGGTATCCTTCCTCCTGCCAACTCCCGCCTCCCACATACATGAGAAATAATGAAAGATTACTCTTGACACCCAGTGGGGGCCTCCTAAACAGCTGGGAAAGGGGGCCTCTGCCACCTATAAAAGCAAATTCTCCTGGGGAGAGGGTGGGCACCCTCAGCCTGACAGGACCCACCCCAAAAGATGCACAAAACTCTCACAAATAATATTGTTATAAGAAAATTATCTGCAGATTTCTTGTGTACTTGTTTGTCCATGTAACTGGATGCAGAGAACAATAATAAAAGTTAAAACACCTCGGAAAGGAGCCAACGGTTCTAGCAAACAGTTCTCGGGAGAACTGAATCGCCCTCCAGAACATTCTATGTATGATTATAACCTTTGTTATGCCAACAGTATATCAAGAAACAGTTCCGAAGAACGTAGAAATGAAGACACAAGAACGGACTGTAATGATTAACACATCAGTTTCTTTAACTGACATAACATACCAGCTGTACTTTCAAGCCAGATGCCTCTGTACATCCCCATCTGTTATACACAAAATGCTGAATAAGCAATTAAAAAAAATGTTAAACCCGCATATGCTATAAATAAACCCATTTTATATTTGCAATAACACACTCCAGGGTGTGCATTATGCTAGGTCAGTGCACTTTCCATGTGTCTGAAAGTGTATGTTCTTGTTTACTAAGCTTGAAAGAGTGTCGGCTGACACCACCTGCTCTGGTAGTTGGGTTCCAAGTAGAACTGGGACCCTAGTAAAAGCATGCCCACTCCCTCCCACCAATGGGATGTCTAAAAAGCTGTCATCAGGAAGCTAGAAGCTGAGCTAGACAATAACTCGTGGAATGGGCCAGCTCAAATATAACACAAGAGAACAGGGCCAGAAACTCCAGCATGTTGGAATGTGCAACCAAATTACAACCAGGCCAGTACACAGTTGTCTCAGGGATGGCCAGAGTAGGTTGCCACCCATGAAAACTGAGGCCACCCTGTGCCAAACCAGCAAGAGTAGTTGGCCCGTTGGCGCAGTGGTAATGCTACGGCATCCTGGGTTTGGGAACAAGCCTAAGTAGTCAGAGGGCTAACCGAGGGGCGGGAGGAGAACAGAGCATCCTACTGGGTACTCTCCTCCTCCTCCAGGGAGGGAGGGAGGAGGAGGAGATCACTGGCACCATGCCACCACCACCTGGATGACCACGGGTTGCGGTGCAGGCACGAGTGCAGTTCTGGGACTAGGGACTGCAGACTGGTTAGACAGTCGAGCACGATCTGCATGATCATGGTCACCAGCCAGTGTCCCTGGAACAAAAAGAATGGAAAAAGCAGCCGAACCCTGGGACAGCTCCGGTTGACCCACAGACACTGCACCCCACTGGCCTAAGCACACTCTGGAAGCAACATGGAATGCTTACTGAGTGAACTGGTCCAGCCCGAAGTCCTCCAACATGGGGCGGTAGCACCACTGGGCTACCTTCCTGGTGCAAGGTGAGCCCTAGGAGATGGCGGGGCAGACCGGGCTGGGGCTGCCTAGAAGCCCTGAGATGGACTGGCGCCAACTGAAGGAGGAGAGTAAACAGAAAGTTAAACATAAAAAACAACAAAAGGCAGGAGTAGAGGCTACACAACAATTATGACACCTACCATTATATAACGCAGGTGAGAAGCCGACAATATGGATGTCCATGCCAAAGCCGGCCACAATCCCTGGAGTAACACAGAGAAGCCAGACGAAGAGCAGCAGGATAGTGTAAGGACCAAAGTCTGAGCCAGCATCTGATCAAGGCGTCACTGGGACAGTCGAAGAGTTCTGACTGGGATCTACAGCAAGAATGCTGATGGTTCTGAAGGCAACAGCTTCTGAAGTAAAACAAAGAACACTAGTCTAATCAGCAGCGGGAACTAAGGTGCCACAGAACCAAGTGACTAACAGCAAGCAGAGATTAAGGACCCATGCACAGAGCCAGCAACTGGCCGTGATGTCACAAGGAAAGTTGGAGTGGCAGGAGCAGATGACTAGCATGACAACAGCCTCTGGAGCAAAACAGAGGACAGAGCCAAACACCACAGCAAGAACGTCGATGAGGCAGAGCCAGGCAACAACTCGCAAGCAGACACGCACCATCAGCATAATGGCCTCATCACAGAACCAGCTACCAACTTCGGAGTCATCATGATGGATGCTGCAGCTGGAGTTGACAACATGAACGTTGATCTCAAAGAAGGTAACAGTCCGTGGAGTAAAACAGAGAAGAGAGCCAAAACTGCAGCAGGAACGTTGGCGAGACAGTGTCAGGTAATGACCAGAAGAGCAGACAGCTGTGGGCTAGCATAGAAAAAGAAAACAGAGCCAAGACTGCCACAGGAATGTTGATAAGGCAGGCAATGACCAGTAAGCAGGAAGCCGTGAGTCAGTATCAGGACACGAACAGAGAGACAGCAACCGATCCGGAGTCATGGCAGGCGAGTGTACTAGTGTGAACAACAAGAACGGTGAGGGCAAAGAAAGCAACAGTCACTGGAGTAAAACAGAAAAACAAAAATATTCAAAAATTGTATAGCCACGTGAAGACCAACAAGCAAGACAGCCACAGGCCAGCGTAAGAACCGGAGCACAGAGCCAGCAACTGGCCATGAAGTCATAATGACAAATGGAGTGGCTAGAGCCAACGATGAGCACATAAATGGCAAAAAAAGCAAAGTCCCTTGAGCAAAAACAGAGAAAAGAACCAAAACTGCAGCAGGAGAGCTGAGGCACAGTCAAATGTTAGCCAGCAAGCAGAGAGCTGCGAGACAGCATAAGGACCCGAGCCCAGCGTCAGCAACCGACCCTGGCATCACAAAGACGGTTGGAGTAGCAGCGGAGGCTGAGGACATGACTAGAACTTACCCACAAAAGAAGCCCAACAGTGAATCCCTGGAACCTGGAGATAGAATAGCACCAACAGCAGGCAGCCAGTTGGATTAAAGATACAAGGCTGATGCAGCAGCACTATTCCCGAAGAGGTAGAGCAACAAGGGCAGAAGCTGGATCTGAAAAACAGCAGGGCAGCCTGGCAGAGAAGCAAGCCCATGAGAAATCCTCACAATTGTGCACCAGTATAGAGATTTGTAAAACATAATTAAGCAGCAATGGCTGTATCAAGTACAGCACCAAAAGAAAGCCCTATATCGTAGTGAAAAGAATGATAAAAGAACAACTTTTAGGGATGGAATTTGACAAACGTGCTTCTTTGATCCAACGTAAAATCGACTTTGGGACAAATAAAAACTGAGGAGGACTGCAGTCTCTATCACAGGCGGCTAAAGCACAGTATGACGGAGCCAAAGTAAGTAAAGAAAGATTCACAGAAAGAAACTCCACCACTCAGTCCCCGACAGCAGAAGCGCACATTACAGTTGTATTGCAGGATTAAAAACAGTAAAACAACAGTGAGCTAGTGACATTCCCCCACAAGCAAACATTTTCACGCCTCCCATGCTTTTTCATGACCCATGAAAACGTTGGCCTGCTTGTGGGGAAGTGTCACTAGCTCACTGCTGTTTTACTAAATAGTTTTTTTAATCCTGCAACACAACTGTAGTGTCTGATTCTGCTGTCTGACGTTACACAGGTGGCATCGATGCATGTCAACTTAGGAGACCCCAGCTAGGCAACAAGTTTTAAGTGGTCCTGATGTGGAACGCTTACTGTTCCAAAGGTCCGGCTCTGTGGAGGATGATGTCCTGGAAGGAAATTTAATGTCAACTTTTTGTAACTGAAGTATATTTTCCTTTAATACTGCCACAGAAACAAGCCTTATGGTTGAAAGCCATCCCTCTTGTATTCTTATAGTACGAGAACCACAAACCGAAGAGGAGTGACTGATATCCTATGAATGTAAGTGGGACCACCCTTACAATCGCAAGAATGACCTCCGCAGCAGCAGCAGCAGCAGCAGCAGTCTGAATCAGTAATATATATATATATATAAAAAATTTTTTTAAAAACTCCCCCAGAAGGAGCCCTTCACAGGGCAGCTTCGCAGCAGACCCTCATGACAGACTAAGAGAGTGCCTCATGTGCAGAGAAAAGGAGCACTCCTACTGGTCGAGAGTGCTTTTTTAAACTATACCCTAAAGAGTGTCTCACGCACAGCTACTCTGGAAACAGGTATTTGGGGGGATATTTTTAATATATCCATTCATTCCGCTTATTCAGGAAAGAATTGGAAACCACTGAGCCAGGCTGATTTCTGACGGTATCCAGGTATGTGTGCGAAGTCACAAAGTTGCTACTGAACAGACATAATTACAAACATAAATTATATACAATAATGATGCAAGATTTATACAAATTATGAAAGCAGTGGGGAAACTTTTGACGTATTCTTTATTATTCCGATTGTCCCTCATCGCCTGCCCTGTATGATATGTTTTTCCCCATCTTTAAGGCTGCTTTTGCACTTTATTTACATTTTAAAATAATGTGCCCTCCTTTTAAAGGAGAACTACCTTGAATCCGCAAGCCTGAGTTTTCTGTTTTCACAGAATGTTATGTTGACCGCTATGTATAGGCCTATATTGACTGACACCTACACAATGTTTTTTGCACCACTGACTATCGTAACTGTAATTATGAATTGTACTGTACTGTATCAACGTCCAGGACCACTTTGCAAATGAGCTTGCTCAATGTGTTTATGCCTGGTTAAATAAAGTTGATTGATTCTATAGAAACAGCGTTTCTAATACTAGTTCTCACACTGTTTTTGTCCCATCTGTACTGGCTTTTAGTAAATTCACTAGGTGTTTCTGCTTTACACTGTGATGGGCAGTACCATTTTAGAACTGTGTGATGTACTCTATGTCCACGTTAAAGAACCTGCATTGTTTTCACAATGCATTCATGTTCTCCTCTGGAACTCTGTGGCCCAAAGCTGCAATAAACTGCATCAGATAGTTCTAAAATGGCACTTAACAGCAATGTGTTCGTCAGGAACACCCACTGTTTACACTAAAAAGTCAGTCAAGATAGCCGGCCCGATGGTGCTGAGGGCTGAGGCGCTGGACGCCACTCCTTGCTCCACGCTGACAATCTGGGTTCGGGAACGAGCCCAGGTTGTCGGGGATCGGCAGGAGAGAGAACTGGGATTGAGCGCCTGATGACTGCCTCCCAGTCCTGGGGAAAGGGTGGATCCACACCACGCCTGGTGTTCGCCCGCGGCACTGAAGAGGCATGGGTGACTGGGCAGGCGGACGTCCGCGACGCTGGTGCCTGGACGCCATTGTAAGTCCGGTGTTCCCATTGGGAGAAAATGGAAAAGGCTGGGCGTGACCGAAGCAGCTCGATGGCCGCCGCTTCTGCCATGTGGGAGGGACTGTCGGAATCACGCCGGGGGGGGTGGCAGTCTGGCTGGTAGGGACGGGGGAGCCTGCCAGCAGATCGTCCATGGCCATGCTGGACCCCCCCATCATGAAAGTGAGCCTGCTGCTCTCCCCACTGGCATGGCCGGCGGCCGGATGCCCCCGCCGGTAGGCACACAATGGGCACAGAAAGTAAATTGTGATTTAAAAAGAAAAAAAAAAGCCAGTAAAGATCGAACAATGACAGAAAGGGATCAAATATATGAAAAAAAAAAAAATCTACTCGTAAAAATGACTTACAGGTTCAGCACAGTTCTCCTTTAAAGCAGCAGTATTTGTTGGGCAAAAATATTATTTTTTTTTTTTTTAAACTATTTTTTTATTTCAATGTTTTTATCCATATAGACCACAAGGCAAAAGTACAGGAATAAATTAGTGTAGATGATGGATTGTACAGTTGATAATATCTATTAGTTACATCATTATATATAAAAGCCAGGTATCATTTTCCATGGATAGAAAAGTTCCAATTATTAATCTGAGAGAATGAATGACTATCCTTAACAGACAGTAACTAAACCATGTAATATAAATCTACGGTGGCCTCATAGGGGGCCTGGAGGTCTACTGGGAAGTCCAGAAGAGATGATGACTTTAGTCATTAGGTAAATATTGGGTTAAAAATCCCCTATATAGTGGAGAGGGCTCATAGGGGGAAGAGAATGCATAGGGCTGGCCGGCACCACCAAAGCCCGGATGAAACAGCATTATGCTAATTGATCTGGCCTAATCCGAGACATATTAAGAAACCAGATGTTCCACCGATTCATTAATTCTGGAATTTTACTTTGTAACCTAGCTGTCATATGTTCTAGTTTATAGACGTCATACACTGCGTCCTGCCAGGCTGTTATAGTGGGGAGTTCCGGACGGAGCCACAAACGTATGATACATTTTTTGGCCATGCCTAGCAGTATACTGAGTAGGTAAATGTGGTGTGGGTTCTTGAAGTGGTTCGGATAGTGAAGGAGAATCCCCACAGCTGGGGTGAAATTACCTAAACAAGGCAGTAGGTCTAATATCTGAGTACCAATCAAAGACCAGTAGGATGAAAGTACTGGGCAGAACCAGAGAATGTGTGCATGCGTGGCTAGCTCACAACCAGTGTCTCCAGCAAGAAGAGTCCCCAACAGCCGAAACTTTGGCAGATATTTGGGGGTGCGAAAGAATCTGGAGACTATCTTCCAGAAGAATTCTTTCCAAATATACAAGTTTGAAGTCTTATGTTGCCTCCACCAGATCCCGAGCCAGTCCTCCCAGGACAGCTCTTCCTGGAGTTCAGCCTCCCAATGAAACTGTACCAGATCCATAACTGAAGAGGGAGCCCCCTGTAGGGCTTTATATATTTCGAGAGATCAAATAAGTTCGATCACCACCCTCTGCAAGTTGAACCAGCAAGGAACAAATGGGAGGGACCACCTGGGCTGTGACATCTAGGCCAATTTCAACACTCAAAAGGTGTAGAATTTGCAAAAATCTAAAAAAAACCCACAGTGGTCAGGGAGAATTCCTGTTTAATCTGGTCGAATGACTTAAACATGTTCTTGTCATAGAATTGGTATGGGTGCCTCCACCCCTTACATGCCCAAACTCGGAAGGTGGTATCTAGCTGTGCCGGGGACCATGAAGGATCTTCTGCAGGGATTCCCATCCATATGGAAAGGAATTTATTGGTTGGGCGGGAAAGGAACCCTCTCCAAGCAAGGAGTAGGACCCCATAAACCTAGAAGCCCGCCTTAACCTGGAGATATTACAGGGTTGAAACACACGAGAGTGAGTCAGGAGGCTGTCTGCCATTAGTTGCTCAACCGAAATCCAGACCGGAGCTTGACTGGGAGGTAGAAACCAACCTGATATGTGCAGTGGTAGAGCTGCTATCCCATAGTTAATGCAGGGAAGGGCCAGACCCCCCAACACACTGAAGCTTATTGAGTGCTATTCTGGGGCGTTGATCAGCCCACAGGAACTTACTGATCATTCTGTCCTTACTGATCATTCTGCCCAGTCCTGGACATCTCTTGAAGTAAGGGGAAGGGGAATATTTTGCATTAGATATAATATCTTCGGCAGCGAGTTCATCTGTACTGACTGAACCCTAGCTATTAAAGGAAGGGGAAGGGGGGGTCCATCTAGTCAAATCCAATTTTATTTTAGAAAGAGTAAAGGCGCAATTTAATTAATAAAGCTCAGAGAGATTCTTAGGTATTTTAATGCCCAAATAGATTATGTAAGGTCTCTCCCATTTGTAAGGATACAACCCAACCAACTCCGGAGGCAAAGGAGGCTGTAACAGTAAGGCCTCAGATTTATTAGGGTTAATGGTATATCCGGTGATGGTCCCTATGTCTTTTAGGAGTGTGGTTAAGACCTGTAGGGACTCGTCAGGGTGCGTGATGTAAAGAAAAAGATCGTCTGCATAGTATGCTAGTTTATGATAGGAGAATTCTGACACCCTGTACCCATGAAGGTTGGGGGTCTGTCTAAGAACTTGAGCTACGGGTTCCACAAATAGGGCGAACAAGTAGGGAGACAGAGGACAGCCCTGGAGAGTGCCCCTGAATAAGAGAAACCGATCAGAGTGGGATCCATTCAGCCTAACCACAGCCTCCAGGCCAGTATACATGCCGCTTATGGCCGTCATGAATAACTCAGGGGAAACAAAATTTTTTAAGTGTGGCTTGCAAAAACTTCCTCGAGACCATGTCAAAGGCTTTCTGAGCGTCAAGACTAAGTATTAGAAGAGGGGATTTAGCAGTTTGGGCATGATCTGTAAGATATAATATACGTTTTATGTTGTTTGTCTGCCTTTAATAAATCCAGACTGGTCTGGGTGAATTAGGGTTGGGAGGACAGAGTCGAGTCTGTGAGCCAGAATGCTAGCGTAGATCTTGTAGTCTTGATTGAGTACTGATATGGGGCAATAAGACTCACACAAGTGTGGGGGTTTCCGTGGTTTTAAGATTATTGAGATTGTAGCTTGTTTCCACGACACAGGGAATGTAGAGGTGAGGTGACCAGTCCGCAGGGCCCCTAGTAAAGGGATCTGGATTAGATTCAAGGTTTCTTTATAGAACTCAGCACCAAAGCCATTCGGGCCTTACCATTTTTGAGTCCTCTAACAGAGTTTTGGAGTTCCAATTTAGAGATCGGGGCTGCTGTCTGGGTCTGCTGGGAGGAAGAGATGGCTGGGAGACGAATCTGAGAGAGAAAATCCGGAATTAAATGTGAGGCAGGTGCTACAGGAGAAGAATAAAGGGTTTGGTAATATTTTTTAAAAGAGTCTAAGATGTGTTGTGTAGAGTACCGCGTCTGTCCTGAAATGGGATCCTTAATCTTAGATATAGTGCGTTGTTGAATTTGGTTTCTGAGGCGGTAGTCCAGGAGTCTGGAGGCCCGAGCACCACCCTCATAGTATCATTGCCTTAGCCATGCCAAAGCCTGTTCTGTTTTGGCTGTCAGCAATTGCTGTATCTCAGCCTGTGTCTGAGAAACCAGTGGAAGAAGATCTGAATCTCCCCGAATGTGGGCCTCCTGGAGAAAACCCAGTTTCTCCTGTAGTGTCCGCAATTTCACCTCAGCTTGTTTTTTCTTATGCGTAGCATAAGCTATAATATGGCCTCTGAGCACGGCTTTTATCATAACCCATAGGGTCTGTGGGGATATTTGTGTAGAGGTGTTATCGCTAATGATTTCCGGGATTCGTGTTTCCAGAAGGTCTTTAAATTCCTAAATTTTTCTTCTCTTTTCAGATATTAAGTTCTAAGACGATAAGAGCATGATTAGACAGGCAGATATTAAGAATCTGTGCCAACCGAACTTGATCTAAGTGTTCCCTACCTATGCAAACATAATCTAGTCTGGAATAATGTTTAGAAGCATTAGAGTAGTAGGTAAATTTCCACTGTAAGGGGTGGAGTTGTCTCTATATATCAACCAGCCCAACATCCCAGAGCAGCCGCCGGAGATGTTTTTGACCCGAGGACTGTGGGGAAGGGTGTGCAGAGGATGAATCAAGAGAGGGATTAAGGTGGCAGTTAAGATCTCCTCCCAGTATCAATATTCCCTGCTGTCTGCTCAAAATAATGTCCATTAACTGTTATATGGTGGAGGCATCAGAACCTGGGGGGATACAAGTACTGCAAAGTGTCAGAATTTATTGGTTTAGTCTGACAACAGCTAACGCCAGCCTGCCCTCTCTATCTGTATACCGGTCAAGAACTTGGAGTTGGGACTGTCTGGGGATCAGGATCACCACTCCCCTTCTTCTACCTCTCTGGTAAGAGGCCTCAATTGTATCAGCAAAACCAAATTTGAGTAATTTCTGGTGCTCAACTGACGACAGGTGGGTCACTTGTAGTAACAGCATATTCGGGTTTAGTTTTTTAAGAGCACGGATTGTGCAGTACCTCTTTATGGGGCCGGCCAGCCCATTTACATTGTGAGAAATAAATTTAAAAGTTCCCTGCATGTTTGGTTTTATCCAGGTATACTGTAATGACCTCCCAGGACCCAAACCACCTCGAGGACCGAAGAATAGCTTATTTGTACTTCCTGCAATATGAAATATTTACTAGCTGATGGTAGTACAATGTTTTGATGCTCTGTGGTCGACATAACAAACATAAACATTAAATATCCTATAACATAAGTCATTAGAAGACAAAATGGCCAACTGGGCTTAAGTAATGCAAAGGAGGTTATCTCAAACAATGGGAGAGGGTGAAGGAGAACTATGTACAAACCCCCAAAACTAGGGTAGTCCTTGACTTCCAACAAGGCGCATCCACTAAGGAAGCACATTAGGGACAGATCTTCTGACTGTCCAAGTGTGGACACCAGTACACCAAAGTGAGGTGGGGTCCTGGGGAAACTGTTGCCCCAAACTATAGGGAAGGAGAGGGACAGGAACAGGAAAAATAATTTATGGGGTTGAAAACTAAATAAGGGATTGACTGGGGGGGGGGGGGAGAGTTGGAGCAAAAAGGTGTAGCTCCATTAGCCCCCACTTTAGGAGTGGCATAAGAACCAATAACTATTACCCGCTCCACCAAACTTATTACATAGAGGAGATGAGGGACGTCCAAGTTTGCTGAAAGTTGACCTGGGGTTATGAGGGTTAACCCGTAAAAGATAGCTGGTAAAGGATGGGGAGAACGCCAGATCCACAGATGGCTCCCCAGAAGTCCTCTGACACCCTCCAGTTCAAAACCCACAAGGGGTCCGGTGTTAAAGTCCAGACATATTCCTCTTCAGGTCGTGGCTGTCCCAGGTCTCCCAAAATATAGTGAGTTTGTCCAGAAATAAAGAAGGAGTGACACAGAGCTTAAAACTAGCTCTCTCTCAGAGGTTCATGTCAGCCACGAAAGAAGGTTAAGCCGATATGCAGTTGAGAACCAGTAGGGGGAAAGAACCACAGGGGAGGTCCCAAACCACCCGTCCACCAGAGAAGGGAGGGGGGGCACACCCAAGGGAGGAAAACCAAAGGAGCAAGTAACATTTCTGTTGTCTGAGCCGCCATAGATAAAGGAACAGGCAAGATCAAATGCTCCCTATGAAAGAAAAAAAGAAGGGGGGGGGTGCAGCAGGAGGAACCAGCAGCAGAACCCATTGTGCATGTATTCAAACTCAACCATCACCATTTCAGAAGTAGGCAATCCTTGTCCCCCTGAATCCAAACATGTCTCATGTTATCTTCAGACCTGCTGGGTTCCGCTGCACCCAGGGATCCAGCTAAGAGACACCATCCGGTCCCCTGTGCCGAGGAGACCTCAGATCTAGACCCTATTTAACGGGTCAATGGAGTTAAGCTCGCCACATTGTAAGTTTGGGGGTAAAATTCCTAACCTATGGGAGGAATACCGGACCAGAAAGGCGGGAGACGTCCGACCATGTACTCCTGGTCTCAACCAAGGTAGGAGAACCCCCGAGATCCCTATTTAACGGGATTTGAAAGTGATATTAAGGGCACTTCCATGTGGCAGAGCAATTTAACCGTGAGGCCAATATCCACCTGCAACAAGGAACTGGACGGCATGGCAACCATCATCTGGACCAGTTTCCAACTTCAATTGGATGGGAAAAAGCACGTGTCACACCTGGCGGCATGGATAGGTCCGCGTGTCTGTGGTCGACCCGATTCCCCCACCTCCACCCCACCCAATCTCAGCATAACCACCCCTCGTTCATGCTCAGATTTCTCCATGGCTCCACCCCAGTGCAACCCCCCCCGGAAGGTAAACATGATGACCGGTCCATCCCCGGGGCTCTCTCTAAACCCCCACTTCAGTACTCACTGCGAGTTCCAGGGCGTGCTGCCGTAGGGGCCTCAGCTAGGCTGTCTGGAGAATTGGGCCAGCATCTTTTTTATGGAGGTCATCATGGCAGCAAAAATGTATTTCTGACATCAGTAGATTCATAATCAGTGTCTTTTAAATGTCCTTAGATATTTAAAAACACAACTTTCATAACTACTTTTATGATTAAATACGGCCACCGTGCGCCATATTTTAACATTTCTTCCGTTGAAAATATTTATTTTATTTTGGTAACTGAGAAAGGCCCACTAGGCACAGGTGTCTGTTTCCAGGGGCGACCTGGGAGCACTGGGGACGTTAAGTGACTTGCTCAGAGTCACAGAGTATGCAAGTGGAGATTGTGGGGAGTCAAACCCAGGTATGTCTGCTGGATGTTTCAAGCTCATTCACAGCTCGTTACTCTAATCTCTAGGATATACTGTCAGTATCCGCTGACCATAAACAGTGGGTTTATACTGTTGATGTAGTACGATAGTGGCAGCGTGTGTTTCTGATGGTACAGAGTATCAGACCACGCAAAGATGTTTAAAGTGAATTTCCAACATTGTGCTGGGGTCTTTTGGGCTTTATAGCCCATTACCTTAAGTCAGTTCAAGTCCTCTGAGCCACAAAATATGTTTTTTTTATTAGTCCTGTTAGGAAGAGAAGGGGCAGTAAATCGGGCCGAGCCCAGAGGCCAGCCGATCCCTTGCATTTCCCAGTTCACCAGCCACGCCATCGTGTTCAGACATTTTGTGACATCTAACCATGGAGAGGATGGAAGCACACCCCACTGAAGTCTAGGGGGCTCGGTTTCAAAAAAATGTGTAATCGATAAAGCAATTTCTGGTATATATGAAAGCCACCACTCAACTAACAGACCCTCTAACATATCAACCGCTCTACAAGATGTCAAACAATAATTAACATCTTACTGAGGCATCTGGCCATGCCCCAGTTACGTAAATCCTAAACGAGCATCTGTCAATGCCAAATGTTTGCTTGCTGGCACTGATATTGGAAGTGCAGGAGTTAGACAGATGCAGAATAGGCATGTCAGTGAAGTACTGAAGTGACGCCAACCACACCCTGAAGAAATGGACAGGCACTGGGGTGTGCCTTTGGGTCATCGCCCATAACGCTCACACCATTTCACCTCACCCTACCCTGCAGACACTGACAAGTGTCGAGGTGTGCCTTGGGGTGTTCGGGCTTTACACATACCCCATTCCATACGGAAATATGCTGAAATGAGTGCAGTACAGGAGAATAGGGTGAACTCTGGGGCTGAAGAGTCCAAGGCACACCTCGATGCCTGTCACTGGCTGCAGGGTGGGGGTGGAATGGCATGAGCATTACTGTCAACAATCCCAAGTCACACCCCTGACACTTGTCAATCCCTAGAGGGTAGGGCATTATGGTCGGAAACCCCAATGCCCTGGGCGTGTCTTGGTGTTTTCAACATGGGCCTTTTGGGACCCCATCTCATGAACAGTGACTATCAGTTCGTTAGCCGAAAGGGAATTTTGCACATCAACTGTGCAATCTGGTGCCACAGGTGTGAAAACACTTTTCGAACAGGATGTGAAAAATGACAGCTGTACTATTCATGAGAAGGTGTAAAAAAAAAAATGGTAATGTTGAAAATCTGGAGTAAAACTATAACAAAACCGGTGAAGTCATGAGCGTGCATAGAAACTGTGCAACACACACCCATAATACAATTATTTGGGGGAATTTTTTTACACTAGATTTTCAACACAGGCATTTTGGGACCTCCGCTCATGAACAGTGACACTGTGATTTTCTTAATCTGTCCTGAATCTTGATTTCGCACAGTGACTGTGCCCACTGTGTGCCACAGGTGCGAAAACATGTTTCGGGCAGGATGTGAAAAACGACAGCTGTACAGGTGTGCAAAACTGACTGTTGAAAATCTGGAGTAAAAATATAAAAAACTGGCGAAGTTACGAGCGTGTGTAGAAACTGCGTAATGCACGCTAGCAACGCAGTCATTTTTGGGAATTTTTTCACCAAATTAGCAACATGGGCTTTTTGGAACCTCTCCTTATGAACACTGTCACTGTGATTTTCTTAATCTGTCCCAAACACTGATGTCGTACAGCGACTGCACCACTGTGCGCCACATGTGCGAAATCACATTTCAGGCCGGATGTGAAAAATGACAGCTGTACTGTTCATAAGGAGGTGTGGAAAAATGGCAATGTTGAAAATCTGGAGTGAAAATATTAAACATTCTCGAAGTTACAAGCATGCGTGGGAACTGCGCAACGCATGCTTGTAACAGTGTCATTTTGGGGAATTTTTTCACCAAATTTGCAACATAGGTTTTTTTGGGAGCCCACCATATGAACAGTGACACTGTTGTTTCATTAACTGGTCCCGGAAGGTAATTCTGCGCAGTGACCACAAAATCACCTTTCGGGACCAAATAACGACATGACAGTGACAGAGTTCCTGAGTTGGGGTCCCAAGAATATAATGTTGAAAATGTGGTGCTAAAAGTCACAAAAATGGGCAAGATAGCCACCTAAATTGAACCCTCCCCCCATTTATGCCATTATACAGCTTACCAGCATTTCTTCAGTTCGCGGTCGGCTTTGAAGAGTGCAGACGTGTTCCCGCTCCACCAGAGATCGTCTCGCCGTGCTCCAGAGGTAAGTATAGGGTGAGGGGGGTGTCGGGAGGTGGGTGCTGGTTGGGGAAGGGGGCACGGCAGACAATGAGGGACTGTTTTCTTGTTTACAGGCTGTAAAATAAATAAATAAATAAAAAACCTTTGTGGGAAGGTTTTCTTGATTTACAGGTACATTTGACACACTGGGGTGGGCTCCCAGCGTGACACCTGTATTTTTGTGGAGGGGAGACTGCAGCCAATGGGGACTGGGCACCCCGTCAGCAAAGAAAAAGGGTCTGCGTTTGGGGGGCATGATGCCGAGGGGGATTGGGCATCCCCCTCAGCAGACAAATTATGGGGGGACATTATGCCGACGGGGACTGGACTCCCCCGTTGGCAAATGAACTGGGAAGGGGGTTTCTTTTTAATGTACGTTATTCATTTTTTTTTTCTGTTTTAGGATGTTCATGTTTACTAAACCCTGGAACTTTTTCTGGGCTATCTAAACCTATGTAAGATATATATATATTTTAATGTATATCAATACGGATTTTTATGCCATATACTAATGTACAGCTGTACCAAATAAAGCAAAATGCACAAGGGCATGTGTCGTGCTGGGATACCATCGGCACAAACGCAAAAATGAAACCGGTTTTCCCAGAACATGCGGACAGCATCTTCTGAGACTATTCATAGACACTGGGCTCTACAACAACACACAGGTAGCTTCCTATTCTCACACAAACGAACAAAACAGCAAGCAAATGAAGGCCTTGTCGCGAGCTAGTCAACTGCCAATCATTATTTGCAATACATATTTCTGTTATATGTTGTTTTATGGGATTTCTGTGTATGTCCATGCCAGTGTTAATTCAAGGCATAAGGGAAAACCTAGATTTTTTTTTTTTTTTTTTTTTTTTAGCGTGAACCTTTTGACGCAAAGGCCACCTGCTTGCCAGAAAGGAAGTTTCATTCCCAGGTTCTTTTGACAGAGATGTGCTAAATGCCATTTACCTGCCATACACATGCACTGCAAGCAGAGTGCTTTTTGATCTCAGGAACTATGATTACATAACACATTTTAGGAGGCCCAGGAATGTTTCTGCCAGGAAATACCTTCCTAACAGGCCCGTGTTAGTACTGTGTGAAATTCACTTCAAGTGTGTTACTGTCAGAACCTGGGACTTCAAAGAGGTTAATTCTGAACTGTCATAAACCATGCTGTAGGTCACTGGTGGAAACAATCTGATTTCCTTACATCTGAAAAACTGATGACACTGCATTTTTCAGAAGGATAGTTAAACTCTCAGCACAGTCACTCAAGAGTCATTCTGGTTTTGGACAGTCTCCTGAGCACAGCAGAACAACTGCCAGGCTGCCATACAAGGACTAATATCTTTTGCCAACCAACGATTCTCTGAACTTTGAAACTCATCTATAAAGCAGATACGTAGTTAAACCAGTTTTAAGGCGTTTATACTGTATACTTTCCTATTCTGTTTATTATCCTGCAGCCTAAATTAATAAATGTTCTTGTTTACCTGTTACTGCATTTATTTACCTATTTTAGTAAATACTTTTGTTTTTCGCAAGAAATTCTGCCTGTGTGAGATTCCTTATATTGCATGTGTGACTGTAGAAGGTTTTATTACAAATCTGTAACAACTGTTAATGCTTACTTATAAGGGTCACCAATTGCAACCAAGTTGAAAGTTGTCTGTGGTGACATCGGGACGGATTTTGGGAGAATACCAGAGTCTCGTATGAGTCTGCTGGGGGTGTGAACTGGGCTATTGCATGTCCTGTAGGGCGAAGACCAAATCAGGTGGTGCACTGCTACCCCAAAGGGAGTGTAACACTTGGGTCTTCCTCCTGTGTGCAAGAGCCACAAAAAAGGGTTCATATTTACCCACAAGACTCGAGACTGGTATGTGCCCTGATCCAAAGTATAGAGGGATACACTGGAACCTGGTGTAAACCCAGCGAGCACTCTGAAAGGACCGAGAAGGGTATCCCTGTTTTCCCCCTCCCTGTTATGAACTGCACTTAGGGGTGGGCACTGTGAGTTCAGTGACCTGACCCTCACAAATTGGTTCCTGACAGGCCTTACAGTCTATCAAGTCTACCTGACTGCAGAGCCCCTGACCCAGAAATTACTGTGCCCCCCAACAACCCCAACCCTCATCTCAAGCATGTCCCATCATGTCTTGAATCCCCTACCGTCTTTTAAGTGAGGACCTCAGATGGGAGTTCATTCCACCCCGTTACCACTTGCTCTGTGAAGAGGTGTTTCCCGACTTCCTTGCTGAACCTTCCTTGCGCCACCTTGTAGCATGTGTTCGGATTAGAGTCCATGCAGAGTTAAAGGATATACAGTCGACAACTGTGGGTGGGAGGCCAGTCTGATGGTGTGGAGGGCCGAGGCGCTGGGCGCCTTACCTCCTGCTACGTCGGCGATCCGTGTCTGCATGCAAACTCGGGTTGTCAAGGGTCAGCCGGGAAGGGAGAGGAGTGAGCATCCGGAGGACTGCTCTCCTCTCCCAGGGTGGGTGACTTATTCCCGAATGACTGCCACCAGGTAGAGGCCTGGTGGCAGTGCGGGTCTGGGATGGCAACAACAGGAGGGTGCTGCAGAACTCTGCATTGTGTGCACGCCTCCACGTACATACATTGATGTACATGTCCCAGCAACGGGGAAGGGGGGAGAAAATGGAAAAAAAAATGGGGCACTAGCAGGCTTCATGATGCCTTGAATGGGCAGAACTGAGCCCTATCAAGTGAGAGAGCCAAAACCTTGCCTGCTAGCCCCACAGGGAAAAAAAGCTCTATAGGAAAATAAATTGTGGGTGGGGGGCAGGATGAAGGAAAAACATCAGAAAACATTATTTCACAAACAGAAATGGAAGACAACTCTCAAGCAACATAGCTCCTACCTGCTTGCCTGGTGTTGGCGACATCTGTGGGTTTATGACAGGATGCTGCGGTGTGGAACACGGGGCTGTGGGTCCAGTCAGGTGACAGGATTAAAAAGAAAAAACAGAAGTAGGTAGCTAGATGTTTACTTATAAATGGTACCCTTACAATAACTAAGGGCACCAGTACAGCAACGGCTACAAAGAGAAAAATGCAACTTACACAAACACCAAAAACAATCCAGTTAAAGGGACACGGTCAACCCCCTTAGGCCTCAACTGTCCCCTAGGTTTAAAAACAAATGCTATGACTGCTTCAATTCTGTAAAGATCGCTGATGTAGCTGGCTGTTTTAGACCAATTCGCTGTTTCTCTCTATAAGTGAAACAGACTGCCCACCTTCATTTGTTTACATAATATATTCATTTACATCCCTTGATCAACTTCCACTGCATCTTTCCTGGACTTGGGAAACATCTGTCCCCAACCCCCCACACACAGTCTAGCCATTTAGGAGTTCTATTGCAGCGCCGCAGCACCACCCCAAAATCAGTGTTTTGATGACACAAGTAGAGTGGGGCTGCATTAGCGTTAATGGACAGGCAATGTTATCGAGAGTGCCTCTTTGCAGTCTTTTATTTGTAACTTTGGGGTAAGTGTAATGTTGAGAGGCAATGTTGCATGTGTGCCCCAAAGTTACAAGTATGTCTGCAAAGAGAGGGGCTGCCTCCAATAGCACTGCCTGTCCACTAAACACTGTGCAGCCTTGCTCCTCACTTCACTTCATAAAAATGCTGATTTTGGGAGCGGGGCTGCGGCACTACTGTAGAACTCGGCATGATCTCAGATGTGAGACTGAAAAGCTACTAAAATACATTTCTAAATAATGCCAGCACAAAAAAAAAAAAAAACCACTAATTTAGCCCTCTATGAACTCCTCGAGCAGGCAGCTCCTTGAAACGAGCTGCATGTCCCAAACGTGTTAGCAGCTCTTTAATGTGGCTCACGCAGACTTCACGTCCGTCTGTGAGCACCCAGGCGCAGTCCTACTGAAAACCTAATTATCTCGTCAATCAAGAGACAACAGACTGCCTCAGCCCTTATCCAGGAAGTTCCAAACTGGCAATGTTGTAGGATTTAGAGACACGAAATGAGAATAAAAGAAATTCAGACAGAATCTGCTTTGTAAACATTACAATTTATATATGAATAGTCTTAATTTGTCTCATTTGGGGGTTGGTTGGCATCTATATGCTGATACCACCATTATTTATTCAGAGGGTACATCCATTCAGGAGATTGAAACTACATTACAAGAGACATTTTCAGAGCTTCAATATCTTTTTTCGGATTCTAAACTTATTTTGAACCCACAAAAGACACAGGTTTGTTCTATTCTCAAGGGATAGAGGGACTAGGACCTTGGAGGCCTCTTTAGGGATCAGGACTTTGGATGGTGTCCCCCTCCAGCAAACTCAGAATTACAAGTACCTAGGCCTGTACTTGGATAATGCCATGAAATGGAATACACATGTGGACTATGTACTAAAAAAGGTGGGACGTCATCTGGGGGCCTTATATAGAATTTAAGGGTGCATGTTTGAGTACATTAGAAAACATGTTGTTACAACACTAGTTCTTCCTCTCCTAGATTATAGGGATATAGTTTATATGGGCACAACAAATATAGTATTAACCAAGACAAATGTAATGTTTAATAAATTGGCCAGATTTATCCTGGGAGCCCCGAGAATGGCACATAGACAGCAGTTATATGATCTGCTGGGTTGGGTGTATCCTAAAGATAGGAGGTTACTCCATGTATTAAATTTTATGGTAAAGTGCTATAAGGGGAAGGTCCCAGACTATATACTGGATAAACTACAAATCAGAGAAGTAAAATCAGGATTACGGTCTGCTTGTGGTATTGAATATAAACAATCTAAAATAAGAACAGAATTTGGATGTACACATTTTTTCAATAGAGGTCCCCAGATTTGGAATTCTGTGCCATATGGTTACAGATCGAGGACCACGGGTGTATACCATGGTGAAACTGTAGCCTGGTTTCAACAGAAAGCTATTAGGAATGTTAGAGAGGGTATTACTTGATGTGTAAAAACTGTTACAGGTATCCCCATTGCTGTTCAATCCATACTTGAATTGTATGTGTAACAATGTTAGTGTTTTTGTGTTATGTGTGTTTGTAGGATAAATGTTTTACTATGATGTTTAATGTTTATGATATTTTGTCATTTGTACTGTGTTTACTTTTATACTAGATGTACTTAGGGCCTCGCTGGAAATGAGCTTGTCTCAGTAGAGTTGTACCTTTTTACTGATATGTATCTCAGATTAATAAAATATTTACTACTTACTATCACTAAGAACAATGTAGTTGGCCCAATGGCGCTGATGGCTGAGAAGCTGGACACCACACCACACCTCACGCCGCGATCCATGTTTGGGAGCAGCATGGGCCACTGGGGGCAGAAAAGGCTCAGCGTCCGCCAACATCTTGCCTTCTGCTGGGGAGAGAGGTATACAGGACTCGGCACTAGGGTGCCTCCCGCAACAAATGGGGTACAGTGCCATAGCCTGCATGCAAGAGGGAAGGTGGTGCACAGCAGACGTCGGCAGGAACATGTTTGCTACCTCCACCAGGCATCACTGCACGATCGTGCGCGCCTAAGGGGAAGCGGAGCGGAAGCATCAGAACAAAGGAAACGCCCCGGCCCCATGCTGGACCCCACCTACACCTGGGTCCCGATCCTCCGCATGCCACCAATGCCTGGATGATACTGAATGTCTGGGCACCTGTAAGGGGTGGCGGCCCCGCCCTGGGGGTAAGCCAGACAAGTTCTTTCGCCAGGCAATGTATGGCACTTGCGGAGCTCCAGGAAGGGACCTAGGAGTGGGGGGGGGGGGGTTCCAGGCTGGGCAGGGGACAACTGGGACGCTGCCTGAGAGAGACCATCACTCCGGTGACCGGAGGGAAAAAGTTGAAAAAAAAAAAAGAACAATGTACATGTAAAGCTGTATTCCCACACAGCATACAGTAGGTTTTGCAGATGGCCACAAACCATCATTGGTTGAACCCCTCAATACCAAACCTGGAGCACTGTAAAACTGGTTGGAAATTACCCGTTTCCCAACTGGCTAAATCAGGTTCGAGACCCCCATGTTAATCTCCCACAATGCACAGGTTGGAACTAGTTCAGGCAGTGGGCTTTGGAATTTGGGCAAATCACATATCGAATTCATGATCCACTTCACTCATCCCGGATTGCCATCACAAATATGGCTGCCACCTTTACTAACTAATAACCTTTAACAAGATCCTAAATATTAAAATTCCCTTAAATGTTTAAAAATAAATAATTTTAACATTCCTTCTTCTCATGATACTCTCCTTGCACACAAACAAACTGGAAAAAAAAATGATGCAATAATTTCAGTTTTAATTTCTGGTGCTTCTTTCTTACCAGCATGCTAGGATAATGTCTGCTTCTTACCCTGCCACAGATAAAACTGAGACTGTGGCTCCATGTGAGGCCTTCTGTTGGGTGTGAGCCAGAGGAATTATTGTAGAAGTCTGAATTCCTGTAATCCATGATAAACATTCCTTCCACTAAATGTGTGGAAAGACAGTATTTCCAGGAGGGGGTGAGACTACTTTTCCTACTTATATTACCAAAAGAAAAAAAAAATGTTTTTTAATTAAAACAAAAGTTGCCATTTTTTTTCTTTTAAATGGTTCCTCAGTTCACCCATTTTATACATGCAATAAGACAACTGAGGTCATTGGTTATCTGCGGTTAATACACTTTCAGGTGCTGAAGGCACTGTGTGCAAGGGCTACCTGCTTCACCATGCACTTCAATCAACGCCCTGTCATGTCTTGCTGATTACGCAATACAACCCTTCCTATACATTATCCTCTGTATAAAGGGAGAATGAGAAATGGGTGGCAACCCCGTATGACAGACAGAGGCACAGAAAAGGTGTACATTAACACTCAGATTCCAAAGCTTGCTCGTCTCACCTGTCATGAGAACCTGTGCGAGAAATGTGTTCTGCGTCCTGACTGGTGTAACAGCTGAAATGTGGGGTAGCGGCAGACTGGTGCTGGGCGCCGGGGCAATGCGCTGCAGCTGCTTGGTTTTGGTCCCTATTCCTGGAGAGGTGCTTTTGGGCATGGTGAAGGGCCTAGGAGACGGCGACCGCTGTAGCAGAGCCTGCTGGCAGGGATCCTTCAGTACCATACTTGGAGAAGACTGTGTCTTTAACCACCTCTTTCCAGAACTGTCCACCACTGAGGAACACTGCAGAGATGGGACTGAAGAGGAGTGGTTAATCCCAGTGGGAGCAAAGGCGCTGTAGGATGACTTCTGGGCAGGCAGTGGGAACACAGGGGCAGGAGAGGGGAGGTCCATGGTTACACTGGGTGCGGAGGTCCTTGGCTGCTCCAGCTGTAACTCAGGATCGTTTATTACTGGTGATGTTGGAAACAAGGGCAGGAAAGTTGGGCTTTCTTGAAAAGAGGCTGAGGTTCCAAAGTCCGTGCCGAACACCACTGGCGACAAGACTGGGCTGACTGCTTTAGTAGGAGAAGAACTTTGGGGCACAGCATAGGGTGATTGCTCCCCAATCACAAAGGCAGTTGAGTACATTCCAAGGCTGGCAGCACCGTCTGGAAGGAAGTTACCCTGCAAGAAAAACAGAGAGGTTGGTAAAAATAAATAAATAAATAAAACAAGGTCTCAGATAAAGACCGGTTTGAGAGGTTCGCTACAGCTCTACTTTAAAGGCAGGGGTTCGACTAACAGTTTGACTGATTTGATACAGTTCTACTTTAAAACCTAGGCCCGGATATTCAGAAGGGTTGCACCCTGGCGCGATATTCAAACGGGAATTGAGTCTGGCACAAATCCCGATACGCCGGAGCGCATCAGTAATGTATATGGCGCAGGTGGGGCGGGCCATGCACCATGCATAATCCCTCACATCCCGATATTCAGCCCGGGATGTGCTGAGCCCATGTATGCACAACCCCTACCTGCGCAGCACACAGGTGAGCCCAAAAAAAAAAAAAGAGCAACAGCTGGCCACCCACAAGTGAGCGCCATATTGCAGGGCGCAACACAGTAGCTGCCACCTGTGGGTGGCCACCCGAGCTCCGGCTGCACCTTCGTGGTGGCCTCCCCCATGCCCGATAGCGGGCATACTTAGAAAAAGGATAGTCCAATATCCCTGGTGGTCCAGTGGACCGCTTGCAGCCGATCGCTGGGCATATGTAATAAAAAGGAGAAGTCCAATATCCCTGGTGGTCCAGCGGTACTTCACACACATACAGCAGCGGGCGACAAAATACAAAATCACACATACCCCCATAATGCAAAGCTTCATGGGCTATATATGCAAATCACCACAGAATATTATGCTGGTTCAACTTTAAGCAAAAATGCATGGTGCCGAAAGGCCTCTCTCACAGTCATAATTCATAAATTATCACATAACTTTATAGTTATAAATTATCATTTAAATATGTACAATGCTTTTATTAATTACTGTATAAATATTTACTACCTATTCTAATTTAAGCAATGATACAGAGACTTCTGTATTTTTGACAATCTTTGCATTTTATTGATATTCTGAATTTTAGAAACTGCTCCCGTATCCTGCTGTTTCCAGGCAATTCAACACTGACCTAGAAACTGGCGTTAGGTGTTGTCACTTTTTTATTTTTAAAATGTACTTTCTGCAAACTTCACCAGCAGTATTAACGGATGTACTGTCTTTCTGAACCATGACGACTGGAAGCCATCATGAAACTGCAATGTTGGTGGATTTATCCCCTGTCCTCACTGAGGATGCTGGCATAAGGACATAAGTCCAGGCTAGCAATATGCTGACGCACTCCTCAGCCAAGCGCCTAATGGCGTCCTCCCCTCCTTTACACCGCTAATCATGTGCTTCCCACCCGTACATCCACAGATGACAGTGTCGGTACAGCATAGCATCCTTCCCCCAGAGAAGGTCCCTTGGCGACGCTCAATGTTCCTCCCCCGACGGCTGGCCCTCGATGACCCAGGCTTGTTTCCAACATCAGGTCGCTAGCGTCATGATCGGTAGTGCTAGTGCTGCGCCGACAGGACAGCGTTGATGTTACATCTGAATAAATTACTGAAATGATACGGTGGAGTGAAGTCCTGCTCAAGCTGGTTTCTACATCATCTTGTCTATTGGGTTTCAGACCTGACTATCTGCCTAGCACAAACTCAAACCAAAATGAAGACAGTGCAGTACCTGTTGGGTCTGCCCGCTGGTCCCAAGGGCGGCCACAGCTGGGATAGTGGGCGCACCGGCTGAGAAGATGTTGTTGTTGGTGGGCCCACTGAAGTTGGAGTTTCCAGGCAGAGGGCGGCTGGCTGCAAAATACTCTGAGGAGAAAATAAAATATGGTATTAAAAAATTTAAAAATATATGTGTGAGGTTAGCAGTATCCAGAAATTTAGTATTAAAGTAGTAGTGCAATGAAATATGTTTTTCAAAAAAGCCAGTTTCAGCCACACTTGAAAATATTAGCGCCGGCCCGGTGGCACTGAGGGTTGAGGCGCTGGACGCCACACCGCTCCACGCGGCGCACCCGGTTCGGAGCCGGACTCGGTAGTCGGTGGTCGGCTGGGGAGACAGGCTTGAGCGTCCGACGACAGCTCGCTTCGTTCGGGAGGGATCCGCCGATGCCTGACACTTTCATGGCGACCAGCGAGGCTCGGGAACTGCAAGCCCCACCAGGGGATGGCTGGCCGCTGAGCAGCACGGACGTCGACGTGCACGTCATGACGTCAGGGGAGGTCGTCGGCTGCTCGGGGAGGGAGAAAAACGAGGAAAAGAGCCTGCCTCGTCCGGGAAGATGGGAGGACCTTGGACGTGCCCATGCCTGCCCAACAGACCACGAGACCGACGAAATGTAAGTTACGGGGTTAGAACCCCCCACCTCGTCCCCGCCCGGGGGGTAAACCGCAGCTCCATGGGGATCTGAGGTCTGTGTGGGCAGGGTTCCGGGCAGTGGGATGTCTGGGGGTCGTCACTGAAGGGTCGGAGGAGGCAGGCTGTGAGGAGGATAAAGAGAATTTAAAAAAAAAAAAAAAAAATATTAGCATACCCATCAAAATCTACCTTTCTAGGTACCTCCTATACTACACAAGAAGAGATTTTTTTCTGTTCTCAATCCTACCCCTTGCCAGGTCTGCAATGCTATGTTTAAGCCAAATGTGGCGGCCATCTTTTCTTCTTAAGGAAGAAATAAATGAAAACATTTATAAAATGCTCCCACCAATTAAAACTGGAAGATGCCTGGACCCTTTTATAGTAAAAATAAATAAAAAGTATGGTCAAATGCTTTTCTCTATTTCGTTGCACTGCTGCTTAAAGCTTAGTATTTTTAAATCAAGATATTCCAATGGTGATTGGACAATGGGCATGTAATGTAGCAATTTAAGGGCAGAAGGATTTCGAGGTCCATAAGGGCCGCCAGCCCACACCATAAACGCGGATCACCAAGCATGCCATGCAAACCTGTACTAATTTAGATGGATTCCCTGCTCACCCATGGACTTGCTTGAAGCGGACATTTGCCCAGGCTTAGGAAAGAAAAACAGTCACGCTCTGGAGAAGCCGGGGGGGGTGTGCTAGTAAAGAGCAGCCAGCCCGGCAACAAACACAGAACTGGATAAACTGCACCCCGAAGCAAACTCCAAGGCACACACTACAGTTAAATTTCTGTACTGTGGCAGCAGTGTCAGAGTAGCAGACTAGAATCCTAGCCCTGACACTTCAACCCTATCTGTAGTTGCCTTTACTCAACCTAATGTTGGGGCCCTTCCCCATTTCTTGCCCACAGCCTTGACAATGTCCGTTGGACTGCTTCCCCCCCTTTTTTTAATACAATTGCTATTTACTGCATGTAACTTTATCCCGTAAACCACTGTTCTACTGTGTTCTTTTTGTTACCTGTACTGCACCTGTATGTTACCACTGTTGTATGTCACACTGTAACCATGTCTACCCTCCCTGCGACGTGGTGTCTTTGTAAATGAGTCCCTGACTCAAAGGTTGTAAATCCGACTTTCAAAATAAATAAATAAAATCTGGATCTTCATCAGGGGGGCCGATCCTGACAAAGACCCAGACATGGTTAAAGTGCCAGGGCTAGGACTCTAGTCTGCTACTTTGGAGCTGCTGCCACATTTCTGTATTTGCCCAGGCTTACCCTGAAGGCCTGTACTGCCTTCATAACAACCATCTCCACTGGTAGGGTGTTTCACAGATTCACCGCCCTCTAGGAGAAGAAATGCCTCCTCATGTTCCTCAAAATTTACCACCTCTAAGCTTCATCCTTCTGGATCACACCTGATCAAACATCTCAGTCTGCTCGACCTTGCTGAGAACCTTTAGTACAAGAAGGACCGAGATCACATTCCCCATCAGCCTCCTTTCTCCAGCGTGCACGTGATAAGGGCTGCCAGCCTCTCTTCTTCATAGCTTCTGTCCTCCATACCCCTGATCATGTCAGTGGTTAACCCCATAGCTTTCATCTACTCACTAGTCCTTCACCGTAATTTCACAGTAGCCCTAGGAGATGCAGGGAAGGTCTCGAGTCTTTTGATAGTGGACTGGCTCACTCCTTTCCTGATGGATTGGCAGAGTGGAAGTTGGGTAAGTAGTATCCCCGCTCACGGACATATAGCACCACAATATGTGGTGAATGCACCAGAAGTCATCAAGGTTTGGAATCTGACCTTTAATCAAGTTGTATCATGGCAAAGAAAATAACGTATACCGTTGTTAGGGTGCCGTAATGTGGGTGGTGGAACCAGTTCGCCTGTCATAAGGGCAAACTAGATGTTGCAGCACTCTACATTTAGAGCACTGCAAGGGTGTTGCCCCACCTCTCTAAATACTTAGGGCATGGAGGAGATTATAATTAAGTTTAGGAGGTGCGCAACCGGCATATATTTGCCCGGCGCATTGCATGCAGTCGGGGTCGGGCGGCACAATGGTTCGGCGCGATGCTGGGCAGCGGCATTCTCCTTGTGCCCAACTGACGGTCGCTCTCTTTGCAGGCACACTGGCGTGGGTGAACCAGAAAATAATTATATGCTTACATTTTAGGTACTATTTATAACATTCATGTTGCTTTGCAATTTTGCCCAGAAGGTAGGGAAACCGAGGCCATGAAACAATTGTGTAATAAAAGAAGCCCCAGGAATATGTGGAACATTACATGGCTATGTCGGCATGGCAGAATGATTGTAAACGATTCCTTTAAAGAGCCCCTGCCACAGTTAGAAAAAAAACTGAAAGAAATGTGCGATTTAGACACAATTCAGTTTATATTTAATATTTTTATATATTTATAATTTATAATATTTATAGCAGGAGGCAGCATAGTGCAGTGGTTTAGTGCTCTGAGCTGCAAACCTGGAGACCTGGGTTTGAATCCCCACAGCCCCCACTTGCATACTGTGTGACCATGAGCAAGTCACAACTTCCTTGTGCTCCCATGTCGCACCTGGAAACAAGCTCCGGTTTAGTGTGCCTTTCCTGGGTAAACAATTTACTCTTTTCTTTTCCTTTCCTAGTTCATATATTTTCTATAATAATTTTCCTTTTTTCTTTATTACTGGGGAGTGTTGTATGAAAGAGGATTACTGTCCCCAAGACTTTATTTGCCCTTTCTCTTACCTATACCTGACATCATAATCCCCCGTTTATGGCACCATAATTATCTCGACAGCAACAGATTGTGATGTCAAACAGAACTGTGAGGTCAGGTGTAGACAAGCAGCCAGAACAGAGAGGGCTGTGATCCTGTTTACAAGCAAATGTCCTTAGTAAGAAAGAAGTAGGGTGAGAATTAACAGGAAAAAAATATTAAATATAAGCTAAACTGTCTAAATATTACTTTTTTTTTTTTTAGGCTGTCACAGCGCCGTCAGGAGCTCTTCAAGCATAAAATGTACTGCTGTAAGAAACTGCCCTAGAGAAACGTGCACAGATATTCCAGAAACTCAAAGTCACCTCCTCAACTTCTGAGAGTCCCTGGCGCCACGATTTCAAAAGGTGACTGATGCGGCTGCTGTTTTAGGACTGTACCGTGGGAAATGGCACAAGTTTCATCCTTCACCCTTCAGTTGATCTTTGTATGCTGTATATCTCATTTATGGCAGGCCCATTGTTCGCTACAAATACAGCAAAAATTCTCATCTCCTGAAACTGCAGTAGCAATGGGCTCTAAAGCACTCCAGAAGGTTTACCATACTGAAGTTAAAATCTGTGCGCACATTTTGTTTCAATCTTACTGGGCCTTATGTTCGGGGATGTAACTGACAATATGGCTATTGCTATATTTCGAAGAAAAACATAATTGCACATATCCCAATAAGGCAAGACATCATGGGAAGTATACGCAAATCCCAATGAAGGAATTTGGACTAACCCAACTTTAAGCAGAACTGCATGGTGCCGAAAAGTCTCACAATGCAACCAGCAAAGACTCAGAGCAGCATACACAGACACGTGTTTCATCCTTGTTAGGACTCATCAGTATGCCATATCTGCATCTCAGCCCAGAAGGACGGAGACAGCCTTAAGAGGGTCTTGCTTGTTTGGGTCATGGGGAGCCCACAAAAGACCAGCACAACAAAAGACAAGACTCCCACAGCAAAGACCCTGAAGCAAGGGTTACCCAACCCTTGGCTCAGAGCCTTTGCCTGGGGGTTCTTGTCTTTGTATTGCTGTACTTAATGACTTTAAGTGGATTTTATGTATGCTGTTAAAATTATGGGGATGGTGGAGGGTTTTGTCTGTTAACAATGGGTTTCTGATATCATGTACTGATTGCTTATGAATTATTTACACCGTATTGCTCGTATGATTTTTTTTTATACTTTAATAAAATTGCCCTACTCTTTTTCAAGAACTGCCATGGGATCTTTAACGTCCACCTGAACAAACACTAGAACAGGCAGATGGGACCTCAGTTTAATGTCTCATCAGAAAGACAGCACTTGATGAGTGCAGCCCCCTCAAAATGCTGCACTCAATGCTGGTATTGAGATTTTACTCCAAGATCCTAGTGTGGGGCTAGAATCCACAACCTTTCAATCTTTTGTCCTTAAAGGCGAGTGTGCAATCTGCTGAGCCACCAAAACTGACAACATACAACACATTATACAGATATAACAGAGGGTTCCCCAGGAAAGGCCACTGCATGGAGCTGGGAAAAGGGCACCTCGTAGGATAGTTTTACCAAACCAACAATATATTGCAGGTCATGTGACTGGGTCTGAAAATAGTCCATGAAGAACCTACAGGATGATCTCCTGGAGACCCAACAAGCACAGGTGAGGAAACACTACAGTCAGCAGCACAGCAGAGGCAAAAAATAGCATGAGGCTGTGCGAAAAAAGGTACAAGCTACGTGAAAAATTGTGTTGTCAACGGAGCGCAACATTACTTGTAAAATCCTGCAAGTTTGCAAGAAAAGTGTTGTGCCGTAGCCCGCCGCGCAGCGGGGTTGGATTTCCGCTGCGACGCCGGGCCACCCGGTTCGGGAACGGACCCGGTCGTCGGAGGGCCGGCCGGGGGAGGGACTGAGCATCCATTGGGCAGCTCTCCTACTCCGGGAGGGTGGGTTGCACCCGCACGCTTAGAGACTCTAGCGGAGGCCGGAGTACTGCAGAGCCGAGGCTAGACGTGGGGGAAAGAGGCGGACGCTGACGCCATTGTACGCCCCCGCCCTCTAGGAGAAAAAGGAGGAAAGATGGCGGGCAGGACCACCTGATAGATGAAGCCCTCCTGAGAGCCTCGCATTGCCACGTCGCTGCAGGACCCCAACCAGTTACAGTTCGAGGTCCACGAAGGTGGCCCATGACCCCACCTCCTGGGGGCAAGCTGGGGGTGACCGAGGGTCCTCAGCAGCAACCGGCAGTGGTGGAGGTCTCCGGGGGCCGTGACCAGGGCGGAAAGTGTACCGGTGGTCCTGCCAGGAGGGAAAAAGCATAATAAATTTAAAAAAAAAAAAAAAAGAAAAGTGTTGCAAATTGGGTGAAAAAACCACGTAAAGATGCGAGACATAATTTGCATAACATTATTTGCTCTAAAAACACAACGCAGAGTTGGGTAAAAACATAACTTTACATGCCAAGAGAACACATCTCCCCTACGTGTCGACCCCACGGAAGAAGATGATGCAAGCATCAATACGTGGAGGAGTCTGGTCTGCATGAAGATTTTCGCTACACTGTCTGCACATTTGGCATTTACAGTAGACTATGCAAGCCACTGACTGCAGGGTCCTGTTTGAATTTAGCATCTCAGTCACTGTCCCTGCTGCTCTCACAGTTTTTTCCCCCCTTCCGTTTCAAAGGCCCAGTCCACTCCTTCATCCATATACTGGAAGAAAGATTTTATGGTATCTGAAGCTCCTACTCCCATCCTAGAAGAGAAGAGTGGTGTTGCCATCGTACTGCTCGCTGGTGAGACCGCAGCTGCAGTACTGTGTCCAGTTCTGGAGGATGCACCTCCAAAACAACACAGACAAGGTGGAGGCAGCCCACAGCAGGGCAACTAAAACTGGTGCAGGGTTTGCACGATAAGCCCTACGAAGAGAGGCTGAGGGATCTCGACATGTACACCATGGAGGAGAGGAGGGTTAGAGGTGACATGACAGATGCCAACAAGTACCTCTTGGGGGTGAAGAGGTGCAGGATGGGAGTCTATTTCAAATGAGAACGAACGTCAGGACCAAGAGACATGCAGTGAAGCTTGGTGGGGGGGGGGTCAAGAGAGATGTGAGGAAGTATTTCTTCACTAAAACGGTGGTAGATGCCTGAAGAGATTGCTCGCGGATGTGGTGGAGGCTAAAACAGTGTGGGGGGCTTCAAGCATGTGTCAGATAAACAGATGGGCACATTAGAAAATAGGCAGGGGGCTGGCCGGCCGACGCAGAGGCAGTGCATCCATCTGTGATGCCGACGACCCGGGTTCGGGAACAGACCTGGGATGTGGGAGGACCGGCCGGGAAGAGGACTGAGCATCCTAGGGACTGCTCTCCTTCTTGGGGGGGGTGTCCGACACCCTATGGACCTCTAGCGGAAGCTGGGGGATCCGTCAGCCGCCCGTACTAACTGGGGGCAGGGCAGACGCCGGGTCATCATTGCACATCCCCAACCCCTGTACAGCACACACAAAAATACCAGCCCTGAGCGTGATGCCCCACTCCAACGCCCACTACCAACTATGTCCATCGGGTAAGTATCACGCCTGGGCTCCGTGGAGCCACCGGGAGCCTGGGCATGGGGAGGCAGGGAGTAGAAGCAGACATCCCTGCAGAGGATCAGGAACCACATAAAAATAAAATAAAATAGGCAGGGAGGTGGGAGGGTCGCCGGAGACCAGAGAGGGTCTGTGGAGACAGATTAGGCAGGGTGGAACAAGTGGCCCTTTTCTGCTGATAAATTCTGTTTCTATGTTTGCTACTCTTCTCCTGGCTCCAGCCTCCTTGGTTTCCTTGACGGTAGTCTTCAGCCCTTCCATGCTGCTCTGTACTCTTCTCCTACCTGATGACAAGCCATATCTTTCCAGCTGTTAAAGGTACACTGTCAACCCTTTCTGCCCCATGCTGTTTTACTTTTTATCGCTTGAGCACCAGGTGGCCCCCTTTATGCAGGCCACCCAGTCCCATCACTCTGACATCTCCAGAACTTACCCTGCCTGCATGTTCCTCCAGGGCTGGTGGGGGTGGCAGGATTCCACAACCCTCAGAGCTGGTTTCGTGGCAGTGCCTGGTTGTCAGGTGTGGAGCCCTCAGGAGGCCTTAAGTCATCCTGCCGGCTGGGGAGTTTCTTTAGTTTCCATTCTCCCTCCCCACTGGTACAACGAAGTGTGCGTGAAGTGACGTTACCACACGTGCTTCCATATGTGGTGTGCAGCACAGGGACATAATGTCACAAGACATTACAGCGTAGCAATATACCGTGCTGCCAATACAGCGCGGTATATTGCCAATGTGATTGCTGAATGTTTTTAGGGGGGGGCTCTGCCCTCTGCACCCCCCTCGAGCCCCTTCAACTTAAATAACCAACTTTTGGGGTGGGGGGTAACAGTCACAACTGCATAAAGTGCGAAAAATTAAAAAATGTCATGTGTCTGGGACCACAAATCGAAACAAGGTCCCAAACGCACTGCCTGCCTCCCTTGCAGCCTGTGGCTCATCCCGCTAAGTCACGGCAGCTGCTCACCGCCCACTCCTCCCAGCAGAGATCTTATCCTCTGCCTGGGAAGAGTGAGAGGGTGCACTACCGCGCATATGCCCTTTCGCGGTTTTGCACCCTCTCACTCTTCTCTACTGCGCTGTTCCTGTTGCATAGTTTTGACATGCGTTATCAATCGTGTGAGATAGTGACCGGATAGGGTGGCATGGAAATTTGTCCCTCTGCCGCAGTCTCTTCTTGTGGCCCCTACACTCTACGCAGGTACCAGGCTAACGCCGGGCTATGCAACACCCTCTCCTCTGTGGAGCAAAGTAGTCCACTGGAAGCTCAATACTCCTCCCTCCCAGCTGACCCTCCAATAGCACAGGTTCACTCTTGAACCCAGGGTGTTGACGCCAGAACTGGTAGCACAACCATTGTGCCAGCAGGCTGGAAGCATCATCTAGCTGAAAACTCACATTTTACGATTGCTTCCCTTCTCTAAAATCCACTGATGTCGCTGGTCGTTTTTCACCGATCTTCTTTGTTAGTACAACTGAAATGCATGATAATGGTACAATAATTAAATGGTTTCATTTTTTTCTCATTGGGAAACCCACTGCGTCATTTGCCGTTATAAAGGAGTGTTTATAACGGCAAACATGCACCGGGTTTCCCTACTTCTGTGCATGTGCCAGCCCCACTCTTCCCTTTCTCAACGCTGGACACCAGCGCCTACCGTCGAAGACTCACCAGTGACTACACCGCCACTCAGATTCAGCAGTAAGTCCATAAAAAAAAAACTGCCGGCTAAAAATACCTAAACTGGGCTACATAAAATAAAAAAGTAAACAAAATGTAAACACCACCTTTCTTTCAGCAGCCGCAACGTCCATGGACCCTGCTGAAACCCGGTCGAACTGCGGCTGTACATAGACGTCTTGCTATTTTATATCACAGCAGTGGTGAAAAAAACGATACCCAGCAATTATATAAAATAAAACATGGGGTGGTTTTCAAACTCAAATTTTACACACACTCTCAGTGTTGGATGCTAAAATAAACCCCTCATGCTTTCCTCTCAAAGTTTATGTAGCATCCAACACCTTTTGTGTGTGTAAAATTCATTTAAAGCATGTATGGAGGGGGCAGCCATGGCAGCTCATATCACAGCTGTATGGGACCCTGGCATAGCTTGCTCCTTCAAACACAGACCATGTGTGACTGCAAAGCTGGTAGTTTGATTCTGATACCTTTTTTCTTTTCAAGGGTGAAAAACAGAAAGCCTGCACTACTGGTGTTACCACAGAAAAACGTGTTTGTTCACAGTCCTTGATCAACTCCCACTGCACCTTTCCTGGACTCAGGAACACCCCCAGCAGAGTCTAGCCACTCAAGGTACAGTTGGAGGACAGCAGACTACTGCATCATGAGTGCACTCTATGGGGGCGTTCCCAATGTTCAGAAAGTATGCAATAAGAGAAGATCAAGGATTTGAAACAAAACAAGACTTGGTATAATTACACCATTAGCACACAATTTAGTTCTACTAAGAAAAGAAGATAAAACAACCGGCAACATCAATGCATTTTAGAGAGGGTAAGCAATGAGAAAATGTGGGTTTTCAACTACAATGCAAAAAAAATGTACCCCAGTATGGTCTCTCCTTCTTGATGGAGAGCCCTCTAATTTTATTTCGTTTCCTTCTTCGGATTGTTGTTTTTGTATAAATCAATTCAAGAACTGGCTGGCAGTACAGCCTAAATCTCAGCATAATGAGCTGGGAACGAGCTTGGTATGTCCAGCAGACCTGGGTTGGATTCCCACAACCTCCACTTGCATACTGCATGACTCTGAGCAAGTCAGAACCTCCCTGTGCTGCTGGATCACCCCTGAAAACAAGCACTTGTGCTTAGTGGGACTTACCTGGTTACCGAATAATGAATGCATGCCTAAATAACAAACAGAGACTTTAGATTACCTCGCACTGCCCACACATATGGGGTCAACTGTTTGTTGTAGCATCTATGTTATTTGATATACATTTGAATAAACAGAAACTTACAAACAATTTCATTTTGTTATTTTTAATGTTTGACCTGGAAAGGCACTCTAAGCTGTTATAGCTCATTTTCAGGTGCGTCCCGGGGAGTGGGTTGCGTGGACCCGTTTAACTGACGGGGGAACGTTGGCCACTACACCGGGGAAACTCCCATGCTCTTCTTCAATAAGTACCATGCGATCTTTTACTTCCACCTGGACAGTGACCAGAGATGGGCAGAAGGGGCCTCGATTTAATGTCTCATCCTGCAGATGGTGTCTCACCAGTGCAGCACCCCCGTCATACTGCGCTACAGTGTCAGTTATGGGTATTACCCCAAGTACCAGGTGTGGGGCTAGAACCCAGGATCTTCCAATCTTCTGGGCCCAGTGGCGAACGTGCTACCTACTGAATTATAGACACTGAAAAACAAAACGACCCTGTTTAGTTTATTGTTATACTTTTTCTCCCTCGTGATCCCGGACGGCTCTTTCCTTCCTTCCGCCCCCCAGCAACATTCCCCAAGAATCAGACCCCCTCCCTTATGCCCCCACAACTTACCCTTCGTGGCAGAAAGCGACTCAGACCACCAGGAAACCGATGCAGCCAGGGACGTGTCATCTCTGGGGTGGCACCTGCGGGGACGGTATTCATGCTGCATGGGTAGGACCTGATTTTCTGCCTTTTTCTTGCTGAGGGGGAGCGTGCAATCCCAACAGTGGCACCCAGCGCACGAGTCTGCACACTGTCCATCGGTCAGCTGCTCTTCCCTCCTCCGACCCCCCCCCCCAATGTACGGGACTCAGCATGCCAACACCTAGCCTCCGCAAGGTGTCAGGCAAGTGCTGGTCCATGTTCCCCACCCTCCCCAGGAGAAGAGAGCGGTCCCCTGGATGCTCAAAACACTCCCTCCCCATCCAACCTGCTCGCACCACAAACACGGGTCGCTGGCATGGCAGAAGGTAAGGCATGATGCCTCAGCCCTCCACGCCACTGGGTCGGCTGATCCTCTTTAGTGTGCGATCAATTCCTTGGGTCTTTGTTGAGAACAGGGATGTCACCTCAACGGCAAATAGACAGAGATGATGTAATGATTTATAAATAAATATAAAAACGCTGACTCGGATAGTCTGAAATGTGCACAGACAGTAGTGGTGTAATGATTTTTCTAAAACGGCAAGAAATGTCACTGGCCGAGACATGTCACCTGGCTGTGCATTAAATCTCTATAAACGCTCAATCAGGTGCCAAATCTCATTTTCCTCTAAACAAATAAAAAAAAAAAAAACACTACTTAGAGGCATGTTATAAGTGTGATCAGCCCCTCCAGGGTAATTACAGAATTTTAATGCACTTCCTAGGGGCATATGGACACTCAGCCTTCAGCTTCATACCTTTCTATATCCAAGAGGCGTGCATTAAAATCCTATAATAACCGGCATGTCCTTTTTCCCCATTGGGAAACCGTGGCGTAATTCGCCGTTATAAAGGAGCATTTACAATGGCGAACATGCGCCCAGTTTCCCTCGCACTGCGCAGGTGCCCTCACCTCTGCAACTCTTCCTCCCAGCCACTGTCCGCCTCATCTTTCCCCCTCTGGACCCCTACTCTTAACTGCGGTAAGTGCTGGCATGCAGAAATGAATCAAAATGAGAGAAATACCCTCAAAATAAAATTAAAAAAACAAAAAAAAACGAGCAACCGACAAAAAGAGCACACGCCAAGACAGTTAAACAGACTGCCGCGGTCGCACAAGAACGTCTTTTTTAATTTTTTATAGTTGCTGTGGGGAAAAAGAACATCTCGGCAATTATATAAAATAAAGTATGGTTCTGAGTGTGTGTAAACTCGAATTTACACACACCCTCGGGGTTAGATGCTATGCATAAACCCCTCGAGCTTCGCTCTTGGCGTTTGTGTAGCATCAAACCCCTTGGGTGTGTGTAAATTCTCGTTACACACCCAGACCCATACTTTATTCTCTATATAATGCACACCCTGTCATGGCTTATTACTTACATACAATAAACAGATATACAGCATTGACTTGTGCACATCCTAGGTCTGTAATGTCACCGGACAGTGAAGGTATAATGAAAGTGCTGACCCATGCACATCCCAGGTATAAAATGTGATTAGATTGGGCTGATGTACTGATTTACCGTCAGATAAAGTGCTGACTCACACACTGCGTCTGAAACGTGACTGGACAATGATGATGATAATGATGACTATTGATAAACGCATAGAAAGTGCTGTGAAGAGACTGGAAGGAGAAGATGTACCTTTTTTATTACCAGTCGCAGGAGGCACCACACAGCGTCTGTGAGGACCAGAGGCGGAGGAGGAGGAGGAGGAAGGAGGAGAAGCAAAGCTAGGAAGAGAAGGGCGCTGACTGTGAGACCCATAACAGGAAGGAGATGAAGATGAAGGAGGAGGAGGACCCACAGGACTGTCCAGAGTACTGCCTTGGAGAAAGGAGAAAGAGAGAAAGAAAGACAGACAGAGACAGAGAACATAAAAAGAAACGAAAGCCTGTAGAATAAGTTTAGATAACCATTGTTGCTATCTATACCATGGGATTTTAAATCATTCATTTATTTACATAACTTGGATCTGACCTCTTTTCCCTCACAAGTGATGAAGTGCACCTCAGGCCCAACCCAACATGGGCAGTGTTAATCAAGCAATAATGTACGACAGGGTATGTGTTATTGTGGGATTTACACATGCCTTGTGTGGTGTGTCACAAGACCATAGGACGAGTGACTTTAACCACATGAGCAAGGGGTTCATCCCACTATTACACATGCCCTGAAGTGCATTACTGATTATAAAATGAATCTGTCATTTAAAATAAATAAATTGGATTCAAAGAAAGTAAACATTTGATCAGCAGGATTTTTACCGGTTGTCTGTTGCAGGATTTACGCATGGTCATGTGACTTTTGACCAATGAGGCTACTTTCGAGACCCATTTTATAATTTAGCACATTGTGGAATTGCGCAATGGGGGACTGCTCTGGCAGGCTGCCAACCTGGGTTCGCGCTCGGAGCTTGGGATGTCAGGAGCAGAGGATGGCAGGGAGGATCCAGGACATCTGATAAACACTCTCCTCCTGAGGTGGGATGGGGGGGTGGATGCTGCATTATATCACTCTGCAGTGGCTCCTGGTGGAGTCATTGACGGAGCAGATGAATTCGCACCATCAGTCCCCCGGTCAGCCAGAGGTGCGCCTGTTACGTGGGAGGGGCGGGCGAGAAGGGAGGAAACTGCCACACCGGATGGCAGCCATTTGGTCCCCCAAACACCAACGGACCCCCAGCATGCCAGTACCAAACTGCCCTTCAGCCTCCACCCAAGTGCGTACATCCCTCCTCTAGACAGCAGAGAGGCCCCCTGCAGGGATAAGCTGGCCAGAGGAAGGCAGGAGGCTTCAGTGGCTTTCCCTTCCCAGATAGTCAGTGCAGGCCCACACCTTGGTAGGGAAAAGCCAGCCCAGGGGGTGGAAAGCTACAGGAGGACTTTGGTGGAAGCTGCAGATTCGAGGGTGACTCTGATGGGTAGAGGGGACGGCATCAGCAGCCGAAAGGAGACTGGGGACAGTGGGCACAAGAGTCACAAAAAAAAAAAAAAAACACATTTACAAGTATTTTTTTTTTTTTTTTTTTTTAATATTTCTATTACTTTTTTAACAATGTGACACATTATAAGCCAGCCCAGTGGTGCTGAGGGTTGAGGCGCTGGATGCCACACCTTGCGCCATGCTGGCAACTCTGGTTTGGACGCGAGCCTGGGCCACCAGGGGAGGGATAGGATCGAGAGTCTAGAGGACTGCTCTCCTATCCCGGGGAGGGATCCAGGGAATCACCGCTCTGTAGCGGCCCCCAGTGACGACCAGGCACTACCAGACCGGTGGCAACATAAGGGGGCGGAGTGTGGCAAGACATCGGCACGTCAGTGCCCGGAGGTCATTGCACGCTGCACTCGGGGCCGAAACGAGGGAGGAAAAACGGGACGGTCTCTGTGGCTGATGGCCACGCCTGCACCCCTGCACTGGTGAGAGGCGCCTGTTCAGGGTACGGGCACGATGATGGCCCGTCCCTCGTGTTCCGTGGGTTCGCGTAGCCCACACGCGACGTCATCGAGGGTGCAAGCACGGTGGCCAGAGATCGGGGTCTCGCTAGCCGAGGAGGCGGTTAAATAGAATAAAAAAAAAAAAAAAATGTGACACATTATTAGACATGCAATAAGACACTTCAGGGATAGATTTATGCTAAGATTGACGCACTTCCAGGTCTGTAAAGCCCTCCAACTTATGGCATCACGCCTCAGCACACTACTGGGCATGCAGTAATCTCAGCATAAATCCCACCCTGTTTTATCAGGAAATCGAAGAAAAATAAATTTCAACTTATGGTTTTGCACTTCCTTGGTTAAGTTTCCTGGGGGAGGGTTGCAAGGCTTTTCTGCTTCATTGTAACTTTGTGCTCAGCCCAACGCAACCAGAGGGCGACCTCTTTTTGATTCAACCTTTACCAGTAGATGCCTACTGAGCTGTGCCAGCTGGTTTCCTGAGGCGTTCTGGGGGAGCAGCATATAGGGAAAGACGTGCAACATATTAACAGCACACAGAAAATTCATGTGTAACGAGTATCAGAGCTTATGATACAGGCAGTAGGAACAGTGAAACCATTAAAAAAAACACTATAATGCAATTTTGTTCATATACAAATAATGGCAACAATTTATAATACAAGCAATAGGGAAGAGTGCAGATAGTTACAATAAATATTGTAAGACCAATTAAATATCCATGAGCCTCGTCAGGCACCTAACTGGCTACTGGGCCGGTCACTAATGTCTTAGAAATGACCGAGCCAGGTGCCAACTAACGCCATGCAGCATGTAACGTCTTAAATGTAGGACACAGTCATGCCATACCACTAAAAATGGCAAAAGTAAGTTTAAAAAAAAACAACTGTAAAAACAGAAGTTATAGCAATTAGAATAGCAATAACAACCTCAAAGCCGGTCATTTCCTTGGATTAATGACCGGCTGCAGGGAGGTGACCCTCTGCTTCACCTTGAGTCCCCCAGCTCTCCAACCGGTCATTATTCCCACTGAAATGACTGTCTTCTCCGCCCTTATTGCTATTATTGGTGGGTGAGATGAGGGCAGAGATTATGTGCAGGAGCAAAAATTACTATAGGCTTCGAGTTGGGTCTTCAGGGAGGATAAGGGGGAGGAAGCTGAGGGATGGGAAGGAAGCAGCGCAGACAGGGAGGAAACGGTGCAGATGGGGAAGTAGAGGGTGCAGACGGAGAGGAAGTAGCACGGAGGGGGAGGAGGCAGCGCGGATGGGGAGGATGCAGTGCAGATGGGGGAGGAAGAAGCATGGATGGAGAAGATAGCAGCACAGGTAAGATAGGAAGCAGCACGTATGGGGTGGATGAAAGAGGAAGCAGCGCTGAAAGGAGAGGGAGCAGCATGGATGGGGGAGGAAGCATTGTGGATGCTAAAGGAAACTGCACAAATGGGAAAGAACCAAAGCAGGGGAAACCTATCAAAAGAATGCTTGCGCTCAGGTGGTGCAGGGTCCATGGTGCAGCTACAGGTTGGCCAATCCTCAATGTAAACATTGCTTGCACAAGATAGCTGCACTCTAGAAAGGAAACTCCACCACATATGAAGTGCTGTGTAAAATTATTTTATTGTAAAATGCTAAAAGACTCAGGCATGGTGTACAGAAACAAAACAACCTGGCAAGTCACCAGATACCCCGGCGCTTGGCTATGGTGAGCCTCGTCTGGGGGCACAGCATTTATATTCGTGGTGGTTTCCTTTCTACACTATAGCTGTCTCTTACAAGTTCCAAAAGAATGCAGCCTAACCAGCCGAGGTTTTAGTCCATGGAATAGAGAAGGAACGAGAATCAGCACACTGAAGGAAATGGGAGGATGACTGAAAGCAGGATAGGCCTCAGGCCTCACTTCCCAAGGCATGCCGTTATACAACGATTATGCACAAAGTCAGGCCCTTACTGCTTAATTGACCATTACACTACTAAATGTTGCCAAGGGAAACAGTACAACACCCGAAAGGCGATAACCAGTCCTTTACATCTTCATCCATACTCTCAAAAAGAAAACAACCCACTGTGTCTTGCCCAGGCTGAAGTACTGTTCACCCACCTGCTACACACTTCTCCAAACTGGAACATCCAATCCAACAAGGAGAAGCGAAGAACTTCATCAACTAGCAGTACTGTATTCTAAGTATCAGACCATCGGATCATTCACACCAGAAGAGATCTTTGAGACTTCCACCACTTATGCCCCATATACTCGTAGCACTGCATCCTGGGCCTTTCTAAGCAAAATCAATACATAATCAGCATGCCACAAACAAATGTGAATACCTCTTGAACCGTAAGTGCTACACACGAAGTACAAGTGGCAAAGTTTTTCAGCACAACATTACCTTTCCAGTGACGCTATGCAATCAATTGTAATCAATTTGGTTTTTATTTTATACTAGCTGAAATACCAAATAACTGGGGTTTTTTTTTTTCAGATTTTTTCAAGGTGCATAGGTGAGGCTTGAGAGACAAATGTCAGCCACGCACACCATACCGTAAACAAATGCGAATAATTCCTAAAGCATACATGGTAGACACAAAGCACCAGCAGCAAAACTGTTCAGCACAAAATTACCTTTCTAACGGTGTCATGCAATCAATTGTAATCCATTTAGTTTTTATTTTATACTAGCTGACATACCAAACTGTTTTTTTTTTTTCAGATCTATTCAAGTTGCTTTGGTGAAGCATGAGAGACAGATGTCAGCCATGCACACCATACCTTAAACAAATGCGAATAACTTCTAAAGTACACATGATAGACACAAAGTATCAGCAGCAAATTGTTCAGCACGAAATTACCTTTTTAACGGTGCTATGCAATCAGTTCTAAGCAATTTGGTTTGTGTAATATTTAGATAAAAACTGCTGACTTCCTCAGACTTTTCCAGGCATGAGTGTAAGTCAGCTGAGTACGTCTACAGGCGTTACTGGCCTGAGTGGTTATGTTTTCAGACACCACCTACAGTCGTATCTAGGCCTGAATGAGTTACAGTTCTTTGTGCATTCCAGGAGAACAGGTCAAGTTCTACAAAGTGTGACGAGTAGCTACATCAATATCGAATAAAGGATTCTATCCTAGTGGGCCCCCTGTGGAAGATGACCAAAACCAGACGAAACGAACGGCTCCCAACTGTCCTGAAATGCTTGTGGGTCATCCTGCTCCCCGAAAAGCAGTCTCACAGCTGGTTTGCTGCCCCATCTCTGAGAGCGATTCCTCCACTGAGGGACAGTGCACAGTTCCCCAGTGTCTTAGGACAATCCCTTTTGCCATAACAATAGCAACTGCAAACCACCGTTTCCATGGCTCTGGCCTGTCTGCAACGTGTGAGGAGAACCCCGGCATAATCTGTCAGGATGTCTGGTAGGAACTAGAGCCAGGGACAAGCATAACTATTACCTGCTACCACCATGGTCTGATATTGGAGGGTATGATGCTGCTGCTGCACTGTGTCCCCTCTGGCGACTCCACATCTCCAGCACTGCTCCCTTGGTAACACACCCAACCTACACAACATCTGGGGGTATAGTGTCACCTATGAAGCACGCTGAACTGAGTGAACCTTGTGTGAATGTCTAACACCACGGGTTTCAAATTTCTCCAAAATGCTGATTGCATTGCTATGGAGAGATACAATCCTAATTCCCCTTCCCAGGTTGTTTTCAGCCGCAAAGTGAGGTCTGTTACTGCCTCCAACACTGCTATGTAGAGGTAACGAACACAGAAGGATGCTCCTACCCACTTACCCATAAGACTACATGCAGCATACTACTTCAAAACAGACAGAGCTGGAGCCAACTGGTGCTACAAGGCATACCTGAGAAGGAGGTCCTGCCAAAACAGCTTCCTAGGAAGCATCCCCCTCTTGCCTCGAGTACATTAGGTTCCCAAGATACAAAATGCCCAGACACTCCCAATATAGCAAAAAACACAGGAGAATGCCCTATATGCAGCAAGCGGGTGACCCAGAGTGGAAAGGCCTTCAACATACCAAGCCCACTTGTACCATAAAGCTACCTGCCCTCAAACTTGGTTCAGCTGTCCCAGGAAGGGATAAACCTCCAAGAGCAGGTAGGAGCCTGGCATGCAAGACATAATGGTGATCCTCCCACAATTAGCGCCTTTCCTAACACTCCCAAACTAGCATCTCCCATGGGTCCCCCATTTTAAACAAATGGTATACAGCTTTCAGCTCGACTGCTCAATACTTTAGTCCAAAGTCTGGAATAGCAGCAGAGGACTGGGATACAAGCTTACTCGCCAAATTTTAATTATCATATATTCTTGTTTATTTTTAATAAAACATTCAGAATACTATTTACAACATTTCAGAGCATACACCCCTTCATCAGGGAATTCTAGGATCTATACATAAAAATATAATTTCTTATATTCAGTAATTTGATAAACAAAAATAAATTAGACGAAAGTAAATTAATAGCCCATTTACAATATATATATAGCTTATACTTACAATTATATAGGTTCTTTACACATGTTCTGGCTACTGCTCTTGCTTCCTGATGCTATTCTTTAACACTATTAAATAAAACATTAAAAATTATAAGATCAGATATCTGATCAAATCATTCATCTTGCGATGGTTCCTAGCATCTAGGAACTTACGGATTCATTTCCCTGCATCTCCTGAGTCTGTAATAAATACATGCCTTGCCAAGTGACACTATGCACAGCTTCCCTGGGAACATGATTGTGTTTGGGAACCCTGCTTCTCTGTGTGTACTCCTTACTGCCGACAATTTGCTTTTGACTCTGCCGGGTTGTGCAGCTAATGTTCCTGAAAAATGAAAGGCATCTGGCATCCACTAAAACAGACTCGTTTTGGGGCACCAGCCAGAGAATTTTGCCAGGGGTCCCTACGTTATCCACCACCATGGTTTACAGCATAGCGTCAATACAGCGCCAGATTGTGACGACTGTCAGTTACAGCAACCTCTCTGTTTGTGGTGGGGCTGTGCGCCTCATGCCTCCCCTTACTAAATATACCAACTCCGAGGAGGGAAGGGGACCTCAAGGATGGGAGCACAGAGAGGTCGCTGTAAATGAGTCACCAAAACCTGACACGGCACTGTGATGCCGTGCTCCCCACTGCCATCAGGTTAATCCGAGGCAGTTTGTCATCTAGTCGGTGGCCCTTCAGAAAGTCAGTTAGGCTTTTTGTATAGGTAGAGGGGCTGCATTTCTGTTTTCAAACATTCAGCCACTAGCTCTTGTAGAGAAGAGTCCCAAATGGTCCGCCTCTGTGCCTTCGAACACCCAAAACATGGACATTAGCCTTCTACTTGATTTTTAAGACTCTCGTATTGAAGAACATTGTGATTCCTTCATTACCACAGCTGTGGTGTGCAAGGTTGATTCCACCTGCCGACGGATGTCCTAGACCTCTACCCTGAGCCTATCTACAGAGGTTTTCACCGCAGAGACATATCCAGAAATACCGCCCAACTTTTTACTCATTTCCACGATTGTTATTAGCACCTAATGCAGCTTGCCTCCCAGAGTTTGCAAGGTGTCCTCTGATGCTTGTCCTGCCGCTTCATTAGTTTAAATGTTGAGCATTGTTATCCATCCTTGGGGCCTGTTCCTGTAGGTCCACTGAGTTGCGGTTTCCCCATCTTAGTCATTGACCTCTGTGCCACATATACGCCACAACCAATTTTAAAAGTAACAATCCTAAATACACAGAATTTGTCAGCAGAAAAGGACTGCTTGGTCCAATCAGTCTAGGGAAAGGGAACAGTGTTTAACCAGGAGTAGCACACTAAGCCGAAGCTAGTCCTGGCCAAATTTCCCTCATTCACTAAAAATACCACCAACCGCTTACTCTGGTTCAAGGTCAGTTGGCATTTTATCTGTATTCCCCCTCCCCATGGGCAGTGCCTGCAAATAGGCAGAATCTGCCTAATGCACTTACCCGGTCAACAAAAACGAACTAAATAAATAGACAGTTTCCACATGCGACCTGGGAGCACAAAGACATGACTTGCTCAGAATCACACAGTATGCACCTAGGTGGCTGTGGGATTCAAACCCAGGTCTCCAGATCTGCAGCTCAGGGCCTTAACCCACTGCACTATACCGTCTTCTAGTCTGCCCACATGCTCCCTGCCTCATCCATCTCTGCAGACCCTAACTGGTCTCCGATGACCCTCTCCTCCTCCCTCCCTTCCTGTTTACTAATATCCCACTATGTCTATCCCACACATGCCTGAAGCCCCTTATTGTTTCACCTCGACCACTTCCACTGGCAGTCTGTTCCATGCATTTACCACCCCTTTCAGCAAAGCCGTACTTCCTCACATGCCTGTTAAACTCCCTCCCACCCCCCAAAATACACCTACAAGAAGAGGCTCTAAGCAAAATCTCTATTTTGCTCCATCGGCACACCAAGCTTGCAGAACTCTGAACTCCAGTGGCCATCTTTGTTGGGCTCCAAAAATTATTTTAACAGACGCAGCGCTCACAGGTTCATCCTTTTCATCTCATCGCTGGGCCCAAATGCCACTTATCCCTCCACAGTGGAGCTTTGTGCAGTCAGACGAGACTACCAGTATTCTGAATTGGCAGCGAGGCAAAGACAGTAAGGACGTTCACGCCACTTGGCACTTAACAGTTATTAATTTCAAAAGTTTTCCTAGGAAAGACATATTAAGCTAATAACCGCTCGTTTCCTGGTGTATCCTGGGAGAAGGGGTATGCATAATAGTACAAGAGGAGAGAAAATAAGTGGCAATTAACAGCACCACAAAATACAAGCAATGCAGTATATCAAATCAGCATAATTATAAACAGTGCAGGGTAACAGCGCAACAGCTACTTCCAGTAGATAAAACAGTTTGGATAGGCACGGGGAAATTACCCACACAGAACAGCGAGGCAGGGAGCCAGCCTGGTGGCGCCCAGAGTTGAGGCGCCGACGCCACGCTTATTGACCCGGGTTCGAACCCAGCCCGGGACATCGGGTCGCAGTAGGAGGGAGAGGATTGACCGTCCCAGGAAGCTCTCCTCTCCCGGGAGGAGGACACATGCTCGGTGCATGACTGGCCTCTGGCGGAAGCCGAGGCATAGCAGACAGGATGAGCACAGAGGGTTAGTGGCGGATGTCGCACGAGCCACTCCCCAGGAACATCAGAAAAGACTCACGCACTCCCGCAGATGGGAGCGCCAGGACATAATAAGGGAGGGTGGGGTGGAAGAAGAAAAAGCGTGTGGGGGGCAGCTACTAGCTGCACACTTGAGCAGATCAGACAGACACCTGTATCTGCTGGCAAATTTTTGTATGTTCATAAATAGGTCAGAAGAACAATAATTAATTCAAAGGGGCTAAGGGAGTGATTTAGGACTGGTTGAGGAGGGTAATGGAGCTCCCATGGATGAGGAAGGGGTACTAGAATTTGTGGTCTCAGTGGATGGCAGGCAGGGAGGTAGAATGCCGGTACCTCAAAGCATTCATGATGTAAAATGATTGGGTGGAATACCAGATTTCTTGGCAGAATACCAAAATTAGGATTTTGGTACTCCTACAAGGATTTTTTTTTATTTTTTTTTTTTTTTAAGGTCTCTACCACTGCTATGCTTAGGAAAATTTGTATTTCATGCTATGCAGACGCCCAAGGCCTTACCTTGCAGGGGCTCGAATGTGTCCATGAAGTCTTCTCCCATGTTCGGCTGCAGCTGTGTCAGGCTCGGCTGGATCATGTCTGCGTTTCCAAAATGGGCTGCGTACACAATGGGAGCAAAGCAACTCGATTAACAACAACAGAACAGATAACGTGCCCCAACATCTACTTATATCAGTGAGGAAGCTCACAGCTACTCCATCCCCAGCCTCTCCCAGCAGGAGTCACTGTAGACAGTGGTGTAGGAGCGCTGACTGTAGGGGAGCTCACAGCTTCTCCATCCCCAGCCTCTCCCAGCGGGAGTCACTGTAGACAGTGGTGTAGGAGCGCTGACTGTAGGGGAGCTCACAGCTACTCCATCCCCAGCCTCTCCCAGCAGGAGTCACTGTAGACAGTGGTGTAGGAGCGCTGATTATAGGGGAGCTCACAGCTACTCCATCCCCAGCCTCTCCCAGCGGGAGTCACTGTAGACAGTGGTGTAGGAGCGCTGATTATAGGGGAGCTCACAGCTACTCCATCCCCAGCCTCTCCCAGCAGGAGTCACTGTAGACAGTGGTGTAGGAGCTCTGATTATAGGGGAGCTCACAGCTACTCCATCCCCAGCCTCTCCCAGCAGGAGTCACTGTAGACAGTGGTGTAGGAGCGCTGACTGTAGGGGAGCTCACAGCTACTCCATCCCCAGCCTCTCCCAGCGGAGTCACTGTAGACAGTGGTGTAGGAGCGCTGATTATAGGGGAGCTCACAGCTACTCCATCCCCAGCCTCTCCCAGCGGGAGTCACTGTAGACAGTGGTGTAGGAGCGCTGACTGTGGGGGAGCTCACAGCTTCTCCATCCCCAGCCTCTCCCAGCGGGAGTCACTGTAGACAGTGGTGTAGGAGCGCTGACTGTAGGGGAGCTCACAGCTACTCCATCCCCAGCCTCTCCCAGCAGGAGTCACTGTAGACAGTGGTGTAGGGCTGACTGTGAGGGAGCTCACAGCTACTCCATCCCCAGCCTCTCCCAGCAGGAGTCACTGTAGACAGTGGTGTAGGGCGCTGATTATAGGGAGCTCACAGCTACTCCATCCCCAGCCTCTCCCAGCGGGAGTCACTGTAGACAGTGGTGTGGGGGCTGACTGTGGGGAGCTCACAGCTACTCCATCCCAGCCTCTCCCAGCGAGAGTCACTGTAGACAGTGGTGTAGGAGCGCTGACTGTAGGGGAGCTCACAGCTACTCCATCCCCAGCCTCTCCCAGCGAGTCACTGTAGACAGTGGTGTAGGAGCGCTGATTATGGGGAGCTCACAGCTACTCCATCCCCAGCCTCTCCCAGCAGGAGTCACTGTAGACAGTGGTGTGGGGGCTGACTGTGGGGGGCTCACAGCTACTCCATCCCCAGCCTCTCCCAGCTGGAGTCACTGTAGACAGTGGTGTGGGAGGCGCTGATTATGGGGAGCTCACAGCTACTCCATCCCAGCCTCTCCCAGCGAGTCACGTGAGACAGTGGTGTAGGAGCTGATTATAGGGGAGCTCACAGCTACTCCATCCCCAGCCTCTCCCAGCGGGAGTCACTGTAGACAGTGGTGTGGGAGGTGCTGACTGTGGGGGAGCTCACAGCTACTCCATCCCCAGCCTCTCCCAGCGGAGTCACTGTAGACAGTGGTGTGGGCGCTGACTGTGGGGAGCTCACAGCTTCTCCATCCCCAGCCTCTCCCAGCGGAGTCACTGTAGACAGTGGTGTGAGGGCTGATTATAGGGAGCTCACAGCTACTCCATCCCAGCCTCTCCCAGCAGGAGTCACTGTAGACAGTGGTGTAGGAGCGCTGATTATAGGGGAGCTCACAGCTACTCCAGTCCCAGCCTCTCCTGGTAAGAGTCACTGTAGACAGTGGTGTAGGGCGCTGACTGTGGGGGAGCTCACAGCTACTCCATCCCAGCCTCTCCCAGCAGGAGTCACTGTAGACAGTGGTGTAGGAGCGCTGACTGTGGGGGAGCTCACAGCTACTCCATCCCCAGCCTCTCCCAGCGGGAGTCACTGTAGACAGTGGTGTAGGAGCTGACTGTAGGGGAGCTCACAGCTACTCCATCCCCAGCCTCTCAGCAGGAGTCACTGTAGACAGTGGTGTAGGAGGCTGATTATAGGGAGCTCACAGCTACTCATCCCCAGCCTCTCCCAGCAGGAGTCACTGTAGACAGTGGTGTAGGAGCGCTGATTATAGGGGAGCTCACAGCTACTCCATCCCCAGCCTCTCCCAGCGGAGTCACTGTAGACAGTGGTGTAGGAGGCTGACTGTAGAGGAGCTCACAGCTACTCCATCCCAGCCTCTCCCAGCGGGAGTCACTGTAGACAGTGGTGTAGGAGCGCTGACTGTAGAGGAGCTCACAGCTTCTCCATCCCCAGCCTCTCCCAGCGGGAGTCACTGTAGACAGTGGTGTAGGGGCGCTGACTGTGGGGGAGCTCACAGCTACTCCATCCCCAGCCTCTCCCAGCGGGAGTCACTGTAGACAGTGGTGTAGGAGCGCTGATTATAGGGGAGCTCACAGCTACTCCATCCCCAGCCTCTCCCAGCGGGAGTCACTGTAGACAGTGGTGTAGGAGCACTGATTATAGGGGAGCTCACAGCTACTCCAGTCCCAGCCTCTCCTGGTAAGAGTCACTGTAGACAGTGGTGTAGGAGCGCTGACTGTGGGGGAGCTCACAGCTACTCCAGTCCCAGCCTCTCCCAGTAGGAGTCACTGTAGACAGTGGTGTGGGAGGCTGAGTTATGGGAGCTCACAGCTACTCCATCCAGCAGCCTCTCCCAGCGGGAGTCACTGTAGACAGTGGTGTAGGAGCAGCTGTTATGAGGGAGCTCACAGCTACTCCAGTCCCAGCCTCTCCAGCAGGAGTCACTGTAGACAGTGGTGTAGGGGCTGACTGTGGGGGAGCTCACAGCTACTCCATCCCCAGCCTCTCCCAGCGGGAGTCACTGTAGACAGTGGTGTAGGGGCGCTGACTGTGGGGGAGCTCACAGCTACTCCATCCCCAGCCTCTCCCAGCAGGAGTCACTGTAGACAGTGGTGTAGGAGCGCTGACTGTGGGGAGCTCACAGCTACTCCAGTCCCAGCCTCTCCTGGTAAGAGTCACTGTAGACAGTGGTGTAGGAGCGCTGACTGTGGGGGAGCTCACAGCTTCTCCAGTCCCAGCCTCTCCTGGTAAGAATCACTGTAGACAGTAGTGTAGGAATGCTCGCTATGGGGGAGCTCTCAGCTACTCCATCCCCAGCATCTCCCAGCGAGAGTCACTGTAGACAGTGGTGTAGGAGCGCTGACTGTAGGGGAAGCTCACAGCTACTCCATCCCCAGCCTCTCCCAGCGAGAGTCACTGTAGACAGTGGTGTAGGAGCGCTGACTGTAGGGGAACTCACAGCTACTCCAGCTCCAGCCTCTCCTGGTAAGAATCACTGTAGACAGTAATGCAGGAATGCTGGCTGTGGGGGAGCTCTCAGCTACTCCAGTCCCAGCCTAGTATTACTGTTCTCAACACTGGCAACTGGAGTTCAAGAACAAGCCTTTGATCACAACAGGGCGGGGAGGGGAAGAACCCCAGAGGATGCTCTCTCTCTCCCCCCCCTCTCTGGAGAGGGAAGCTGTGGGACGCCGCTGTTACAGCGCCACCTGGGTGGGGTGGAGAGACCTTAACCGGCATTGTGCAGTACTTTGTATGTGCATGTGTGCATGGTGTTGCCAAGGTCAGTATCCTGGAAGGGGGTGAAAACTGATGAAAAGATGGACCCGAATATATCCCCAGTCCCGAGCCTCCACCGCCCACTGCCGGACAAGGACCCTGTCATGGGGCTCCATCCCTCATATATAACCCCAACTGGAGTGTTCTTCGAGGCAGGACAGAGACAGGTGAGTATGGGAGAGAGGTGTGCCATGGGGCTCCATCCCTCATATATCAACCCCAACTGGAGTGTTCTTCGAGGCAGGACAGAGACAAGTGAGTATGGGAGAGAGGTGTGCCATGTAGCTCCATCCCTCATATATCAACCCCAACTGGAGTGTTCTTCGAGGCAGGACAGAGACAGGTGAGTACCGGAGAGAGAGGTGTATATCAACCCCAACTAGAGAGTGTTCTTCAAGGCAGGACAGAGACAGGTGAGTATGGGAGAGAGAGGTGTATATCAACCCCAACTGGAGTGTTCTTCAAGGCAGGACAGAGACAGGTGAGTATGGGAGAGAGGTGTGCCATGGGGCTCTATCCCTCATATATCAACCCCAACTGGAGTGTTCTTCGAGGCAGGACAGAGACGTGAGTATGGGAGAGAGGTGTGCCATGTAGCTCCTGAAGGAGACAAGTACTGGGGATGTAAGAGAGTTAAAATCCTGTTTATCGTATCAAAATTGCATACCTTTGAGTCACAGACTCATTTACAAAGGCTGTACGTCAGCAAACATACAGAGATTTGACATTAACATCACATATTACATTTAGTTACAAACAGTAAAGTGCAGCTGCTCGCAGGAGCATTGTCATGCGAACATCCAGTTGTACAGTGAGGACAAGTATCTGTATTTACATTTGTTTAAAAGAGCCGGCCCAGTGGTTAAGTGGACTGAGGCACTGGCTGGCACACCACTTAACATGCGGTGACCCAGGTTTGGAAATGGAAAAGGGTCACTCAGAAGGCCAGAGACTGGCTTATGCCGAACAGGCAGTCGCGCCGGCCCTGCAGGCAGGAAAACCAAAGGTTTTGGCTCCAACGGCCTAGGAGGCGAAAGCCAAGTAATGGCCAGAGTAGGAGTTGAAGTCTGCTTCTGCCCGGACAAAAATCAGCTGTTGCCACATAAGGTCCTCGTAGCGCCGGAGCTTCCGTTGGAGCCTCTCCTCATCCAAGGAGGACGAATATGACCGATGGTGTTGCCTCTTTTTAGAGTGCTTATGGCTCTTCCTTGGTCTTCCGGACGAGGGGGTTCTAGACCTCGACAGAGATTGGGCAGGCCGACTCGGTCGGTCGGGAGACACCGGCAGGGCTGGCAATACCTGGGTGTCTGGAACCTGGTCCTCGACGGGGACTCCAGCAGGCTGGGTCTCCTCATCGGGGAAGACAAGGACTGAAGTCCTTTCTAAAGAGTCATTGACTGGGGCCAGCAACAGTGGGTCGATTGGGTCGAGAACAATCTCGACCTCATCAGCTGCATCCTCAGTCTGCTGGCCCGACGGAAGGTCCGTGAAGCCTGCGGCCGAAGAAGCGATCTCGACCGAGGTCGAGACCGCATGCTCCCGGGACTGAGACCTCTCTTGGTCCCAAAAGCGCCTTCACTGAGACGAAGAAGACTTGCTCAGTTAATTCTCCTGCTTACTGGATTGGGAGGAGTGCGAGCCCGCAAGTGCCTCTCCCCGGGTGGCAAGAGACTGACAACTCCCTGAAGGAGCCTGAGAAGGTGGAGCCCAGGTTGAGCAGAACTAAGAAGCTTCAAGAGTCCGCAGCACGAACGGCTTCTTCCTTGAACGCCTGCATACATTCCAATTACTTGGTGGAACCCGCAGCCGCGGAAACAGCCCACCTAGCCTCCTTGGACTTGACCGGAGGATTCCTCTTCTCCAGTCTCCCAATCTCTTTCAATCGGGCAAGACAGTCGTCCAGGACGTTGGCATGGAAGGCCAAGTAGAAGCTGCAGGATGAGGTGTCATGGCCAACACCGAGGCAGTAGATGCACATGAGGTGGGGATCGGTGCGCATCATTTTCTGGCCGTAAGAACACCAGCGAAATCCAGGGAAAGTTTTCTCTTCCATGACCGATGATGCAAAAAGGCGATTGCTAACTCAAACAATTTTTAATTTCGGTAAAACCGAAGTTTTGAAAAACAGGGCCTACGAAATGCATGAGCACGAGGGATGCAACCTGTATCTTCCAGCGGAAAGGAAGATTTGGCGTCATGGGGCAGAGCAGACGTATATACCTCCCGGGTGGGTGAGAGGAGCCAGCTTGAAGACTTCCAGCAAGATTTAAAGTGGAAGGGGACATGGCAATAAGTGTGGATGAACAACATATCCACAATCCTAGAAAAATAATTACAAAAGGGGTTTAAAAATCCAGCAGACTGATTGGCTGAGGAGTTCAGAACCCAGTGCTGATATCCCCGCACAACAGCACTGGGGGAATCAGTGTCCTCATTGAACTGTTTGTATTAAGTAGGCACAGTTGTGTGACTATTTGTATTCACTTACTGTATGCATTTATTTTTTAATCTTCTATTTATCCTCCTCAGCTCTGCAGATGGGATCTGCTCCTCCTCCTCCAGGCTCTTGGTTGGTGCCCCGGTACCCCAGAGCCATTATTCCTAGATTAACCCCGTGGTGGGGTGGAAGGAGAGAGGGCCGCCTCCCCTCCCGAGACACATACGGATGGGCAATTTGCGGGCAGTCCCAGGGCGGCACCACCGGTCGCCGAGAGAATTTCATATAGCCAGCGGCCGTCCCTTTTCTCGTTTACCTTAGAGCGTCACCTTGTAGCCGTCAATGTGCGCGCATGTCACGAACCCACGCTTCTCGTCACCATGACTCTGGCACTGCCTAAGGTATCCACCAGAGGGCAGTCAAGGAGCGGGATGACGTACTCACCCGTCCATAGGAGAGGAGAGCTGTAATCAGACACTCAATCCTCTCCTTCCCCTGCCGACCAACGGCAACCCGAGCTCGCTCTCGAACCTGGGTCACCAGCGTGGCGCGAGGTGTGGCATCCAGCGCCTCAACCTTCAGCGCCACCGGGCCAATTTACTGTATTTATTAGAAGAAAAATGCAGCATCTGCCACCTACTGGCCATGAGGCAAAATTACAATGGCTCAACAGGACTACTTTTTGTCTTTTCTTTTTAACATTTTTTTTTCCCCCAACAGACCTTTTTCTCTCAGCCCTAGCTGTCTTTCAGAGACATACTCTGATAAGGTCCATTAGCCCTTTGTTCTCCTCTGGACCCAGCTCAGCCTGGCATCTCCCACAGGTCTGCGACCAGTAGTCGGGGCTTCATGGTGGGGGTCACACCCCCCGCAGCAGTCCACTCTGTGGACGAACATTGACTGCCAGCTTGCATTAGGACCCAGATGAATCCTCAAAGCTCAGGCCCTCATACACATGGCCGTGGGATTTTAACCCAGGTTGCTTCCACAATGCCTCCGACCACCCCACGCGTGGATGTAGCCTCCATCGGCCTCGGCTGCATTCAGCGACATCCTGTTGAGGCAGCAATCTCCCTTGGCACACTGCAGGGGTTGCTGCAGTACCAATGCCAATTTTCCTTATCTGACCACAGTACTGCTGTGGCCAGCCCTGCCTTCTGACACTGTGAACCGCGTTCACTCTCGAACTCGGATCTCCTGACCGGCAGCATGATGTACTGCCACTGGGCAGCCCTTTCTTTTTATATTTCCTATAGGAGGTGTTCTGGTCACCCAATCTCCCCCAGCTGCCCCTCTGGACCACCTCATACCCAGCCCCCATCACCCTGGCATCCCAGGGACTTATCTTCACCTACGCCCTGCGCCTGAAGACTACAGCTGTGCCCAGTCACTGGGTGCAGGGCAGGTAAGGGGTCGGTCATCACCAGCAGCTTGGGGTGTTTTTCCACCATTTTTTTGCCTGTTCCCATCCCCACGCTGGGGCACACACGCTAGATGTGCTTGTGTCAAAGGTGCACGCATGCCCACGGAAGTCCTGCAGCTCCTCCCTTCTCTGGTGCCTGCAGACCTGTACTACTCATGGCCCTCCACTATGGGCCAGTCACTTGGCGGGAGCAACCAGTCCACCCACCCTGAGGGAAGGAGAGCTGTCCTCCGGACACTCAGTCATCTCCCTCCTGGCCCACCTCTGGCGGCCCACTACTTTGTGTTTATGGGTCACCAGCATGACAGGATGTAAGGCACAGATGCCTCAGCCCTACCCACCACTGGGCTGGCTAGGCAGCCCTTTCTTATTTAAATGCAATTTTTTTTTTTTTACATTTCTTTACTAATTCTACTGGACCCTACTTGTGCTGGGATAATGGCACTTTTCGGGTGGTGGAAGCAGTGCTTCAAGCCAACCGAGGTGTGCCACTATGCCAGCACAAAGAACCCCATCATGCTTTACTGCTTAAATATTACTGTTACAAATCCACGTTGCATCGATTTTCTTTAACACTGATTTTCCCTAGCCGAACCAGTGGCGCAGAGAGCTGAACTGTGGTGCCTTGCCTTCTACGATGTCAGCAAACCAGGTTCAGTATTAGGTTCGGGCTGCTGGGGGGGGACTGAGCGTCTGCAAACTGCTCTTCTCTCCCGGGAGTTGAGGAGGGAACTTGTGCACCACTCAAATACTGTCACTGGGAGGAGGCCTGGTGGGCAGCCAGTGGTTAACACCGTACATTCTGGGGTTTGGGTTGGCACTGCCTAGTGCATCTGCGCCACCCCATGCACACAAAACTGCTTCAGCATGCTGCCACCAAAGGGGAGGAAATGGGAAAATCAAGGGCCATCACCCATGAAGCCTCGCTCGCTGCTACAGCCTGCACCATCGAACTGGGGCTCCTGCCAGACCGGGGGAAGAGGGATTGGCCTTCCCTCTCCTAGCCCCGTTTGGGGGCGACAAGGCGTTTAGTCACCTGAAGTGGCAGGTAACCCCCAAGGGGTGATGGCAGCCCACGAAAGAGCACGTGGGGGATGAAGTGCCCTAGTGAGATAAAGCTCTAGTCCTCTGAGGGGGGCTTATGGAGGCTAATACTTCCCAAGTACAAAGTCTTACCCAGTGAAGAGGCAGGCAGGCCTAGTAGACTAAAAGTTCCTTGTATCATGCCAAGCAACACTGGGATTTCCATAAGGCACCCACATCCCTCCTGCAAGTGCATGCAGGCAGTGGCATCTTGCAAAGGGGGGGGAATTCTGGTAGAATGTGGTCACCCAAGCTGCCACCACCAGGTGCTGCTAGCATAGCGACATGACACAAGAGATGCTATAAGCCCTAACTACTCACCTCTACTTCCGACGGCCCAGACACAGGGTGCGTGTCAAAGCTGAGAGCTTGCCAGAGCACCCCACCCCCAATCGCACATCACCACAGAGCCGGCACTACAACCACATTTTATTTTCATCTGTCAATCACTACAGATGCCAAGAAGAGATCGCAAGTCTAGTATTTCATGTGGAAAATGGACACTTCAACAAGAACCCCCCCCCCTCCAATCCTGCCCTACAGTGACAGAACTGGGGATATACCTGTATCCCTGACTGAATCGGATATATTACGATATCCCAACATGCATAATCCTGACACCCGGTTGCCTGACGCCAAAATCCTGACACCCAGTTGCCCGACTCACCCATGGTGGTGTTTTTGTGATGCCCCCCCCCTTAATTAAATAAAACTCCGCCACAGGCAACATTTACCTGTTGGGCAACCAGATGTCGGGATTTTGGCATCAGGCAACCAGGTGTTGGGATTATGCATGTCGGGCAGATGTAATGATACCACTGAATCTCTCATTATTCCAGTTTCCAGTCATTTCTTAAGGCCTGCTTACACTGCAATATTTGCACAGCCGCAGCCCGAGCACTTGTGTTGCTGCGGTTCAAATGTGGTAGTGCAGACACCAGATCATGGTAAGTCAATGCCCAATCTGCTCCTGGAATCCCACCCAAGTTGGGGATGCATTGCAATGTGAGCAGCATAAGCTGATTTGTTGACAAGCCTCAACGCTTGCATTGCTGCAAACACAGCTACTGCAGGCTCACCCCTTGCCCTCCTAAACTTACCCCGCGCGTGGCTTGTATCAGCGGTGAGAGGGGCCATGTAAATAAGGCTGCTGGATCAATGCAGCAGGAGAAGGGACGATCGGAGCAGAGCAATGCAGCCTTACCTCGGTCCTGTAAACACAGCTTTGCAGTCAGCGATCAGTGGAGCAGATAATTACCAAAGTCCTTAGGGTTGGGCCAGGAGTAAGGGTGGTGGGCCAGCGTCGAGAAGAGGGTGTCTGAGAATTCTGACATCAGGGTGTCCACGTCGAAAAGAGGGTCCAGATCCATCGGGTGGTCGATGGTCGAGTCTGTCGCCCTGTGCGGCCAGGGGCAGTCCTCCTAACGGGGAGAAATTATAGCTGCTTATTAATCAAGATGTGTTATAAAATAGGTCCCCTGATAAACCTGTACTGTGATTGATCAAAACAGGCCATGTGCAGTAAAATTATCAGAGCACAACCTATAGTTAGGAAGTTATTCGACACCAGAGAAACTTTCTTTTGTCCGGTAAAAGTTCTACTATTCAAAGCAGCAGTATTTATAAGACACAATGTCTTTTTTTTCAATAATGTTCTTCGCGAAAAACATTAATGCATTGCTTTTTCTATTCGTTTTTTTGCATTCCTGAATGAAGCTACAGAATTTTAATATTTTTAAAAGTTCCTGATCAGATGACATGAACACTATGAAAAAATGTAATATCCTGGTACAGTGCCGTGCTGTTTACCATCAGAAGCACGTGGTGACACCCTCCTAGTATACCCCCAGTACAAATCCAGTATGCACATTCAAATGGCAACGTCAGTGGATAAAGAGGTTTACAAATTGCAAGGGGCGGCCATATTTAATTATTTTAGTCCTTAATTACAAAATTGGCTATAAAAACTGCTTTATAAATACCTCAGAAAATTTAAAATACACCAAATCCAAGGATATCAGAAATACATTGTTACTAGAAAACTATATGATGAAATTTTGTTGACAAATACTACTGTTTTTAAATTAAAAGCAAGTTCAAATACATCCACTGTGCTGTAATAATGCCGCTTACTGGCGGTTGAAACCGCATGGCCTCGCCTCATGGTTTCGTTGTACCCCCACACTTCCCCTGTGTTATTGCTTTCTCTGTATACACAGAGAGACAACAGTATGGCTGGTGAGACCACATCTAGAGTATGGAGTTCAGTACCGGTGCCCACACCTCAAAAAGGACATTAACCTGCTGGAGAAGGTCCAGAAGAGGGCTACAAAGAGGGTTTAGATGATAGCAAGTCAGCAGAATAAGGTATACAAGGACAGGTGGAGGGCACTGAACATGTATTCCCTTGAGGACAGGAGAAAAGTGGGGACATGATTGAGACCTTCAGATACATGAAAGGGATAAATAAGGTGGATAGGAGAGTCTCTTTAAGTGAAGTGGCAACCATAACACGAGGGGACACTGCCATAAGCTGGGGAGTTTAGGAAGCACTTCTTCACAGAGAGGGTGGTGGACACTTGGAACGCGCTGCCAGAAGAGGTCATCTCGTTGAAGACAATGGGCAGCTTCAGGAGAGGCTGGGATAGGCACAGGGGGAAGATAAGGATCATGGGTAGGGAGGATGGGAGAAGTGGGGAGGGGGCAGGGACAGTAGCTCAAGACGTGGACCCTGCAATACGAACAGACTAGATAGACCAAATGTCCTTCTGCTGTCTTCTTTTTATGTATGTATGCAAGAAGTAAGGGGTGTAGTCACTGGGAAGGGGGCATGTCTGGAGGTTGGTTGGGGGGGTACATTCATGAGGAACGTGAGAAGGTTCTACTTCACCGAGAGGGCGGGAGAAACCATGGAACAGACTGCCACCGGAAGTGGTGAAAGCTGCTTCCCTTAACGGGTTTAAACATGGTTTTGACAGAGCAAATGGACTCACAGCCCCAGGGAGGTGGGGAGACATGGGTTTGAGGGGTGGTGGAGTGGATAACAGCCCACCAGTACACTAGCTCGGGGGGGGGGGTAATACAGTAAGGGCACCCTCGATGGGCCTTTGGTCTCCTGTTGTCAAATTCAATGTTTCTTGTCTGTATAGGAGTGATGTATAATATGCACACATTATCTATAAGGAAGTCCAAGAAGAAAAAATTACTCACCTTAGTAATTGTATTTCTTCTAATGGAGTCTTGCTGTATTCTGACATATTGCAGTTAGCCCCAGCACTTGAACTGCTCCAGAAAGGAAAGCGTTAACTCTATGCCAGAGCATAGAACGTTGAGCTCGGTTCAAACCTCTGTCTGCTGCACTTTGAAGTGTAACCATCAGATTCTTACGAGACAATACTAACTAAACCCACTATGTGGAAATTGTAAAGTTTTACTAGCCAAATGGCAACCAAATATTTTGGATCCCCCAAAAGACTCAAGTCAAGAAATCCAAAATCAAAAACCAGATAGTGAACAACTTATGACTAATAAAATCAACTTAGAAAATGGGCTAAAGAATCCTAGCTTCCCGATTGGCTAGGACGTGATCTCCCGATAGAGCCCGCTGAATAACAAGTTCCCATTTGGGGTGCCCCATTACTTGGGATATTCTTGGGCACCTCGAATTTTGAAACCACCATGTTTTTCGCTTCCCTAACCAAGTTGGTTGTCCGCTTCCCCACCCCCACACGCCTGTGTGGCTACCGCTATTCCTCCAGCTCTTCTCCAGTTTGGTTCCACTGTCTTGAACCAAAAGCGGCATTAAATGTTGTGCTTAATTTTGATCGCGGTCACACTCCCTCTCAAACAACTGTTTTTTTACCTCATCGGAAGCAGAGTGCGAGAGGTGATGTCGGCGATCAGCGCAGACTGCATTAGTACAGGTGCTCCATGGCCGCAGTTCGTGGGGGAGAAAAAAAAACATTCACCTGCTTGCACTGGTATCCTGCTATTAAATTTATTTATTGTACTTACTTTTTCCCCATTAGTTTGAACGTTGTCGCAAGTTCTTCAGCAGCGGGCACCGACAGAAGCGGCGGTGGCAGCGGTGGGGGGCAGATCTGGAGAACAGTGGCTCAAGTAAACATTATTTCCCTGACGCTGCTTTGCATCTCCCTCCTGCTGCCATGTTGATCTCGAACATTTAAAAAAACTTTTAGAAGACTCAGTCTGCACTTGCTAGTTTTATGTGCCAACCTTGCGCAAAGTCACGCACCTAACTTCCACAGCTCAGCAGTGAAAAATAAAAACACTCTTCCAGGAAGGCTAACAAACTGGTGTGTGCATATTAGGAACAACTCATACTTAAGAGCTCCCCCTAGTGACGACTAGCAGACAAACTGTTGCCACCTGTATCTGTAACCATGGCAATCACCTCCAAAAATGCAGGCGGAGGAACTATTATTACAAATCTTACTTTCAATAAATTTTTCATTAACATTTTTCTTATTAAACTTATTTTTTTGACAGTGCCCATTTTCTAAGTGCAATAATACCCTCCAGGGTGGGCAGTACTGTGCTATACCGGACCTTCCAGGGGCTATGAGGCCCTCCACCTACAGTGTCGGGCCTCACTACGCCCCTGGGCGGTCCGGTATAGCACAATACTGCCCACCCTGTCAGGTATTATTGCTTACATAACCCACTCACCCTCTCTAAAAAGAGGGAGTGCCTAAATGCACCCCTGGGGTGCAACACTGCACCTACCAGCCAACTTCCCAAAGGCCAGGTTCCGAGAGGGGAGGCTGGGAGGGAGGTCAGAATACAGCAAGACTCCATAAGAAGACACACAATTACTAAGGTGAGTAATTTTTTCTTCAAACAACATGAAGTCTTGCTGTATTCTGACATATTGCAGACTACCAAGCAGTACCTCCATGGAGGAGATATTCAAACCTATTTTGGGAATAGGCTCTGCAGTACTGCTGTACCAAACTGAGCATCACTCCTAGCCTGGATGTCCAGAGAGTAATGCTTGGTGAATGTATGGACTGTTTTCCAGGTGGCTGCTTTGCATCTCTCTAGTAAGGGAATATCCCTGGCAGCAGCCAGGGAAGCAGCTGTACCTCTAGTCAAATGAGCCCTCAGGCATGAGGGTGGTATCTTGCCTAGCTTCTCATAGCAGAATTGTATACAGGAGACAATCCACCTGGCAATAGTTCTCTTAGTGGCAGGTTTGCACTTCCCCATAAGTGAGGAACAACTGGAGGGAGTCAAACATGTGTGCCTTGGTACGTTCAATGTAGTAGCCAAGGGCCCTTTTAACATCTAAACTGTGTAATCTTCTCTCTCCTGAAGAAGAATGATGAGTGAAGAACACAGGGAGAGATATGGATTGGTTCAAATGAAAATCTGAAACCACTTTAGGTAAGAACCTCCTATTGGTTCTAAGGACCACCTTATCTCCATGGAATGAGAAAATCAGGCTCCACTGACAGAGCTTGCAATTCACTGATACATCTGGCAGAGGTAACAGCTACCAGGAACACAGTTTTACAAGTCAAGTACTTAAGCTCTGCTGAAGACAAAGGCTCAAAAGGGGGTTGCATAAGCTGAGCAATGCAAACATTAAGGTCCCAAGCAGGAGTAGGATCCCTAAAGGGGGAATTGGTATGAAGCAATCCCTTGAAAATTTTACGAAAAACAAGATGAGATGCCAGTGAGGAGGGCTTTCCCACTGACAGAAAAGCAGAAACAGCTGACAAGTGTACTTTGAGAGTAGCTGGTCTGAGACCTAGGCCATTAAGATGAACCATGTAATCCAGAACGGTAGACAAATCAGCAGTATCTGGGGAAATAGGTTTCTTGAAACACCAAATGCTGAATCTTTTCCATTTGGAGTTATAAATTTTTCTGGTGGCAGGTTTTCGAGAGGCTTTGAGAATGTCCAGAACCCCTTGAGACAGATGCAAAGTTGCATACTCCAACTCTTCAAGAGCCATGCCTTGAGATTGAGAGACCGAAGGTTGGGGTACCAGATCCTCCCCTGAGAGGAGGTTAACAGGTTGTAATTCCTGGGGAAAGACAGGGGAACATGGATTGCTAGGGACAGCAACAGGGGATACCAAGCCTGCCTGGCCCAATCTGGGGCAATGAGGATCACTTTGCAAGACTGATCTTATCTTGACCAGAACCTTGGACAGTAGAGGAAAAGAAGGGAAGGCATACAGAAATTTCCCTTCCCAATCCAGAACCAGAGCATCAGGAGGGACTGAGCCCAGGACTGGGGGTCTGCAACAGAAGAGAGGAAGTTGGTGATTGTCTGGGGCTGCAAAGAGATCCATCTCTGGAGTGCCCCACCTCGAAAAAAACACTTAACACTAGGGAATCCCAGGGACCATTCGTGATGGCCCTGGGAGATCCTGCTCAATGCATCTGCTAGCACATTGTCCTTTCCTGGAAGGTGGACTGCTACCAGATAGGTCTGTAGAGAATAAACCAGGGACCATAATGTCATGGCTTCCATGCACAAGGCTGTAGACAGAGTGCCTCCCTGCTTGTTGATGTACCACATGGTGGTGGTGTCGTCTGTACTGACTTGAACCACCTTGTTCTGTACTGATTCCGAGAAGGCTTGCAGGGCCAGAAAAACCACCCTGGAAGCTGCCATGTGGCCTAAAAGCTGAAGGAATTGCCTTGCTGGTCAAGAAACCAGAAGGTGGAAGGAAAAAGCCAGTTCTATGATGGCCCTTACCCTTACCGGGGGATGCTCTTGCTTTCACAGTGTCCAGTTCTACTCCTATAAAGGTCAAAAGCTGCACTGGCTCGAGAACTGACTTGGGAAGATTGAGAAGGAAACCTAGAGAAGTGAGCACTTGCTGGGTCAGTTTTAAATCTGACATGACTTGGTCTGGAGACTGACCCAATCAATCGTCCAGGTACAGGAATATGGAGATATTTTTTCTCCTTAAAAATGCCACTACTACTGCTAGGCATTTTGTGAACACCCTTGGAGCTGATATTAGACCGAAGGGCATTGCTCTGAACTGGTAGTGGGCTGAAGGCAGTTCGAACCTGAGATACTTTCTGTGGGACCACCTGATGGGAATGTGAAAGTAGGCATCCTTTAGGTCCAAGGAGGCTAGTCAGTCCCCTGGCCTTAGAGTCGGAAGAATTATTCCCAGAGTCACCATTTTGAACTTTGGCTTTAACAGATGTTTGTTCAGGTATCTTAAGTCTAGGATGGGCCACCACTCCCCCGTTTTTTTCGGGGTAAGGAAGTACCTGGAGTACAGACCTTTGCCCCTGTGGATTGTAGGAACCCTCTCTATGGCCCTTAAGGCCAATAGAGATGAAACTTCAGCCTCTAAGGCAATGGTTTCGGAGATGCTTGCAGGTGAAAAAGATCTGGCTCTCAGCTTTGGAAATTTTTTGAAGCGGAGAGCCAGTCCCTGGCTTACTACCTCCAAGACCCACTTGTCTGAGGGAACAGATTTCCAGTCCTGCAAGTAGTAAGCCAGCCTGCCTCCTACAGAAATGGGGGAGTCGACCTGGGCTGATACATCAGGGTGTCTGCTTGGCAGCAGCCTTGGGCTGAGAGGAGGATGCAGCCCTGCTCATCCCACTTCTGCCTCTCCCTCTGAAGAACCCCCTCTGCAAAAAAGGAGAGAAGGCCTGTGCTTGGTAGAAAGGCCTATGAAAAGCCCTACCCCTAGCTTGCTGCCTTTGAGGAGTTGTTTGCCTTTCCTTGGCCTGTGCACTCCTATAGGTGGTCCTGTATTCATCCATCTTCTTCATATAATTCTCTCTCTGCTCAGCAAACAGAGAATTATTAACTACAGGGAAATCATAGCCTTAGCCTGGGTATCCTGAGATAGGCTAGTACACCTGAGCCAAGCTAATCTCCGAAGAGCCACAGATGTAGCCATGACTCTAGAAGATACATCATTGGAGTTTACAGTAGCACGAAATTGGATCTTCAATGCCTCAAGCCCATCCACAGCCACCTCCCCCAGCTCCTTGGCCAGCTGGGAAGAGGCCTGTTTAGCCAGTTCCAGTACAGTGTCCCACTTGGACTTCTGGTACCTGACTGTACAGGCTATATAATTAGCCTGCCTGAGCACCAAAGAAGATGCCATGTATTGCTTCTTTGCCATGGCATCCAACTTCCTGGAGTCTTTATCTGGGGGGTGTGAAGCCAAGGGAATGTTAGCCTTATCACAGGCTGCAGCCTGCATGACCCCAACATGGCTGCACTGCTGGTACAAGTACTCCGTACCCGAGCCTGACAGCATATACCTCTTGTCCATCCATCTGTCCATGGGAGGTAATGAATCTGAAGTTTTAAACAGCTTTTGTGTCTGTTTCCCAAAAGATTTGTGAAGGGGAACAGACAACCTTTTGGACTCTGGGATGTCCATCATCTCCACATAGTCAGGCTCCTCTTGTTCCTCAACAGCTTCTTCCATAGGGAGCTGGAGGGTTTCTGCCACTTTCCTGTAGAACATGAAGTGGGAAGAGGACTCAGAAAGCGTAGAAGAGGAAACACCAGAAGGCCTGTCTGGGGAGGTGTCCGGTTCTATGGGCTCATCCAGACCTGCTATTGCATCATCATCACCACCTTCACAGTCATCATCCCCCCTCCAAGTCCGGTTCATAAAAATCTTCAGGGGAATAATCTTGAACCAGAGGAACCGACCGAACCGAACGCCTGCCAGAAGGCGCCGGATCGGTTAGAACCGAGCGAAGCGATTCCACTATGCGAATCGCTCGGGCAACTTCCTCAGCAGTCAGATGATGCGATTCTGGATCCGAACCCACTGATTTATCTTTCCTTTTTCTTTCAACGGCTCTCCTTTTGCCCGGAGTCTCGCCCTGGTCAGAGGGCACTCCTTCTGGTTCGGTCGGAACTGAACTGGGCTGGGCTGGCCATCCCAGTCAGCAGACTTCTCTGCCTCCTTTTCCCTAAGTCTGCCCAATCTTTTATCCAGGGTGGCTTTATGGAAATTCTTGCAGATTTGGCAGTCTGTATCGAGGTGGTCAAACCCCAGACAATAAACACAAGTGGTGTGGGGATCAGCCTTAGCAAAGGCCTTCACTCACTCACACACACACACACACACTGCAGTGCTGAAACCCAGTGGTCCGGTTTTTCTTTTGGGTTTCTCAGACGTGGCCATCCTAAATCAACAAAACTTACCCTTTACTCGGCTTCAGCCAGGCAAGACTCCCTTATCGGTTTCTGACCGTGTCACGGATATTTGAAAAAAAAAAAAACCTAAAACCACGTTTGTTTTTTTAAACCGATAAGAACCAGTACCACACACTAAACTTGACAGAAAAAACAAAAAACACAAATTCTGCACAGCAACCGGTTCAGCCGAACCGGTTGGAAAGTAAGTTTACAGTTTCCACAAGTTTTTAAAATCTAGTCCACTACCCATGTACTTACTGTACCACAGACAGATCTGAACCAAAAAAAAAAAAAAAGACTATTGGTAAAACCAATGACTTTAACCGACCGAGAACCGTGAGCAGAGGAGGAGGAATCTCCGGAGCGACTGTTCGGTTAGGCGCAGTAAAGAATCCGACATTTACACTTCAAAGTGCAGCAGACGGAGGTCTGAACCGAGCTCAAGCTCAACGTTCTATGCCTTGCATAGAATTTAACTCTTTCCTTTCCGGAGCAGTTCAAGTGCTGAGGCTAACTGCAATACGTCAGAATACAGCAAGACTTCATGTTGTTTGAACCTCAGCATAACAGCACAGAGACAAGGGTTACCTGGAAAGGGCATTGGCAATAAAGCCAGGTTTCAAAGAAATGTAAAATTACACACATCCCCACATGCAAAACATCATGGGAAGTATATGTAAATATCCATGAGGTCTGGACTCTGTCATGGTGATTTGCATATACTTCCCATGATGCTTTGCAGTATGGGGCTACATGCAACTTTATATATCTATAAAGAAACTGAAAACTTTGAGGCGAGGCCCCCATTTGGCCTAGCAGCCGCACGTCACAACTAGGCAGGTGAACTGGGTTTAGGAACAAACTCAGGATGCGGCATCAGTTAGAGGCCATGGACTGAAACAGTTGCTACCCAGCAGTACCCACTGCCTGGGAAGGGTTAGCAGCAAGTTCTAGCAAAAACAACGACACCTGCAGAAGGGGTCAGGGGGCTCCCCACCCAGCAATGAACTGTGAAGGCACGGTGCCACAATGGCAATTGCTCACGCCATGGTCCAGATGGAAGTAGGGGGAAAACATGGGGTGAAAAACATCCAGTCGCTACTGAAAGGAGAGCTTTGGCCTGTAGGAGTGCATATTTCTGATCCAGGGTATATCCCTGCAAGGTAGGCAAGTGGCTGGGGTATAAAAATCCATACTGATAGCATGACTTAGTGGCACCAGCTAGTACTGCATTGTGGCACTATGTGGGAGACTTGAGATCGATCCTTGGTCCTGACTTCATCACTCGGGCCAGTGGGGTCTGCACTGCAATGCAGAGGCATCATACACTGACCCCAGAGATGGGTGCCGAGTATTCTGCTCTCTGAGCACCACATGCAGGTGGGAAGTGGGACTGCCTTGGTGCTGTGGGTGACAATGCAGCGCCAGCAGCTTCCCACCTTCAGGTTCTTGCCATGGGCATTTACTGGCTGTATGCTGGGCAGCTGCGAGGGCCTAAAACAGAAAAAACTTTGGAACAAGCAGTATGATAGCTGGCATGTCCGGGCCCCGCTCCGTACTACCAGCCACTCCAACCCTGCAGGGGGCATCTCTCACTGGGGCAGCTGCAGTCTTGGAGGAACTTGCATGGCTGTGGCCAGACCCCACCATGGGGTCTGGCTGTGGTTTAAGTGCTTGAGATGTGGAATGGAAGGATGGAGCTGAGCTCGACCAGAGGGATAGAGAAGCTGTACCAAAATGGGGGGCGGAAATATAAATTAAAAAAAAAAAAAAAACTGGCCAGCTCAGTGGTGCAGAGGCACCTTGCGACTCACCTCTCCTATACTGGCGACCAATGTTCATGTGAGAGCTTGGGGCGCCAGGGGGGCTGGGAGAGGATTGGGCGGCCACAAGGCAGTTTTCCTCTTGGGGAGGTAAGGTCTCACGGGCCTCGACTGCCCGATGGTAGTATCAGGCAGGAGGGGCAGATGCTGCCAGGCTGGGTGGGAGGATCGGGATCGTTCACGCCTCAGGATGCATGCACGCCTCCATCCGCATGCGCAACCATGCTGCTGAGACCTCGGGGATAAAGGAGAGAAAATGGATGACAAACACATTCAGCAATGGGATGAAGACCGACCCCCTGCAGGTCTCACACCAGTTGTTGGGCATACACCACAGTCCTGTGGCAGACGACGATGGCAGCAATAAGGCGAGCCACGTGACGATGGCTGGGATTGGTCTCCATGGGAGAAGGAGGAGAAACAATGGATAAAAAAAAAATTTATGTAGGAAAAAAAAAAATGTGATGTGTAGGAGTGCTGAAAACTGCTAACATATCTATAAAGAAACCCAAGATGTGTTCACATATACAGAGGAACCACTGTCCGTACAGGAGTGCAATATGGGGTCCGTCACCTTTTATGCAAGGAAGTCAAATAATGAAGTCTGGGTGAGAGGAGTGCGTAGTGAGGCTCAGCGCTTACGGATGCCCACAGATTGCAAGATGGCTCTCTTATATGGAAGGAGACATTCCTAGGTAGCCCTGTCAAACACCAAGAAACAGCTAGCTCCGTGGTGCCAAAAGATAGACTGCTCTTGCAAGCTAGCGACCCAGGTTCAAGCCCCACACCAGGGACATCAGGAGCATATGCCGGGAGGAAGAAAGAAAGGGCGCCCTCTGGACACTCTCTTCTTGGGCGCCTCGCAGTGCCACTCTGTAGTGGCTCCTGAAGGTGCCGATGATGGCAAGGGTGACATGCGCTGTCATGCATGACCTCCCCTTAGGCCAGCCGAGTGTGCGAACATAATGGGGAGGCAGGTGGGTGGGGCATGAAAATGGGAAAAATGCTGCAATGACATACCACATAACGGCCACTCTGCCCCCCCCCCAAACAACACACCTGAAGGTCACGCCCCCTAGGATGCCACACGTTCACTCCTCCAATGAGCCTCAGCTCAGCCTCCTGTAGGGATAAGCTAGCCAATGAAGAGTGAAGTACATAAGCTCTCAGGTGCATTCTCCGTGACAACGACCAGGGGAAGCCCCTGGCCCTAGAAGGCATCAGGAGGTCTGGCCTGGGGATGTACTCAGCATGGCAAATCTGGTAGGAGAGAGATGTGGCAATGTGGGGGGCATGAAAGAATACGGTGCTGGGAGTCATGGTGGATCAAAAAAAAAAAAAAAACACACACCAGTACACACTTGGCCGCCCTGATGACCCCAGCTGAGGCGTGCTGCACTGTCAAGCAGGCGACCAGAGTTCAGAAAAAGCTCGGGACACCGCATCAGGGGCCAGGCCTGACTGCAACAGCTGCTGCTTGGTAGTGTATGTTGGTCAGGGAGGTATGGTGCTGTGGTGACTCCTGCGGTGGGCCCTCTGAAGGACATTACTGTGTACAACAAAGGCACAAAGCAGCTAAATACATGCCAAGCGGAGGAGGAAGGGAGGGCGAAGAAAAACACAGGAGAAAACACCCAATCTCTGCCTATACTGGCTCCCCCAGGCTCCAAGTGGCTGGCAACTCTGGATCCTAGCACACTAATGTGGGCTGCTTCCGGGGGGTGCAACGTCAGCTAGCATGGGTCCCATGGATGAGCTGGGTTAAACAGGGCCTGACTGGGGTACATCCCTGGGACATGGGTATTTAGCTGATGGAGCATGGCCAGATCGGGCTACATCCATGAGACCAGGGTATACATTTAGCGGAGCACGGTCGGATCAGTTACATCCCTGGGACCTGTGTATATACCTAGCACAGCATAGCCAGATGGCGGGTACATCCCCCGGCGAACAATGACATGGGAGAAAGAACACCACCAGGACACACGTGCAAAAATACACACCAAGACAAACATATGAACAAATACATGCCAGGACGCACACATACACAAATGTACACACACAATGTCAGATATCAGTGAAATAATTTACCAGTCCTGAATATTTACACAGTTGAGAAGGTGATCATCACTACCTACAATTTTGGTTCAGTGTTTTTTTTTGCTGCCTCAAAAAGCACCCTCCACCATTCTCTGTGCAGACAGGCAGGCAAGCAGAGAAGTAGAAACAGACCAGCAGACAGACAGGAATGTCAAAACTTACCCGGAGTAACTGAGAGAGGTCCTCATCATTCTTCTTTTTTCGTAACTGAAACATAAACAACAGAAAGATGTCATCTAACATTACATATGTAAAGCAAAACTGTGAAAAAGGTGAAAAATATGGGAACGTTAACTTATCAGGCCACCCACTGGCCCAGCTTTAGTGTGTCAAAATGCCACGCTCACGACTTGGATTTGGGGGTCAACCTGGGGGGGCATGCAGTCAGGATGGGCAGCACTGGGAAGACTTCAGCTGATGGCACGGTTTCCCAGTCCTGGGATGGCTAGTACCACAACCCAGCTTTAGTGTGGTGCAGGACCATGCTGATGACTCGGAAGCACGAAGCGGGGATGGGCAGTGCTGGTAACTGCTGCTGATGGCACAGTTTCCTGGCCCACGGAGGGATGATGACCCAGCTTTAGTGTGGTGCAGTACCATGCTGACGACTCGGAAGCACGAAGCGGGGATGGGCAGTGCTGGTAACTGCTGCTGATGGCACAGTTTCCTGGCCCACGGAGGGATGATGACCCAGCTTTAGTGTGGTGCAGAACCCTGCTGACGACTCGGAAGCATGAAGCGGGGATGGGCAGTGCTGATAACTGCTGCTGATGGCACAGTTTCCTGGCCCACGGAGGGATGATGACCCAGCTTTAGTGTGGTGCAGTACCATGCTGACGACCGAAGCACGGGCGGGGATGGGAGTGCTGGTAACTGCTGCCGATGGCACAGTTTCCGGCCCACTGGAGGGATGATGACCCAGTTTCAGTGTGGTGCAGTACCAGCTGACGACTGGAAGCACGAAGCGGGGATGGGCAGTGCTGGTAACTGCTGCTGATAGCACAGTTTCCTGGCCCACGGAGGGATGATGACCCAGCTTTAGTGTGGTGCAGTACCCTGCTGACGACTCGGAAGCATGAAGCGGGGATGGGCAGTGCTGGTAACTGCTGCTGATGGCACAGTTTCCTGACCCACGGAGGGATGATGACCCAGCTTTAGTGTGGTGCAGTACCATGCTGACGACTCGGAAGCACGAAGCGGGGATGGGCAGTGCTGGTAACTGCTGCTGATGGCACAGTTTTCTGACCCACGGAGGGATGATGACCCAGCTTTAGTGTGGTGCAGTACCATGCTGACGACTCAGAAGCACGGAGCGGGGATGGGCAGTGCTGGTAACTGCTGCTGATGGCACAGTTTCGCGGCCCACGGAGGGCTGATGACCCAGCTTTAGTGTGGTGCAGTACCATGCTGACGACTCGGAAGCATGAAGTGGGGATGGGCAGTGCTGGTAACTGCTGCTGATGGCACAGTTTCCTGGCCCACGGAGGGATGATGACCCAGCTTTAGTGTGCTGCAGTACCATGCTGACGACTCGGAAGCACGAAGCGGGGATGGGCAGTGCTGGTAACTGCTGCTGATGGCACAGTTTCCTGGCCCACGGAGGGATGATGATCCAGCTTTAGTGTGCTGCACCACCGCACTGATGACTCAGGAGCATGCAGCTGGGACGGGGGCACTGGGAGAAATGCTACTGATGGCAGGGTTTCGCGGCCCAGGGGTGGATGGCACCACAGCCCAACTTTAGAGTATTCTGCACCATACCAAGACTCAGGTTTGTTAGTAGACTCAAAAGCATGCAGCTATGATGGACAGGGGCAAGTGGACCAGTGTTGACCAGGCGCCCTGGCCTGCAGAGGGACAGTGCTGAAGCCCAGCGCTACAGTGGCCCCCTGCAAAGCATCAGAGAGCTAGCTCCCTTGCAAGGAGTAGGCCCAACACAGACACTGGAAGTGTCAGAGCTCCCACAGGAGGACACAGCACAACATCGCTGGGGATGCAGTAGAGTCATATATGGGGGGGGAGAGAGTGAAGCATGTATCTGCATGCACAGCAAGGCCGAGGATGCGATTACAGGGTTGAAATATAACCCCCCTCCCCAAAGTATCGGGGCACAAAACGCAAGCCCTCTTCCCAGCCAGATGAGAGACTTCAGAGGGGTGAACACCCAGCGTGAATGACGCCAGACTTCAAAGGCCCAGTCATGACAGACATGTTGCAAAGCAGACCAGAGGAGAGATAATCCGTGTCCGGACTGAGAGATTCCTGGTCAGATGGGACCACAAATAACTAAATAAAAAATATTTAAAAAAAAGAATACTTGTCAATGTGCTAAACATTTAAAGGCATGAAATGGCCACAAGGTGGCAGTGCAGGATAAAGAATGAAAGCAGCCGCCTACTGACCTGGAAACTGTTGAAATTTCAAAAGAACATAAAACCTGTTTATGAAATGGGCATCAGAATTCAGACATCCTGATTGGTGTTTACCTGTGTGATATTCCCTCCAACGCATATGAAAAAGTACAGGGCACTGATCCTAGTAAACATGCCAATTAGAATGTTGGCAAATCTGAAATCAGCCATCTTGTTTAACCAGCTGGGCCGATTGTGTCAGTGCTGTCCATATAACAGGGGCAGTCCCATACCTCTTCCGTTTTTTTCTCCCGCTGTCAACCACCAGCCGAAAGGTGGAAAAGACTTTCACTGAGTTCAGCCAATTGAAGTTTAATTAAAAACACGTGTTTTTAAACCAAACCTGACTTTGGGGGGTCAGCATCTCTCTCAGGGAGTGGAACTCGGGAAATTCCATCCAGAAATGGCGGCATAGGATAAGGAATAGAAAGGTCCCCCATGTTCCCACACCCAGCCTTCAGATGAGATGTTAAACCAAGGACCCATCTGCTTGTTCTGGTGGTTGTTCAGGTGGCCGTTAAAGAGCCTATGGCACATTTCAAGGTGAGTAGGGGAACTTTCTATCAATTAAAGAGTTATTAACAACACTATGCAACACATACAAACTTGGAAGAACTAATCAAAAAGACAGGAAAAACAGAAAAGCACGCACAAACAAGTTACATATTACTATAAAGTACAGAGCATGGAATTCCACACCCGGGGTGGAGGGGAAACTGTTTAACCAGGAAAGGCACACTAAACTGGAGCTTGTTTCCAGCTGCAACCTGGGAGCACAAGGAAGTTAAGTGACTTGCTCAGGGACACACATTATGCAAGTGGGGACTGTGGGATTCAAACTCAGGTCTCCAGCTCAGTGCCCTTAACCACTGTACTATACTGCCTCCTACCACCGTAGAAAGCAAACCAAATTTTTGTCAAATACAAACACAGAAAAAATCCTAAAAATGGAAACGATATCTATTAGGAAATTAAACCACATTAGTACCAATTATGATATTTCATGGCCACTGAGCGACTGATGTACAGTGCCTCCAGAAATGTATAAACTGGTGTGGTGGTAAGGTGTGTCATTCATTTCAACAATCCTTTGTAAAGCTTTTTTTTTTAATTTTTTTATTATTACCAAAAGGATTTCAGTGGGCGTTTTTTTTTTTTTTTTTACTGGCACGGAAAAAACCCCGTCTAACACATTACAAATCTTAATACTATTACCCAGCCATCTATGTACAAAAAGTGTAACATTTGTATTTTATATAATACAGCAATCCAGTTTATGAAAACATTTGGTATTCCATATGCTGTCAGAACCCAGAACATATAGTTGTGACATACGCAATCATAAGCTTTTTCTTGATCAAGAAAGCATAAAAAGCCTGATACCATGTTCTGATTGCCTTTATCCAAATCGTCCCTTAAAAACCTATCAAACATGGACCTACGTGGTACTGCACAGCGCTGTGCTCGGCTATAAGGTAGTTAGCCACTTTTGCCACTCTGCATGCTAATATCCTGGCTAGAATATAGGCAGGATAGCCTAGGGGTTAGAGTAACGAGCTGTAAACGAGCTTGGTACATCCAGTAGAGCAGACCGGGGTTTGATTCTCACAACCTCCACTTGCATACTGAGTGACTGAGCACGTCACTTAACCTCCCAGCGCTCCCAGACTACCCCTGAAAACAAGCACTTGTGCCTAGCGGGCCTTACCCAGTTACCAAAGAAAAAAAAAAAAAAATACAAAATCTGAGTTTAGGAGGCTAACTGGCCTCCAGTTCTCAATTTTATGCTTATCCCCTGGATGCCATCATAGCATGGGACATGATTTCTTGAGTGGCTTTCTGTGTCAGGAGTTCATTAAACACTACAGCTAGGGATGGGCCTAAAGTCTTACTAAAGGTTTTATAAAATTTGGGTGACAGACCATTCGTCCCTGGTGCTGTACCATTATTTAGTGTTTGTTTTGTTTATTCTCTATTTAAGCCCCCTCTCTCTGCATCCGCACCTTTCACTCAGGGTCTCCCAAGGTGTCAAGACTCGGTCGAACCCCCAGGTGTCTCAGAGGTACCAGCCCCAGTCCTGCCGCGGTTTGCCTCCTGGGCGGGGAAGGGGGGCATCTCTGCTTTCTAACTACCTACGCAGATCGAATCATACTGGTCTCCTCCTGATCACCAGGGGATTGCTCCGGTGGGCTTGGCACCAGGGCCATTGCCGAGCACAAGAGCGGGTCAGTTTTCCATTTCTCCGGCCCCCAGGATGGCGGCATTTGGGAGGTCCACAGAAGACGCACGCAGAGATGTACTGCCACTCCAGACGCTGACAACATCCTTCCTCCCTCAAGCACTTCCAGCTGCACTCAACCCATGTGCACCCAGGTAGCAGTATGACAGCAGAAGCGCAACCTCCTCCCAGAGGAGGAAAGCATCCTGGGATGCTCCTCCTCCTCCGCCCTCCGACAACCTGGGCTCATTCCCGAACCAAGATCGCTGGCGTCATGAGCAGCAGTTCTACCGCTGTGCCAGCAGGCCAGCTGTTTTTTTTTTTATAACCAGGATAACTTCAGACGTAACAGGGGCTACAAGGTCTGCTTTCCCCTTCTGGGTTAATAATGGAATGCCAACATCAAACAATAAGTCTTGGTCCCGCTGAGTTTCCTTTTGTTGTTAAATCAGTTTTATTGATATGTCAGCAAAACTAACAAAGTGAACAATGCACACAATACATGCAGTGCGTCACCAAGACGGAAACACAGGACTCCTTCTGGGATAGAGTGAACACACAAAGAGACTACCTGAAAACAAGTGGTACAAAGCTGGTAGCACAACATTCTAGCAAGTCATTCTAGGTAGTACCAAGCAGCCAGGCATGTATGGCTGGGGTGGGTGGGGGGAGGAGGAAAACATCCTCCTACAATCAGAAAACAACCAACTATTTACAGATTCCAAAAACAAACTAGTGTTGTGACAAAAGGGTCTGTGTGGCCAGAGGTATAGCCTTCACCCTACCCCTGTCCAGGCAGGCTGGGGCGCAGGATGTGTGGAAGCAGGCACATCATTTTCTGGAGTGGACAGACAGAACAGAAACAGAGCCCACGTATACCAGTACCAGGTCAGCATATTGGTGTTGAAGTGTGCCAGCCTTTCATAGTGAGCAATCTGGACCAGGGTTGCCAGGAGTTCCTTCACAGAAGGTACAGCCTTTGAATACCATCTGCACAGCAGGAGGTGCTTTATTTCCATGCTTGCTCTAACGAGCCAGTCCAGGTGTGGTCTTGGTAAGGTGGGGGCCTCAAGCTTAGAGTCACAAAGGAGGAGGGCTGGGTAATCTGGTATCGGGGACTGCAGGACCTTGCTGATCAGGCCCCCGACCCAATCTCAGTATCGTTTTATCTCTGGGCAGGACCGTAAGATATGGAAAATACCCCTCAGCTTGGTCACACCAACAGGTGCAGTTTGGGAGAAGGTGCACAGTTTGTAGCACAGTGGGGGCATGATGCCAACAGAGAAGTGATCTTTTTCTTCAGAAGTCTACTGTGGGGGTCCATTTGTTAAAAATTATGAGAGCGTTACAAGGCATGGACAATTTAAAAAAAAATGAACTATTCAATCTCTCAAAGTCTATAAGAACTTGAGAAATTGTTGTAAAAAAGGAGTTAAATGCAAAGCTGATTATCATTTAAATCACCAGTATACTACTTTTAATAAACCCAAGGAAATTGGAAATGTTTAAATGAGTTGTTTGTTAAAACTACATCTATTACTTTGACAATCTTACATGGCACTCTTGTAGATCTTTTGAAATGGCAGGGGAATTGAATCATAATTTTTATTTAAATATTCTGTGGGATTTAATTTAGATAATTATACTTCTGAAGATATTTATATTTCATTAGACACAGGTTTTAGGTTTTGTGATTTCTTTGGAGGAAAGTGCACTATACCTTAATCAGATGAATGTAAGGGCTTGTGCTGGGGATGAGCAAACGGATTTAAAAATGGCCTTGGTGTGGGATCTTATGGTTTTCCTTTTGAATGTTTTAATATTTCTTTGTCCACTGGAATATTTCCTGGTCTTTGGAAGCAGGTGACTGTGATAAATACAGGTTACTCACCTGTAACAGGAGTTCTAGGAGTGGTATATGTTGTTCATCCACACTGTCTGGCAGGTTGCTTGCCGCTTTAAATCTTGCCGGAAGGTCTTCAAGCTGGCTCCTCCCACCCACCCGGGTGGTAAAACTCTCGGCTCCGCCCCATGATGCCAGATCTAGCCCGCTGGAAGCCAGGTTGTGCGTCGAAGCCGGGGAGGTCGGATGGGTCGTGTGGATGAACAACATATACCATTCCTAGAACTCCTGTTACAGGTGAGTAACCTGAATTTCTAGGGACAAGGATATGTTGCTCATCCACACTGTCTGGCAGACTCCTAGCAGTTCTCCGGGAAGAGGGAGGCAAGGCGCACACCCCCTACTTGGGAAATAAAGACTGGAGAACAGAGGCCCAAAAAACAGCATCCCAGAATGACTAAAGGTCGATGTGGTAGTGGGTGATGAAGGTGTGTGCTGACTTCCAGGTAGCAGCCCTGCAGATTTCCTGGATAGGGACGTCCCTGGAAGCAGCCACCGATGCAGTGGTATGGTATGTAGAATGAGCTCTTATCCCTCTGGGAGGCTCCATGCCCGCCAACCTAGAGTAGAGATCTATGCAGGAGGTGACCCACCTGCCTATCGTCCGCTCTGCTGCAGGTCTGCCAGGTGCGGCTTTAGCGTAGGTGACAAACAGCTGACGAACCTCTCCCCGAACTTCAGCCTTCCGCTTTTTGTAGTAAGCGAGCGCTCTTCTAGGGTCCAAAGTATGAAGCCTATATTTGGCCTCCGAGGTGTGATTGGGGTAGACCACCGGCAGAGTCAACACCTGGTTAAGGTGAAACTCCGACACCACCTTCGGAAGGAATTTCAGGTGGGGCGCAGGACAACCTTGTCCCTGTGGAAGACCAGATAAGGAGACTCGATGGAAAGAGCCTGAAGCTCTCCCATTCTTCTGGCTGACGTGATAGCCACCAAGAAGGCGGTCTTCCATGACAGGTGAGAAGCATCACACCTGTGCATCGGTTCAAATGGCTTGCCCATGAGCTTAGCCAATACCAGCACTGGATCCCATGGAGGTGGAGGTTCTCGCACCGGAGGGGATATGTGATCAAGGCCTTTGAAAAAGCGCCTGACCACCTTGTCCTGCGCCACCGACTGCTTCCCGGCCCGCGCCCGATAAGCAGAGATGGCTGCCAGGTGCACCTTAAGGGTCGCTGACCGAAGCCCTTGCTGAGAAAGGGACCACAGGTAGTCCAGAATGCTTGCCAAGGAACAGGAGAAAGGGTCCAGGCCCTTGCCTGACTCCAAATGGAGAATCTCTTCCATTTGAAGGCATAGCATTTTCTGGTCGACTCATACGGAGGGCCTCAACGGCGTTGAGGACCTCATCGGAAGAGCCAAGGCCTGGAACTCTGGCAGCTCAGGAACCAGGCCGTCAGGTGCAGGGATTGAAGGTCCGGATGGAATACCTTCCCTGACTGACTGAGATCAGGTCGGGCGGGCTGGAAGCTGTCTGGGAGCCTGGCCGAGACTGAGGAGATCTGGATACCAGAACTGGCGGGGCCAGTCTGGGGCTACAGAATCACCTCGCCTTGTCCCTCCTCGCCTTGAGAAGCACCTTGTGGATCAAGGAAATGGGAAAAGGCGTAGAAGAGGCCCGGGTTCACGGCCCTCGAAAGGCATCCCTGCAGCGAGCCCTGCTGAGGGGGGGCGGGCATGAAAGAGCCTCAGCTTCGCATTCTCCCTGGAGGCAAATAGTTCCACCTGAGAGTAGTCCCAATGGGAGAACTGGTCTTGTACCACCTCCAGCAGGAGAGACCACTCGTGAGAAGCAGCATCTATCCGGCTGAGGGCATCGGCCAGACTGTTGGAGGCTCCTGCCACATGGATGGCTAAGAGATCCGCCTCCAAGCTGATCAAGAGAGACCAGATGAGGAGAGCCTCCTTGCACAGACGCAAGGAGTGTGTCCTGCCCTGACGGTTGAGATAGTACGTGGTCATGGTGTTGTCGGTCTGGACCTGAACAACCTGACCCGTACAAACGGAGCGAAGGCGGTGAGGGCTAGTCGAACTGCTCAAAGCTCCAGCAGGTTGATGTGGCATCGAGACTCCTGAGGGGACCAGAGGCCGTGGGCTCTGAGCTCCCCCAGATGGGCACCCCAACCCATCAGAGAGGCATCGGTCGTTAGCGTGACCGTCGGCTCGGGGCGGACGGACGGGATACCCTCCTGCAGGTAAGCTGGGACGAGCCACCACTGCAGGCCGTCCCATGTCTCCTGGATCACTGTCACCGGCTGGTCCAGGGGACCGGAGCGCTGTGACCACTGGCTGGACAGCCCCCACTGCAGGGGACACATATGCCAGCGGGCCCAACTGATCACGATGGTGCAGGCCGCCATGAGGCCCAGGAGGTGCAGGAAGTCGCGGGCAGGGCGCAACTGCCCAACCAGAAATGATTGGGCAAAGGAGGAAAGGACCTCGGCCCTGTCCGCCGGGAGCCAGGCTCTGGCTCGAAGAAAGTTGAGCTCTGCCCCGATGAACTGAATCAGCTGTGATGGCACGAGTTCCGATTTGGCCTCATTGATGAGGAGGCCGATCTGAGAGCAGACCTGGAGGGCCAGATCCCTGGACCGCTCCACCTCCAACCAGGAGGGGGCTGCAATCAGCCAGTCATCCAGGTAAGGGTACACCCGGACCCCTCAGCGCCGCAGGAATGCCGTCACCACTGCCATGCATTTGGTGAAGACCCTGGGAGATGGAGAGAGGCCGAAGGGCATGGCCCGGAACTCGTAGAGAGATCCCTCTGCTTGGAAGCGGAGGAATCGCTGATGAGACGGACGGATTGGGACGTGAAAGAACGAGTCCTGAAGGTCCAGAGACCACAACCACATGCCCGGTTCCAAGGATGGAATGATCTGAGCCAGAGTGACCATCCTATAGGTGCGAGGCCTTAGGAACTTGTTCAGGTCGTGCAGGTCAGGAATGGGGCCAGCCCCATCCGTTTGGGAGCAGGAAGTACCTGGACACAAACCCTGGGTCTGGGGGGTCTGCCACCTGCTGATTACCTCCTTCTGGAGGAGCAAGACAATGTCAGCTTTGAGCCGACGGAGGGGCTGCAGCACCTGTAGCCCCCGTGGGAGACAGCTCGATTGGGGGGACTGCTCGACTTCCAGAGGCAGACCCCTGCCGACCACTTCTAGCACCCAGCGGTCCGTGGTGACAGCAGACCAGGTGGAAAAGAAGTGGCACAGCCATCCCCCAACAGAGGGAACTTGGGGAAGAGTGACGAGGTTGGGGGCGACACCCCTCAACCAGTCACTGGGCAGGCTTGGAGGAAGGGCCCGCTGAGGGACCTCCTGGACCCTTGCCTCCAGGCTTCCTACTAGAGGAAGCGGCAGACTTGGCCTTAGGACGCCAAGTGTGAGCCTGCTGGCCCTGATGCTGGTGTTGCTGGGCCAGACGTGCCACAGGAGCGGAAGGGCGAAAGGGCTTATGTTGCTGCGGGCGGCCTTTGTCCTTCTGGGCAGACGTGACAGAGTCCAAGGTGGCACTGGACTTCTCGATCCTCTGGAGATAGCCTTCCACCCCGGGCCCAAACAAGTCGGTGCACAGGAAGGGAACATCTGCCAGCTTGTGCTGGGTGTCCGCCGTGAAGGTGGCGATAAGCAGCCAAGCTCTGCAACGCATGGCCACTGCGGCTGCTACTGACCGGGCACAAGAGTCACCAATGTCCAATTAAGTTTGGAGCTGCTGTTTAGTCACCGCCCTTCCCTGATCCCGCACCTACTTAAACAGTCGTCTGAAGGCCAGCTGGGAGATGAGGAATCACCTCATCCAGGGAGCCCATAAGAGCGTGTGAGAAATGTGCCATCAGTACGGCCGAGCTAGCCTGACGAAGGCCTAGGGAAGAAGCAGCATAAACCTTCCACCCTAAGTAATCCAACTTTTTGGATTCCTTATCGGGCGGTTTGTTCACGTCCTGAGCATTCCCGGAACACCGGAAAACGCTATCGGTCACTAACCCCTCCGCAGAGGGGTGCTCGGAGAAATCGGAGAGTGAACCGGTGGGGACCGCGTACTTTGAAGCCATCCTGGCCGAAGGGGCGGGACAAGATGCTGGCCACTGCCATAACTCCAGGGCCAGGCCAACAATGGCTTTGGCCACCGGAAAGGCCTCCGTAGGGGAATCCCCTTGGTCCAGTATCTCTGTAAAGGGGATACTTGGCCCATTTTTGGACAGGTTCGAGCTGCATCCCAGTGGACTCCGAGATGAGTCGAAGCATACCCAGAAATGAGGATGGGCTCTCATCCACCGACTGGCCTCCTGCAGACTCCAGGTCAATCGGCCTGGAGAACAGGAAGGAGTCGTCATCAGACTCAGAGGAGTCTGCAAACAGCTGCCGAGCGCCTGAGCCACCCTCCACCTGCCGAGGTCGATCGGGAGTGAGGGTGACTGACAACCTATGGGGCAAGCCCTGACCCGACTGAAAATCCTTGGTCAGGGCCCCAGTCTTCGGTTGTGGAGACGGAGATTCCACCACAATGGGTGGAGCACCCGTTTTCAGCTGAACAACCGGCGCCGGGGGCGGCTCCTCGACTACCACGAGGGGTTGTTTCAGCCGCCCCGGTGACAGCCACTTAATGGCTGGAGAAGGCGACGGAGTCGGCTTGTTACCAGTCAGTAAAAGTTGCTGCCACATCAAGTTCTCATAACGCCGATGCAACTTGCACCGGAGCTTATCCTCCAAAGAGGATGAGGAGGACGAATGGCGACGCCGCTTTCCAAGGTGCCGAGACCGCTAACGTCGATAGGACCAGCTGGACCTGGAAGAGGACCGAGACCTTCGGGGATTCCAAGGGTGGGTCAAAGAGGGAACGGGGGAAACCCGCCCCTCCTTCGGTGCAGGGACCTTAACTGGGGACTTCGGCACAGGAGGCACAGGCAAGTCCTCGGTAACCACCGGGGGAACCGGTAAAGAAGGGTTGTCGGCATCTCCAAGCGATAAACCGTCTGATGGGTCGAGAAAAATCTCAACCGTGTCCACGGATATCTCGGCCGGCTGACCTGACGGGGACACCGTGAAGCCAGTGGCTGCAGCCGCAACCTCGACCGAAGTCGAGAGCCGAACTGAAGGGGATCTCTCCCACTCCCACGAACGTCGACGGTGGGACTTACCTTTAGAGTCCTTCTTTCTGGACCGACTGGAATGTCCCTTTTCCCTTCATGGAGAGGTATTGACAAAGCTCCTTAAAAGAAGCAGTGTAGCCCAAGGAGAGCGGGATAAATGCCGCGGCCGAGAAGGAAGAGAAGCGGCCTGGGCCGCCGCCTCCTCGAGGGCAATCATCTGCTCCAATTGCTCCGTGGAGCCCGCCGCCAGACACCGCCCAACAGGCCTCCTTAGACTTGATCGGTGGGTACCGTTTCTCGCTGCGCTCAAGAAGTAGTCTGGCAGCGCGGTCCTTCAAGACCGAAGCCGAGAAAGACCTACACAATTCGCAGACCAGAGAATCGTGTCCGAGCCCTAGGCAGTAGATGCATGTAGAGTGCGGATCGGTCTGGGACATCATCTGCCCACAAGGGCACCGATGGAAGCCAGGAGTCAATCTGTCTATCGCTGCCGCGAGGAAAGACGAAGACCGGAGTCTTGTAAATTTTAAAATTAGTTTTGGAAATCCCAAAGTGTGTGGATCCAGGCCTAAAACGCAGAGCGCAAAAGGAGGGAACCTGAGCTTCCAAGCGGTAAGGAAGATCTGGCGTCATGGGGCGGAGCCAGCTCGAAGACCGTCCGGCAACATTTAAAGCGGCAAGGAACCTGCCAACAAGTGTGGACTGAACAACATATCCACGTCCCTAGAAATAAATATTCTGCTTTGACATCTGGAATGACAAAGGAGCAACTGAGAGCTAGCGATGAAGGCAGCGGCTGCAACAGAGGAATGAAAGGAGCGCTTCTAGACCCAGACGACAGTGTTGACAAGGAAGGCCCAGCCAATGGGATAACCATTATCCTCTTTTAAGAGAGACCTCAACCTCATCGGTGAAGCACAAGATTTGTTCTTACGCTTGTGGTAATGGCCAGAAGAGAACTTCAATGCCAGCTTTTCCTTGTCTTTGTCCTTGACGACCGCGGGGGCAACAGCATCACCAAATGCCAGGGAGTTCCCTTCCAGGAGGTGGTCAAGTAACAGGGAGAAGCCGTCTTGGAGCCCACAGCCTTGATAGAATTGAAGGTTTTCAGAGCCTTCTTTCAGCGTCTCCTTGTGGCCTGGTTGAATCCCTGGCAGATCTTGTAGGCCCTGACGTTGTGGGACAGGGCCCAAACAGTAAACATAAAACTGCGTGAGCGCTGCCCTTGTAGATCTTGTAGCCACAGATACAAAATGTAAAGGTTCTTACAACCACGGCATAAAATGGCATTGATACATTATACTAAAGTACTGAAAAATAATGAAGTTGAAGAAACAGTGTTGTTTCTCCGTATGTCAGACGGTGGAAGAAACAACTGAGGAGCAATGAGGCCACTCACGATTATACAGGTGCTGATGTTGCATGTCATCGGGGCTATCAAAAGTTACTAAGTGGTCTTGATGCCAACGGCTTACAGTTCCAAAGGTGTGGTCCAGTGGAGGAGATATCCTCGATGGAGATCAAACATTAAAATAAATTAGCCTGGATTAAATTCAAATAAAATATAACAACTGGGATGGTAAAGAACAAACAAGACACTCAATAGTTATCAAAAGCCTGTTTAAAAATACATTTCAAAAGCTTGCTAAGCTTGTTTAAAAAGATCCTCATTAACTGAAATGGCCTCTCGTCATTCCTTCCTCCCAGTGGCTGGGTGGGGGGTGAGGGGGAGGAGAGGGTCTGTGAAAAATAATAAAAATAAATTCAATGACTTTGAAACATTTATGTATCGTTCCTCAATGGAATGCAGTAAGTTGGGAGTGAGTACCTACCCGGTTCTTGAAGTAGGTCCTCCAGATATGATACTCTCGTATAACGATCTCGATCCGACGCTTCCAGTATTTTCCTTCGATCAACACAGCCTGGGAAAGACGACAAAGACAAGGTCAAGGGAGGGGTTACATTTTTCAACATTCCAGCCCAGAAGATAAGCACTTGCTTCACAGACCCCTTCCCACCCTGACCTCCTGTTAAGTCAGCACACCTTGATGATGGGATGTAATTGTTACCATACTGAGGAGGGGATCCAGTTCCACATCACATTCTCTGCTCGATTTCTTGTTTGATCTATCGGCACCCCAGTCCTTCGGCAGCCCAAGGGAACCCTTCCTACCTGGCCACACTAGGGCAAGGGTCTCAGATTTTATTGGATTTTGATAAAATGGGAAGGGGTATTAAGAAGGCCCCGGAGGGGGGTTGAGGAGCAAGGGGAACACCTGAAGGGAACCATAGAGGAGGTGACCAACCAATGCATTACGATGGTAAACAAAGGCAAGAAAAGGAGGAATCCACCATGGTTCTCAAGAGAGATGGCAGACAAGGTAAGGGCCAAAAGGAAGAGTTTCAGGAACTATAAAGAGACTCAAAGGGAGGAAGACAAGGAGGTGTACCTAAAGAACCTAAAGGAAGTGGGAAAGGCAGTTAGGAGTACAAAGGCGCAGACCGAGGAAAGACTAGCACAGACAATGAGAAAGGCGACAAGACTTTCTTTAGGTACATCAGCGAAAAAGGAAAACCGGGTGGGGGAATTACAAGGCTCAAAGAGGATACAGGGAAGTGCAAGGAGGGAGACCTGGAAAAGGAAGAAATACTAAACAAATACTTCTGTTCAGTATTCACTGAAGAGGAGGAGGGCCAGGGACCACAGCTGAGTAACAAACACGAAGGGAGGAGGAGGACACATCTTCATTCACAGAGGGGAGAGTCCTAGAGGAGCTCACAAAACTAAAGGTGGACAAAGCAATGGGGCCAGATTGCATGCACCAGAGGATATTAAGAGAGCTAGCAGCACCACTGGCAGCCATGTTCACCGGCTCACTCATACGGGGGTGGTTCCAGAAGACTGGAAGAGGGCATACGTAGTCCTTCTTCACAAAAGTGGTAGTAGGGAGGAGGCAGGGAACTATAGACCAGTCAGCATCACCTCAGTAGTAGGTAAGATCATGGAGGCAATGCTTAAAGAAAAGATAGTGGCATACTTGGAAGCCATCAATGTCCAGGATCCAAGACAGCATGAATTCACTGCAGGAAGATTGTGTCAGACGAATCTGATAGATTTCTTTGACTGGGTGACAAAGGAGGCAAATCGGGTGGGGGGGGTGACGTTGCCTACCTCGATGTCAGCAAGGTCTTCGACAACGTCCCACATAGAAGACTGGTTGACAAGATGAGTTACCTGGGTAAGGGGCAAACAGTGGTAAACTGGGTGAGAAACTAGTTAGTGACATTGCGGAAGGGCTGGAGGGAAAGACCTGTCTGTTTGCAGATGACACCAAGCTCTGCAACAGGGTGTATACACCAGACGTGGTGGAGAAAATGAGGAGGGACATGGGGAAGCTTGAAAAATGGTCAGAGGTGTGGCAACTGAAGTTCAATTCAAAGAAGTGCAAAACAATGCACCTAGGAAGAGGGAACCCAGGGAGAGCTACAAGATTGGGGCTGCTGACTATCACCAAGGAAGAAAGGGACCTGGGGCTTATTTCAGACAACCTAAAGTATCCAAGCAGAGTACAAAGGCGGTGGGGTGGGCCAGTGGCATGCTGGGGTGCAGAGGCATCAAAGGCAGAAGGCAGGAAGTGGTGATGCCATTGTTCAAAACACTGGTGAGGCCTCACCTGGAGTACTCTGTGCAGTTCTGGAGGCTGCACCTTAGAAAAGACATCAACAGGGTGGAGGGGGTCCAGAGAAAGGCGACAAAGATGGTGCAGGGCTTGCACCAAAAAACATATGATGAGAGATTAAAGGACCTCAATATGTACTCGCTGGAGGAGAGGAGAGGAGAGGAGGGATCAAGGGGACATGATAGAAACCTACAAGTACTTTAGGGGTATAAACAATGTGCAGGAGGTGACATCTTCCATCACAGGCAGAGTACAAGAACAAGACAGCATGACATGAAATTTACAGGGGGCAAGTTGAGGGGAAATGTGACAAAGTTTTTCTGCACGGAGAGGGTGGTAGATGCATGAGTAGCCTGCCACAGGAGATGGTGGGAGCGATGACAGTGGAGGGTTTTAAACATGCCTGGGACAGGCATAAGGGAAACTCAGAAGCAGGTAGGAGAGGCAAAAAGCCACTGACCTTAGGGTCACAGGCTGCAAACAAATGTAGGGCTTAGGGGCAGAGTGGATGTGCCTAGTGGTCCTTATCTGCCGACAATTTCTATGAGATCATTGTGAAAGACGGCTGCGTGTGCAACTTTGTGGGTCTATTTATGAGGATTAAGTCTAGTATAGAGCTTTTGGCATGATTTTTTTACATTAGTTCTAGTGGGTTTAGAGATAAGCTGTGAGATACCCAGCTCGTCGCACATTTCTTTTAGAGTGTTTGCTTTGGGGGTAATCCAGTCTAAACTCAGGTCACCAAGGATAATGGACTTGGAGTTAGTATCAATAAGGTTTCTGAGGGTTGATAAAAGTTCTAAGCCCCCTGACAGAGGTCTATAGCAGCCAATAATATTTAGTGCTTCAGTTAAGGGCAGTGCGAGTCTTACGGCTAAACATTCAAATTCCCTAGGTTTGGTGACTACAATGTTCAGTACTTACAACTTGCCTCAACATGTGAAGTGTTTAGATTTAAACAGAAATATAATACATAATCAATGAAGGGACACGTTTAATATGAAGCTACTTTAATAGTACAAATTATTAAATCATAGCTCCGTTATCAGCAACTGTATGACCCTGATGAAGTTGGCAAGGCCTGTGAAAAGCTGATGAAAACATATGGTGGTGACGAAATAAATATTTGAAATTTGAGTCAACTTTTGATCTTCCTTTCTAGCAGCTTTATTCTATGATTAGAATCACCAGGACCTCACACTCCTCCACATATTCCTATGGATTCGCCCACCCCAGGTTTGTCGGTTAGCAGGCAGACGGATATGGGCCATCCATCTCCCCCCCCCCCCCAATCAGCTGGGGCAGATCGAACCATCATTCTAAGAGAGTGTTAGGACACGCCCCTTCCCATACTCCCCACAGTCATTTCAATCTGTCCTTAGCTGGTAAGCAGTTCCCAGCCTAGCGCGGAATCTTTTTGTAGCAAACAGGCAGACTGGGTGGGCCAAGCGGTCTTTATCTGCCAACAAATTCTATGTCTGTAAGATAAAGTCTCCCCAAATGAATCTACTCCATTTCCTTCATCTGCTATTCACTGCTGCAGCTCAAGACATCTCATTTGGTCAAAGATGAGGAACTTCACAAGGGCTGCAGACAGGGGCGCCTGTTGCATGGAGTTTAGGGCAGCATTGGTCGGGTCAGTGCTAAGCGTAACTTAGTTCAATTCCAAATCCTCAACAATCCCATTTGGGGACTTCAGGAGGGGTTAAGGCTACAGATGTCCAAAAGCTGGCAAACTTCATGAATTAATCTGCCAAGTTTGCCAAAGTTACAAAGTGCTGATTTACAAAGTTTTCCGGCAGGCAAGGCGGCTTTTAACGCAAAACTAGGCACAAATTACATGCAGCGCTTCGTTACCTGGGGCTTTCTCTTGACTGATGATGCACTCATCGCAGCTGGTTCACAGGAAATGGAGCAGCCCGGTTAGTTGCAGGAACACCTCTTTCTGACACATCACTATGGTTCTCCGTGCTCTCCACTGGCTTTTGTTCAGGGGATGCGTCAGTTTCAAGGGTTGCTTGTTAACATACAAGGCCCTACATGCTCTGGGTCCAGGCAATCTGAAAGACCTCCTGATTGCTCACGCACCTGCTCACACCCTCTGGTCAGCGGAGGCAGACCTCCTCTTTGTTCCCCATTCATGACTGAAATCCTCGGGGAATGGGGCGTCTGGGGTAGCAGTACTTATTCTGTTTTTTATTTTCTTTTACAATTGTTCAACCAGGTGAAACACACAATTGAAAGCTTGTTTACAGGTGCAACCTGGGAGCACAGGGAAGTTAAGTGACTTGCTCAGGGTCACAAGTGGGGGCTGTGGGATTCAAACCCAGGTCTCCAGATTTGCAGCTAAGAGCGTTAAACCACTGCGCTATACTGCCTCCCTAAAACATGTGGTGGAGCACTCTTCCCCATAAAGTGAGGAGGGCTCCCTTGCTGACTGTTTTTAAATTGCTACTGAAAACATTGTTTTAATTTATGTTTTGGACTGGCCTCTTATCACATTTATGCTAATTTTAACTTGCTACTTTAAACTGTTTTTCTGTTGATTATAAGGCGCTCAGTCTCATCTGGATTGAACACTATATAAGTAAAACTGACTTGACAACTTAGCCAGCAAAATGACAACTTTTCCCATGATTTCATTTTTTGCACTTTCTGTTTATGCTCCTCCCCTGCCCCCTGCGCTCTGCCTCATCGGGAGCACCTGGCATCTGCCTCGATTCCTTCCTGCCTGGAGTCCCATGTAGCCTTGGCCCCCCCCCCCATCCCAGGCAGGGATGAGGTGGGGGCCAGTACACCTGCCTTTTTCGTCGGGGCTACTGCGCGGGGCAGGCAGGGGACCACTGAGGTCTGTGCTGGGGCTCAGTCTTCCTGGAGTGCAGGGATCCATTTTCCAGTTTTTCCGGGTGTACCGTGCGCCCTGACGTCAGGCAGAAATCCGCCGACGTCCGGCATGCCCAGCCCCCCTCTGTACAGCCAGGCGCTTGCTGTACTCCAGGCCTCCATCTGGGGTCAGTCGAGCACTGGGCCTTGCCCCCAATGTAGAAGGCGAACGGCCCACAGATGCTCAGCCTTCTCCCCCCAGCTGGCACCCCGAACTTTCCCATGACTTTATCTAATTTCAGAAGTTATTGCACTCCAAGGCAACAAGCAGACAAGACAACTCAGTTGACCATCGCTGGATACTTCCTTGTAGCATCACCCGCGTGTCACCACAGCAAGCCCAATGGCAGTCAGGAACTGTGTACAAATATTACACGTTCCAAGGAGAGGATACACAAAAATAACCAAAGTCCTGCTGCTTCAAATGTGTTCTGTTCTCACAAACAGCCCTGGCTTCGACTTTTGTTCCAGTCTTCGTCAGGGGGCATCCTTTTCTTGGAGAGTGTAATATTTGTATGCGATTCCTAATGACTGTCGGGCTTACTATGGTGAAGCGCGAGTAGAGCTACAATAAAGTATCCAGCTGCAGTCGGCCGAGCTGTCCTGCCTGTTGCATTGGAAGGCAATAACTTCTGGATTTTCCATTTGTGTGTGGGGCGGAGGGGGGCGGTGGGATTGAACGCCTCTGTTACTGCACCTACGCTGCACCAAAGTTCATGGCGCCTTTGTCTTGGGAGTGGTTCTTCACCTGACTTCACCTAAAAGGTGCCATTTCCCCAGGAAAACTTATTGCAAAGTGTCGAAATGGTAAATTTCACAAAGCCGAAGTTCACAACTTCAATGGAATTTTGCCAGTGAAGTAAAACTCCTCATCTCTAGTTAAGGCAAGCCCTGCCAAGGGAATCACAAGGTACACTGGGTAGCAGGGTGGTGAGGAATACAGGAATCCCTATAATTTAGCACATGCAGTATTTGCAAAGCATACTTTTTGATCCCATCTCATGAATCAGAGTTTTTTTTTGGGGGGGGGGGGGCCCCAACAACTTGAGAGTCCCATCAGACTTTAAAATAGTATGCATTATCTCATCAGGGTATGTGTATACCTACACTGCTGAGACAGAACTGTGATGTAATACGGCAGTATTCATATCATGACTCTGTGATGTCATACAAGTATTTGTTCACTAATGAAATATAGATCTTGGGTTACCCTCAGTGTACTGAGCAATGGGTACTGCGATGTTACCCCCAGCTATAAAACGCAGAATGCGCGCTGACGCTGTGTCAACACTCCTCTGTTCAGAGCGCATGCTGACCTTTACCAGCGAGTAAAGAAATCCAGACTAGGTGCCTACCTCAGGCTTCCGGTGCTCTTCGATGTCCAAACCTTCCAACGGGGTGACGAAATTACAGACAGGGTTCTTCCGCTTCTCTACATCTGAAGGAAGAAAAACCAAACAGGGTTATAGAACCAGCACCATACACTACACCAGCACTCATGGGTAACGGATTCATGCCCGGCCAGCACTTGAGGCATGACAATATCCACAATATAAAACACACACTGCTGTAGATGTTTTCTCAATTATAAAATGGGTAAAAGGTTCCACGTCAAGACTGTGCAAACAAAGACAGCACAGTCGATAACAGTGCTATCCATAATGCAAAAGAAAAAAGTGCGTCCACATACAATAGCGATGAGTAAAAACCGTGTCAAGGCAAAAAATGTCCCAAAAGACGCAGTCATACAAAATTGTGTATTCTGTAACTGCTCTGCCCAAAACCTCAAAAAGGGAAAAATCTAAGCAAATCCACCCACAGCATACAGTTAAGTGCAGTCCCTATTTCGCGACCAAATGCAGTCGCCATTTTTTATACTTTGCTCTTCCTTCTTGCATTAAGATGGACCGGTTTTCACTGTGCTCTTTTGGATGACACAGTTTTGACAGGATACCAAGAGAAAACAATACTTGTGATTGGTCAAATGTAACTACATGACCATGAATTATTCCAGCACGACAGCAGAAGTCAGAAATGCTTAACTTACTGAACCTCAGTACTCAGTTTAAACAAAGGAAATCAGAGAAAGCATTTTACAACTGCAGTGAGGCACTCCAGGGTGCAACTGTCTGGTAACAGCACCACTCACATGCGTAAGGCATTCAGTGTTGCTCTGTGCCTCACTTCTCGACGTATGTTATGGTCATGTAAGGAATAATTCAGTCAGATGTGTGGCAATACTGTAATAACCGAATGACCTGGGTGTGCTGTGAGGCCCAAGATGCAGCCAAGGGACTTCACCCACCCAGGAAGTGAGGTTATTACAGCACTGACGCAAACCTGGAGTTGATTACTCCCTCTTGTAACATTCGTAAAATTCATCAAAGGGTGCTACAACAGTAAGTAAGTAACCTTTCTTCTTTGAGGGAATCTCCACAGTGTCTTATAACATTGGACAATTACTAAGCATTACCAACCCGAACTGGGTGGCCAGTAAAACAGCAAGCAGACCCCTCAGAAAAGCAGGACGTGCAAGACAGCTAGGCCAAACCCAACCCCTCTTTGAGGAGATCAGATCCAAACTAATTCTTACTGAAAGTATGTGCCAGGTAACAGATGCCACTAAAGCTACCATTCCCCTGGTGGCATGCCCTGTAACAGTACCAACCAGGGCCTGCCCTGCCTGTAGCACAACAGGAGACAGGAGCATATCCAGTTGGAGAGGTACTGTATGGAAACTGGCACTGGCACCAGGTTTTAGCCTAAGAAAACATACAGCTGGGAGGACTGGCCACAGTGGAAACAGCACACAGAGAGTTATACTGAGCCAACTCCTCTGGTATCTCTACACTAACCTGGTAGACAAACGAGTCAGCACACAGGGATTTACACTGAGCAGACTCCCCAGTTATCCCTATGGTAACCTGGTAGATAACAGTGTCAGCACACAGAAATTTATGCCGAAGTACCAGCCCAGTGGCACAGAGGGCTGAGGCGCTAGACGCCTTACCTCGCACCACACCGGCAACCCGGGTTCAGGAACGGACTCGGATCTCTCGGGGGTCAGATGGGGCACGGAATGGCTGAGCATCCGCTGACAGTTCTCCTTCCTCGGGAGTGGGGGGGACTCAGCATTGCGCTGCAGACTGACACCCAGCAGAGGTTGGGTTCAGCACAGGCGTGATGCTAGAAAAGGGTGGACCCATGTACAGGGCGTAAGACTGCCTCCATGGAGGTGGAGACAGTCACCCCGTCCACTGCACATGTGTGGGTCCGTGGAGTAAAAGGATTGGAGCCGACAGGCTCAACGATGGTACGCTGCACGCCCGCCTCCCCCCCACCCCCGGCAATCTGGATACTGGCTTCCAGGGGTTGGGCGAGGTCAGCACCCCTCACCACCAGCCCTGTCAAACAGGTGGGGGGTTAACTCGTGGAGGATGGCCGGTTGGGGTGGGGAAAGCCTCGCCGGAGAGACGAGTCCCCTTCAAAGGAGGGGCTGGAGCTGCCTGCCAGCTCCGAAGGTAAAATGTATATGGGGAGATACCAAGCCGACTCCCCTGGTATACCTACCCTAACTTAGCACATACCCATATCTCACAGACTCAGCATTGGGTGATTTACAAACAATGGATTCCCAATACATTCCTCAGTGCCGCTGGAGGGAAGTGGCTGTGACAGGAAAAAGGTTGAGAGGTTTGTATAGACAGTACTTTACTCACACTGCAGGTACCAGGCTCTCCAGATTGCATTGTTCAGCCGGATCTTGTCCCGCCACAGCAGCTTCAGGCCTTTAAATGTCTTCCACTTAGGGGATACAATCTTGCCGCTGCAAAGAAAACAGAAAGGGGACTATAGCATTAGCAGGCAGGCACTTTTTATACAGGAACATACCAATTGTTTTGGTTTATGTTTTTCTACAGGGGTGTTTGCTCCCTGTGGCAGCCTACTCCCGCCATTGGGCCCCAAACCGTCCCCAGCCCCTTCTCCCCATCCCCCCCCCAACTGCAGTGCTGGAGCCGGGCCTGAGAACGGAGGGGGCAGTCATATACGGTCAAGGGGAGACATGGTGTTTCTGGTTTTCTCCTCACCCTCCCGGAGCAACAGCAGACGCGGCAGGTGCACGCGTGTGGAGGTGCACGCACGCTCTCGGAAGCCAAGTGTTCCTTCCATCCTCCCCTACGTTGAATCAGTCCACGACTCTGCTCTGACACCAAGCCTCCACCGAGTGACAGCCAAGAGCAAGGAACTGTACTTCCCCATTCTGGAAGATGAGAGCAGCCCATTAGCCACTACAATCATCTCTCAGCGTTCCCCTCAGCCAACTCCCAGCAGCCCGAGCTCACTCCCGAACTCAGGTCATCGGTGTGGCGTCCAGTACTTCAACCCTAAGCGCCACCGGGTTTTTTTTTTTTTTAAAAAGAGTTCATCACCACACACAAGGCCCACCTTTCTTTGCCAGGCTCAGGGCCACACCACGTGGTCCATCCACCCACCATGTTGTTTTTACAGTTCTCCACTACACACAATGGCCACATCCCTTTCCAGGCCCAGGGCAATGTCACATGGTCCGCCCTCCCACCATATTGCTTTTATACTCCAGCACCATACATAAAGCCCACCTCCCTTTGTTAGACACAGGGCCACACCATACAGTCCATCCACCCATCATGTTTTAGCCAAGACTTTACTAGAGGAAAAATGCACAGCGGGGGGAGACACCATGTAGGTTGCCCTCAGCCAGGCAAGGGGTGTGGGCACTGTGCATGGTGATAAGATTATAAATAAAACGTGGTGGTGGACAAACCACGAGGTGGGCACTGTGCAGGGTGATAAGATTATAAATAAAACGTGGTGGTGGACAAACCACAAGGTGGGCACTGTGCAGGGTGATGGATTGGTGGTTTAATAAGAGGTAGTGTGGTCTAGTGGTTAGAGAAGCAGCTTGGGAACAGAGGTCTCAGGTTTACATCCCATTACAGCCAAATAGCAACTTTGTGACCCACTGGGCAAGCCACACAACCTCTTGGTGCTATAATCTACCCAACTGCGGAAATGGGGAGAAGCAGGACCCCACTGGAAACAAGATGCTCATTCTCCACTTTCTTAGAAACTATTTAATCTATACAGCCACCTTTATAAACTGAGTGAAGAGAGGTGCATCACATACGCTGATAAATGGGAAGGGAAGAGGAGCCAAGTTCAGTTGGGTGCCAAAGTGTGTCAGCCTCAAGAGCAGCTGACACGATCTCAAATCTTGCTCAGGCAACTCATACCAAGGAGGTGCCGGCCCAGTGAGCTAATTCAGCCATCATTCGAACTGTGTGGTCTACAAGGAAAAAAATAATATCTACCTTTATACTTGGCTCTTAACTTTCGTGTACAAGCAGAGTGGCCGAACAATACTGTAGCCCCGCTCCTAAAATAAGCTTTTTGATGACATGAAGTAGGGAACACGGCTGCAGTGCTCCATTATAACAGCATTGGGAAGGGGGCTGCCTAAAGGGGGCTAGGTGCATATAGACTCTTCGCTGGCAGTTCTACATGTATGGGGCTATAATTTACATATTACATATTAACCCTACTGTATACATGCAGAACTGCCAACAAAGATACAGTGTTCCCCATTCATTGTTTTAGGGCGGTGGGCCACCACCCTATATTTTTTTACCACCACCCTATATTTTTATCCATTTTTTTATAAAATCCTCCAAAATTGTATTTTATTGACATCCTTTATTGCAATACTACCCATTTAATACCAGCACACTATATGTTACTTAAAAGCTACTTGTGCATATAGGAGGTCCCGAAAAATAACGCACCATTTGACCCGATCACCATTGCCACCGCCCTATATTTTCAGAGAGTGGGGAACCCTGAGATATTATGTGCACCTTTAGACAGTCCCCTCCCCCAAAACTATTAATATACAGCACCTGCAGCCGTGTTCCACACTTCGCGTCATCATCAAAAAGTTTATTTTAGGGGTGAGGCAAAAACACTGTTCGGCCACAAGCATAGTAAGGTAAATATTTATTTTCCTTCTGCACCGAACAATTCAAATTGTAGCTAAATTAGCCCCTTGGGCAGGCATTTCCATAGTATGAGTTGCCTGCCAGATATTGTACATATGACGAGAGCTGTTTAAGAACTGTGCAAATATTAAGCCCTCGAACAGCACTTTTTCTTCGACATTTTTACACTTCGAAGATGGCATCAGGCACTTTATGGTTCTAAAGCCTGCAAATTCCTGAAATATGGCTGACCGTGTAGCTCCATTTACTGTAACAGTGCGGCCACACCGCTCACTTACACTGAGGCGAGCAGTGTGGCTGCACTGTTACAATAATGGAGCTGCGCGCGGTCTGCCACTCGGGTTGCAGAGGTTTCTGAAATAAAGTAAGTGCCTGATGCAAAGGATGTTTCAGTGTAAAAAGCTTAATCGAGGCGAGCAAGCCTTTCCGGGGCAGGGAACTTAGTATTTGCACAGTTCTCTTTTAAGAACACTGTTTCTATCAAGTACTAATTGCAAAAAATGTTTTAGAAAGTGCAAGTACATAAAAATTTTCCGTAACAGTAGATCTTCAAGAGGATGTCTTGCAGCAGGCCACACCCGAAGAACTACAACCATCGGGCACTAGGACCACATGACAATCTTTCTAGCTAGTAGTCTACCAGGGGGCCGCCCACTCCAACATCACACGCTGATGCTGCCCTTACCCTATAAGAGTGGGCTGCCCCATGCCCTCCTCAGTTCTCCCGCTGGAGACCGTAAGCAACCAATCTCCCGCTGGGGAACCGAGGAAGAGCCGAAGGTACCCGCAAATATGGTAATTTCAGAAAAGCAGCAGGCTCTCCACACAGAAGGAGAGACAGACACAAAGAGGCCCACTGGCCAAGGGGGAAGGAGGGTGGGACAGCATGGCCTGCTGCAAGAGATCTTCTCGAAAATCTACTGTTACTCTAAGTTCTTACGTAACTGTACTATCTTCATAGAGAGCAACTCTTCCAGCAGGCCACACCTGAAGAACGAGTCCCAAGCAGTACTAACAGAAGCAGTCTGGGTGGCTGGATACCCTGCGCCTAAGAGAGAAGTCCCTGAAGCACTGCTAGGCTGAAACTGGCCCTACGCTTAGAAGCAATGTTCAGACTGTAGTGCTTGGTGTAGGTCTGGACAGAACTCCAAGTGACCTCCAGCAACTGGGGGGGGGGGAGACAGAGAGCTACTCTTTTCCTTCTAGGATGGTGAGTCTTTTGAGGCTCTGTGGTCACTCACTTCCTGCTCCCAAACAGGAAGTTCCTGTTGTCAGTCTAATCCTGTGCCTATAAAAGTGGAACTGGCTTAGGGTGGTGGGGGGGGGAGAAGAGGAGGGCAATACAGTCCTGGTAGATAAGTATAGTTATTATAACAGCAGCTCCTTCTTCTTGGTGATGCAAAAAGGGTTGACAATGTCACTGTAATTCAAAATGGCTGCCTCTGAGGATACAAGTTAACTGTACCAGTGGCCAATCAGGAGCCTAGCTAGGCTCAGGAATAAGACTTAATGTGTTCTACAAACCTTTGTCCCCCTCCCAGAGTGCAGGCAAACAGGTAACAGCAACCTGCGTGACTGGCACACATTTTTTTTGGGGCCACAGTTTGGGCCCCATGGTCACAATGCCCAGAATCGCCACTACCCAGAAATCCTGACCGCCCAGAATACAATCGCACTAATCGCAATGCCCACATTATGACATCCTTTTCCCCTGCCCAACTGACAGTATACGTCCCACAACAACTAAACTCACCAGACTCCTTGCTGCTTGAAAAAAAAAAAAAAAAACAACAAAAAAAAAAAAACTAAAGGATCTGTGCAGACCACAAAAGGTACGGCAACATTTTACCTGGACTACTGAACTCAAAGTGCAAATACATGGGAAGCCATGGAGGAGGCAGTGTAGCGCAGTGGTTTAAGGCTCTGAGCTGCAAACCTAGATTTGAATCCCACAGACCTCATTTGCATACTGGGAAACCCTGAGCAAGTCACTTAACTATCTTGTGCTCCCACAAGCTACAGCTTAGTGTGCCTCTCCTGGTTAACACCCCCCCCCCTTTTCCCCCATACAGTTAACAGAATGCCAGTTAGCTGATGACCTGTCAGCTGTATGGCTTCCTGACTCTACAATGTGAATTTAGTAACTCAGTAAAATGCTGCATTAATTATAACTTCTGTGCTCTGCACAACTGCTTTTGTTCATCTCCCCCCAAACACCAGGTTCGGTGACCAAACCACCGATATCACCAGTCCTCCAAGCCAACATGTTATCTTTTTGCTGTGTAAACCCTAGCTGCATAACCACGTCAAGTTTAGGGAGCATCCCTGCAGACTTCATGCTCCCTAATGTAGGGGAGAACAAATTTGTTTGTGAGCTGGTGGTCAGTTTGGTCACTAGCCTTCAAAACTCCAATATTTTTAGTGGCCATCACTTTTAAGGGAACAGAATCACTTTGAGGGCAGGTAGCCAGTTGGCTGGTAACTTTCAAAATCTGGTAGTCAAACCAATTTTCTTCTTTGGAAACCTGAAGTTTATTGACACCAAGACAACACATAAATTCATGCCTGATACACATTCATAGCAATCTTCTGTTAAGAGACAGGAAGTGATACTCCCTCTGTATAACTGCTTGGTGAGGCCGCATCTAGAGTACTGTGTGCAGTTTTGGAGGCCACACTTAAAAAGGGACATTAAACTCCTGGAGAGGGTCCAGAGGAGGGCAATCAAAATGATCTGGGGCTTGGGGGCCAGGACCTATGGGGAGAGACTTGAAGAGCTAAATATGTACACATTGGAAGAGAGAAGGGACAGGATAGAGGTCTTCAGGTACATGAAGGGGGTAAATAGGGGAGGTGCAGTCAGGGTGCACTGAAGGAAGGGGGTGGTCTAGAGGGCATGGGTGGAAGCTGGAAGGGGGAGATTCAGGGGAGAAAGGAGGGGGTGCTACTTCACTGAGAGGGTAGTAGAACCATGGAATGCGCTGCCTGTGGGGCTGGTGGAGGCAGAGACTGTGGAGGGGTTCGAGAGGGGGTGGGACAGGTACAGGGGAAGGGTTCTGGAAGTAAATTCCAATGCAAAGAGAATACTCGGGACTGGGAGGGGAGCAGCAAGGCCAGCTCCAAGGGTGGGAGCTGACCAAACAAGCAGACACTAAAGACTGCCAGGCCTATTCTGCTGGCATTTTAGTATGTCAGTATTATGGAATGAGTGTACATATTTGGTGTCTTACAACAGTGAAAGGGCGAACATACTACAAACATTCCCTCTGCTATTAAATCATTAGTGTGCTATTCCTTAAGTCTGAGTTGACATTTCAGACCAATTTGTTTAATGGCCACTGGTCACCTGATCTGTCCCACCCTATCCTAACACTGTAGGTTTCAGAAAGTCACACTCTGTATGAGACAGCCTCCCCACTGTCTAACCTTGTAGATTTCCGGGAAGGGGTGGCCTGACCAAGGTAGGTGAGCAGGACTGTAACTTATTTGTCTGTGTGAAATGATTTATGGAAAATAAGATAAGCATCGTAAACTCTGATCAAAGCTCCAAGACACCCCCAACCTTTATTACTTATTACCCGTTTATGATGGTACCACTTGCCTCCAAGCCAGGCAGGGATTTCAAACCATGCCCATGCACTGCGGTCAGATTCGTTGCCATAACGCCAGGCTGTAGAAAGGGAGAAGGTGAGAAGCTTTTTTTGGGGTTTGGACACCTGCAAAAAAACGACAGGTGAATACTTAGTGCAGATCTCAGGTCCCTAAAACACTGGCTTACTCGTTCCAAGAAACCAAAGAACATGGTGGCAGAAAGCTGGCACTTCCCTGCATTAACGGCAGGTTCACTCCTTTCATCCACTGCAGCGCGATGTGTGTGCCAGCGCTCCGATTAATCTGTTACCCAGCTACAAGGTTATCAAGCGAGCTCAGCCTGGGTCAATGTTTAACAAGGAGCAGAAGGGCAAACACGTTCGCATGAGAGAGAGAGAGAGAGCGAGGCCTTTCCTAACAGGAGAAACTGGCATTTGAAAACTGTGTTCATGTCTGAGACATTTCTTTTGCCACCTGCAGTTTTCTTCTCCTTCCCTCCCACCCTCTCCTGCTCCCTGCCCTTCTTGCCTTTCTCCTTTCCTCTTCTCCCATTATCGCTTCTTCCAGTTTGTCCCACTCCTCCCATTCTCCCCCCCCCCATCCCAAGGGATAAAACTAATTAAAACAAAGTGCAAAAATGCAACACATAATGCAAAAACATGACCCCGGACCTCTGTCAGGAATGGTCCACCCTACCTCAAAGATGAAAGACACACACACACACACACACACACACACACGATTTCATTTTTAACACCGATGCTGTTCTCCCTCAGAACTCTGTCTCATCCTGTGTAGGATGTCATGATACCAAATTTTGAGTATTGTGATATCTGTGTAAAAAAAACTCGCACTCCAAGGGAAACCAAGCGGTGCTGAGGTACCAAGTGCCCCATCACCCACCATGCAGGCAAACCAGGTTCAGGAACGGAAAAGAATAACTTGGGGGGCCAACCGGAAGAAAAGGAGGATTGAGCGTCTGCAGACCGCTCTCTTCCTTCGAGAAGGGAGGGATAATGCGAGCCGCTGCTTGTCAGACACCCCAGCAGCAGCTGGGTAGCAGAGCAAATCGCAGGCCAGGTGCAGGCGTCATGCCAAATGCTCTGGCCACTGTATGTGCACAGACCTCAGAGGGGGAGAAAAGCCATAGCGTAATTGGTGTCAGTGGCTCAGCAGGTTGCACACTCACCTCTGAGGCCGGAAGATCGAAAGGTTGTGGGTTCTAGCACCACACCAGGCACTTGGGGTAAATCCCAATACTGACACTGTAGTGCAGCAAGAGGAGGATGCTGCACTCCTGAGGGGCTGCCTTTCGGATGAGATATTAAACTGAGACACTGTCTGCCTGTTCTGGTGGACGTTAAAGATCCCATGGCACTTCTCAAAAAGAGTAGGTGAATTTCCCCGGTGTGCCGGCCAAATTTCCTCTTCACTAAAAATACAATCAACAGCCATATCCGGTTTAACTTCAGTTGGTTACCATCTGTACCCACCCACCACCCGGTCTGCCCCTGAGAAAGGGCTTCTAGTCTCAGTGGGCCTACCTGGTCAACAAAATTCAATAAACAAATAACTTGGGGGGGGAAGAGACATCTAAGCAGCAGGTTGACAGTCAGCAACCTCACAGGCTCTGCCCCCAACGTCTGTGACACTCACTCACCCACAGTGGCAAGTAAGTGAATGGAGTAAGGCCTGGGGGGAGAGTGGGTGATGAGGATCACCATCGGAAGACAGCTGCTCGACACGGGCAGAAACGAATAATGAAAAAAATATATATAAGTCATGAGAGCTGCTGCTGTGATTGCTTGGGGCTGCATCGGTGGCAGGAGTGAGAAGGACCACATTGGTGGTCACAGGAGACCCGGGAGCTGAAGGAAGGCACATCGGAGGTAGGGGAGTGCTCGGAGGTCCACCGCCAGGCCAGTCAGCGCAAAGCACGTGAAGTTTAACTGTGTGACTGGGCTATAAAAGCTATCAGCCCAGTCTCGAAGGGGAATAGCTGCTGCGGCTGTGATTGCTTAGGGCCGCATTGGCGGCGGGAGTGAGAAGGACCACATCAGTGGTCACAGGAGACCCGGGGGTCAAAGGAAGCTGCATCGGAGACAGGGGAGTGCTCGGAGGGCCGCCGCCAGGCCAATCAGCGCAAAGCGTGCAAAGTTTAACTATGCGACTGGGCTATAAAGGCCATTAGCCCAGTCGCGATGGGGGAACAGCTGCTGCTGCTGCTTTGATTGTTTGTCCCACACCACCCACTCCAGCCCCGACCTCTATTAAATAGTCGGTGGGGGTGAAGCCTTGGAGGTGGGAAGCCTGGACTGCTGCTGCTGCTACTACTGGATCTGGGAGGAGCAAGCGGAGTGGGAGAGGATTGAGGATATTAAAGGAAAAGATGACTGTATGCTGAATGGGTGGGGACTGAGGATATTAAAGTAAAATATGTTTATTGCTGCTGAACATTTGGGGGGTAGGCAAAAATCGCATGCTGGGTCTGCTTGGACACCACTGAATACATGCCAGCTACATATACAGCTGTGGGATTTGATTTTGGGCTGTACTGTTTACTGCTGCTGAACTTTGGAGGGCAGGCAAAATCGTATGCTGGGTCTGCTTGGACACCAATGAATACATGCTAGCCATATATACTGCTGTAGGATTTGACAGATGTGAACTGTGATATCTGCTGATTTGTATAGATATAGTACTATGGGGTTGACAGTTGTAAATTGTGATATCTGCTGATTGTATATGCTGTCTGATCACGTGAGGTGGGCAAGAACTATTGGGCTGCAAGTTTTTGGTCCTGCTCACACCAGAATGAGGGTGGATTCAGGGCTGGACAGAGTGGGCATCTTCGACAGGGTGCGACAGCGATAATCCTAAATTGGGCATGGAAGAACGGAGGGTGCCCAGTGTGTTCCCAGCTGGCAGGACTTGCGGGGGAGGTAGAGGGGATCAGAAGAGAACTGGAAGGCACGGGGGGAGGGGAAACGGTCCCATTGAGGGTGGCAAGAACACTACAGCATACCCCAGGGTAAGGGTAAGCACAGGCCCTATGGAGACTCCGGAGGAGATAGGCGTAATACAAGCAACGGATGGAAAACACCTCACAAGAGAGGGGCCAGCCAGGGGAGCAAAGGAGGGGTGGGGGCAGAAGACAAAATGCCGGGAGCAGGCATCACTCTTAGCAACAGATACACCATGCACTACCCAGGAGAGGAGGAGGAGAGAAGGATGTGGGCGGGGGGTCAGGGGTCAGAGAGCAGTTGGTTAGATTGCTGGGAGGGGTGGGAGTAGGAGGGGTAGTGACACTGGAGGAGAAGGCAGGCAGTGAGAGTGGGACCAGTAAGCTGGAGGCGTGGGAAGGGGGGACTGGAGGTGAGCAGGCACTCAGGATGGGAGAGTCAGCCAAGGGAAGGGGTGGTAAAGGGCACTCTAGGGGGCCAGGGTCAAGAGGAGATATTTGCTGAGGGTTTGAAGGGGACGAGGAGGGAGGGTAGGGAGAATTATGCGGGGGAGGACAAGGTCGGGGGTGGAGGCAGGGAGAAAGCAGTTGAAGGGGTAGGGAGGGGATCTGTGGATTCTGGCCCAAAAGAGTCGGGGTCTGGGGGCAGCTGTGCCGACCAGGAGGGGGGAGAGTAAATTGGGAACTGCATGCAGAAGGAAGAGCATGGTAGGACACACACGACTAGTGAACCCGGACTAATGGGGTGGGAAGAGTAGCTTGGGGCGATGATAGAAGGAAGAGCCTAGAAGAGGTCAAAGTGCCAGTAAGGGGGGGGGGTGCAGGTAATCCTGCTGGGGGACTCCATGACCAGGGGCATCCAGTGGGAGGCAGTAGGGGAGGATAAAAGCAGCCCGGTCAGGGCTAAATGTATTCCGGGACTATCCATTCACAAGGCCCAATTCCAGCTACATTCCTTAGCTTTGGAATGTGGGGGATCCCCTGATTTCCTAGTACATCTGGGCACAAACGATTTGGAAGGGAACAGCGATCTGGCAATCCAGGCGAGGTTCCGGGAGCTAGCCAGGGTCTGCCATTCAATTGGGAGTTCAATTTCTTTCTCAGAAATCCTGCCGGTGCCTAGGGCATCCGGGGAGGCCAAGCACAAACTAAGAGGTGTGAACCAGTGGCTCAGGGATTGGTGCAGGGCAGAAGGGTTTGGACTGGGGGAATACATGGGATGATAAAGGGTTATATGCTAGGGATAGGTTACATCTTAACCTAGAGGGGAAGAAGATCTTAAAACTGAAACTCGCTGAATTCATTAACGAGAAGTGGGGTTTAAACTTGTAAAGGGGGGGGAGGGACAAGTGAAGGACTGGAGATAGGAGAACTGACTGAGGCCCCTGGTCTACGGCAGTAAATAAGGGCAGGGGACTCCGATGGACACAATGCAAGAGCTGTGCAGGAGAGGGCAAATAGGGAGTGCAAGGGCCGAGTCAGTTGTGGGGTGCAGGATGGTCCTGGTCAACGCCAGGAGTATGGGCAACAAAATGCCCGAGCTACAGGCGATGCTGGCAGAGGGATCAGTGGATGTGGCAGTGATTATGGAAACAAAGGCCACCAAGAAGAATGACTGGGACCTAAATTTGTGGGGGGGCTACAAAATATTCAGGAGGGATAGAGAAATGATTAGAGGAGGGTGTAGCACTGATAGTCAAGGATGGCATATTGGTGAGTGGAGTGGAGGAGGCAGAAGGGGGGAGTGGAAGCTTTTTGGGTAACCCTACAATCGGGGGGAGGAAAAAGATTAAAAGTAGGGGTGGTATATAGACCACCCGCAATGGATGAGGAACTGGAGGGAAAATTGGTTGAGAACATCAAGGGGCACTGTGAGTGGAGAAAGGGTAGGGTGGTGGTCATGGGGGACCTAAATATGCTGGGGGCAGACTGGGACACCATGACATCAGCGGTGGCCAGGGAGCAGAGGCTGATGGATGTGTTCCAAGATGCCTTTCTGGTCCAACAGGTGGGGGAATCTACTGGGGAGGAGGATACTGGATGTTGTCCTTGCAGACAGCGACCAGATAAGGAGTCTGGAGGTGTGTAGCCCACTGGCAGGAGGAGACCATGCCACAGTCTGGTTTCTGCTGTGCCTGGGGAGAAGACAACCGCTCAAACACAGTGGTAATGGATTTCAGGGGGGCAGACTTCCTGGGCATGGGCAGGATACTGAGGAGGAGCTTGAGCCAGATCAGGCCAGACATGGATGTGGGCAGCTTGTGGGAGACCATTAAAAAAGGGGTACAGGAGGCTACTAGCTTGTGTACAAGGGTAAGGTGTAAAAATGGTAGGGCCAGCAAGCCGTGCTGGTGGACCAGGGAGGTGCAAGAGGTGGTAAGGGATAAGAAAGCTGCCTATGCACGTTATAAGTGCTCAAGGGGGGAAAGGAGAGAGGGGAGTACGAGTACGAGTTGTCTGCTAGAAGGGTCACAAGGGTGATGAGGGGAGCAAAGGCGAGGATGGAGCACAACCTGACTAAGGATATCCGTAGGGGTGGTAAGGGATTTTATAGATACATAGGGGAAAAGAGAAAGAGGAGATCACAGATCTCCAGGATTAGGACTGGGGAAGGATGGGCTCAGGAGGTGTGGGATACTACATAAACCCAGAGAGTGAAGCTCAAGGGGTTTGGGTATATCTAAGCATCCCACACCAAGGGTATGTGTAAACTTCCACTTTTTACACACCAGCCCATGCCCTGTATTACATAACTGCCAAAGGGGGGCTCAGGGACCGTCATTAGGAAAGATAAACAGCATAGTGCAAGCTGCTCAGAGCCTCGTTGATCAGGAGGCCTAATTGGGAACAGGTTCAGAGAGCCAGGTCCCTGGACCTCTCCACCTCTTGCAGGGAGGAACCCACCAGGAGTCAATTGTCGAGGTAGGGGTATATTCGAACCCCTTGACGCCATAAATGGGCTTCCATCACTGCAATGCATTTGGTGAAGACCCGAGGGGCTGATGACAGGCCGAACGGCATGGCTCGGAACTCGTACAGGGTCCCTTCGACCCTGAAGCGGAGGAACCGCTGGTGGGACGGACGGATTGGGATGTGAAAGAACGCGTCCTGTAGATCCAGTGAACAGAACCACATGTTTCGCTCCAGAGGTGGTATCATCTGGTTCAGAGTTACCATCCGGAAGATGCGAGACCTGAGATATTGATTCAGGTCGTGGAGATCTAGGATGGGGCGTCAACCCCCCATCCGCTTGGGCACCAGGAAGTACCTGGACACGAAGCATGGGTCTGTAGGAGGATCCAGCACTGGAGCCACCGCCTCCTTGCGGAGGAGTTGAGCAATGTCGTCCCCAAGGGCTGACTGAGTGCCAGCTGAGATCTTTTCCTCCCGTGGGGCACGGGCTTGGCAAGGAGGGTACTGCTCGAACTCTAGAGGCAGTCCCCGACCGACCACTTCCAGGACCCACCTGTCCGAAGTGATACTGGACCAGGCGGAAAGAAAGTGGTGGAGCCGGCCCCCACCAGGAGGACCTAGAACTGGCGTGACGGGCGTAGTGGTGGCAACCCCCGACCCATCACTGTGCAGGCTTAGAGGATGAGGAGGCTCCTGGACCGGCACCTCGGCCTCCTTTGCGGAGTTGTTGGGGACCCTGCTTGGGCTTAGAGCACCAAGCTTGAGCCTGCTGTTGCTGCTGATGCTGCTGACCTCCCTGGAAGGGGGGCTACCTAACCGCAGGGGAAGAGTGCCGAAAAGGCTTCTGCTGGTTCTTGCCCGAAGAACCCTTAGCTGAAGTGGCATCCAAGGTGGCACTGGACTGCTCAACGCGCTGGTGGTGACCTACCACTTCTGGACCGAAGAGGTCGGTGCCAAGGAAGGGCACATCAGCTAGCTTATGCTGCGCAACCGACGGAAATAAGGATAATCTCAGCTAGGCCCTGCAGCGAGTGGCCACTGCAGTTGCTAGTGAACAGGCACAGGAATCTCCAATGTCCAAAGCCGTCTGAAGCTGCTGTTTTGCAACAGCACGGCCCTGGTCACGGACTTGCTTAACCGTGGTCTGCATGTCCACTGGGAGATGAGGGAGGACTTCATCTAGCGACCCCAAAAGGGTGAGAGAGAAGTGTGCCATGATCACTGCCGAGCTGGCCTGACGAAGGCCCAAGGATGAGGCTGCATATACCTTCCAGGCAGAATGGTCCATATTCTTGGACTCCTTGTCCGGAGGGCGGTCAGTATCCGCTGAGCTACCCGTGCACCTAAACACTGAGGCAGTCACAAGGCTCTCGGCTGAGGGATGCTCACTGAAGCCCACCAAGGACCCCATGGGTACAGTGTACTTGCGAGCCACGCGGGCAGATGGAGCCGGGCAAGAGGCAGGGCGCTGCCATAGCTCAAGGGCCGGGTCAACAATGGCTTCGGCCACTGGGAAGGCCTCCGTCGGGGTATCCACCCTCTTAAGGATATCCATGAGAGGATATTCCGCCTTCTTTTGGATAGGCTGCATGGGCATAACGGTGGACTCTGAAATAAGTCGAAGGATGCCCTGGAAAGTGGAAGGACCTTCATCCAGGCCTGTCACTGACAACTCATCATCAGAACAGACTGTAAGCTACCTCTGGATGGAGAGACTATTCGTGGGATGTCTGGCCTATGCGGCGGAGAGCATCCGCCAGTTGGTTCGAGACTCCTGCCACACAGATGGCAAGGAGATCCGTCTCTACCCGGCGCACGAAGGTCCAGATCCGCAGCTCTCCAAAGGGAGTCTTCGGTCATCAACCCTTAGGTGCGAGTGAAGACCAGTGGTATCCGAGTCTGAGGAGTCGGGATACAGGAGTCTCCCGCCTACGTCCCCTTCAATACGCTGAGGGCGATCAGGAACAACAGTGATGGATAGACGACGGGGCAAGCCCGTATCTGTCTGATCCTTCTTTGAGGGGGCCCCTCCCTGAGGCTGCTTAGGTGGTGGCTCCACCAAAATTGGTGGGGAGGCCGGAACAGGCCGAACAGGAATGCATGCCGGTCCTACCGGAGGGAAAACCAGAGTCCTCGGTTCTGGAAGAGTAGGCGTCGGCCTAAGAGGCTGGGGCCAAGTAATGGCCGGTGTAGCCGGAGTAACTGGCTTTTGACCGGTCAGAATTAGCTGTTGCCACATGAGGTCCTCATAACATTGGAGCTTCCGTCGAAGTCTCTCTTCATCCAAGGAGGATGAGGATCGGTGGCGGCACCTCTTCCGGGAGTGTTTGTGACCCTTTTTTGGTTTTTCGACCGACAGGGTCCTAGTCCTCGATTGAGACCGGTGTTGGCTCTGTCGATCAGGAGAGGTCGGATTAGGTGAAAACAGAGGTTCCAGCTCCTGTCCCTCGATCGGGATACCCACAGGACGGGTCTCCTCATCGGGGAAGAAAGGATGGGTGTCCTCTCAATGAGTCGTGGAGTGCAAATTCGGCGACAACGAATTCGATTGTGTCAAGAGAAATTTCGGCCAGTTCTGCCGTATCCTCAGCCTCGGTGCCTTGGCCCGACAGAAGGTCAGAGAAGCCGGTGGCCGAGGAAGCGATCTCGACCGAGGTCGAAACCGCCAGGTCCTGAGAAATCGGACCGCTCTCGGTCCCAGGAACGTCTTCTTCAGACAGAAGATGATGATTTAGGGTCCTTGACCCTTTTCTTAGGGTGGGATGAGTGCAAGCCCGAGGGCGCCTCACCCTTGGTAGGGAGAGACTGGCACAGCTCCAGAAAGGAATCAGTGAAGGTGGAGCCCAGGTTAAATGGCACGAAAACACTTTGGCTGGCCGGAGCTTGAGCGGCTTCCTCTTCGAAAGCCACCATCTGGTAGAGCTGTTCGGCGGATCCTGTGGGCGGGGAAACTGCCCACCTGGCCTCCTTCGATTTCACCGGTGGATTGTGAAGCTCCAGTCTCCCTAGCTTTAGGCGTGCCTTGCGGTCATCCAGGACGCTGGGATGGAAGGCCAGACAGATGGTGCAAGCGGCGGTGTCATGCACGACACCCAAGCAATAAACGCACAAGACGTGGGGATCGGTGCGAGACATTTTTTGTCCGCAAGGACACCGGCGAAACCCGGGGACTTGTCCTCCATGTCCGATGCGCTCGGAATCGTAAACTCTTACGAGTTTCAACTAAAGCAAATGTGGCGAAAACCGTCGATTAGAATCCAGGGCCTACGGTACTTGTGGAAGTAGCACGAGGGAACCTGAATCTTCCAGCGGAAAGGAAGATCTGGCGTCATGGGGCGGAGCCAGCTTGAAGACTTCTGGCAAGATTTAAAGGGGAAAGGGACATGCCAAAGAGTGTGGATTAACAACATATCCACACTCCTAGAATAAATATTTCACCTGTGTATTTACTACAGAAATGTTGGAAGCAGTGACCGCGCACATGTGCACCAGGAGGGAAAAGAACACATTTAAATTTATCATGGCACATTTACACAGAAACATAGAATCTGTCAGCAGATAAGGACTGCTTGTCCCACCCAGTCTGCCCAGTTTTCCCTACCTACAGTATCACCATGACGTCTACCTGATCTTCGGCTCTTTCTCGCTCCCTTAATTCCTTTCCACTGAGCTTCCCCGATGCCTAGCCCATGCAGTCTTGAACTCCACCACTGTTTTCCTCCCCACACTACCTCCGCTTGTAGACTGTTCCAGGAATCCACCACCCTTTCTGTGAAGTACTTCCTCACGTCTCCTGAACCTACCCCCCCACCAACTTCATAGCATGCCCCCTTGTTCATGTGCATCTTTTTCCTGAGAAACACTTTCCTCCTATACCTTTTTACCCCCCCCCATGAGGTATTTAAAGGTCTCTGCCATACCTCCCCCAATCCAGGGAGTACATATTGAGTTCCTTTAGCCTTTCCTCGTAAGGCCTTTTATGCAGACCCTGCAGCATTTTAGCTGCCCTCGTCTGGGCTGCCTCCACTCTGCCTATGTCCCTCCGGAGATGTGGCCTCCAGAACCGCACACAGTATTCCTTGTGAGGTCTTACCAGTGATTTGTACAGAGGCAACACCGCCTTCCTCCTCCTGCTGGCGATACCTCTCCCTATGCACCCCAGCATTCAACTAGCCATCCGAATTGCCTTGTTTACTGTCTGGCCACTGTGCAGCCATCAGCGATAACTATCCCCCAGGTCTCTCTTCTGCTTGGTGGTCATAAATAACACTCCCTCTGTTCTGTTCCCTGCCCCCCGAGTTTCTGTGCCCCAAGTGCATTATTCTGAATTTTTTCACAATGAAACCCAGCTGTCATACCCTTGACCACTCCTCGAGTTCTCAGGTCTCTGCTCATTCCCCCCCCCCCTTCCCCCAGAGTGTCCACCCTATCACAGATTTTAGTGTAATCCGCAAACAGGGAGACCTTCCCCTTTAGCTCCTCTACAATGTCACTTATAAACACATTAGAGAGGACCGGTCCCAGCACTGATCCCTGAGGCACCTGACTGGTCACCTTCCCCTCCCCTCCTGGAAGTGAGCTCCGTCTACCACTACGCTCTGTGTTGCCTATCCCTTAACTGATTTCTTACCCAGTTTACCACTTTTAGACCCACTCCTAAGCTACCCAGCTTGCTTACTATTCTCCTATGTGGAACAGTGTCAAAGGCCTTACAGAAATCTAGGTAGGCCACATCCACCACTCCACCCTGATATTACTCCGTGGTCACCCAATCAAAGACATCCATCAGATTTGTTTGACATGCCTCCCACCCATGAATCCATGCAGTCTCTGGTCTTGTGCCCTCCCCCAGCCCTCCAGAACCACTCCTGTATCCAGTGAACTGTTAAACAGAACTGTCAGAGGTGCAGCCTGAATCTCCCGTGGAGATCCCTTGACACCCTAGGATGTACACCATCTGGTCCCATTGCTTTGTCCACTTTCAGATTATCAACTCCCACTGCGATTCTCTCCTCTGAAAAAGGATTACTTTCCACCTCCCTCCCTTCAGCGCTCCTGTTACTTTTCTGTGACCCTTCCCCTTCTCCTTCCACTGTAAAAACTGAACAAAAGTGTTTATTTTTTTTCATGTATTTCTATTGCATTTTACTGTAAAAAAACACAAACCACACAACACACCAATGAATACTACAAACATACTCAAACAATGACTTCTACAGCAGATTACAGTCAGCTACCTAAGCCAGTGTCTGTAACCATTTCACTGCAATAAAACACATCTCTGGCTGCCAAAGGTATGTGGACTGAGCATACTGTATTCAAGGTACAACATTTATTTATTATTTTAGAGCACACCTTTGAGCTACAAGCTAGTTTACAAAGGTTCCATGTCAACATTTTTTTTTAAATTTAAAAATCACTGCAGACTGCCATTATATATAGTAGTCATCTCCTATGTAAAATTTCAAATTGCAAAAGCTTCTGTGGCACCCTCATAGTAAGGGTCTCCATTTAATAAAGATCAATCGTTAACGTATGCCACACCTCTATCCAAGGTACTGTGCCAGTGAGACAATGTTCTGTGATAGCTATCTTGGCTGCTACCATTCAGATAGCAAGGAGCAACCTGGTGGAGGGGGAGCGAAGGCCTCTTGGGATGTTAAGAAATAAAATTAATTGTGAGGCGACTACCAAGGAAGGTTCGAAAAGCACTCTCAATTCCCTTTGTACTGATGCCCAGAAGGGCTGGACCTTTGGGCAAAACCAAGGCTTGCTTTAGATTCTCCACAACCCCTCCAACAACATGGAGGGATTCGGGAGTCATATTTAGCTTGAAGAGATGGTGAGCGGAAATAGCGGACAATGAACAAATGTATTTGTGCAGGATGTCTGCTTTTTCCTGGTCCCTCTCACCCCATCACTTTTTAATCTTACAATCCTTCCCCTGATCTTATGCTTTTCACTTACATACCTAACAAATATCTTGTCCCCTTTCGTTACCACTTGGGCTATCCTCTCTTTAGGTGGTGCCTTCCATCACTCCCATCGGATGCACTTTACTGAGCTACCCAGCTTTTTTGTGATCTGCGTCAGGCATGAGCAATGAGGGTGTTTTTTTGTTTTGTTTTTTTGTTTTGTTTTGTTTTTTAATGTTTTCTTCCTCATTTTTTTCTTTGTATAGAAGATTTTCTCCCTGGTTACCTGTGACATCCAAGGAATATACTCTGATCCTAGGAATACACCCCATTCAGGCGTGCAACGTCAGACCCCTCGGACACCAGTAATCTACCAGTTACCCCCACGGCTAACCCTCCATGGCAGGGGTTCCGGGAGGGAGGGAGGGAGAGCAGTCCCTTCCCCCAAGGCAGTCCATTATGTGGACTAGGATATCGTGTCGGCATTCACTAGGACCCGGGGAGTCCCAAGATCATCATGCAGGCATAAATATGGTTTTCCTATGCCTGTTTTGGTCCCTCCAAGCTGGCCTTGCATGCACACAGCACATCCCCTGCAGTAGAAGCAAGCTCCCTGGCCTAGCTGCAAGAGTCACAGTGGTGCAGCATGGCAGCTGTCCCCGCCCGGCCTGCCTCTCAACGCAGCAACACGAGCTCGCTCCCAAAGTGGAGCTACATGTACAGCAGTGTGCCACCTTGCTATATCAGGGCAGTCTGTTTTCCCCCTTTCTGACCACCCCCTGTAGATCAGATGCAGTTAGGGTGAAGGCCCCCTTAGCACCCACAGAGACATTAAAGGAGGAGCCCTGAAGTAGCCATTCAGTTAGACTGGTGTACCCTGATGTCGGATTTTGCTGACTGACCTATCACATACCAACACGTGACGATTTCTTAAATCACTGCCCAACCCACTCACTCTGCTGCATCAACTCTGCAGTGGTGGGGTGGGAACCCCGAGCCAGTCGCTATGCCATAGCAGCCAGTTCCAGACCACTTGTGAGGGGACAGCACTATGTGAATGAACAGACTGAAGTACATACACCTAGGCAACTGCGAGGAGCACACCCCTGCAGGGTGGGACAAATCAATCTGTGTGCTGGTGGTCAGTTTGGCCACTAGCTCTCCATATTTGGTAGCCAAAGCAATATTTTTAGTGGCCATCCTTTTTAAGCTCTCAAAAATCACTTTGTGGGCAGGTAGCCATTTGGCCACCTGGCTACCTGAACTGACTCAACCAGGTGAGCAGACAGAATGACACACACCTAGGCACCTGCGAGGGGCCCCAGATAAGATTTTTTGGGATGAGTACTATACGCCTCATTTGAGTAAAACCAAATTCAGATGCGTACAAATGTCTGCACAGAGCGGAGTAAGGAGTGCATTTTTAAAAACAATGTAGATTTTTTCTATAAAAGAATCGATCAGGTGCCGCACAACCCTACTTGACAATGCTCTTGACAGCAACGTTATATAGATGGGGAGTAAGAGACACGAGCAATCTGTTTATGAAGTCAGCGAGTCCCCTGCTGAAGTAACTGGGTAAGTGAGCTACTGTACGTCATGGGAACAGTAGAAGGAGGTGGCCTGCATTTTATTTTAGCCTTAAACTTGCAATAAAACTCTCCCTTCTGCCTCTTCATTGGCTCCCACTTTCCCTTGCTCTGCTCGTGTGTGTGTGTGTGTGTGTGTGTGTGTGTGTGTGTGTGCCTTCCCTCCCTCTCTGCAATTTCCTGTAATGTGATATTTATTGCTGTCCCTTCCTCTTTCTGTGTTGCTGAGCTCGGATTTTTCTTGGGTGCACCGTGACCCTGGCTGTAATGGGCTGGCAGCTCACTTTAATGTAATACAGTAGAGTGCCAAATGTTTTAAGAAGACAGGAAATCATTTGTAATCGGACGCTGCTTATTTTTATTTTCAGACATTCTCTATAATAGATGACACTTATTTTATTTTTGAATTATATTTTGTCTTTGAAACTCTGGATGCTATTTTGATCTCGTTGTTAGCTACACTTTTAATGACTGTTTTTACCATTGTTTGCGTTGGATTCTTATGTTGCTAAATGTTGGACTGGACTTCCTCCTTGTCATGTATCACTCTGCTGTAACCTCCCGGGTTGTGTCTGAAAATAGGCATTTCTACATCTACTGCACCCAACCTGGTTACCAAAAATAAATTAATTAAATTCATACCCCTAAATGATCCATCTGTAAATGTACCTAAACAAAATCTGCTGGGAAAACTGTATTTTGCATTGTTTTTGTTTTCACGGGCAGCCTTCTGTTACAATTCTCTTCACAAAAAGAACCCCGTGATCTGGAGTTTTAATATGTCACAGTTTGTGCACAAACACTGAACATGGTTCAGAAAGGTGAACAGCTCATGCTTAGCATTCTGTACACAAACTGTGACCTGGAAAAAAAAAAAAACAACAAAAAAAAAAACTCCAAATTACTGCTTCCATGAGAAGAGCTGCGCAGAATGCGATCCATAAAAAGCAAACAATTAAAACACAATTTTCACATTAATGCTTGTTCAGTTACAGGTAAATGTGGATCATACGGAGGCATGAATTTCATTTCTGCTAAAATGTAACTGCTGCCAAGTAGCACAGAGTTCCTGTCCCCTGAACCTATATGTTTGTTGGGTTTTTTTCTTCTGGGGGGAGGGCGCAACGTGGCTTCAGTTCAAGGATAAGCAAGTTAAGAGTTAAAAAAAAAAAAAATAAAAAAAAAAAAAAAAGTAGTCGGCCCAGTGGTGCTGAGGGTTGAAGCGCTGGACGCCACATCTCGCGCCATGCCGGCGACCCAAGTTCGGGAGCAAGCTTGGGCGCCGGGGGAGGGAAGAGGATGGAGCGCTTGCTGGGCTGCTCTCCTCTCCTGAGGGAAGGGCATGGGGTTGTCCGGTGTTCCCACAGCCCCCAGTGGAGACCGGGGCACTGCAGTGGCACTGGACCACACGTACACTGCATGGGTAACGCAGGCAGGGTTGCCTTGCACCGCAGTGTCAGGAGTGCACCACGCCTGGGGACGGGGGAAGGCTTTCGGGGACTACAGCAGAAAACCCTCCCCAGCCCGGACAGGCGACGGCCCTTCCAGCACCTCCGCCACACGCCCAATACCAGCTCCCTGCCACTGCCCCTTCAGTCTCCCTGAATCGTAGCCCCCAGGCCCAGGGAGGAATCGTAATGACTGAAGATGGCAAGGAACATGGTGGGCGGTACAGCGAGATGGTGAGTGTAGTGGCCTGAGAGGGTTCCAACGCTCCGGGAGTGAAATAGAATGGTAAAAAAAAGGAAAAAGTATTCAAACTCTACTACCATTAAACAGAAAAGAATGCCCTTTTGTAATTCAGTCCTTCCTCAGAGATCACACCCCCATGCCTGCCTGCAATTCTTTGGGCTATCAAATTTTTTTTTTTTTTTTTTTTTTTTTTTTTTACAAGCTACACTATTTGGAATGCTTTCTACACTTGTATTTTATCAGCCTTTTTTTATAAGGACCTATAAACATGATCCACAACATGTGCACACAAGCCAAAAACACACGTAAAATACATCACAACAGGAGACACAAGTTCACTTGCCTAGGGCATTACATCACATGAGAGCATACATTCAAGGGAAGAACAGACCAACATTATTTAAAAGAAATGGCTGAGTGAGGGAGGCATGCTGATTTTTGTTATGGATTTTCAGTGAGAATAAAGAGGAACGCGACATATTAATAGTGTTAGTAAATATTTTCTGGGAGGCCAACCCAGTGGCGAAGAGGGCTGGGACACTGGCGCCTTACCTCTTCCCATTTTCGGGAACAAGCATGGGTCACCGGGGGTTTGCCGGGGGAGGGCGAGGAGTCGGATCGAGCTGCCACTAGGCAGCTCTGCTCTCACAGGGAGAGAAGTGGGGTTTCCCTGGCTCTTGGCTGCCACCAGGTGGAGGCTTGGTGGGAGGAACAGCCCGGCACCGGCACCTCCAAACACATGCGCATCCGTGTACCAGGGTCTCAGGACAAGAGGGAGAAAACGGAAAAAGGGAGCACCAGGGCACATAGGATGATGACATAGGATGTGCCCCTGAGCAGCGGGGGCAGAACGAGTCCTCTCGAGGAGCGGACCTGAGCAGAACCTACCCAGTGCCTCTGAAGGGAGAAGAACGGACCTATATGGAAATAAATATTTTCTGGGATTGTGGACCTGTCATGCCTAGGAAGTGGCAGTGGACATTTATTTGATTTTTAACTGTTTTCCTTACTTGGTCCAGTAGTTATGTGTTGTATTAAAAGCTCACTCAGCCCCAGGTGGCCATTTTGAATAAGGTTAAGCACAGAACATTCAGACTGACATGAGAGTTCTGGGACTGAGGAAGAAAACTGGTTACTGTTATAAACTGTAATGGAGAGATGAAAAAGTAGAGGGGCCACCGCCAAGGCTCCACATAATACAGCCTAACGGGAATGAGGGCATATGGGAGGCCTACAGAACAGATACAATACAGCCTAACGGGAATGAGGGCTTATGGGATGTCTACGGCACAGATACAAATACAGCCTAGCGGGAATGAGGGCGTATGGGATGTCTACGGCACAGATACAAATACAGCCTAACGGGAATAAGGGCGTATGGGATGTCTACGGCACAGATACAAATACAGCCTAACAGGAATGAAGGCGTATGGGATGTCTATGGCACAGATACAAATACAGCCTAACGGGAATGAGGGCGTATGGGAGGCCTACGGCACAGATACAAAGACAGCCTAACGGAAGTGGGGGGGTATGGGAGGCCTACGTCACAGATACAAAGTCGGCACCACTACACCCCAGCAGAAAGTCACACGCGAGTCCCCATATGAAAAGTCCAGCAATCCTGTATTTATAAGGGGCTGAAATAAGCAGTAATAGTGTCAACGTATTTCGTCCCCTGCCATGCTGCACCAATGGGGAAGCAAAAAGACGACACAGGAACATCCTTGGTCATCAGGATGACTTCTGGCCACCCACTGGCCAGACCCGATGAGCAGGCACTGCCATGGAACCGGATCCATTTCGCAGGGGAGGGCACTCAGCAGCTCCCTGGGGGGAGAGCCCTAGAGGAACACACTGGCAGGGTAGGTCCTGGGGATGTAAGAGTGACGGGCTGGGGTGGCCGGCATGAAGGGGCTGCCCAGAGCTCAGGGGAAAGAGCACTAACTGCAAAGGATGGTGCTACCACACGTTTCTGATGGTAAATGGCACAGCACTGTACCAAGCTGTTTAACTGTTTCTATGAAGGATGTGGCAAGGGAGAGGGAACTTGTAATAAACCAGGGTTTCCCCGAAAGCATATATGTGTTGAGATGCCCCCATCCTTTTGTTCTGAGCTACTATCCTATTTTAAAACTTTTACTTTAGTTTTTGTAAGTAAAAACTTACAAAATTTGATCCACAGTACGAGAGCATAAAAAATATTTCTCACATACTACATTACAGTAGGAATCTATGCCCAATGTGCCCAGGTTGTTACATCAAGGAGGGCAAGATGTAATTAAAAAAAAAAAAAAATACAAACCAAAGGCTCAAATAATTAGCAAAACAGACAGCCAGCGTACAACCAGCAGGCAAGGACCCACATACAATAATAAAATCTTAGTGTCCAAGATAAGGTTAAAGAACCATTACAGCTTTTGAAGGTCTCGACATGAAGTAAAATCTTGGTTTTATAAGTCTATGCTTGTTGTATAGCAACCACTGTATACATCAATCAAGCACTACAGATGTACTGAACAATGATGGTTAACCGGCATCTTTCTATATACCATATTCCTTCACTGATGGTCCAATTCTGCTGAGGATCATCAGACAAATTAAACAGGATACATCTAAATAAAACATACGGTACATTACTTACAGCCATAGAAAGCAACATTAATGTAAAAAAAAAAAAAAAATCACTTTATTTTATACAGTTTGACTCAGAAAGTGTATGCAGACTGTCCAAGAGGGATGGAGATGATAAAGTTATTCCCTACTGCAAAGTGTCTAGTGGGCTTCAGGCCTAAGGTAGGAGGGAAACAAACTCAGCCACGAGGTCGGTAACAATGAAGTAGTGTAAAGGGTCCTGCACAGTTATAAGTAGAAAATCGTAACAGCTTACTGCTATAAACACCGTCTAGGATAGGAACCAAAGTAATCAAACTTTTTTTTTTTTTTTTTTTTTTTAACTGTACTAACCTCCGTACATCTGGCATACCTTCTCCCACCCTACCCAGTACCTGGATTACTGTACATTCATTTAGACTTGCTCAGTTTTCTTCGGCATCAGATCCTTCCAACTGAGGGCCAAAGTCTTTCCTAATTATTTTCCAGTAAAGCACGCGCTTCTTTAGAATTGCTGAAGTTGTACGTTTTTTGGTTTTTTTTTTTCTTCTTCCAGCATGCATTCCACTCGAGACCAGGAGATTTTTTGCCTTTGGTTTTCACCCAGTCCCAATCCCCTGAGGGTGCCGATGCAGAGAACTTGAGTCCAGACAGGCAGCGTGCTTACGCATGTCTCTGTCAAGTGTCCACAGCGCCCTCCCTTCCCCCGGCTTCCCTGCCTAACCTCCTGTGCTTCCACCAGTGGCAATGCATAAGGGTACTGCTGCCCTTGTAGCCTGCCACCCCGGAGGAGAGCATCTGTGGGGGCGCACAATCCTAGCTTCCCCAGCCGACCCCCAGTGACCCGAGGCCATTCCTGAACCCGGGTCACCGGCATAGCGTGAGGTGTTGAGCCCAGCGCCTTAACCCTCAGTGCCACTGGGCCAACCCAAAGATGTAAGTTTTGCTGAAACATGTTACTTTGAGTTTAGCAGGGAATTGTAGAGAGTGTGACGTCCCCAGTTCCGAGGATCGATCCGACTTTGCCAACAATTTTATGCCTGGCTCCAGCAGCAAAACAAATCTAGGAACAGGGAGACCTTCAATCCATCGTCCGATGTCACAGGGCCCATCAGTCTGGTAGCCTCCAGGATCCGGTTGTGGTCCACTGGGTGTCAAAATTGGATCAGGAGAGTCCTAGTTCCTTCTGACCTTGTCAAAGCTCTTTGTGGCATGATCCAGTACATCTCGGAGATCTCTATCGGGGGGGAAAACAAAACAGTGATCTGTGAGCTACTTTTGAATAAATGTCCAGGGATCAGCACCCTGCAGGGACTCTGGCAATCCCACAATCCAAAGATTATTAGCCCGAATCTGGTTTTCCACGTTATGCAATCAATAGTGCAGGACCCAGTTCTCTTTAATCAGTCCTGAGGTTGCCACCATTGATACTACAGCTATGCCAACAGTCTCTATGGCTTCTGAGACTGCTTGGGTTACTTGCTGTTCACAAGTGACTAACTTTGCGTGTATATCCACCGCTTTTTGATCGAGGGCTCCAAGTTTGCCATCCAATGCCGATCGCTTGCAAGACATCATGCAGAGCTGGGTCCGTCGCAGCCAAGTCTGTTATTGGGACTCCATTCCTGCTACTCCCAGAAGCTGCGACCTGTCGTCCTCGCTTACCACCTCCATTGGCGGTCTGTTTTTTCGGGTCACCCATATTTCGGCTGTTAGAGATTCCGTCTGATGTTCCTATGAATAGCGCTCTACAATTAGTAGTTCTTTCAACTATGAAAAGGTTTTTATTTTCCAGTTAAATCTGTAAATATTTAGTTTGTTCTATGGAGCTCAAGCAAGGCCGTCAAGTTGCAATGGTAGCTGATCATGCCCCCGCTATCTTTTTGCAACACCCCCATTTAAAGCAGGACACTGGACCCCAATACTGTTACAATTACAGCAGCTGAGTGATTTCTGAGAGTAAAACAGCAAAGGAAAGGTGACCTAGGGCTACAAACAAACATGCAGAGAAAGGCCAGCCCAGTGGCACGGAGGGTTGAAGCGCTGGATGCTACACCTCACTCCATGCCGGCGACCCGGGTTTGGGAGCAGACGAGTCGCTGGTGGGTCAACCGGAGGAGATAGGCTTGAGCATCCAACAACAGTTCACCTTCTTGAGGAGGCAGTTACCCCCACACTTGCCTGACTCGAGCAGAGGCTCGAGTACCATGCTCCTCACCGTAGGGGATGCACGCCACAGTGCGGACGCCAGCGCCCGCGCCATGAACGCCTGGGTTGCACGCTGTAAGGGGTGGGAGAAAAAGAAGAAAAAGAGCCTGCCATCGCCGGGGAGACAGGGAGCCAGGAGACATACCCACGATGTGCCTGTGCTCACCCGACGGACCCGAGCCGACAATGTAAGTTTCGGGGTGTTAGTGCACCCACCTCGTCCCCGCCCGGGGGGATAACCACGGCTCCATGGGGTCTCGGATCCATTTAGGTAGGGTGTCAGGCAGTGGGATGTCTGCCATCTCTCCCCTGACAGGTCGGGGATGGCAGGCTGGGATAGGTGGACAAAAGAGTAATTAGAAAATAAATAAATAAATAAACCATGCAGAAAGAAAAAAGTATATGAAGTCAGTGAAAAAAGGGGGAATAAATCAAGGAACAAAAAAGGCGCAATTGTGCGATCCTGTGTTTCTCGACAAATGCCCCCTATCCCTTCCATTTTTTCTGGGAGAAGTACTGTAAACAATTCAAAATCCCATATCTCCACTTAAGAGAAAAAAAGGGGTATATTGATGTTTTTGCCAGAAATACATTATTACTGAAGACTACATGGTGACTAACAAATACTGCGCCTTTAAATGTGATCCACAGAGAAGGTACCTCCCTTTCATCCAGCCCAGGATACATAACAGGAAGCTTAAATACTTTCACCCAAGGCTGAACTATTGCACTACATGGAGTTCAGCTAAGGCACACATTTACAACACAAGGTGTGAACTGCCGTACAGCCAGTGGATCACATAAAATAGTAGTCTTAAAATATCGTAAAGGAGCAGCTATAGGTTAGCACCTGTGCAACGAAAGAAAAAGTTACTCACCGCAGTAATCTTCTTTCTTCTAGGGGGCCCTTTAGCATCAGGAACTTTGGCAGTTAGCTGGTTATGTGCAACTGCCCCGGAGGTGTGCCTTTAAGAGAATTTTCATTTATTTTTATTATATTTCTTTTTGTCCCTCCTGCAGCCCGACCTGCGATCATCCAGCCATCGCTTCTCTTCCCAGAGTGGCCCACGGGCTCGCCCACACACCCGCTGGCATTTGCTACCATACCCTCGAAGGAGACCCCCCAATCCCCGCGACAGGCCGGGAACCATTACCTTAGTGCAATCTTGCACAACAGGCTCCCACCGGGTGAGGAACTTGCAGCCATCAAGCTGCCCGGTTAATTCCTGCCATTTTCTCCTCCTGAATTGTACCCCTCGAAGCACGGACGTGCAATGACATCCAAGGCTCAACGTGCGGTCTGCCATGCTTCGTCCCCTAAGTGCACCACCCCTTGCAGTGCCCCCAATCTCCATCAGGGGCCGCTGCAGAGCAATGGGAGCCCACATCCCACCCCAGGGAAAGGAAAGCAGTCCTCCGGACGCTCAATCCTTTCCCTCCCCCTGCAGACACCTGATGTTCCCGCACCCTGGTCGCCAGTGTAGCGCGAGGTGTGACGTCCAGTGCCTTAACCCTCAGCACCACTGAGCCATAGCCAATCAAAAAACATGAGAGGAATGAGCTGAGTGAGAGCAGCCTGAAGGCTTCAGAATTTTTTCGAAGGAAAAAGAGGGCACATGTTCCTATGTTTCTGTCTAGTATGCTCCAAGTTGTAAAAGAGGGCTCTTTTGACATCCAAACTGTGCAGCTTTTGCTCACCAGGAGTACATTTATCAGTAAAGAAGACAGGCAGAGCAATGGACTGGCTTAACTGGAACACTGAAACCACCTTTGGCAGAAATGTCCTATTTGTCCTGAGCTCAACTTTATCGTTGTGAGGGATGATGCAATTTGGCTCAGTGCACACAGCCTGTAGCTCTGAAATCCTCCTGGCAGAGGTAATAGCCACCAGGAAGACTGTCTTCTGAATCAAGAACTTGATATGAGCAGTGGACACAGGCTCAAAGGGCGAGTTCATCAGCCCGTCTATGCAGAGGTTCAGGCTCCAAGGGAAAGCAGGCTCCCTGACTAGAGGCTGAAGGCGCAAGAGGCCTTTGAAAAACTGTTTAAATATGACGTGGGGAAAAAAACGATTTTTTCTTTCCCACCGAAAAGCAGGCCGAAACTGCAGCCAGAAGTAGCCTGAGGGAAGATGGTTTCAAGCCCGACACCTGCAAGTGTACCAAGTAATCCAGCAGCTGAGGGTCTGAAGCTGAAAGGGCATCAACCTTTTTGCTCTTGCACCAGAGGGAAAACCTTTTCCATTTAGCTGCATAACTGCTCTTAGTGTTCGTTTTTTTAGCCATCCTCAGGATCTTAAGGACCTGTTCAGAGTACTGAGAGGATGAACACTAACTCCTCAAGAACCAAGCACTGAGGTGAAGAAAGTATATGTCTGGATACTGCACTCCTGTCTGAGGAAGGGTCGGCAGAGAGTGACCTGGAAGCAGGTGAATGGGCCTGCTGCAGGACACAGAGAAGGAGAGGGTACCAGGCTTGTCTGGGCCCGTCAGGGTCACCAGGATCATTGATGTAGGCTGTTGTCTGAGTTTCAGCAATCCCAGTATCAGGGAAAGGGAGGGAATGCGCATAGGAACCTCCTGACCAGTCCAGGATCAAGGCATCCAGAGGAAGCGTTCCTGGGACTGGGGACCTGTAACACTACTGAGGAAGCTGAAAGTTGAGGGGAGAGGCAAACAGATCCATTTCTGGTGTGCCCCACCACCTGAACACTGTGGCTAGCACTTGCTTGTTCAGAGTCCATTCGCTCTGGCCTTGACTGATGCAACTCAGAGCATCTGATAGAGTATTGTGTTTGCCTGGGAGGTGAATAGCTGACAGGCAGACTCCCAGGGAGAAGGTTAGAGACCAGAGCTTCAGGGCTTCTGAACAGAGTATTCCTGATCTGGTACCATCCTGTTTGTTTACGTAAAACATTGCAGTGGTATTGTCTGTTCAAATTTGAACCACCTGTTCTTTTATGCCGAGAGCTAGAAAGATTGCTCTGAGTTCCAAGAGATTTGTGCGTAACTGTGACTCAAGAGTCCAAGTGCCGCTTACTGAGGCACTGTCCAGATGTGCTCCCCACCCCAGAAGGGAGGTGTCTATGGTGATCACCTTTGTGGCTAACATAGAAGTTGACGGCAGATAAGGACCGCAAGGCCCATCCAGTCTGCCCATTTCTTTTTCTACCTTATGAATGTGCCATAGGCCTTTACTCTGTCAATGGCCTATCTATTCACACTCATCTGTATTGCTCCCTTATGCCTATCCCATGCCTGTCTGAAGCCCTGCACTGTATTCATATCCACCACTTCCTGAGGTAGGCTGTTCCATGCATCCACCACCCTTTCGGTGAAAAAGAACTTCCGCACATTACCCCTTAATCTGCCTCCCTCCAATCTCATGCTGCGTCCTCTGTCCTGCTATTTTTCTTATACCGAAACATGTTAGACTCTCACCTTGTTAATGCCCTTAAGATATCTGAATTTTTCAATCATATCGTCTCTCTCCCTCCTTTGCTCTAGGGTATACATATTGAGCTCGGTTAATCTGTACTCGTATTTTTTCTGACGCAGTCCCTGCACCATTTTGGTTGCCCTTCTCTGGACTTCCTTCATTTTGTTAAGATCCTTGTGAAAGTGCGGCCTCCAGTACTGAATGCAGTACTCCAGTTGGGGCCTAACCAGTGTCTTGTAAAGAGAGATTATTACCTCCCTCTTACGACTTGTGATACCCGTACTAATACATCCCAACATCCCCCCAGCCTTACTTACTACTTTAGTGGTATGCCTGGGTGATTTCAGGTCATCTGTGATGATGCCCAAGTCTCCTTCTTCCCTTGCGATTGCCAGCAACTCCACTCCCAACCTATAGGTGGCTTCAGGATTTCTCTTCCCTATGTGCATGATCTTGCACTTCTTTGTGTTAAACCCCAGTTGGCACTCTTCCGACCATTTTGCCAGTTTATCCAGATCTCTTCTCATTCTGTCCACAACATCTGGATCATCTACTCTGTTGCAGATCTGGTGTCATCTGCAAACAGACAAACCTTACCCTCCAGTCCATCTTCAATGTCACTGATGAAGATATTGAAGAGGACTGGCCCCAGGACCGATCCCTGAGGTACCCCACTTGTGACGTGCATCTCTTCCGACTGTATACAGTTTACCACCACTCTCTGTTTTCTGCCCGCCAACCAGTTTGCCACCCAGCTGACCAACTTCCGACCCACCCCAAGCCTATGCAGCTTATTAATCAATATTCTATGTGTTTGGGGACGGGGGGCGCTATTAAGCACTTCTACCGAATAGATGTGGCTCCCATTAGCTCTACAACTGATCGTCATAAATTTCATATTTTTACAACTACGAAAAGATTTTGGACAAAATAATCTATACCTCTGGATTCCTGACATCGTTCTGCAGATTTGGACATCAAATAAGACTATGGGACAGACGAATAAAAGAGGGCCTGGAAGTGCAAAAAAAATCAGGCCACAACAGACCAACAGGCCGCATCTGATACAACAGCTCTCAACTCTGGTGAGCCGCCGTGGAAGGCTTTGCAGGCAATCATGCAGCCCATAGATGGGAAGGTGGAGTCGGTTCTTCAGTAACTGGGGGAGCAAGATTTAAAAATAGAGGCTGCCACCAAAACTACATCCTCGGCTGAATCCCAGGCAATAAAGGTTATGTCCACTGCAGCTAAACTAACCCAAGAAAATGGGCAGCTCCGTTACCGTTTGGAGGCGCTTGAAAATGCATCCAGGGCGCCAAATGTCAGAATTATTGGACTGCCGAAGGGGACTGAAAATCCTGATCTCCTTACCTTCCTGAAATCCTGGCCCCGCACTGCCCTAACACCTGGAACAGGATTTGGAGATGCACTTCATTAAAGCTTATCGAATTTCCCCCCCGCTCTGCACAAGCGCAGAAAGAGCAGCCTCGAACAGCACTGCTGGTGACGACGAGTTCAGCCATGAAAGATCAGATCCTTCAAGCGGCCTGTAAATCAGATTACCTTAATTTTGAGGGACATACTCTGCACTGTTTCCCAGATCTCTCCTATGCTACAAGGGCCTGCAGAAAGCGTTTTGATGGGGTTCGTGCCACTCTTAGGAGTCTTGGGGTGGCCCATTCTTTGATGATACCCGCGCGCTTGAGAATTTTCTATGAGGGCCATACGTTCCAATTCACTGACCCAGGAGAAGCAAGCAAACGCGTGCAGCAGATCCAACGGGAGTTCTGAGGCCTCAAGAGCTTCAGCTAGATCTGGAGTCGAGTCTGATGAGGAATCGTCGGAGGAGGATGATACCTGAAGGGGATAAAGTACAGAATTGAATTCTCAGAGCTTACTGTAGCAGCATAGACTCTCTGTCACACCAATACCCCTGAACGGAGACTTTTAGTTAATAATAACTGAACTGGATTTACTTTATGGGTTTGTAACAGGGTTTAGGATATGCTGTGTCTACACCAAAGGGAGGGTCTTAAACGTCCCAGTTTTTTGGAGTGTTCTATTCAGGAGTCAGTTCTTTGTTTTACAAGATTATTGGTTTAACAAGTCGGACATGTTCAAATCTCCGTAGCATGTTGTTGCAGTATAAGATTTGAATCTTAAATTGTTAGTGTTTGGAGGCACACTTGCATTTTAGGATTCCCATGCATGGAAACAGGGTCTAATCAACACTGGATGTTGAATTTTTCGACTTCAATACTTGAACTGACCTTTTTTCATGTGGAAGTGCAGCTCTTGGGATTATTATTACATAGACAAAGTATTGTTGAAATACCCCCATATTCGTAATCTATATGCCAAGACTGAGATATCCTTTTTATACCAGCTCATCTTGTATTAACTGGTTGATATCTGGCTAATGTGATACGGAACTCTGTGTTTAAGAGAAATCAATAAACAAAGTGTAAAATATATATATATATATTCTATGTGGAACAGTATTGAAAGCTTTGCTGAAGTCAAGGTAGGCGACATCAACTGCACCCCCTTCGTCCACCGCTCTGGTTACCCAGTCAAAGAAATTTATGAAGATTAGTTTGACAGGACCTTCCTGTTGTAAACCCATGCTGTCTTGGATACTGTGCTCCTATGGATTCCAGGTGTTGCACTATCCTTTCCTTAAGGAGTGCCTCCATAATCTTGTCCACTACTGAGGTAAGACTGACTGGTCTGTAGTTCCTTGCCGCCTCCTCCCTGCTACCACTCTTGTGAAGCGGAATCACATGAGCCCTTCTCCAGTCTTCTGGGACCTCTCTTGTGTTCAGAGACTCACTAAACAGTTCTGATAATGGTTCTGTTAGTTCTACCCTTAGCTCCTTAAGTACCCTGGGATGTGTGCCATCAGGTCCCATTGCCTTGTTCACCCTGAGCTTAGCGAGCTCTTGTAGGACCCTTACTTTTGTGAAGGGACTTGTGCACACCTCTCTCCCTCCCCCGTGTCCATGGTGCTCAGCTGTGTGCCCTGCCCTACCTTCTTCTCAGTAAATACTGAGCAGAAGTATGATCTGTTTAGGATAGATGCTTTTCCTTGGTCCTCCTCCACACACTTCCCCATTCTCCCCTTTGATCTTAGCAACATCCCCTCTGGACTTTCTCCTTTCACTAATGCATCTACAGAAAGTCTTGTTCCCTTCTTTTACTGTTCATGCTAGTGTTTCTTCAGTTTTGGTATGTCTCCCTATCTTCGTCCTGCTGCATTCCCTTATATTTCCTGAAGACCCGTCTTTTGGCTCTGACCTTTTCTGTTACTGTTTTTGAGAACCAAAGTGGTTTCCTCCTTCTTTTGCTCTTACTTTTCCCCCCCAACACAATGGGATGTTGCTTCAAGTATTGCATCCTTAATGCTTGCCCACTTTGCCTGTACCTCCTCACCTGTATTTCTTCTTGCCAGGGCTAGCTTAACTCTGTTGGCCATCTTATCAAAGTCAGCTCCTCTGAAGTTCCATATTTTTGCATTGAAATGGGATGATTTAGTACTAGTGGCCAAACTGAACCATATCATGTGATGGTCACTGGCCCCCAGGTGACCTACCTGGAGTTCTGTGATCCTTTCCCTGTTAGCCATTATTAGATCTAGGATAGCCCTGTCTCTTGTGGGTTGTTGTACCAGTTTTTTGAGGCCCTGCAGGGAATCCACGATATGTCTAGTTTTGGCGGATGTTCCTGCTGGTATTGACCAATCTGGATCTGACATGTTGAAGTCTCCTATTAGGACCTCCCTTTAGCTGTCATGTTTTGTATATCTTCTAACAGTAATGTGTCTATGTCCTCTTCCCTGGTCTGGAGGCCTGCAGACAACCCCAGTTCGTATGGCTGTCCCATTTCCTGTTTCCAGGGTGACCCACACTACTTCTGGCTCCTTACGTGTATTCTGAATTTCTGTAGCTTTGATATTTTCATTGACACAAAGGACCCCCCTCCCGCACCTCGGTCTCTTCTGAACAGTACATAGCCAGGTTACTGAAGTCTCCCAAGTGTGGTTACTGCTGAACCATGTCTCACTAATGGCTACTATGTCCAGTTTAGCCTCAGTCATTGTTGCCTGCAGGTCTGGGATCTTATTTCTCAGACTGCGGTCATTTGTGTACATGATTTTCCATTGGTCAGATTTTGGTGTGTTAGTTGTTGTGCGAGGTCCGGCATTTCCCCTGCGTGTCGTATGGGGAGCTGGACCTTTTTCCTTACCTGGTGATGCAAATGAACTGCAAGCATGCTGAACTCCTGTTTGATCACTAGCTGAGGGGGAGAATGGTGTTCTTTCCATTCGATGTAGCTGGTGCTGCACCCCTCTCCCCATTGGCTAGTTTAAATATTCTGCAAAGACAACAAACTTCTGCCCAAATGCACTGACTCCCTCCTTAGTCAGATGCAGTCCATCAAATTTAAAGAACTTTCACTCCCAAAACTGTTGCTAGTTTCCTACAAATTTGTGTCCTTTTTCCTGGCACCAGCCCTTGAGCCACATGTTAAGCTCCTCTATCTCCCCTTCTCTGACTTTCCATTCCTCTGCCACCCCCTCTCCCAGACTGGCAGGATCTCAGAGAAGTAGATGCCAGACAAAATGGATGACAGTTTGTCTCCCAGCCTGGTCAGGTGTTCCTTGGTCTCCACAACTGACTGGCTGGCGAGATCATTAGTCCCTATATGTACCAGGACATCGATGTTTTCTCCTGCTTCCTGCACAATTTTAACAATGCAGTCGGTGTCTCTCCACGCTGATGTACCTGGGAGACATCTGACCATTACGCCTGGCTGGAGGTAGGTATTAACTGCCCGAATCATGGAGTCTCCTATGATCAGAAGTGTTTTGTATTTCCTTTTTGCCCTTTTTTGCTTTGGTCCCTGTTTTGGGTAAGTTCTGTTGTGCTAGTTCCTGTGCTGCAGTGTCCTCTGCCCCTTCATCTGATTTTGAAGACAGAGGCAGATACCAGTTTGTAGTAGTTATATGGTTTGTGGAGGTGATGCATTCGAGAGCACCGAGTGATGGAGCACCCGATTTGCCCCTCCTTACCACCTGCCAACCTCCCAGACCAACTACCCTCTGCAGTCAAGGTGCTTCAGTTGGATGTTGGGGAAATGGCAGGCGGTTCTTATATTTCCTCCTAAAACTGCGATCTGAGGCACGCAATCTCTGCCCAGGCTGCCTGGAGCTGAGCCCTTAGATCTCCAATGGTCCAGTATGTAGGACAGCATCCTAAATCCTGTACAACTGCCCTTTTAAAATGTGTCCCGCAGTGCCTGCAGTTAATAATATCCATTCCAGCTGAGCTGTTGAGTTTATAACCTGGTTTGAATAATTAGGAGGAAAATGAAAGCAAAAGTTACTTTTTTTTTTTAAATAACTTGTTATAACAAGTTAAATTACTTGTGCCCCTGTAAGTGAGGTCACTGTGTAGATACCCCTCTGATCCTCCCCTTCCTGCTTTGCTACAGGAAATATCACGACTGTGCTACTCTATAAAAGGAGTAGCACGGGCCCCTTCTCCTGCCGAAAAAGAAGAAGTGGAGCATTTTTTTCTTGACAGATTTTCTTTCTAGCCACTTAAGCAGGAGCTTGATCAAGCTTCCTTTTTTCATCACTTTATTTTTTTAATTTGTGAGGAAGTTCATCAGCTCCTTTGGAAGCTTTATTTTTGGCTGGGATCTGGAGGGTTCCTCAGCACCTCTGCTCACATTTTTATTGTCAGTATTTTTAGAAGGCCCCTCATCGGTAGCCTTTGATTTATCCTCAGCTATAGCAGTTAAAGGTTTCTTTGCTGTGTGCCAATTTAACAAAGCAAACCCAAGATCTGGCCCACCACCAACCGAGTGCAGGTTTCTGGGAAATGCCACAAGGCCAGTCCTGCCCCAGTTTAAAGGAATTGTGTTCTCTCATACCTTGGGCTTCACAGCCCGCTACTCTGGGGCGGCGACAGCCTCGCTGTGTAAAAATAAATTTGTTTTTACTCATGGGTGAAAGTTTGGGAAGGGATCGTAATTTGTGCAAACCGCAAGCTAGCTGTTCCTTTCCCACTTCCTAGACTGCCTGCTCCACACCCGCACTCCCCCGTTTTGTGACATGGTACCAGGGAGAGCGTGGGGACACGCCCCATGCAAGCGTATGGGGCTTATTTTCAGAATCTTTTGTTAATACTTTAAACTTTCCTTTTGATAAAAAATAAAGACACCGTTCAACTAATAGGGACCCTACTAGTTGAGCGGTGTCTGCCTTTTTTTTTTATCAAAAGGTAGTTTAAAGTATTACTGCAATCAGTTGCCAGCATTTATGGTAACAGCCCAATCCCAGAGTGGGGCCAGAACCCATGCACTTCTGGCCCAGAGGCAGATGTGCTACCAACTGAACCATGCAGATACCCTACAGGTACACATTTACATGCTTTCTAAGTACTGGACACAAAACATTTAATAAAAAGTTACTTAAAACAAAAAAACAAAAAAGAAGTTGATTCAGGGGACAACTGGCGGCCCAGTAGAAGTGCTACATGCTTCCCCACAGGCATCCCAGGTTTGGGAAGTAGATTTGTGACGTTAGGTTGGGCGGCCAGGGGACTGGAAGTGTGCTACTGTGGGGCAGCACTCCCAGCCAGGGGAGGAAGGTGTCCTGCTTTTGGCACCCTGGCAACCCCTGTAGTGAGCTCGTCTGCCCAGGAGGTCATCACCACATGAGACCGTGGAGATGCACGTCTACATCAGGAAGGGGGGAAGAAAAGGAGAAAAATATCCAAAAATGATGAGCACAGATTGCCATTAATGATGGCACTGATGCCCTTGGGTCCCTCGACGACAGGGGGAGTGGTTGTTGAGGCTGGTGGCACCAAGAAGAACGCTTGAAGCGGTGCATGGAGGCAACCGAGGCCAAAAACTTAGTGGGGAAACAAACCTGTGCACTAGTTCAGCAGGAGCCAGTCTATTTTGGGGGTGGGGGTGGGGGAGAGACGCTGGGACAAAGCCACACAACATGTTTCCTGCTCATCACTGCACAGTACACATTAAGGGGAGAAACCATTAGTGGGAAACACAGACCGTGGCTGAGTGAAGATCAGTCCCCCTCGTGCGCTGTATCTGGAGATATCTACTCTATTAGGCAAAAGGACAGCCCCCATGCCCCTGCCAAGGGTTTAACCTATTGCAGAGCAAAGAGAGATTTATGACTCTGACAAGGTGGGTAACGGGGCTTGAGGGGCTGGTCCGAAACAGGCTGTTGGGTGCAAGGAGGAGGAAGGATAAAAAACTTTATGAAAACAAGGCATAAAATCAGCGTGTTCGCATAGCAGTTTCTATGCAAAAATGTTATTTACTAACCAAGTGCAGCCTTGATTAGCAGAAGTTAGTAATCAACTGATTTACCGCACTGAGTAAAAATTTCCAACCTGTGATAATATTGTCCCGCAATAGAGGTAAAAAAAGCACAGAATTGCAGCCAGCCCGGTTGCTCCAAGGGTTGCGGTGCTGGACGCCACACCTCACACCACGACGATGACCCAGGTTCGGATGCAGACTCAGGTCACCAGGGGTTGGCAGAGGAGCAAGAGGATGGAGTGTCCAGAAGACTGCTCTCCTTTCCTGGGAGGGAGAGTTTCGATGCTCAGTTCTCGCCTGGCCCCTAGCGTCGGCTGGGAGTTAAGCAGGCAGGAAATGATGGGCACTGGGGGAAGAGAGCAGCTGATGACATACCACGCCTGGAAGCGTGTGTGGGATGTCTAGGCAGCACTGCACGCCACCTCTTCAGGGAAGAGAATGAAGGAGTCCCAAGCCACTGCTGACCCGGCCACCCGGTAGCCCTTTACCCTGTCGAATACCTGGGCCATACTGCACCCACATGAAGTTAAGTGCCAGAAGGGGAAACATGGGGAAGCAATGCTGGGGTGGCAGGCATTCGGAGGGTCGCTTCAGCTCCGCAGTAAAAAGCATTAATTACAAAAACACAAACAAGAAAAAAAAATAGCAGTAACTTTTCCTGCCTACAAATGCACTTTTCTGGACTGTTTCTTATACAAAAAAAAAAGAATCACTTAGTGAAACAGCTCCTATGACCCGGCTGACTGCTAGACAGTGGCACCATGGCTTGGAGGGACAGGAAGCGAATCCTCAGGATCGTGGGAGCAGCTGCACAAGAGAGGGAGCTGGATGTCATTGTCCACCTAGGGACAAATGACCTGGCTAGGAATGGGATCAGAGCAGTGCAAGAGGAGTATGTAGAGTTGGGGACGGGCCCTAGACAAGTAGCGCATACGAATACCTTCTCGGAGGTGCTGCCTGTCTATAGCAAGGGTGATGCTAGGGTACTCCTCACCAGGGAATTCAATGAATGGCTGAAAAACTGGTGTGGAGCTCAGAGTTTTGGCTTCATTGGGGACTGGGGAGGCACCTGGAGGGATGCAGACCTATTCTGGTGCGATGGTCTGCATCTGTCCCCGGGGGGGGGCAGGATCCTAGGTGAGAGGTTTAACTGCTTGATTGGCAAGCATTTAAACTAGCCAAGGGGGAGGCACCGAAGAGGAGCGGGGAAATCCCAGCCTCCCCCCAAAAAAAACACAGTAATTAGTGAGGTAAACACCAAGGTAGAGAAGTCATTAGGGAGCAGGACAGAGGCAAATGTAAAAAAAAGGCAAAGGCAGTAAGAACAGGATGGGGCTAAAAGGGGTAAGGCCATCAAAAAGTGGAGAGTGATGAGTACCAATGCCCGTAGTCTGTGTAACAAGCTCCCTGAACTAGTGGCCTTGATGGAAGAGGGTTGCCTGGATATTGCGGCAGTTACAGAAACATGGTACACAAAGAACCATGACTGGGATGTCAGTATACCAGGATACACAATCTACAGGAGGGACAGGGAGGTAAAAGAGGAGGAGTAGCTCTCTATGTAAAGGAAGGGATCAAAGCAACAGAACTAAAGACTAAACAGGGAGCAGATGAAGCCACTCTGGGTCACCCTGGGGACAGGAAATGGCACCACAATCCGCATGGGGGTTGTATACAGGCCCCCATCTCAGGGGTTGGGAATGGACACGGAAATGATAGAAGGCATCCTTAGAATGGCAGAAAAAAGGGGAGATATTGTTGATGGGGGACCTGAATATGCCAGATGTTAACTGGAGCACCTTTGCTGCAGGCACATCCAAGAGCAGGGTCATTCTTGATGCCCTACAAGGGGCATGCCTCAGACAGCTAGTATTGGAACCCACTTGGGAGGGAGCAATCTTAGACCTGGTACTCTCAAATGGGAACAGAGAAAGAATCTCAGATTTAGAAGGGGGTAACCATCTGGGAACAAGTGACCACCAAACAGTGTGGTTCACGATAAACACAGCCATACAATCAAGTCATGCAAAAGCAAGAGTATTGGACTTTAGGAGGGCTGCCTTTGAGAAAATGAGAGAGTGCCTCAGAAAAGCACTAGCAAACAGGCAAGAAGGAGGGGTGGAGAAACAATGCGGAGTAATCAAAACAGCCATCACAGAGGCAAAAAGCCTTTGTGTGAAGCAAATCAACAGAACACAGCTAAGGAAAAAAACGCCATGGTTCTCAAAAGAGGTGGCAGGGAAGGTTAAGGAGAAAAGGATAGCATTCAGGAAATATAAGGAAACACAGAAGAAGCAGGACAGAGAACTTTATCAGTTAAAGCAGAAAGAGGCAAGGAAAGCAGTCAGAATAGCAAAGGCCCAAACCGAGGAAAGGATAGCCAACTCTGTTAAGAAGGGGAATAAGACCTTTTATAGGTACATTAGGGAGCGAAGAAAGACCAAAGGAGGGATACTGAGGCTTAATAAAGGGAAGGGAATGTGGGCAGAGGGTGACAGTGAAAAAGCAGGGATACTGAACGAATATTTCTGCTCAGTATTCACAAGGAAAGAGGAGGGGGAGGTACAGTACCTAAACCAAACAAGAGAAACACTCTGAAGATGGGGGTAGATACGTCCATTTACAGAAGAAAGGGTTCTGAAAGAACTAATAAAATTGAAGGTGGACAAAGCAATGGGGCCTGATGGGATTCACCCAAGAATTCTAAAAGAACTAAGGGTAAAACTAGTGACACTGCTGACTACTCTCTTTAACAAATCATGGGAGGATGGGGTGGTACCTGAGGACTGGAGGAGGGCGGATGAGATTCCTCTTCACAAAAGTGGGAGCAGGACAGAGGCAGGAAACTACAGACCAGTTAGTTTGATCCCAGTGGTAGGAAAAATGATGGAATCACTTCTGAAGGAAAGAACTGTTGAGTATCTAGAGGCCAGTGGGGCACAGGACCCAAGGCAGCATGGATTCACGATGGGAAGGTTGTGTCAGACAAATTTAATACATTTCTTTGACTGGCTGACCAAAACAGTGGACCAGGGAGGGGCTGTGGACATGGCCCACCTAGATTTTAGCAAGGCATTTGATACAGTCCCACACAAAAGATTAATACACAAGTTAGCCAGCCTTGGAGTGGGTACCAAGGTGGTAGCCTGGATAAAAAATTGGCTAGACAACAAGACGCAAAGTATAGTAGTAAACGGAGTCTACAATGAAGAAAGGAGGGTTACTAGCGGAGTACTGGAGGGTTCAGTACTGGAACCAGTCCTTTTTAATGTCTTTATGAGTGACACTGCAGAGGAAATGGAAGGAAAAGTATGTCTCTTTGCAGACGACACAAAGATCTGCAACAGGGTTGATACACAAGATGGAGTGGAAAGGATGAGAAGGGACTTGGCAAGGTTGGAGGAATGGTCAAATGTATGGCAGCTCAAATTCAATGCAAAGAAGTGCAAGGTAATGCACTTGGGAAACAAAAACCCAGGGAAGAGAGTACACAATGGGGGGGTGAGATACTGACAACAGTAAAAATAGAAAAGGGACCTGGGGTAATTATATCTGATGATCTAAAGGTGGGCAAGCAATGTGAGAAGGCGGTAAGGAAGGCTGGGGGGATACTGGGATGCATAGGGAGAGGCATCAATAGTAGAAAACAGAAAGTTGTTATCCCTCTGTACAGACAGTTGGTGAGACCCCATCTGGAGTACTGTGTACAGTTCTGGAGACTCCATTTCTGCAAAGACACAGGCAGAGTGGAGGCAGTCCAGAGAAGGGCAACCAAAATGGTGCAGGGTCTGCGCCAGAAGACATACGAAAAAAGACTAAAGGAGCTTAATACGTATACCCCTGAGGAAAGAAGGGAGAGAGGGGACATGATAGAAACTTTCAAGTACCTCAAGGGAATCAACAAAGTCCAAGAACTTTCAGAAAAGATGTGCAAGAACAAGGGGCACAATTTGAAGATGGGGGGCTCAGAGATAATGAGGAAGTATTTTTCTCAGAGAGGGTTGTGGATGCATGGAACAGCCTCCTGAGGAGGTCGTGGAGTCAAGAACAGTGGGGGAATTCAAGAATGCATTGGACAGACATAAGGCAGTCCTAATTGGGGGGGGGGGGGGTTAGGAGGAAGTAAGCTGATGGTTAACTAGGATCTGCAGCTTATTTGTTAGCTAGAAAAATTGGCAGACTAGGTGGGCCAAGTGGTCCTTATCTGCCATCAAATTCTATGTTTCTATGTAATTAGCAAAGACTGTTAATGACGTTTTCAAAACTAATTTATGCCTTAGAAAACCTGTTAAAGGCGGAGGACTACAGTCAAGATTTGCAAAACAACACGTTGTACAGTTCAAGGCATAATTTAATGTCGGAAGATGGATTAGCAGAATTGCTAATCAACAGACTGATTAGCAGTCAGTCAGTCTTGACAGAGCAATAATGTTTCATTTCAACTGTAGCACATCAAAACTGTGTAGTTGCTGTGTAACAACAAAAACATGTCAGACAGTGTTTTGAATCAGTTTTCTGTTTGTGTTGCCCGCTTATGTTTAACTCTCAATCAGCCAAGTCTTACCATTCCATTCTTGTACACAAGAGAAAAAAAAACTGAATCAGAACTATATGGGAAGGGGGGGCGCTAGAGAGCACTCTACTGAGCAGACGTCTTCTATTAAGAGCTCTGTTGAAAAACGAGACTTTCTCTTTTATGTTATTATTAGTTCTGGACTGGGTATTTGGCAATCAGTGGTGCTAGAAGACAATTCTGCATCGAACGGTACCAATTTTAACTATGGGCAAGACGCATCGTGGAGCGGGAAATGGATCAAAACCTCCACTGTTGGGTGAGAACCAGGCCACTACGTCTACTCCCACACTTCCTGAGCATAACGCAGATCCCCCTTGGTAAGCCCTTCAAACCTCCATGAAGGCTATTGATATGAAGATCGATGCTGTTCTTAAACGTTTTGAAGAACAAGATGCTAAAATAGAAAACGCTACCAAGACAGCCACGGCAGCAGAAAGCACCGCCTCCCTAGCTATGGTTGCAACTACTAAGATGGTCCAGGAGAACAGCCAGTTAAAAAATAGACTTGAAGTTCTTGAGAATGCCAACAGGGCCCCGAACGTCCGGATAGTTGGTTTACCGGAGGGGGCTGAAGAGTCTGACTAACTAGCCTTTTTAAAGGACTTGTTACCCACGGCTACACATTTGGATCCCGAATTAAGTGACAGATTCCGGAGAGCATATAGAGTCTCTCCTCACACAGTGGATGCTCAGAAGGACTTACCAAGGACTGTGCTACTGGTGACGGAGAGTGCATCCACTAAAGAACTGGTGCTGCGAGCGGCACGTAACGTCGATCTTCACTACATGGGGACTACTCTGCATCTTTTCCCTGACCTATCCTTTGCGACCAGGGCCCACCGCAAGAGATTTGATGGCGTCCGAGCAAAACTGCATAGTCTGAGGGTGTCACACTCACTACTTATGTCTGCTCGCCTCTGGATCTTTTATGGTGGACATACATATCAATTCAACAACCTGGAGGAGGCTGGCAGGCGGGTCGAAAAGATACAGGCCGAATTTAGAGCATCCCACGGCGATGCACCTCAAGAAAAAGAAAATGAATCAGAGGAGGAGGAGGAGACCTGAATATCATCTAGGCCATAGGGATTGCATCATATCCATTGACACAGCTCACTGTAGCCCTAACCGGTAATAAGTAAGTTTCCTTTTTCCTTTCTATGGGACATTTGAAGCTGTATAAGTCATGTCTGGACTATATAAATGGACTAGATGTTGAGAATTATTAACCACTGTTCCCTTTTTGCAGACCTAGAGCCTTTTTAACAGTTATTAGTTATACCACGTTTAGTCATAAAAGGAACCTTGTTACAGAGTCTTATAAGGGGACAGCATTATGATGGATTAAAATGTTTGGAGAAGGGTACAATCAACACTGGTTGTTGAATTTAAAATGTTTGAGTTCAAGCATCTTGATCTGGAGAGACCCTTCTCTTGTAGAGTGTAGCCATTCTAATATATTTCCTTTTGGACAATTGTATGGACTGCCCCCTGAATCCATAAACGAAATGCTTAGATTGTATAAATCTATTCCATTGGATGGCTCCTATAATTTGTAATATGTGATGTCTGGCATTTGGCCATCTGTAAACTAAAATGTTTATTAAAATAAACAAACAGAAAGTAAAAAAAAAAAAAAAAGCTACATGAGAAGGTCTGTCCGAATGGTTTGAGCTGGGTATGGGTACTAGCCAGGGATGCCCTTTATCACCCATTTTATTCGCCCTCTATATAGAACCGCTGGCAGAGGCCATAAGGAGGGACTCAATGGTAACGGGGTGAAAATTGGAAATATAAACCATAAATTACCGCTTGATGCAGACGATGTAATTTTATATCTCACACAGCTGGACCTCGCGATTCCCCGTGTCTGGGCCATATTAGAGGAATTTGGTAGGCATGCGGGATATGCTCTAAACAAAATTAAAACTGAAGTCCTTAGGTTCCACTACAATCCTGTGAAAGAAATGAAAACTACTCTCAGTAAATTGGGACGCCCCTATAATCAGATACTTAGGGATCACTATACCCAAAAACCTCTCTAAACTTCTCGATGTTAACTTTTGCACTCTTCTCACTCAAATACAACAGGACATTTCACGATGGTCATTAGCAAAATTCCCTATGCACTCTCCATACATTCAGTTAAGATGAACATTTTAACCAGATTTCTCTACATGTTTCAGTGTCTACCTGAGGTTTTCCACTAAACAATTCCAGAAGTGGCAGGGACTTATCTCCAAATGTGTCTGGGGAACCCGAAAACCTCTAATTAAAGCCCCCATAATGGACCTAGATAAAAATAAAGGTGGCAGAGCACCTCCGAACTTAGATTATTACTCAGCAGCCCAATTAACATTTGCCCTTCTTTGGAGCACGGATGAATATGTGGCCCATTGGAAGGACATAGAAACTGAAGCAACGAAGACACCCTTAGGGGCAAGAATAACAGATGTATCATTTAAGACTCGCCTTGCAGAAATAACTCTCATGACAGTCAGGAACACATTAAAACCAGCTGATAGAGCTTGGACAAAATGTAAATTAACCAACCTCCTATGGCCACAGATGGTTTCCCTGGGATGACTCATTCCCTCTGGCCAAAATGGATCACATGTTTAGGAGGTGGTCAAGGCAGGGCCTTGTGACATTGGGGCAGATGATGGACGGAGATGTAGTGCAAGAATTTTCTCAGATTAAGGAAACATACCAACTGCAGAACAGAGACCATTTTAGATACTTGCAGCTCAGGACATAAATTTTAGAATGACAAAAAAAAGACACACATCAAAAAGCATACTCCCTCTGATAGAGATAATGCACGCTATCCAGAGAGGAACACTTCTGAAGGGCCACATAACTAATCTGTTTGAAACCTTCAGAAATCTGTATACGGATAGTAATTCAGCCCTAAAGAAAAAAGGGGCAGAAGAGATAGGTTGGCAGATATCAGAACAGGATTGGGACAAGATATTCTACACAACATGTAGAACTACGTGTTCTCCAATGTGGCAAAAATATGCGTGGACAATTAAAACACGTTTCTTCTATACTCCAGTCTTACAAAGCAAACTGAGTCCATTATTTTATTTATGTATTTTTTGTTGACCGGGTAAGTGCACTAGACAAATCCTGCCTATTTTCAGGCATGACCCGGGGGAGGGGGATACAGATGAATGCCAACAGACCTTAAACCAGATTAAGCTGTTGGTGGTATTTTTAGTGAATGAGGGAAATTTGGCCAAGACACCGGGGAAATTCCCCTACTCTTTTCGATAAGTGCCATGGGATCTTTAACATCCACCTGAACTACCACCAATCCAGGCAGATGGGACCTCAGTTTAACGTCTCATCGAAAAGACGGCACCTCAGAAGTGCAGCACCCCTCTCATGCTGCACTACAGTGTCAGTACTGGGATATTAACCCAAGTGCCAGATGTGGGAAATGAACCCACAGCCCTCTGATCTCCCAGTCTCAGAGGAGAGTGTGCTACCTACTGAGCCACTGACACTGCAGAATGTTGGAGAATGTGTTCAGAACCACTTGGCCACTGTTCTCATATATTCTGGAAATGCCCGAAATTGCAACACTTCTGGGACCAGATATCACCGGCAGTGCGGGAACTGTTTTTGATAACCACAGAATTAATTACAACTCATATTCAATTCAATTCAAATGTAAGTATATGGCACCTTTCAAATGCCAAGGCATCGCACAAACAGTAAAACAACAGCATAAAATGACATACATATATATATATTAAACAATATAAAATAACAGAAGACAGTCAACAGTATTAGTCCCTGAAAGCTCAGACCCATAAAACAATATTAAGTGCCTGTTTAAATCCCTCCACGGTCAGACAATCACGTAACTGACGGGGTATAGAATTCCAAAGGTTGGGGGACCGCATGCATAAATGTCTGGGCCCCAGAAGATTTTAAACAAACCCTTGGAATCTCTAGCAACCCCTTATCAGTCGAGCAGAGAGATCGCCCAGGGCAGTAAGGGACCAGAAGCTCTTTCAGGTAGTCCACACCCTGTCCGTGTAGGGCTTTATAAGTCAGAAGCCCGACTTTGAAGGTGATTCGTCATTGCACTGGCAGCCAGTGCAGTTCGTGCAGCACCGGAGAAATATGACAGGACCGTGGGGTTCCCATCAGTAACCGGGCTGCTGCGTTCTGCACCAGCTGCAAGCAGCAAATATCCACCCCCGGAAGCCCTAGGTAAAGGGCATTGTAGTAATCCAGGCGAGAGGACACAAAGTCATGGACTAACGTAGGAAGGTCACCGGACGGAACAAGATGCTCAACTCTGGAGATATTCCTCAGATGGTAGAGAGAGGATTTGACGAAGGCTGACAACTGTGCACGAAGTGCCAGACCCTCGTCAAAAATTACCCCCAGGTTTCGCACCTGATCAGAGGTCGAGAGAGGGAGACCCCCAAGAAAAAGTCCTGAGGGTGACCAGGCACTCATCCCCTCTATCCGGTGACCTGGGTCCACCACCAGCATCTCAGTCTTAGCAGAGTTCAACTTCAACCAGCTCGAAATCATCCATGCCTGGATTTCAGCGAGGCAGTTATTAAATGCCGAGAGAGCTCTAACCTGGTCAGGTGCAAAGGAAAGGTAGAGCTGGGTATTAGCAGTCGAGGACCGCTCCAAGAAGGGGCCCCAGAGCCAAGTGCCGGGGCAAGACTCAGCCAGCGGGCGGTTGGCCTCCTCTGCCACCGCTCAAACCCACCAGCCCGGACAGCTGCCGGTGGAAGGTACAGCAAAGCCGTAACTTTTAAGCCCACCTGCCCTTCCCCGTTCCCTACACTTATTATACAGACTCTCTCCCCACCTCCTTCTAAAGTCACGCCCCATAGTAACTTACTGCCCTGTGGTATTAACTCCAAGTCAATAACATCAACCTATAACCCTTTCTCAAGTAGTATTTAATGTACTGTCAGACCCTATTTGCATGAACTCCCTTGCTCTTCAATGCATTCCGGCATATGCATGTTAAATAGACTATCTATTTTTCCTCTAAACGTATCTCCACTCTTTTACTCACATCAGAATTAGTCCACACTCTGCCAAAAGAACTATTCTCCTTGCTTATACCTAGAAAGTATACTCACTGTGGCTATTCTAAACATATACTAAAACATTTTTGCTGTGGACCTGTCAGTACAGGCCAAACCCCATAGAATGAACATTACCCTCCCCACAATGCTTATAATGGGGGGAACCTGTGGGTTCTCCTTGTACTCCTTCTGTATCTGGATCCTTGCAGGCAATGTCATCAATCACAGGATGCCCCACAGGGGGACTGGAGGCTGACTCTGCTCTACCACAACACCATAACAGCAGCGAGAAATTGGGTATGTGCCTGTAACTTGCTACAGCTATACCCTTGGCTAACCTACTATGGGGGGACGCAGTCAATCTCATTATTATCAGAAGCACAGCACTCGCTCCCTACAGTAAAACATTCACTGCTCCCTTCAGTCAGAGTTTTAGTCTCTGCTCTCTTAGGAGGACAATGCATCTCACCTGGGATTCATAGAACACCGACTCAGAGCAGAAAGAAGCGGGCAAAATCAAGAATCTACAAACTATCCCTTGCTGCAATCATGAAACTTCTGCTCTTACTACTGCTATGCTCAGGAAATGTGGAATTTAATCCAGGGCCTCCAGAGGCTATTGCTGCACCATCTGACCTAGCCAGAATTAAAGGATTAAGCTTCCTCCATGTTAATGTGTGCAGTCTACTTAAAAAGATCACTATGATCCAAGCATGGGTTAACCATACCGTACCAGATATTTTAGTGGTCTCAGACTCCTGGCTTAGGCCTACCACAGCCGACAAGGATATAAACTTACCCAACTACCAACTATTCAGAGCTGATCTTCAATCTGTGGGGGGGGTAGCTATATACATGAAGGACAACCTGACTGCAACCTGCCTCACCTCATCTTCCATGGCGCACGAATTCGAATGCCTATCCCTTAAAGTGCCAATTTCACATACCACATCTTTGCAGGTAATAGGCTGCTATAGACCTCCTACTGCTGGTCTCAAACTTTTATCACATCTAGGTGAGATAATCGAAAAAGGCTCCCTAAAAACTATTATTGGGACATTAATCTAAATTGGCTTTCCAAGGCAGCTACCCCTTTATCATCATTCTGTGACACACATGGCTTTACACAACTCATCAATGAGCCTACCAGAATTAACACTAAGACCCCAAGTAATAGCACACTTCTAGATGTTAGTCTGGTGAGCAAGCCTCATCTAGTCTCCCACGTTGGAGTCCTTTTTCGATGACATCAGCGACCACTGTTTCATTGCTAGCATAAGAACAACCTATAAACCCGCATCCCCCACAAAATTCTCAGCGCAAAGATCGAAGCAGAATTTTGACATCCATGCATATCTGGAAGACATACTAACATACTAAAATGCCAGCAGAATAGGCCTAACGGTCTTTCGTGTCTGCTCGTTTGGTCAGCCCCCACCCTGGGTGCTGACCTTGCTGTCCCCCTCGCCTTCTCTGGCTTCTCCTTCCAGTTCCGGATATTCTTGCTGCATTGGATTTTGCTTCCTGAACCCTTCCCCTGTACCTGTCCCACCCCCTCTTGAACCCCTCCACTGTCTCTGCCTCCACCAGCCCCCTAGGTAGTGCATTCCATGGCTCCACCACCCTCTCAGTGAAGCAGCACCTCCTCCTTTCTCCCCTGAATCTTCCCCCCTCCAGCTTCCACCCATGCCCTCTAGTGGCCCCTTCCTCCTTCCTTCAAAGCACCCTGACTGTTCCTCCCCTATTTACCCTCTTCACGTACCTGAAGACCTCTATCATGTCCCCCCGGTCCCTTCTCTCTTCCAATGTGTACATATTTAGCTCTTCGAGCCTCTCCTCATAGGTCCTGTCCCCCAAGCCCCAAATCATTTTGGTTGCCCTCCTCTCGACCCTCTCCAGGAGGTTAATGTCCCTCTTTAAGTGTGGCCTCCAAAACTGCATGCAGTACTCCAGGTGCGGCCTCACCAAGCAGTTATACAGAGGGAGTATCACTTCCCTCCTTCTGGAGGTGATCCCCCTAGCGATGCATCCCAGCATCCTGTTGGCCTTGGCTGCTGCCCTCCTACAAGTCTCAGAGTTGTTCATCTTGACATCCACCACCACCCCCAGGTCCCTCTCAGCCACTGAGACTTGTAGTATTCCCAGGGTGTACATTTGGCCTGGGTTTCTGACCCCCAGGTGGAGTACCTTGCATTTCCCTGCATTGAACCTCAGCTTCCACTTTCTAGACCATCTTTCCAGAGCCTCCAGGTCCCCCTGCAGGGCCACCCTCCCCTCCTCACCATCCACCACCGCCCCCAGTTTCGAGTCATCTGCAAAGAGACTCATCTCACTCCTGATTCCTGTCCTTATGTCAGATACGTAGGCGTTGAACAGAAGGGGCCAAGGACTGATCCTGTTGGACCCCACTAATGACCCTCCTTGGGGATGAGACTATCCCACCAACTACGACCCTCTGGGTCCGGTCCTGAAGCCAATTGCCTATCCACCTGATCATCTGGTTTCCCACCCCCATTCTCTAGCTTATCCAACAGGTCCACGTGAGGAACAGAATCAAATGCCTTGCTGAAGTCTAGAAAGAGGACATCCACTGGTCTACCCAGGTCCAAGGCACTTGTCACCCAGTCATAGAACTCCACCAGGTTTGTCTGACACGATTTCCCCAGGATGAATCCATGCTGTCTATCGTCCAGGCACCCTGACTTATCCAGGTCCCCCCTAGCCTCTCCTTGACAATGCCCTCCATCACCTTGCCCACCACTGATGTCAGGCTGACAGGCCTGTAGTTCCCTGCCAGCTCCCTTGATCCCCCCTTGTGGATAGGCACTACATGCGCCACCTTCCAGTCTTGGGGCACCCACCCTGTCCTCAGAGATATGGTGACTGCTGACTTTCTTGTTCTCTTTACTGGAACTGGTTCATCCGAGCCAGCTTTTCGTTTGCCCGAGGAAGTCTCGCCCTGGTCAGAGGGCACTCCCTCCGGTTCGGTTGGCACCGAACCGGGCTGGCCATCCGGGTCAGCAGACTTTTTGGCCTCTCGTTTCCTAAGCCTGCCCAATCTGTTTTCCAGGGTGGCTGCAGGGAAATTCTTACAAATCTGGCAGTCTGACTGGAGGTGGTCAAACCCCAGACAATAAACACATGTGGTGTGTGGGTCAGCCTTGGCAAAGACTTCCCCACAGACATCACAATGCTGAAACCCAGTGGGCCCGGTTTTTCTTTTGGGTTTCTCAGACATAATGCCAGCCTAACCAGAAAAACTTGCCCTTTAAAACGGCAGTGCCAGGCAAGACACCCTTATCGGTTCCTAACCGTGTCACGGGTATTGGAAAAAAACGTAATGAAATCCGGTTTTTTTAGAACCGATAAGAACCGGGAACCGCACTCTAAAATCTCAAATTTAAAACTTTAAGTTTTAACCCAAGCTGATCGGTTCAAAATCGAACCGATAAAACTTACAAGTTCCACACAGAATTAAAAATATGAATTACTTATGATACCACAGACAGAGCTTGAACCGATCGGTTTTGCGGTTAAAATAAAACTATTCTCGGTTGAATCGTACTGAGAAAACACTGTTTAAACCGAGAAATGAACCGAGCAGTAGGAGAAATCTCCGGAGCGACTGTTCAGTGAGGCGGAGTAAAGAATCTGACAGTTTAGGTTTGAAACTACACAGACAGAGCTTCTCTTTAGAGCTCGTGCTCTAAGTTCCATTCATGGAATGGAGTTAACTCTTTCACCTCCGGAGCAGTTCTAATGGTGGGACAAACTGCAATTGTCATAATATAGCAAGACTTCATGTTGTTTGAACTACCTTACTGGACGGTTTCAGCAGGTCAGGGCTGAAGGGAGTTGTCCCCACTTAAACCACTGCAAAGAGGAGTACCCCAAGGATCTATCCTCTGTCCTATTCTATTCGCCATCTACATCAACAGTATTGATAACATCACCAAGGCCACTGTACATCTATATGCCGATGATACGGTGCTCTACACCAGCGGCCCTTCTCCAGAGGCAGCATGCAAAGAACTACAAGCAGAGTCAATTTACTCCAACACCAACTCCTAAGTAAACGTCTGCTCCAATGCCAAAGAAAACAAAACAATGTTTTCTCTCCCCACCACGACATGCAGGACATTCAGTCACAAGTACACTCCCACACATATCCACTATCCTTGGTGAAAACCTTGAATGTGTCACAAAATTCAAATATCTGGGTGTCTGGCTTGACAGTAGACTTTCCTTCATAGAACATGTGGAAGAACTACTGAAAAACTTTGCCAAAAACTTGGACTTTATTTTAGAATAAAACATTTTCTCACAAGTGATGCTAAGCTGGTCCAGGCCACATTTCTTTCTGTAATCGACTATGCTGATTTCTTATACAGTCGTTGCCCCACCTCATACCTGGGAAAATTGGATACACTCTACCACAGGGCCTTGAGATATATCACAGGACTCCCATTCAACACCCACCATTGCTCTCTTTATGCAGCAGTTGGATGGACCTCGCTTCAGTTCAAAAGGGACAGAAATGCTGCACTATGGATCTTCAGAGCTATTTCCAAGAAATTACAATATGTCACGGACTGCTTCACACAAGTTACCTTAAGTAAAAATGCCCTAAGAAGCTACACTTCCATCATGCTCAAAGTGCCCAAAGTCAATTCTCGCTTTGGAAGAACAGCCATTAGTTTTGTGCTGCCCTCCTTATGGAACAAGTTGCAGAAAATACTGAAACTGAGTATACCTATACCCATTATGTCCTTTAAATCCATCTACTCTAGGCTTATCAAGGAAAAATGCAACTGTCGTTGACGGTAGTAGGGAAACTCCTCTTCCTCCCCTTCATCTCCTAGCCTGTCCCTTCCACCGACCATCTCTGCTAATTCCATGTCCTGCACTCCTGCTTTACTTCTCACCTTTTTACCCATATCAGTATTTAGTGCCCTATCATTCCTCCCTTTCACATTCCCTACTCATTCATCACCTATTTCCACCCTCCCTCCCTACTTGCATCCCTCCACACACTCTCTCTCTCTGTAAGCCCTTCCAACCGTTCACCTGCCCTGACCATTAACTGCCTACTTTGTCACCCGTCTCTGCTTAGTAGCATCCCTCCCCCATTCTCTCTCTCTGAAGTACCACCTCCTTCAACTGCCCAGACCACTCACTGCCTATTTCCTCTGCCTCTGACAATCCCCCTATACTCTATACATCAGTCACCACCTAATCTTTCTCCATGCCCAAATTCGTATTCCCCCAATTTCCTTATTTATATGTAAATTTGTAAATTTAGGTAAATGGATCATACCTAATTGCACATACCATATGTTGGTATCCTTTATGCCTGTATAACCTGTTCCTTCATTGTGTTGTGTTCCTTGAATTGTACTATATTTTTATGTAACTGATCTTGACCCAACCAGGTCCATCTTGCAAATGAGCTCTACTCAACGATGTTCACCTGGATAAATAAAGATTTGATTGATTGATTGAAATCTCAGCCCATACCTTCTTACAGTGTCTCCGAGGGGCAGCATGTACACTGTGAACAACATGGGGGATAGCACCGATCCTTGAGGAACACCTCATGATAAAACAGAACTGGATCGGAGGAATGAATCCCCGACACCACCCTGAGTTCTTCCGGTGAGGAAAGATGAAAAACTACCTGAGGACTGTACCAGACAAGCCACAGATGAACCTCAAGCGATCGAGTAGTACACCATGGCCCACAGTGTCAAACGCTGAAGAGAGATCAAGATGGAACAGTTCCTCCGATCTCTAGCCATCAGGAGATCACTGAGCACCCGAACCAGCGCTGTCTCAGTACTATGCCTCTTTCGAAAACCAGACTGGAGAGGCTTGTAGACGTTATGGATGGTCAAATGGTTCTCCAGCTGTATGGCAACTACTTTCTCGATCACCTTCCCCATAAAGGGGGGGTTTGAGATCGGTCTGTAGTTCGCATGGCAGTCTGTGTCCAAAGAAGCTTTCTTCAGGAGGGGTGTCACCACCGCCTCCTTTAGGGAGCTAGGAAACTCACCTATTTCCAAGGAGCTCCAGAGTATCCATGCAAGAACCAGGCCGAGAATGTCACTACAACCCAAGATCAGGGTAGCTGGTCCCGGATCCAAACTACAGCACGTAGAGCGCATACTCTGGACAATCCGCATGATGTCTACAAGTTCTGGACAGTTGAAGGTACTCCAAAAAGACCAAGGGACAATGACCAAACGCCGGTCAAGAGCACTGCCCATAGTGTGTGTCAGTTGGAGTTCCGCCCTGATGTCAGCCACCGTAGCCGCAAAGAATCGAGCAAGCTCGTCGCACTCAACTTGCGAAAAGGCTCTTCGGATCTGTAGACAGGCTGGGTTGCACAGTCTGTCCATAGTTTGGAAAAGCTGAGCTAGTCGATTCTGAGTGGCTGCAATCTCCCCGGACAGGAACTCTGCCTTCTTACGGGTGATTGTGGACCGATGGGCTTGATAATGGTCCATTAATCCAAGGTGTTCAGCACTGAGGGCGGATCTCCGCCAGCAACACTCAAACCTTCGTCCTAGTCACCACATCTCCCTCAAGGACCCATGAAACGAAGGGGACTGAGGGTGAAGGGAGAGAGGACGAACTCGGACAGGAGCAATGACATCCACAGGCCACAACTAGGGCTTCTGGGTCACTGTTTGCTGATGGAAGGATCGATAGGTCAAGCACAGCCACCAGGCCTTCAGAGCTTACATCCTGCAAAGGGCGGTACTTGATCATTTCCACAGGGGCAGGCCTACAATTGGGGGGGGGTGCAAAAACTGAAATGCACAGTGTAGTGGTCGGACCATCAGACTGGTTCCACCCCCAAATCTGAGGCTTCGACCTCCCAAAAGGAAAACCAAATCAAGAGAATAACCGTATTTATGGGTAGCAGTAGAAACAATCTGTGTATGGCCCAGAGATTACATTAACTGGAGAAAATGCTGACCAAATTGCGAGAGTTCGTCATCAACCCAGGCGTTAAAGTCACCCAGGAGCATCAGCCTGGACGACTCAAACACCATGTCGATCATGAAGTCCACCATTTCCTGAAGGAACCACTTATCTCCGGATGGACGATAGATGAGGGCGATCCTACAACCTACACCTGCTACCACGGTACATTCAAATGATTGGGTCTTCATCACTGAGTACCCGGACGAGGTTACAGCCTCCAATATGGGGACAAAGTTCTCGTCCAGCCAGGTCTCGGTGATGCAAGCCAGATTCACTGTACCAACAAGATCTGCTATAATTGCAGTCTTGTTTTTAATGGACCTGGCATTACATAACACTGCCCGAGTTGGATGAGCTTCCAGGGCCATCCGGGCCACCTGCCCACTAAGATTGGTGATGCCCTTGGGTATGGAAACCAGACATGGAGGACCACAATCAGGATTACGTTTCACCCCAGGGTGCCTCCTGGATCTCACGACCCCGATGCGGTGGCTCAGCTCATTCACATGCCACTGTTCGCGCCCCCCCAACTCCCCTCCCCCTCCGACAGGCAACACCCAGCACTCTATAGCACTGGTAGATAATAAACTGCAAAGGGGGGGAGGTAAAGGGATGGAGGGCGCGAACAGCGGAGGATGAATAGCCCACGACCATGGGGTCAGGCCTCCAACACATTCCAATAACTCAAAAATGTACTGTCTACAGAATAAAACATAAAACAAAATTACTAAGCAATAAATTATCAATACCTCAACTCTTGCTTCAAAAGAAAGGGAGGAGGGAAAAGAAAAATAAGTCTATAATCAATTAAATAACCTTAACTAAAAAAAATTATCACGATAACTACATAAAATATCCCAGTCACCAAAAATCACACCTGCTCTTTCAAGCAAGTCTCAGATTAGGACATAAATAGAGAATTGTCGAACTGTAATTCTTGACTGAGGTATTCAAAGTAACTAGCCCCCAATGGTCCTCACACCACCATAGGGGGATCAGTCTGTGGAAGGAGTCTCAAAGCTCTCCCCAAACCCCTGCATACTCTCACTAAAAATGGTACTCAGTCTCCACCCACTTTAGATAAAAGGGCCACATGCTTTATATTTGCAGAGCATATTACTGGTAGCAGCCCATAAATCCATTACCAGGAAGTGGCTGTCAATCGATCCTCCAACATATACGCAGTGGTTATCAACAGTACAGGAAATCATGGACATGGAAGAACTAACCTACAGAATGAACTCAGGAACAGATCTGTTCATACGTAGATGGACTAAATGGACACTGTGGAGGGGAGTACATGGAGACTGGGCTTAACAGCCATGGGGGAAAGAAGAAGAGAGATTATGATAAAAATCTAGGAAGTAAAATATTTCTGTAATGACATAAGTTTGAATGAAATGCAAACCAAAAAAAAAAAAACAAGCTGTGATGAATGAAAATGTGGTTGCACCTATTTGTTAATAAAAATGAATAAAAAAAAGAGGCTGGCCCAGTGGCATGGAGGGTTGAGGCGTTGGACGCCACACCTTGTTCCACGCTGGCGACCTGGGTTTGGGAATGAGCCTGGGCCATCCGGGGTCGGCAGAGGAGGGAGAGGATTGAGTGTCCGGAGGACAGCTCTCCTCTCCCGGGAGAGGGGGGCCCTGCTCGGCACTTGACCGACCTCTGGCGGAGGCTTGAGGCATGGCATGCGTGCAGCTGACGCGGGGGTGGGGGGAGTGGCGCAGTCGGTGGTGATGCCTTGGCGTCGGGCATGTGCCACTCCCACAACAAACAGCAGAAAAGAACTCTCCGAGCTCCGGGTAGACCGAGCACCGAGGCAGACCCCTAATGTCCCCCGCCTTCCTGGTCTCAGGGTCTCCAGTCGAAAGTTGATTAGTTCGGGGTGTTCTGCCCCACCTCATCGCCACCGGGGGGAGAGAAGATCCGCGGCTCCATGGGGGATCGACCGTGAGACCAGATAGGTGGAGGAACAGGGACAGTCCTTCGCTGGAGCTCCTGAAGAAGCGGAGCTCAGAGAGAGTAGGCGGGATAAAAAGATATTTATAAAAAGATCTACATGGGAGAAAAGTACAAGCCTAGCCCAAAGAGCCACACAACACTGCACAGCAGGGTACACAGCACCCCAATCCCCCCCCCAAACAACTTCCACACTTCCAATTGTATATGTACCAACACCCAATACTTCCTTCCTGCATTTGCAGGGTATTTCACTAACTCCCCACCCCCAAAAAATACATAAATTAAAAAAAAAAAAAAAAAAAAGAAAGAAAGGAAAAGCAAAAACCTTCAGGCCCCAGTCTTTCTTCTCTGCACCAATGCAGGGTAACTCACTTTTCTCCCCAGCTGGAACCAAACCAATCTTCAAGCCAACTGAAGGCACCCTCTCTAGTGCTATACAGGGCACACAACAGTTCAAATCCCTTCCCCTCCCATCTAACATTTATTGCCAAGTTTCAGTGAGTCACAGTTTTTTTCTTTGCAAGACATTAGTTCCACATGCACCCCAACACACTTGATGCAATGGCTCAAAACAACCCAGCATTGAAAAACAAAAAAGAATTCAGTTTTTTGATTTAATTTTCTTACAACCTTCTGATTTTTTCCAGGGTGCTGCACAGAGAGCCCCCGAAAAAAAAAGCAACCTGCCACAACCCTGGCCTAGCTGCAGAAGCAAGCCATGAGCAGACAACACACCGCTGTATTTGCGCCAAGCACCCAGCCTAATGTGCAACATCAGCAATTTTGCAATATTCCTGCCTCTGTATTTCCTCCGACATGTACTGCCAGGTTGCCTGTGTCTGGGACAGCTCAGGGGACCGGCATCAGACAACGTCACTGCGAACGCAACAACCATCTCTGGTACTGAGCGAACACACTTGCTGAGCTCACGATGTTCCCCCTTCATCTAGTGCGGCTCTGCTCTATCTCACTGGCCCAACCTATTTCTCTCCCGCATGCTCGTCTTCCAGCACCCCTGGACTGGATGGGAAGGCGCAGTGGGAAAAAAAAAAAAAAAAAAAGGCAATTCCTGGACAGGGCCAGTTCAGAAACTGAGGGATGTCGCACAGTCTGGACGAGAGGGGGATAAAACAGCCATCCAAAGCAGCTGGCACAGAAAACAGATTAGCAACTGCAACTAAATCAAAAATGTAACTGATTAGCCATTGCAGGGGTTGAAATTGGCACCAGCCCGCTAGCCAAATGCTGGTAGAATTTGTATCAGGTGAGGCTAGTAAGATTTTCACTTAACTGGCCCTGCAGACTTGTACTGGAGAAGGCAACACTTCAGTATGTACACCAACTGGGCCAGTGGAAAAGTCAGTGGGGCTAGTGGATTTTCCCCAGTCACTAGCCCTGCTGGCTAGTGGCGCCAAAACTTAATTTCAACCCCTGCAACTGCTGTTTTTGGCATCACAAACTGTAATCCAAGCCACTTATTTTATGCCCAGAGTGTTTTGTGTGTGTAGTCCTAATGTGTCCTTCCCTTTGTCTTCCTAAACTTGCCTGCTAATTTTATGGCCCCCTGGGATCCCCATGCTTGAATGGTTTAATGCTCTTCTGTTTATTAAAACGCATCCTGTCCCATGCGACACTTCTGCTTCCACAACCACCGATTTAGTGAGGAATGACTGCTGCAGCAGCAGTCTGCTGTAAGGTGCCGCCCTATCCCTCTACTTCCTATCCTCACTAAACTTCAACAACATGTCATTCTTTCTCAACTTTCTCCTTTTCTTGACTCATCCTCTTACTTCACCCCCTTCCAGTCAGGATTTCTCAAATTCCACTCCACCTCCCGGCTCAGGCTGACTGACTCCACTCTATCCGACATGGATCAGGGCCTGATCACTTCTGCAATTTTTGTCAACCTGGCCAAAGCCTTCGTCACTATAGCCTACCCCTCCTTCTTGCAAAGCTCTCTGCTGCAGGACCCCCAAGCTACAGATTGGTACCGCTCAAACCTTCTTGGCAGAACTCAGTCAGAACTGGCAACTCCCTGCCTCCACCCCCAAATTAGCACTGGTGTTCCCCAAGGATCTGTGCTAGGTCCCATCCTCTTCTCCATTTTTCTAAATAGCCTACCCTCTGCCTGTACATACTAAAATGCCAGCAGAGGAGGCCTAATAGTCTACTGTGTCTGCTCGATGGTCAGCATCCACACTGGGCACTGACTTTGCAGTCCCTCCACCCCCTTGGGGTTCTCTGTCCCCAGTCCAAGATGCCCCCCATGTTGGACTTCATCAGCTTCACCCTCCCTATACCTCTCCCAGCCCCTCTTAAACCCCTCCACAGTCTCTTCCTCCACCAATCCTTGGGCAGTGCATTCCATGCTTCCGCCACCCTCTCAGTGAAGTAACACCTCCTCCTCCCAGAGTCTCCCCCCTCTAGCTTCCACCCATGTCCTCTAGTTGTGCCCCCCCTTTCCTTTGCAGCACCTTGACTGAGCCTCCCTTATTAATCCCCTTTATGTACTTGAAGACCTCTATAATGTCCCCCTGTCCCTCTTCTCCTCCAGGATGTACATGTTGAGCTCCCTGAGCCTCTCTCCGTAGATCCTTTCCCCCAGGCCCCAGATCATTTTGGTTGCCCTCCTTTGTACCCTCTCCAGGAGTGCAATCTCCAAAACTGCACACAGTACTCGAGATGCGGCCTAACCAAGCAGCTATATAGAGGAAGGGTCACGTCTGCCCTTCTTGAGGTAATCCCCCAGTGATGCATCCCAGCATCCTACTTGCTTTTGCCGCTGCCCTCCTACAAGTCTCAGTTGTTCATTCTGACGTCCCCCCCCCCGGTCCCTCTTGCCCTTCAAGACTTGTAGTGCTTCTCCACCCAGGGTATACACTTGGCCCAGATTTCTGACCCCAGGTGCAGAACCCTGCATTGAACTTCAGTTTCCACTTTCTCAACCACCTTTCCAGAACCTCCTGCAGGGCCAATCTCCCCTCCTCCCCATCCACCACCGCTCCCAGCTTTGAGTCCTCCACAAAGAGACTCATTTCACTCCCGATACCCTTCCTTATGTCAGGGACATAGGCATTAAACAGGAAGGACCCTAGTACTGATCTCTGTGGAACCCCATTAATGACCCTCCTTAGAGATGAGACTAGCCCCCCCAACCACCACCCTCTGAGTACGCTCCAAGAGCCAATTTCCTATCCATCTATATGCATGCAGATGATAGTCATATTTGTCTCTGGCTCCTGCCCTGCTGATCTGATGACCAGCCTACTGCTGGATTTCAACAACATCTGCCTCTGGTTTCGCTTTAATCAGCTGTCCCTGAATGAAAAAAAAAAAAAAAAAGGTCTCTATGACCTTTAGAACCAGGCAAAAGCTCTCTAGACTTCCAGCCCTCCCCTCATTCCACACCCTAGATGGGTCCATCCTTGAAGACGTCCCTTCCTTCAAGTACCTTGGGGTGTGGCTTGACCGGCACCTAGACTTCTCTGTTCACGTGGACTCTATCCCACAAAAGAGCCACCCAAACCTAGGTGCCTTGTACCGGAATGGAGGGTGTATCCCCCTGCCAGCATGCAGAACCATTTTACAGAGAATGAATGATTCTCCCCATATTCAACAATGGAGACACCATCTGTGGCACAGCCCCAAAGTCCACCCTAGCTAGACTGGACACCCTCTATCACTCCTGCTTGTTTGCTCTTGACTACCCTCCTCCGATTCACCACTGCTCCCTCTACACCTCACTCAGTCTTCCCTCTCTTGAACCCAGCTGACTTTCACATGCCTCCACCCGTACTGCCAAGTGCTGGCTGAGCTCACTCCCTTCCTACTTCACATCTCTATTCTCCGCTCCCACTCACTCCTCCTATTCTCTTCGTAGTGCTGACTTGACGGACTCTAGCACTCCCATCTGGGTCGTCCTCTTCTGGCCAAGCAGCATTCTCCTTCCACCTCCCTAAACTCTGGAACGCTTTCCCCATCCACACTACCACATCCTTCCACACTACCACGTCCTTCCACCCCACTCTCGTCTTCTCCAAAACGTCACCTCTCCTTCCGGCAACTGCACCCGAGCTCTCCACCCCTACTCGACTACTCTGTCTACTTCCCTCCTTTTCTCCCATCATCTCTACCGTTACAGCTCCTGATCTCCTCCTGTAAACCCTACCTCAATCCCTACCTACTCTACTCCTCTCCCTCCTTCACTGCATGTCTTTACGTTGCCCTTCTCCTTTACGCTGGCCCAATCATGTGCTGTATGTGCTGAACCTAAGTATGCATATTATAATACTGCCACTGCTTAGCTCTGCCTACTACGCACAGAAAATGCTCTAGTCATTTCATTGTACAATCTATCCAACTATGTACTGTACATACAATGTTTAAGCCATGGAAGCCCCTCGCTGGGGTTGGGGGAGGTGGCAAATAGAGCACCCAGCAGTGGTGCTGGATACCAAGCAGACATGAGAGACCATGAGGCCTATTCTGCTGGCTTTTAGTATATTAGTATATTTCATTATACAGCTTATCCTGTTGTGTCTATAAATACTATGTATATGTAAATACTATATAAATTCATTGTGAAAAAAAAAAATTTGCTAATGCATCAGTTAGGGTTAAAGCAACAAAAGTAGGGAAATGAGGCCTTAGGTTTTGCAACCCTATCCCCCACAGACCAACAGGCGGTGTGTGCCTTGAGGTTGTCGACCATAATGCTCACCACATTCCATATATAAGAAGACACAGCACGGCACAGCATAAGAGAATGGGGTGAGCGTTAGGGTCGATGACCACAAGGCACACACTGTCGCCTGTTGGTCTGTGGAGGGTTGGAAACCCTAACACCTAATTTCCCCACATTTGTTGCTTTAACCCAAACTGATGCATTAAATTTTTTTGCAATTAATTTCCTTACCCTTATATGGTTGTGGGACAGCAGGGCCATATGGGTCCTGTGTTCCCATCAGTCTATAGCATGTTATGGATGCACAGAGCCCTGTGCTCCCATACATTCATATTGTAATTGTCCCTAAATCGCCCCAGGTCATCAACAGTACGATTATGGTTTTCTCCAATAAACTCCACATTATTTACATTTAGATAAGCAGGCAAGCGCACTAGACACATTTTCAGGCATGACCCAGGAGGTTACAAGTGCAACTGAAATTACAAAAAGCAACAATGAAACATCATAAAAGCGTAGCCGTACAAGAGACACAGTACGTGTCCTAGAACAGTCGGAATGAGCAGGCAAGGATGAAATGAGCACGGATGGGATTGCAGCGAGTACAGTGCAAACTCCCCAAAAATCTAATTCACAGAAGGATCAAATACAGTCGTGGTCAAAAATATTGGCGCCCTTGCACTTTTTCAAATAACTCACAATTTCCTCTAAACATAAGTTGAAACTAACAATACAGTATTCGGTCTCCACAATTCTTTATTTCTCTGTTAATATTACAGAACCTTTGTTTCTGATTCAGAATTTAATATATCCTGTAAATCAGAAAATGAAAATAAATGGCATTGACAACCTAGACTTAATATTTGATAGCACAGCCTTTGGTCAAAATAACTGCAATCAACTGCTTCCTATAGCCATGGATGAGCTTCCTGCACCTCTCTACTGGCAGTTTGGCCCACTCTTCTTGTGCGAACTGCTCCAGTTCTCCCAGATTTGAAGGGTGCCTTCTCCCACCTGCTGTTTTCAGATCTCTCCACAGGTTTTTAATGGGATTTAGATCTGGACTCATTGCTGGCCACTTCAGAACAGTCCAGCGTCTTGAACCATTCCTGGGTGCTTTTTGAAGTGCGTTTGGGGTCATTGTCCTGCAGGAAGACCCATGACCTTCGACGGAGACCCAGTTTTCTGACACTGGGTTCAACATTGCACTCCAAAATGGCCTGGTAATCTCCAGATTTCATGATGCCATGCACACAATCAAGGCACCCAGTGCCAGAGGCAGCACAGCAACCCCAAAACATCACTGAAACTCCTCCTTGTTTGACTGTAGGGAAGGTGTTCTTTTCTTTGAAGGCTTCATTTTGTTTTCTGTAAACATAGAGATGATGTGCTTTACCAAAAAGCTCTAATTTGGTCTCATCTGTCCACAGGACATTCTCCCAGAAGGATTTTGGATTGTTCAGGTGTGTTTTAGCAAACCCCAGTCGGGCTTTCTTATGTCTCTCTCTCAGCAGTGGGGTCCTCCTGGGCCTCCTACCATATAACCCCCTTTCATTGAGTTAGCGATGGATGGTGCGAATTGAAACTGTCATACCTTTGTCCGGTCAGCTTGAATCTGTTTGGCAGTTGATCGGTGCTTTCTCCACCATTCGAACAATCCTGCGCTGCAATCTTCGATCAAGTTTTCTCTTGCGGTCACGTCCAGGGAGGTTGGCTACAGTGCCATGGGCCTTAAACATCCTGATAACATTATGTACGGTGGAAACAGGAATATCAAGGTCTCTGGAGATTGATTTGTAGCCTTGAGATTGTCCATGCTTGGCTACAATCTTCTGCCTGACCTCCTCAGACAATTCTCTGGCTGGCTGTCTTTTCTCCATGCTCACTGCGGTACACACAGTGACACAAAAACAGAAGAATGAGTTCTTTTCTCTATTCAAACTGGTTGAATGAGTGATTTTATATTGCAGGCTACCTGCAACCAATCACAGGCTTATTTCAATTCCAAAGTGAAGGAGAATCACCTGCTTGAAATCTCATTATTTCTAACTACTTCTAAAAGGTGCCAATAATTTTGTCCAGGCCATTTAAGGATTTCTGTGTGGAATAAGCGAAGACTTAGTAAATTTTTCTGCTTTTTGTGTTTTATTCCACTGCAAACCAAAGAAATACATATGTGGATACCAAAATATTTTTAAATTTCTACAATTTTCTGGAAGGAATGGTGCATTATTAGAAAAAACTGCAAGGGCGCCAATATTTTTGGCCACGACTGTACAATAACTGATGAGAGATAATCAGGCTGTGATCATTACAAGGCAGGAATCTCACAACGAAGAATCGACTAAAGAAACGGTCTTCTCTTTTGAAACTGGGGTGGGACTGACATACCCGAATATAAGGGGGAGAGGGAGTTCCAAGCCCTGGGGGAAAAGACAGCAAATGCCTGCTCACCCATTTTAGAGGAGCACTTGGGAATAGTTAGGTGAGACAAATCAAAGGACTGCAGAGTGCAGGCATGGTCTGATGAACGTAAAATATAAAATAAACAAATTATTATAATGCTATCTATGCCTTGTATGTTTCAAAGTTGAATTTCTGAGTAAAGCTGCACTGCAGCTTTTCAAACCCAGATGGTGGGTGGCTGTGTGTGTGTGTGTGTGTGTGTGTGTGTGTGTGTGTGTGTGTGTGTCTTCCAAAAGGGGCAGGATCAAGGGGGTTGGCACAGGGGTCCTCCGTGACCAAGGAGAATTACTTAAAATCACAGCTGTACTGCTGTAAGTTTGACTCTAAACCAGTACTTGCTGAATCAATGGTCCTGGAAGTATCACTGTCAGATGGAACAGGAGGCACGGTAGGAAACAGAAGAGTAATAAACAATTCAAAATATGGAGCCCCAGGGATCACAAAACTAGCCGGCAAATTTAGAAAAAAAAATTCCTAATAGAAAACAAAGGAAAGAACACAGTAACACTAACCCCACAAATCAAAACACTCCACGCAACAAACGTTTTTGTAAATTCTGCCTGCAGTTCCCCTTTAACACTAGGCAACTGTTAAAGGTTCACTGCTCTTTATCGCAGGACTGTAGAGCTAGCTCGCCCTGTGTTGCCTCTGCACAGCTGCCATCAGACCCCAATGAGGCAGTGCCAGCTCCTTTTCTGCCTTCGGAAAACTGCACGGCAGCAATACTGTTTATACCCAGCAACTGTTTTTCCACTCTATACCCATTACTGACTATTGTGGTTAGATTACGTATACTACCAGTCTTCTATGTCACTAGCTGACCCCTAGATGACCCCCTTCTTCTATCCATCCTCAATTTTATTTTTATTTTTTTTTACTGCCTATAGCTGTAATACTTTTCCAAAAGTTTTTCCTCCTATTCCCACCTTAACAGCAGTGCCATACAAGTTACCGGGACTCAATTCACAGATATAGGGACCTGTCCATCAGCGGAGCCCTTCCCCCTCAATGAGTAAATGGCGATGTTTTACAAGTTACTGGGGATCCCCTCAAAGCTATGGGTCCCCATCTATAAATTGACCCCCCCCCCCAATTATAAGAAAATGGCAGTGCTGTACGAGTTACTGGGACTCTCTTCTGAGCTGTAGGGTACTAGCTATAAAATTACCCTTCCCCCCAAAATAATGTAAATGGCAGTGTCATACGACTTACCGGGGCTCACTTCAGAGTTATGGGGACCAGTCTATCAATTGATCACCCCCATTATATGTACATGGCAGTGTTATATGAGTTACTGGGTCTCATTTCACAGCTATGGGTCCCTCTCCATAAACAGACTCACCCCAATTATAAGTAAATGGCAGTTCTGTACCAGTTACTGGGGATAATTTCAGTGCTACATGGCCCTTTCTATAACACCCCCATTATACATAAATGGTAGTGCTGTCTATAAACTGACCCCCCCATACAAGTAACTGAGTCCCTCCATCCTTATAAGCAAATGACAGTGTTGTAGAAGTTATTGGGGCTCACTTCAGTACCATGGGGCCCAGTCTACAAACTGATTCCTCCATTATAAGTAAATGGCAGTGTTGTATGAATTACTGGGGTTCACATCAGAGCTATGGGGCCCCGACTATAAGCTGATCCCCCATTAAAAGTAAATTGCAGTGTTGTACGAGTTACTGGCGTTCACTTCAGTGCTTTGGGGCCATCTATAAACTGATCCCCCACTATAAGTAAATGACGTGTTGTATGTGTTACTGGGATTCACATCAGAGCTATGGGGTCCTGACTATAAACTGATCCCCCATTATAAGTAAATGACAGTGTTGTACAAGTTACTGGGGTTCACTTCAGTGCTATGGGGCCCTGTCCATAAACTGACTCAGTTATAAATAAATGACAGTGTTGTATGAATTACTGGGGCTCACTTCAGAGCTATGGGGCCCTGTCTATAAAAGGATCCCCACTGTAAGTAAATGGCAGTGTTGTATGAGTTACTGGGGCTCATTTCAATGCTATGGGGCCGCTGTCTAGAAACTGTCCCTCCCCCAACTGTAAGTAAATGGTACGTATTTTATGAGTTCACTCCAGAGATATGGGGGCCCGCTCTATAAACTGACCCCCATTATAAGTAAATGGCAGTGTTATATCCATTTTATGACCCAGACTCATATCCATTCTATGTCCAATTGCAAAAATTCAGGAAAGATTTCTATATAATAATAAGCTATATACCTTCCTAGAACAGACCAATACCCTCACCATCAATCAGCATGGTTTTCGGAAATCGCACGGAACGGAATCTGCTCTTCTGCACGTCACCTCAGACATCTTTCAGGCCATGGATCAAGGTTATGCCACCAGGGTCATCTTTATCGATCTCACCAAGGCTTTCCACCTCATCATCCACCCACTCCTTATTAACAAGCTTGATCGTCTTGGTCTTGTCGCCAGCTCTCTCTCATGGGTCACTATTTATCAGATCAGATTCAGTGCGGCAAATGGACAGGTGTCCTATCTTGCCCATCTCCCATCGTTGATGGGGTTCCCCCAGGGTTCAGTCCTTGGTCCCCTATTATTCTCCTCCGTCTTCATCAATGAACTGCTGCTCAACTGTGGTGGGGCATCAGTTCGGCTCTATGCTGATGATGCCATACTACACAGATCCTCCAAAGACGTTTCCTCTATTACCACAGACCTGGAGAGTGACTTCCAGCAGCTGGAGGCCTGGTTCAAGGAGAACCTATTGGTTCTGAATATTAAGAAAACAAAAACCATGCTGTTTCATGATACCTCCCTTCAACTCAGTTGTCCAGCCACCGCTAGTAGTCAAAACCTCCTCCGGTATGCCTTTGGAAGGCATGTGCTCCTTCCAATACCTAGGCCTGACACTTGAACATCTCTCCTTTGAAACGCATATAACTAATATCAATAAGGCAACAAATCAAAAACACGGGCTCTTCTACCATACTGCACCCTACCTCATACCACATGCTAGGAAGACTATTTCCTCAGCTACCCTTCTCCCAAGCCTCTTCTACGGGGCTCCAATACTTCACTCTGCCAAGTACCGTATTCTGGCAAAACTTGAGCAGCAGGCTTACCACAGAGTTGCTTGTTTTGCTGCCATGGCACCAGCACGGGCCCACCACTGTGACATGCTCAACACACTGAGCTGGCCATCATTTGAGGCCAAACTGGATTTCCCTGTGCTCCGTGTACTATCTACAAACTCATCCATCTTCCCTCACCACCCATCCTCTCCACTCTGCTCACGCTGAAGTCCTTCCCTAGGACCCTCAGATCCTCCCATCTACGTATCCTAAATGTACCCAAAACTTGTTTAGCCATAGGTAGGCGATCCTTCTCTTCTGCTGCACCTATAAAATGGAAAAACTTCCTACAGACATCACTATCATGTACATCTCTTCTCCAGTTTATAAAGCATATAAAATAAATTTTTTCCCCCCCACCTCGGACTTGTAACTGTACCCACAGCTAACCCTCTCCAGTCAATCCTGCGTCTCCTCTCCCTATTCTCGTTCTCTCTCTTTCTCTCACCTGTACCCAACTGATCCATGTTCTTCCCCGCACCCCCTTCTGATTCCACCTACACTCAACCCCACTGTATATCCTTATGTAATATATGCACATTATGCAAATATTTTTCATTGAAACTACTACCTTGTTAATTACGCTTCGAACACGCACCTAATTACATCTCCCTATGAGTAACTGCTATCGAGCATCCAAGGGACTGCTCTCCTCCTCTGGGGAGGGGAGGGACCAGTGACTGGGGTCAGCATACTAGCACCGCACCGGGTGGGGGGTTGGCAGACACCCAGCATGCTGCATACAGGAGCATGTGCAGCTTGGCCACTGGCATCACTTCATGACACTTCCTCCGCAGCAGGGAGAGAAAAAAAGGGGGGAGGGAGGCAAAAACATATACTAGTGGCAGGATAGCGCTCGACCCTCACAGGCCCTGCACCCGACTAGCTGGGCTCACCAGACCACATACCGGATCCGTTCCCTGATGGGGGTAGGGTAACCACGTCAGCCCTGCCGGGGGGTAGGGGCAAGCCCTGGGTGTAGTGGTTGGCAGGTAAGTACCAGTGGGCATCAGGTGATGGGGCCGAGCTGAGGGACAGCCATCCGGTGGAGAGAATAAAAAGACTTGGAAAAAAAAAAAAGGTTTTGAAAAGGCAGAGCTAGCTGGCCCAGTGGCGTGGAGGGCTGAGGCATCTGTGCCTTACCTCCTGCCACACCAGCAACCCATAGCAGGCCGCCGGGGGCCGGCCGGAGAGGGAGAGGATCGACTGTCTGGAGGTCAGCTCTCCTTTAAAGAGGAAGGGTGAGGATCGAGTCCACTGCTTGCCTGTCCCAAGGTGGCTGGGGATGGCTTAATGGACTCCCACAGATGAAAGAGGCAGATGCAGAGCGAGCTGGCATGCCATGCATGGTTTCAGCACGGGCGCCACTGCACGCCACCTACACTTGGGGATGGGAAAGAAAAGAAGAAAACATCCCAACAGCCGAGATGATGCCGGACCCTCATAGGTGCTGCACCCGGCCAGCTGGCCCCTCAAGAAAGAGTCAGAGAAGAGTCCAGTGGACGCCAGGGTGATGGGGCAGGTGGAGGGGGGCCGGTTGGGATGGGTGAGAAAGAGAAGTAAAAAAATAAATAAAAAGGCAAAGCTGTTTATTGCACAACACTTTTTTTTTTTTTGTTCTTTGGAAACCGGGCAAGGCCCACTAGGCACAATGCCTGTTTTCAGGGGTGACCTAGGAGCACTAGGAAGGTTAAATAACTTGCTCAGAGTCACACAGTATTATCTATTTGAAAATAAGTGTAGGGCATATGTGCAGACTGGATGGGCCTAGCGGTCCTTATCTTCTGACAGTTTCTATGTTGCTAGTAACCCAGAGAGGCACACTGAGCCGAAGCTCATTTCCAGGTGCGACCTGGGGGAATGGTTACTGCAAGCAACAGAAAAACATAATACAGCACATTACAAGAACAGAATGCACAGTGCAGACACAGAGCAAAAAAAATTAATACATCTTTAGTACAAACTTGGAACCAATTAAAGTGCAAGCATGGTGCGCAAATACATGAGCAGCTGGAAAACTGGGACTTCGACAACAAAGCACAGAGGCAAGCCAATGCAGTATACCAGGGATCAGTAAAGGACTAGGGGACCCACAGACCTGAGCTACCAAAAATAGCTAGGGGGTACCTCCTACAGGAAAAAGGTGCAGGTGGGTGGCAGGAGGAGCTTCAGTTGGAGCCTGAGGAGGAGGAATGGCAGAGGAGAAAGGGGAGCTGGTTCCAGAGTGCTGGCAAGCGACAGGAAAATGATGACTGCCCGGCAGAGGAACAGGGGTGAGAAGGCTCTCTGGTCCCTGGAGCAGAGAGGACAGGTAGGAAGGAAGGGAGCCAAACCAATACTTGAAGATGAAGGAATAGCAGTGTCATTGGCAATGTAAAGGTAGGGGGGAGTATGGAGAGAGAGGCACAGAGGAAGCAGTGGTGCATACATGGAGGAGAGTTTGTCACAAAGCAGCAAAAAGCATTCCAGAGACTGTCCAGCCTGGCTAGGGAGGTGGAGGGGAGTGTACCATACACCATGTCTACACAGCAGAAGACCTGGAAGCACCGTTCTGGTAACCAGCTCACGTATGTAAGTATGCAAGTGGAGGCTGTGGGAATCAAATCCAGGTCTGCTGCATGTACCAAGCTCATTCACAGCTTGTTACTCTAACCTCCAGCCCATACTGGCAAGGTATTGTTAAAAACCTGACTGCCAGTCAGCCCACCAACGCAGCAGTTGGATTTCCGCTTCCGACGCTGGCAACCCGGTTCAGGGACAGACCTGAGGAGTCAGAGGACCGGCTGGGGAAGGATCAAGCATCCGCTGGACTGCTCTCTTCTGGGGGTGGGGTAGAGCGTCCAGCGCCGAGGACCTTTAGCGGAGGTTGGGGAACTACAGGTGACAGGGTACTCAGCACGTAGCACGGCGGGTGGACACTGGATGTCACTGCATGTCCCCGCCACTGGGGCAGTCTAGAAAAGCACTGCCGGCTGCCCTTGATGAAGCCTGCCCTCGGCATCAATTAGCTCTCAGGTCGGCTTCTTGACCTATCCCGTCAGATGCAGCACTTAGGGCTGGTGCTGCAACGCCACCCTGGAGGGTAAGCCAGGGGGTATCAGGGAGTCACGGCCAATGCAAGAGTGGAAGGCGCAGGGTCGGTGACAGGGCTGAGGTACCAAGCAGTCAGTGGCAGGAAAAAGTATAATAAAGGGGGGGAAAAAAAAAAACTGCCTGCTGGAACCTGACCAGACCAAATCGGTAACTGCCAGACCAGGCACAAAATGCGTGAATTTTGCCAGTCTGGCTTTTACTAATCTGGTCCAGCCTGGTTCCCATCAAGTCCCATACTAGTATGCCTCATTGGACCAAAAAACAACATTTTGCCTTTTGACATTCCAGTACCTGCAAAGATCAAAGATTAGACAGACCCTCACCTGTAGGCCAACGTCATGCACTCGAAGAGCTTGGTCAGGGAAGCATCAATGTTCAGATACCCTGTGCTGCGTGGGCCAAAGCGATACGTCTGGCAGGCCAGCTTGTTCACCGTGTCAAAGTCATAGCCACCCACTGACAGATTAGACATCCCGATGGTACTAGTCTCCCCATCTGGGGAACCAGGCACTGTCCCTCCTGTGTCCTGCACCTCAGTCACAGCGCTCAATGAAGGATCCGGGTCCGTGTGGGGTTCCGAGACCATGAAGTGACCGCTGTGGATAATCTGTGGGCGATTCTCCTGCCCCTTAACAGCTCCCCTCATCCTCATAAAACAAAGAAACGGCTTAAAAGAAGAAAATGTGGTTCCTTGTTAACCTTTGAAGGCATTAAACTACCAATGTCCAAGAATACTCTTAAAATTAAAATGCTTCAAAAACAGGAGATTGTTCTGTCCCCCTGCAAGTGACTATAAAAATACTAAAAAGCTAGACTCCTACTGTTTAAAAAAAAAAAAAAAAACGCAAACGCATACTTGTTTTTTGAAGAGGGAGTAGGAGAACGGCATATTACCCAAAATGGCAGAAAATGTAAAATGAACGCAGCAAAGACATAAGGTTATTTTCCATTTACTCTTTGCTGTGTAGCTGGGTTTTCCTTCAGTTTTTGGGAAGGGAATGCCAAAGAATGGAGTTCTGCTCCTTTGCCCCTCCTTCCAATAATTCTGTAAACTTAATAAAAGTGATTAAAGGTTCACTGCTGCGTTTCTCTCTACAACAGCCTTCAAAATGAAATTAAATGTAAAGGATCCCCTGTTGCGCAGCCGATATTGCTGCTCACCAAACTTCCCTCGAACCGGTCTCAATCGCTCACCGTCTCCAGAAATCGCTTAAATTGCAAAATAAAAAGACTAGAGAGGTCTGATGTGGAGTAGGTTGTTGAAATGATGTCCTCAGTCTCTGCTGCCTGGCACCGCTAGCTGTTCATATTATTAAAGAAATCAAAACCGAAGTGGAAATAAACAGTGACGCTTAGCTGCAGCTGTTGCTTTTCTTGCCAATTTCTGCCTTTCTGCGCATCTATCAGACTTCTCAGCCGTCTCTTTCTGCACAACTTTCAGAATGTCTTGCTATTGTCTGTGTGATATCTGTGCCTCCAGGACAGTCTGAACTGTAAAAACAAACAAGAAATAAAATCAAATGTGTGTTATTCTTTGCCAATATCCTCTCTATCCTATCTCTGCATGTCTGGCTATGTGTTCCCTGTTATCTCCCTGATCCTTGCTTCTAGTAACAGTTTGAAGTGCCAAAATAAAATGAGAAATGAAAACAGAAGGCTATGTTGTTTCTTCTTGACAGATTCTGCTCTCCCCTCCCTCTCTCTGATTGCCCTGCTCCCTGTCTTGTTCGCAGAAACAGCTGAAACTGGGAAAATAAACCAAGGAAACTTGTGGGGGTAGGAAAAAATAGGCTGTTGGTTAAGTAGGATCTGCAGCTTATCCTGTAGGGAGGGAAATGTGTAGACTAGGTGGCCCAAGCAGTCCTTATCTGCCGTCAAAGTCTGTGTTTTAGCGGTTACTGTCCCTGGCTGGCCTCACCACCCCCTGTGTGCTTGTTTCTATGTCTCCAACATAGACTTTGACAGCAGATAAGGACCGCTTGGCCCACCTAGTCTCCCCATTTCCCTACCTAACGGATAAGCTGCAGATTCTAGTTAAACAACCAAATATCTCAGACTCCCTACAACAGTTTAAACTGTAAAAGTAAAAACAAACAAACAGGGGGCTGCGGTCCCTTCCTGCTCCCTGGCCAGTGTCGTCCTCCCCTCATTCTCCCTGGTCTGCCAGTTAGGACCCCTACTTCTATTAACAAATTAGTTCAGCTGTAACAAAAAAATATAAAAATATATATATATATATATACATACACACATACAGACAGACACAGAATAAGTAGTTCCTTGCCATCTTTCCTCTCCCGGCTGTCGGGTTTGTATACATACCATACATATGTGACGGTCCCTCCCTTTGTTTGTTCCTTGTTGACCTGCCCTCACTCGGTTTATCTGTATGTTTGTTATTTATGTCTGGCATGTTTTGTTTTTTGTTCCTGTTGATTCCCCACTCACTCTCTGAGTCTGTCTCAGACTCTTACAAGTTCCTTGTTGATCCGTGTCCCACCCCTTCTCTGCTTGCGTCTCCCCTCGTCTTTTCTCTGCTCCCTGGACTAGCTGAAACGGTCCAACTCATAAACAAAAAATGAAACTGAAGTCAGAGGCTCCTTGTACCTGTGTGCCAGTCCTTCTCTTCCAGTATCACGTCCTTTCTGGCTGTCCTCTCTGCTCCTTGCACCCAGTAAAAGTTTGAAGACTACAACAATATATTTAAAAAAAAAAAAAGTGTTTTCCCTTTCTAATGTCCGTTACCCTCACTCTCTCCAGCCTCAGCTGAGTGACCGAAGCGCACGTATAGAAATAACACCGCCCCTCCCCCTCCAAACCACCTCCCCGCGCCTGCACGTTGCGGGCTACGCGCGCCCACCTCCCTGCGCCTGCGTACTACCGTTACCGGCCACCCCACCCCCAAACTCACCGCGCCTGCGTGCTAACGTTACCCGTGCAGCCGGCGCACTACTGTTGCGCAACCCGGTTGCAGAACAGCCGTCTCACCGCGCTCATATCCTCCTTGTCACAGAACTAAAAGGAAAGCTGATTCAAATTATGTCCTCCAAAACCAACTGTATATACTATAGTGCACTGAGAAGTTATCTGCCTGGTTAAAATAAAGTGATTGATTATCTGGTTGCCCACAAATGAAACGTAATTCTTCCTCCATATCCACTTGCCATTTTTAACTTCCGCCCAAGGGACCTTAAGGCGCAGCAACACACGCACTCGCCGCGCTGCATGACGGGACATGTAGTCTTTCGAAGTTAGGCCGTGGCGCAAGGGCTTCTGGGCATTTTTTTTTTTTTTGGTCAAATCCAAAGTTGACCAGGATTTGGCTTTATGTTATAAAGGTCAGTGTGGGGAACAACAGAGTGCGTGTTCCTGAAAGAGAAGCCAGCTCAGGAGCTGTCAGGGGGAATTGATTTTTGTTTTGTTATGTTGAATTGTTGACTGTAATGCCCCAAAGTTGGTCATTCCAGAAAGTTAAAATAAAAATAAACCGCAGAGTACACAGGTGCTCAGAGTACCTGCTGCAGGTGTAGGTGGCAGGGTACAATGCTAAAGGGCCCCTAGAAATAAAGATTCAACCTCCTGGTACAGGAAAACACTGTAAATAATAAAAAATGCCTTGTGCACTTAACTCCTGGTCAAAAGATAGATCTTGCAAGCATGCCATGTCATAATGGCTGGATGGAACGCTGTGCTGAGTGGCTCATGCACAGCATTCCAATCCAGCCATTCCAGAATCCAGACAGTTTTAACTTTTAAATATAATTCCACAAGTGTTCAGTTGATCCTGGGCAGTGGTTGAGGAGACAGGACACACAAGTCCAGGGACAGTTTAGGGCTTACCTTGTGTTGAAGCCGTCCCTCGGGGCTTGCTGTGGTCCTGTGCTGCCTCCCCTGCCTGAAGACTCCATGCCCAGCGTTAGTCCTGCGGTCCGCGGTGCCATCGGGGCACCAGAAGAAAAGAAACCGTCCGTTTGCCGCGTTTTATGGGCTTAAAAGCCCTTTATTTATTTTGGCCCCCGAGAGTATTTTAGTTTAATTCCGGTCCCACGTCGACGGCAGAGAAGCGCCGCATCGTTGTCGGTCGTCGGAGGCCCCCCCTAGTCGTCCCCCAGCTTCCTGTTGCGTTCCCTCCCTCTGCCAGCATCCCTCCCGCCTCCCTACAGCCCAGCAGCTCGTCAGAGCGGTGAGTCGGTGGCAGTGTGTTGTGCTGTCCGCCCGCATTGAAAGGGGAACTGGATTTTGTTGAAATAGCGCATTAGGCGCCTTCGAAAGGCGGCTGAGTGCCGCGGGGAGCATCGGGTCATTAGGACCCACAAATTTTAATATTAAGGAGGGAGGCGGGGCTAGCTACGCCCGGAGGGGCAGAAAAGCAATGCCAGCATAGCGGCCTAATAAATATTCATTAGGGGGCGGTTCGGAGGCAGAGATTTGCTGCACTAAATGACAGCAGGCATTGGGAGCCTGCAGAATTTAAAGGGGCAATGTCATTTAAAAGGGCAATTCTGGCCCAAAGTTTAAAGTAGGGCACCAGGCCCATGGTAAAGAGGGGCTCCAGGCCCAGTATTTCGAGGGGGCACCAGGCCCATTGTAAATTGGGGCACCAGGCCCAGTACAAAGTGGGGCACCAGGCCCAATGCAACGAGGGGCTCCAGGCCCAGTATAAAGTGGGGCACCAGGCTCAAGCTAACGTAGGGCTTCAGGCCCGAGGTAAATGTAGGGCATTAGGCCCGAGGTAAAGCCTGGTCTACAGGGAGGCCCCGGCCTAGCGGAATAGGGCAAGCCAGCCTAGTGGTACTATAGGGAGGCCCCGGCCTATCGGAATAGGGCAAGCCAGCCTAGTGGTACTAAAGGGAGGCCCCGGCCTAGCGGAATAGGGCAAGCCAGCCAGTGGTACTAAAGGGAGGCCCCGGCCTGGCGGAATAGGGCAAGCCAGCCCAGTGGTACTAAAGGGAGGCCCCAGCCTAGTGGAATAAGGCAGGCTCAAGCTAACGTAGGGCTTCAGGCCTGAGGTAATGGTAGGGCATTAGGCCCGAGGTAAAGCCTGGTCTAAAGGGAGGCCCCAGCCACAACGGACGGTAAGGGATCCTATCCCAGAAGTACCCTACCTATAGAAACAGGGGTTCATTTGAGAGTGTTCTAATTGCCTATACTGTGAATTTACTGTGATTACTGTACTGCTTATGTTGAACTATTGTCTTGGGCACTGAACTATGTTCCAAGTACCTGAACTATTGTCCTAAGTACCTGAACTATTGCCCAAAGTACCCGAACTATTGTCCTAAGTACATGAACTACTGGTCCAAGTACCTGAACTGTTGTCTTAAGTACCTAAGTCTCATAGTGTGGTCTGTTACACCACATGCTCAGAATCAGTCTCCACTTAGAAGAAGACATCCTTCCAGCATTCTTCACTCCAGGAAGATCATCCATCAACTCATCCCGTCCGTTTGTGTCGTCCGCCGAAGTCGAAGTCCGTCGTCAGTTGTACCAGTCATACCCGACCGCTTTCTTTTGTTTTACAGCTTGAAAGTACGTCTACTGAAATACATCACGACAGCCGCAAGCTAATGTCGTCTGCTTTGGTTCCTGTTCCAGATGTCTCGTTGGTCGCCTCTACAGAAGAGAGAGTCATCTTGAGGTTCCAGTTACCACCTGGTCGCTCACGTAAAGTCAAGTCCATCGGCCAGTCCGACGCGTCCGCCAGCTTTCTTTGTTTTGTGTTAGTTCCTGACCTGAGGATTGCAGATTCAACCATCATCTCTTCAGATTCTTATGGTCCTGGTCCTGTCAGAGTTCCTTCTGAGTCCAGCTGGCCCTTGAGTGCTGCAGCATCAGTCGGATCTTGGTAGTCCTCCATTGGATTCATCGCCACGCAGATCTTGGTCTTTCTTCATCCTTGGCAACCCTAGAAGTGGGTTTTGGCCGAGGAACCTCTTGCTTCAGTGTGTGTTATTTCAGGAACCAGTTGCTTTGGTTCTACATTCCGGCAGCCTCGAGAGAGTGGGCTTTTGCCGAAGATATATGGTCTGTTTACCAAACCTCTCACCACCCCAGTGGCCTTATCTAGGTCCTTGCTGGGAATTGAGATTAGGGTTCTACAGTTCTGTTTTATTTCCCTTGTAGCTACCAACGAAGAACGACGGTGTACACTGAAGACGATAGACATTTGGACTTTGTGAGAACAGGATGGTCATTGTAAACCAAATATTGTATTGTGGGTAGTGAAGAACACCTGATTTCGTCTATGTACTAGTTGCTCTTACAGGATACCGCTAAGGAATTTTAGGAGTATAGTGGCAATAGGCCATAGTGCACCCATAGAGAATAATAGTCTAGAGTTTAGACATTTTAGAGTTTAGTTGTTACTGTTTAGATATCCATAATGCTGTCCATACTCCCTACTGTTTTTGTGGTTGGTATGTTTCTGTTCAACCATGTCCTCCGTCCCCTTCTGTCTAATAAACATCTTTGCTTCATCCAGTCTCTGTGTACGACTCCTGCCTCTCCTTGTCAGGTGATTCCACCAGCCCAACCCCATTCGGACCTCAAGCGGCCCCTCGCCATCCCACCTGCTGAGGGTGTCGCTTGCGCTGCTGGTAGTGAGACAGTTCCCTTCACCACTCCGAGTGAAGAACCCAGAGGTCTACCAGTGTAGTGTCCATCACATTGACACATGACGCTGATATTATCCTCCACGTCATTATTTGGAAAAGCCAAGACATTTGGGTGATAGTGTAGTTTGTAGGACCAGCGCTGGAGCTGCACTTAATGCGTAATTGACAATGGGCAAACGCCATGCTGCGTAGCTACGTGCAACTTTATGCATTTTTTTTACTGTTCTCTTTTTTAATTAAAAGATAATGGGGGGGCACAGACCCCCCCCCCCATGATAGGTAGCATTTATTATAAAAAAGAAAATACAAAATCACACATGCCCACACAATGCAAAGCATCATGGGCTGCATATGCAAATCACCACAGAATGTCCAAATGCCCTTTGGGGTAACCCTTGCCTCAGTGTTTGCGCAGAGGTTCTTTGTCTTTTAAATATTTTTTTATTTTAATGGATTCACCACAACATAACCCAGACAGACCGTCTTAGGGTAGCTGGTTCATTCCACTGGGGTGGAAAACAGAGGAGGCATACTGATGAGTCCTGGTAGGAGGAAACAGGTGTCTATGTCATGTTAGCACCCTTTGCAAACTGTGTGAGAGGCCTTTCGGCACCATGCAATTCTGCTTAAAGTTGAACCAGCATAACATTCTATGGTAATTTGCATATACAGCCCACGATGCTTTGCATTGTGTGGGCAAATGTGATTTTGTATTTTCTTGAAACTTGGCTTCCCAGCCAAATGTCCTTTGGGGTAACCCTTGCCTCAGTGTTTGCACACAGAGGTTCTTTGCCTTTATTCATTTATTATGTCCACGATTTATCAGAGATAGCCCGACGGGGTGCTGGGCCCCTTGAAAGGTTAAGTACATTGATTAAGTCTGTTATTGTTTGTTTTTTTTATTTGTGGTGGTTGAGTGATGACAAAGGGGAGCGTGGGCATGGGGTCAGACTCCCGATAGCTGGGTCAGTTGACACACGTGTCTTGTTACGCTAAGCTTACGTTTACAGCAGAAAGCGGCATGCGATTCCTGTAACTTTTGCGCTACACAACCTGGGTGGTCCAACTCTACACAATCACTGACATTTGGTAACTCGGGATACAAGTCCAGCGTGGAAATGATATGGGAGATAGCGCCTGCACCACAGTGGTGGGTATCACAGGAAATCTGCCAGCATGGTAACACAGGGAGGGTAGGAAACTAGGATATTGAGCAGGTCTAGGCAAAAGGAGGTGATGAGTGCTTCTCCTGGGGGACTCCATGATTAGGGAGATCAGGTGAAGGGGGGGGGCACTTCTGGTGTTAAGTCCAGGAGTATATCTGGCTTGACTGAGTACTGGCAAAACATCTGGTCTATTCTCTAGCGCAAGAGTGTGGTGGGACCCCTGACATATTCGTGCACCTTGGTACAAACGATATAGAAGGGAACAATGAGCTGGAGAGTCAGGCTAGGTTTAGGGAGCTGGCCAGGGTCTGTCAGTATATGGGGTGCTCCGTCTCCTCCTTGGAGATACTACCAATGCCTAGGGTCAATGTGGCGAATAAGCAAAAAATAAGGGATGTAAATGTATGGCTCGGTAAATGGTGCGAGGCCAGGAGGTATAGGTGGGTGGGGAACTGGGGCGCAACCAGGGAGGACAAGGAATTGTATGCCAGACACAGGCTCCACCTTAGCTCAGAGGAAAAAGAGGTCCTGCAGCTTAAACTGCCTGAATTTGTGTGTGTGTCTGATTTTGTTTCTTCTTCCTCAGCTGTTTAGTCTCATGCTCTCACTATTAATTCTCCTCTGGCCTAGGACACAGAATCTGCTTCACCAGTACATTGACCCTTTCCTGTCTACTGACCCTCCCTCTCATACTCCCACTCTATATATATCCCTCTCCTTACCTCACCCCCACAAAGGCTCCCATACCACCCATTTTCATCTCCCTAGTCCCTGGCTACATTGTTCGCTTCCCAAGCTCTCTATTCTACCTCAACCCTCCTCCTCTCCCCCTCACTGACCCCCATCCCTTCGCTGTCCCATTTTCTGCCCTTAACTTTCTCTCCCCCGCTGATCCCCATTTCTTCTGACTCAGCTATACTCCCTACCCCCCCTTCCACCTACTCCCTCTCACATTGCTCCCACCAAGTTATTTGGCTCCACTCTCCCCACCTTAGACCTCTCCCCTTATCTATCTACTTTCTCCCTATCACCCTCTTCCTCCCCACCCCCGGCAACCCCCTATGCATCCTTATTACTGACAAAGTGAACCTCATGTTCGCTATTTCTCTGCCTGGACCTCTACTTCTCCTCTGAGAAATGGCTCTTTGGTCATTCTGGCGCTCTGCTCCGAATCTTGGCACACCATTTCTTCACTCCTCTCCTTGCCCAGCACTTTATCTCTGCCAAAGCCTCTCATACCATTCTCTATGAACTTAACCTACCATTGCTCCTTACAAAATCTATTGCTTCCCAAGACTGCTACCCTGTATTATCAGGTCAAATGACTGCCAGTTTCATTGTATGACATTAATGTATTTTATTATGTTTTATCTTGTACTGTATTTCCTGTATGCACTTCATCCCGCTTGATGTGGAACCTTTGTAAATGCATCTGTTACCGGGCCGGAGCAATGTAGTGTGGACAGGGCCTTAATCTCCAAACTGCAAATGATAAATAAAATAAAAATCAATTAAAAGGAGTCAAGAAAAGAGATACTGTGTGTGTGTGTGTGTGTGTGTGTGACAGTGACACAGATAATGGGATCACAAAACACAAGATGGAAAAAAGTGCTCCCCAGATAGTATATAAAATAAAAGATCAATCAATCAAAATCTTTATTTATTCAGGCGGACATCATTGAGCAAAGCTCATTTACAAGATGGACCTGATAAGGTCAAAAACAACATAAAGGTACAGTAACATACATATACAAATAGAGAGAAAAAAACAAAAACTTTAAAAAATAAACAGGTACAGTAATATAAACATATATACAAGCAAGGTAGCTAGTGGTTGTGGGCCCCAAAGCAGAGTAAATCAGACAGATTTGACTAAGGTATTGGGAATGTGGAACTGGTCTGGTGTGTTGTAATTGGATAGTTGCTTAAGCAAATAAAGATGGGGGAATACAAAAGGAAATGGCAATGAATTGCAGGAGATGTTATAGCGAAGGTTTAGCAAAAGCATATAAAAGGAGATAAAAAGAAAAGGGGGGGTAGAGGGTAAGAAGGGACTAGGCTTTGTGAAAGCAGTTGCATATCTCGGGAAAGAGACTTGTGTAAAGCTTTTTAAAGGATGCTATAGGAATAAAGGTGTTCAACTTTAGGGTCTTCTGCAGAGAATTTCAGGCAGATGCTAAAAAGTAGCTGATTATGGATCTCCCATGCCGGGTACAGGCTTTGTATCTTCAAGGTGATGAGGCTATTGCTTTTAGGCATATGACCTAGATGTAGCCAGAGTAAAGCAATCTGAAATATAGGATGGAAGTTTGTTTGACAGAGCTTTGTAAATCCATAAAGCAGCATTTTTGTTCCTCCTAAGGTGTAAGGATGTCCAGCCAACAGCAGTATAGAGACAGCAATGGTGAGTGTTGAAGGGAAGATATGTGATGAATCTTAGAGCTCTATGGTACAAGGTATCCAGTTTACTTAAATAGGACCTAGTACAGTGGCCATATAGGAAATCTGCATAATCGATGAGAGATAGAAATGAGGCCTGGATTAGTCTCTGTTTTGACTCTCTGGTTAGATAATGTTTGATTCTGAAGAAAAGGCCGAGCCTCTGTCTGAGTTTTTTCAGGAGCTCCTCAATATGCCAAGTGTAATCAAGTCTGTTATCAATCCATACCCCTAAATATTTGAATTTATCAACATAGTCAAGACTTTCTCCAAGGATGGTGGATAGTTGGGGAAGAATGTTTGATGAGAGTGGTAGAATATATATTGGAAAAAGAACATAGCTTTTGTCTTCTTGGCATTTAATAGGAGTTTCTTTTCAAGTAATTGGTGTTGCAGCAGGGAGAACTCTGATTGTAGTAATTCACAGGCCTTTGATGGTGAGGGATTACTGACATATAAGAGTATCGTCTGCAAAAAGGTGAACATTGGCTTTAGTGAGGTTGGAATCAATGTTGTTGATGTAAATGGCAAAAAGGATAGGGCCCAGGATGGATCCTTGAGGTACTCCTCTTAGGAGTGGTTTTGAGGAGGATAAGTCGCCTTCATTTTTCACCTGCTGCACTCCATCAGTGAGGTAACATCTGAACCACTTAAGAGAGGTTGGATCTAGGCCTAAGGAGTGCAGTGAGGAGATTAGCAGCTCATGATCCAATGTATCAAAGGCTTTGCTTAGGTCCAGAAATACAGCACAGATGCTGTTTTTTTTTTGTCTAACTGTTTGCCAGTCATTTGTAACTTTTGCTAATGCAGAAATTGTGCTATGTCTGGTCCTAAACCCAGATTGAGCAGGGTTAAGGAGATTATTAGCATCGAGGCAGTCTCTTAGTTGGATGCTCACTAGTTTTTCTAACATTTTGGACAGCACTGGTAGGATGGATATAGGTCTATAATTGTTAAGATGTAGGATGGGGGAAGTGTCAAACTCGAATTTAATGCACACCCTTGGTGTGGGATGCTATACCTCAGGTGTGCATTAAATTCTCATATCACACACTTCCCCATCCTTTATTCTATATTTTATATAGTTATGTATAACTGGAGGGTAAGAGAAACTGGGCTTGGAGGAAGTGGGGGAATAGGTACATGTATGGGAAGCAGGAGCATGGTAAACTGCAATAGTTGTGGGGCAGTAGTCTTTCTGGGGGTGATGTGGAGTAAAAGGGGATGTGCTGTGTGTGAGAGAGCCTGGAGCTACTAAGGGCTGAAATAAGGCTGCTCGGATGGGAGCTCGGGAGGATGGTGTGGGAAGTCAAAGAAGCAGAGCAGTGGAGGGAAAGGCAGGTGGGTGGGTGATGCCCAGGGGACTAAGGGCATCACGCAGGGGTCAGGAGTGGGGAGGAGCACCCAGTATACAGGAGTATCTCTTTCTCAGAGGACTAGGGAGCCCAGGGTGGAGGAATGGTGAGGGAAAGGGGTGGGAATGTGAGTATCATCAGGGGTGGGAAATTCTAAAGGGGTGCCTTTATTGAATATATTTGCACCACTGTCTGGAGGGAGGGAGCAGTAGGAGATGAGGTAAGAGGTCAGGTTGCACCAGGGCTGAGAGTAGGAGTACAGGGGAGGGAATTAATTAGGGTGGGCAGGGAAGAGGTGGCAGGCAAAATAGAGTGCAGGAAAGGGGAAGGGAGAGAAAAGGAAAGGAAGAGGGGAGTAAAACTGAAAGCAGATACAGATAGTCAAAAGGGGAGGGGCAGATTGGGAGATGAAAAAACAGTTAAGGGGATAAATTGTGGATGTGGAGATAAGTTTACCAGGGTGCAGAGAGCGAGCAGTTAGGTGGGGAAGCAGCTAGTACTGAAGGTAAGAAAGGAAGGACGGGGGGCACGGATGCAGGGGATGGAAGGGTGGCAGTCATGTGGGACTCCATAATTAGGGATATTCACTGGGGAAGGAAAGTGGACCCAAATGCAAGCAGGAGGGTGGTTTGTATGCCAGGGATGACAGTGGGAGAGGTGGGCCCAAGAATAAGGGAAATAGTAAGGTAGGTTGGAGAAAAACCTAATTTAGTTGTACATTTGAGGGCTGTGCTTTTTTCATGAGGCTGCAGATGTTCATAGAGGTTATGCGCAACTCCAATGCGAGATGGGTTTGATTTTGGTTGGAAGGAGATGGGCCCAGGTTGGGATGGATGTTGCCGGATAGAAGCAGGGAGACAAATCTGTGGAGAGGTGTCATACTTCACTTGTGTGAGCCGTGTTGATAAGTTGATGTAGCTGGAAGCAAACAAGGGATAGGCAGCGCACAAATGGTGGGGATTACAAGGTAAAGTATGGGCAACGGGGGCTGTGGGAGACCAGTGGTAGATGGAGATGACCTGGAGGAGGAAGGGGGGCAACGGTGGGAGAGTGGACAGAGGGGTGGGGAGTACCTCAGGTTTATTAATAGGTGATGTTGGTGTTGGGCATAGCTGGGGGATGAGAACTGCCAGGACCAGAAATGGGACTAACAGTGGCAGGAGGGGGTAGACAGTTCTAGAATACATGGTGTTAAGAGGAGTGGCTAAGTGGTAAGGTAGGGAGGAGCTAACGGGACAGAGAGAGGAGAAGGATAGGATGGAGATCAGAATAGGCTGGAGGTTTAATAGCAGGGGACCAGGGGAATAAAAGGAGGCATTGAGTAGGATGCAGGGACACTGGGCAAATTAAAACAAATCAGTTATAGCAAGTGGAAAGCCAGAGGGAGACTCAGAGGACAAATTCCCCAACAGAAGAGGTAGGCAGGAGAAGCACAGATGGCACGTCTGAAACTTAGCTCATACAGAAATTATTAGGCCACCTCTAGTGGGGAATTAATATAATAAGCAAGAGAGAATAAAGGATGTTAGAACTCATGCGACAGCACACAGTATATATTAAACACCAGCTAAGGGTGGGAGGATATTTGGGGCGAGGGGGCAGTGTGAAGCGACTGCAGGGCAGAGTGGCGCACTAAGTAGCCAGCAGTTTCTGGTTACAGAAATAGCAGCTTGATGTCCCGTTTAAACTCCCACAAAATGGCTCGTGTAAAAGCCTGGGTAGTGCTCTGAATTTACTTAGGAGCAGGATTAGTCTGGCAGAGCTACGGAGGCTGAAATTTCCCCTACCTTCTGCCAGGGACAAGACTGCTGTATCTGGAACAGTGGGTACATGGGGAGCCTGGGCAGTCTCGTCGGGTATAGAAACCTCATCACCCATATTACCGGCTTCAGAAGCAGATGGTGCAGTAGAGACACCCCCCATCATTCACCTCTACCCGAGGCTGACTATACGGATGATCCCAGACATTGTGCATTACCATAGAAGGGGCTCCGAACTTAGCACTAGGTGCAGAGAAAGTCACCAGCACAGATAGGGTGCAAATCATTCACAAGACCACATTCAAAAGTGCAAGTCTCATGCTGCACCAACTAGTCCCTCAGCAGAAGATACAGGCACAGGTGAGGCACTCAAATTGGGGCAGAGACCTGTTCATCACCAAACCTGTAGAAATAGCAGTACATAACAGTTCCAGCAACAGGCGTATTTACATTTTATGCTGGAAGTGCTGCAAGTCTTGGCGAGCCACCAACAGTTCTAGACATCACCTAGCAACCACAGTTCCGTCCCTTTGCTGGTTGGAAGCTGGTGCTGTTTTTGTAACAGGGCTTACCTTTTTGCCTGTGTCTATTTCCGCAGCATTCGGGGGTTTTCCTGGAAGCCACTGCCCATCTCCAGATCGCATCCATCCCTCAGCCAGCAGGGCTTTCTCAACTGAGGGGGGGGGGTGGGTTTACTCTTGGTGTTGGGGCTTGAGCGAGCCGGCCCTGTTGGAGTTTTGGCATCCAACTCATCTCTGTCTGCTGTGGTGTTAGCTGATGTACTGACATGGTCAGCCCTGAATCCGACAGGGGCCGAGGACCGTCAAGACTACATTAGCTCTGCTAAAGCCTTCACAATGAAGAGTATGGGACTTTCCTTGGTGTCATGGCCAAACACTCCCCTATCAATAAAAACAGGTTCATGTAACCCACCCACCCACAACACACCTGGAAACAAACTGTCACAGCTCAGTGTGCCTTTCCTGGTCTATTATTACAAATAAAAAACAGGCCCCATGTAACAGCCCCCCCTTACAAATAAATAAAACCGGTCCCATGTAACCCACACCCCAGGGACATGGAGGGGGGAGGGGGGGAGAGCCAAATGTCACAGCCAGGTGTTCCTTTCCTGGTCAAACATTACAAATAAACTACCTCCACAGATCAGACACCCCCACCCCCCCACTGTGGGACCAGAAGGGGTGGCTGATCATCTCCAAAGAACAGTCTAGACACAGTGCGACTAATTTGTGGCATGGGTCCTCAGGGCCACCGCCCCCTCCCCCCACCCAGAGGCATCATCTTGTTGCAGTCTGCAATTTTCCACCTCCCCACAAAGGAGGAGCATGCAGTGGTGGTGACATGCATGTGCCCATCAGCCTCAAGGGTGGGCCCTCCTTTATGGCTGCATGTCCTATCTGGTGTCAGGCAAACCACGGGATGGAGAGACTCATCCTCCCCCAGGGAGGAAAGCTCAATGCTCCCTCCCTGGCCAGCCCGAGTAACCCCATACAGTTCCTGACTTCAGGATGCTGGCACAGCAAGGTGAAGTGCCACCGCTGTATCACTGTGCTATTGTGTCGCACTTTACGTTTTAATCCCCCCCCCCCGTTCTGTAGAAGTCAAAAGTAATTAAAAAAAAAACAACAAAAAAACACAAACTGAATTGTGGAACAATCACTGTACTCAGACAGGCACCAAGAGGTTAAATAAATAACAGACACCGGATTTATTTTACCAAGTATTTAATGTTGTGTAAAATTTTGTACAGCTTTTATTGAAACTAGAAACAAATAGTATATATCCCCTCCCCCACAAAAGATTTTTTTTTTTTTGAAAAAATAAAACTTCACTGAATGAATCCAAAGATTACCCGCCAATCATCTGTGGGTCTGCAGGTGGCACTTGTTGCAAACTAAGAAGCATGCTCAGTAAGATTGAAAGGCATTCTGCGCTTTGGTGTTACTGCACTGCTATGGGGCCCAGTACCATACAAAACAAAAAGACGAGTTATATTTTGAACCACAGACTTGCATCCGACATTTCTGATGTCAGCATTCCCCAACCTTGGGTTCCTAGGAGCCCACGTATGTCTTTGGGTAAGAGGGGTGGACTTGAGCCCCTTCTGAAGCGCAAGCACACTTGTAGATAATGCTGTTCATTTGCTAAAGGAGGCTACTGCTGGGTGGCTCTAGGGATAATACACTGAGCTTCTGTGCTGGGGACCCCATCTGCATCCCAGACCCAACTTCCATGCCCTAGGGCAGGCAGTCCCGTGGAGCACTCTTAGGTCACATTGTCTGGGGGGATTCCACCCCAAAATTAAACAGTACAGTGAACGGTGTGTTAGAAGGTGATCTGCGATGCTTATGGCGCAGCTCCATACAAAGCAGGTCCTAGGAATCCTCCGGGGGGGGGGGTTCTAGTCAGGAGGTAATCCACCCCCACCCCAAACATCAGGTTCGCATCAGCGTCCCACAGCACTGGACTTGCACTTCTTCCAGTGTTACAACTTGGGATGCATGGAGTTAACCATTTATGTGTGGGGATTTCAACAGTGATACAAGGCGATACAGGCCACAGCATGGGCGGGAAGGTGGAGGATGGGGAGAAAATGGCTGAAAATGCCACACCTTGTACACCCGATTATGGTCTCACTGCCCCGAGCACACCACCAACAGTGGTCCCCCTCAGAAAGCCAGCATCCAGTTGTTTCATTTCCCCTTCCAGGTCATAGGGAGGCCACGGACAGAGACCAGCCAGCCAATCGCGAGCTCCAGGAAGTGTACACACAAACAGCCCAGAGGGGCCCCCCCCCAACCTCTGATGAGGGCAAGCCTGCTCCCTGGATGCATGGCCACGGTGTGAACAGAAACCTGGAAGTGACAGTGTAAGGGGAGTCTGATGGGTAGCAGGTAGGCAGTGGAGTCCCAAAGGAGAGGTATGTCAATGTGCATGGAGGGGGAGAAAATACAACAGGGGAAAGATGTTCATCCCCCAACAAATACAATGTTTCTCTCCCCGCTGGTCAGCAGTCATCTCCCAGACATTCTGTTACCCAGCCATCCATCACAACTTATCTGCCAGCTGTCTCACCCAGGGTCTTAGCCCCCCCCCCCGGTAGGGACAGCTGGGCTTCCCAACTCCTGCTGTCAATCAGGATCTGGTTCAACAGGCAGGCCCAGACAGTGTTGCAGAGCTTGTGGGGGTCTGGCACCATCCTCAAGGCCAGCATTTTCTCCCCATTTACTTCTCGAGTGGGTGTTGCATGCAATGACACCATGACGCACATCCCACGCTCCTGCACGACATGCGTGTACGTCTGCCATGCCCCCTTGCTCTCAGGCAGTCCAAAACTGCCTCCCCATCCCAGTTTCTGCTAGGGGCCAAGTGTTCGCTGGGCTCCCTCCCTACCCCCCCAGAGAGTAATCCTTTGCTTGATTTTCTTCCATCCCCTCCCAGCCGACCCTCAAACAAATACGTTAAGTACATTTCTCTACTTTTAATTTTAAAAGCCCTTTTGTAAGTGTAATACAACACAACTGGGTGTTGCTGACCACTTTTCTGGTGTGATGAGAACCACAAGGTGCACACCAGCGACATGGCACTGGTCCAGAATGACACCTTGTGTAGAACTGCTTACAGCAAGCCCAACTGAGGTACTGGAGCTCCATCCTCCTGCAAGAACATCACCGCAGTAAGTATTGCTTCTGTTCTCTGCTGGAGGTGGCAGGAGGCGGTGTGGTGCAACTGACAGCCCAAGATGTTTATCAGTACTTTAAACGGCTTAACAGAAGAGTTTCACAGGATAAAATCCACTAGACCGTTTTCATTCGGTGAGTTTGCTACAGTTTGGGGAGGGGATCAGTTTCTCCACAGAGGATGCAATTGCACTAACGGATAAAAGTCAGAAGAGAAAAAAATATATATTTTTATATATATTTCTACTCACATTAATTTGCCACCCACCCCCACTCTGTACAGATGAGCAGACAAAGGAGAGGAGGCACTGAGAGGGTTGATGTCTGATGTGGTAATCAGACAGCGCACTTGCCAATTTTTTTGGGGAGAACATTTTGTTAAAAAAAAAAAAAAAAAAAAAATTGTCTTACCACTAGCCGAAACAAAAGTGTTTTCAAATACGCCTATTCTTTTACTTACACACTTACACACTTACACATTTACACACACACACACACACACTCTCCTCAAGGCTAATAGCGTTTAGTCCAGCGTGAGCTTCTTCCAGGAGGGCCTAGATTCAAATGTTATTTTGGCATTTTTGTTTGTTATCCTGGTGCTGACCTGCAAATTCCTGTATGCATTCGTAACGATCTCCATGCTAGGAGCACAGAATGTTTCTGCCTTTTCAGAGTCAGGAATCTATTTAGGCATGTCAGCACCTGGATTTTGGGAAACAGAACAAACACCAAAATAACATTTGAAACCAGGCTAGGTTCAGACAGTTTGTATGGAAAATTATAAAAGAACATTTAATACCTGAAAATGCTTCTGTGTTGCTGGTGTCCACTAGACAGTTTCTTGCTTGGATGTACTACTGCCAACCACCCCCCCCCAAAAAAAAAGTGATCATACAGGACTAAAATAGGAGGGGACCCATCTGACACTTGCTCTGCATTAAGAGATTTCTAGCCAGTTCATCACAGCAGAGAGAGGGATGATCTGCTGTGTTTTCATAACTCGTATTCTCCATCAGAATACTGCTGCCATTTTAAAGAGTCAGTGATACCAAAAAATAAGCAGAACGTTAGTAATGTTTTTAAAGAAGTCCCTTATTACTTTTCATTTCTGAAGTATTTTTTGATGTGGTCATTGCATGGTATGCTACCCAACAGTACTGGGCGTGATGCTGAAAAGCAGTGCTTTACCAGGAAGCAGACATACAGAGTACGATTCCTCCCATTACATCAGCACATTACCTCACAAGCTCTGACAACAGGAGTATGGTTTTTGCCCTGAAAGCTGCCCGGGGACAGCGCTGCCTCAGACACTACTTATGCACCCCAAACAGTGCAAAGCTTTGATCTCCCCTCCTGCAGCATGGTGTTACAATTGTAAATATACAAGAGAAGCAACTTCACTGTGAAAAGAGAATATAGGTGAAAAATAAGTGAAATACGTGAAAAATAACGAGAATATTTCAGAGCAAAACACACTCTCCTGTCTTGGTAACACGGGTCACAAGTTACCAACCAGGCAGCAGGAGACTGGCTGTTCATTGGTTACAAGTGATGTCACAGTCAGTGAGGTCACAATGCTGCTGATGTATGTGGTAGAAGAGAACCAGGTCCGGCTCCAGGCAGAGTGCTGTTCCGCACATCTCTCCCAGTACCATCAGGTAGAAAATCTAATGAGCAAAACTGAAAAGAAAACTGTACTTCAGATACAAGAAGCGACAGTCGTCTACTCCTGAAAGTTACTAGTAATTTAAGGTGGTGCATGAGCACTTTAAGTATTTCTGTGTGGCTAACTCAAAGATCATTTTGCCACAGTGGCCAACAAAAGAAAATTCCCAGTGGCAGCTGCAGATGCGAAGAAGTGCACTGGGTGTGTGGTGTAGAGACCTCCTGCCACAATCTGCTCCGTTGCCCTTCCCCAACAAGCCTGTAAACATTATATTAAACTAGGTTGACAACACTGACAGGGAGCCCTAGCAATTATGGGGCAATCACACTGAAATAAACCCCAAATCTATATCCTCCCCGGAAAAAAATGTCACCCACGACAGAGTCCAGTTCTGGCATAGGTTGTGTATCTATAGGTGCTGAAAGAGGTTTTGTCAGTGAATGCAGTGCTGTTAGTTAGGCAGCGTTCCCCCCCTCTATGACATCACTGATTCTATGGTGACAATGTGGCATCAATCTAGGGCAGACCCAAGTTATCAAGCTCTCTGGTCTGCCGCATGCTACAGGTACACCCCACACCTTATTCAAAAGGGCTTTCTTTTTGTGGCACTTCAAAACTGTGATGGAGCCTATTAAAAATGTTCCCCTTTAAGCAATATTACAAAATGGGTCCCAAATTGTTCATCAGTTCCAACCATCTGACTGTCCAGAAGCCTGAGCAACTGGAGAATACTCCTGCTAAGAATCTACAAGTATCAGTGGGAAATCACAGCACCATTATACAGATTGCTGGTGCGGCCACACCTGGAGTACAGTGTGCAGTACTGGCGTCCCTACCTAAAGAAGGACATTAACATGCTAGAGGCAACCCAATGGAAGGCTACTGAGAGGGTTAATGGTCAGCAGGGTAGGACATATGAGAAGAGGCTGAAGGACCTGAATATGTACCCCTTTGGGAGAGAGGAGAGACACGAGTGAGATCTTTCTGTACACAAAGGGCATTAACAAGGTGAGCAAAGGGCCTCTTCAGTCTCAGTGGCAAGAAGACTAGAAGGGGATTCAGGAGAATGTTCGGGAGGCATTTATTCCGAGAGGGTGGCTCAAGCTCCCCGAGGAGGTGGTCTCACTGGAGACAGTGTAGATAGACAGATAACCATTTATAATTTGCGCCATTTTATAAATGGGATACTAGTCTCGGGTGTGCAGCTGTATTTAATATAACCACTTTGGTGGTTGAAAATACTCAGCTGTGCCTCAAGCCTCAATATATACAGGGCAGGTGTATATTAGGAGTATGACCGTATAACCCTGTCTGGTAATAGCCCTTAAATATACAACACTGCATGGCTTGCTGGCAAGACCCCACCTGGAGTACTGTGTACAGTTTTGGAGAGTGCACCTCAGAAAGACAGAGGGTGGAGGCAGCCCAGAGGGCGGCAAATAAAACGATGCAGGGGTTGCACCAAAAGCCCCATGAGGAGAGACTGAGGGATCCCGATATGTACACCCTGGAAGACAGGCAACGAGACGTGACATGCAAGAGTCCTACGAGTTCCTCGTAGGGGTGAACGGGGTGCAGCAGCAGCAGTCTTTCAAATGAGAAAAAGTACCAGGGGGCATGCGATTGAGGAGGGGGGAGTTTAACAGAGGTGTGAGGAAATATTTCTTCACTGAAAATGTGCTAGACGTCTGGAACACATCTCATTTCTTTTTCTAAAATGTCTCACCCAAACAAGTAGGTTTCGAACCTGAACGCTTTAGGATCCCTTTTATAATACTATTGGACTGACGAGGCTTGGCCAGAACAGACCTCACTTTCTAAACATGGACATAGGTCTGATCAGATATAGGCAAAGACCGACAGAGACACACATTTCATCCTCTGCGTCTTCTCAGTGGACTACAGTAATTATCACACCCAGTGACCAAGTCAGAACCTTGGCTAAGCCATAATAAAGCAACCCAGCGCAGACCTTTGTAACCATGAACTGGATACAGAGAACACCTGCACTGCGTATTTTTAAAACTTTTATCTGGTATAAAAGTGGCTGGGATAAATTCTTGCCACCTTAGCCTTGCCCCCTACAGAGATGGGCTTTTTAAAAACAGAATAACTGCATCTTAATGCCGGAGACTCACTTGTTGGCATCTGCTATAAAAATACAAACTGTTTTTAGAAACTTTACACCACTTTGAGCTTTGTAAGAGTGTGTTTTTATAATCCAATTCTGTGTGTGTGTGTGTGTGTGTGTGTGTGTGTGTGTGTGTGTGTGTGTGTGTATGTATATATATATATATATTTTTTCAAGGAATTAATACTGTATTGTACTTTGTCTACATTTTATGTTTCTTTGCCAAAGGTACGTGAACAGACTGCAATCAGTCTGAACCAAGACTGGGTTTTAAGGGGGTTTGCCTCATCCTCCACCTATTGCAGCTTCGGAATACCCCATCTCTTCCCCAATTCCACCCACTCTCTGCCTGTTTCCTTTTAAGTGCTGGTTTAAAAAAATAAATGTAACAGTCTCTTTTTACAACAGCTGAACAAAATAAAATGAAGTCAGGACAAGGCAACAGGCACACACTAAGCTTTGGAACGTTAAAAGTGGTGCATGCCATCCCCTTCCTGTGGGCTGACAATCATTGCTTTTGTTTGCATTCCAAAACCTTGGTTTAAAAGTACCCCAGACTAAGGTCTCTGCATTGTACAGTATTGTGTACCACTTCTTATTCATTACTGCCATATTGTGGCCATTTCATCTCACACATTAGAAGTACAATACGTCAAGGGTGTGGTGAATTTAAAAGTATTAGGTTTTTTTCCTTTTCAGATTTGATGTTTAATTTGATGCACTTGATAGGATTTTCTGTTATTCTATAGCAAACAATTCTGTATTAAACGCAACCAAAACAAGGCAGTGATACCGGAATCATGTCTAGGATACTGTGCCTCCACACACACTGAAGGGGCTAATATCACAGCTTCCCACTGCTGGAATCCTCCTTTGGGGATAGGGTGCCCTTGGTGACCAAACCCCCACACAAAGGGAATTCTCTGGAAAGTTCTTCTGCTTCTTCTTGGTTGTCTGAACTTTGGGGGCTGGTGTCTACCTTTAACTTTTATAGAATATCCAAGGAACTCTACTTGGCAAGTAGTTCAGACCAGTGATGAGACACACTGAAACATATCATAGGAACTCTACCAATCAGAGGTGACATAACAGCCCATGACAAGCCATACCCCGGAGGAGAGTACTGGAATTATAAAATGACCTATCAAGGTTTGGGTGATTATGTCCAGTGCTGGCAATTAGTTCCAACCAGTGGCAATGCAGGGAGATGTCACGGGATCAGACATCATTTCAGCCAGTTGGCTTTCAGGTTTTTTGGGGGGCTGAGAAAGGCACACTGAGCTTAGCCTAGTTCCCAGATGTGTCCTGGGAGCACACAGAAGTTTAAAGACTTGCTCCGGGGCATGAGCAAGTGGAGGCTGTAGGACTCCAACCTGGGTCTGCTGGCTCTCTATTTGTAGTCCTAGGCTATACTGTCTCCCCTTCTCCAGTTCAGTTTATAACCTGCAACACCCTGCAAAACAGTTTAGCTTCCGGTGCGCTGCCGAGGGAAGAAAACCAATATGGTGGGGTCAGCCAAGATAAGACACTCATCACTGTTTCTGACAGCGACATTCTGCAGAATACTGCAGGAACACAATGTAATCTGATGGCGATTACTCCAGTCTAACAGGAAGGAGGGCCCCCGCAATTATCAGAGCGTTGCATCCTGGCAGACACCAGTGTCCTTCCACGTAATTGGGTTTCAGCACTTTGTCACATTAGCATGTAAGCAAGGGATTACACCAACTGCAAGCAGCATCAACATTAGGACTGTTGCCGTATGACATGGACGATGTGTTAACAGTCACACGCAATTCTGGGGCTACTATATTATGCAAATAGTCCTTTTTCTGCAATAAAAGAAAACACAGGAGGGGCACATGCCCCTTGATCTAACCCCCCCCCCCCAAATTAACTGAAATGCCAGAAGACCATGGTTATCACAGTATGGTCAATTACACACTGTATCAATATAACGGTACATCAGAAATGATGATACTGTTGCATCCCAAATGCACAGGTTAATGGCACTTGGTTTTTATAGCCAGACATCATGACTGTGGGGTACAAAAATAAGTTTTTGAAGGGCCATCATAAAATTTACATACACAGCAGTCGCCCGTGGCTCAGTGGAAATTCATCATGTTGTAGAGTGGAACACCCGAGTATGTCAACAACCTACAGTTGCTTGCTTACAGGGCTGGCTCAGTAAATCCCAGGGGTAGGGCACTCCCTCACTCAGGGGATATGGGGAGAATAAGACAGGAAACAGGGGAGGCCGAGTAGTGTCGCTCAACTGCGCCATCTGTGGCCAATGAGCTGAAAATGGGTGGGGTCTCAGACTGGCACTCCAATGTCTCACAGATGTGCTCAGCTGTTAAAACAACACAGCCCAGCCCAAAATCAATGGGGAGGGTGGGGTGGGGAACAAAACATTAAGCAGAAAGCGTGTGGGCACACACACAGGATTTCACACAAGTGGCTTCTTTACACACTAGACCTTTATTTTTGTTTTCAAAACAATCGGCCCGAGAACAGCTTCTGGGGCTCTTGATTTCACTCTGAAAATGATTTGTGTTCCCCACTCCCACCGCACAACCACCAATGAAAGATAATTAAAACCAAAAATTACAGAGCACTAGCAGGGACCCCCCCCCCAAAAAAAAAATAACTGAACACACCACGACTCTGGCCCTTTAAATATGAGAGGATGGCTGAAACGAGTCCCCCGTAAAACAGCCCCTCCCATTCTCCCACAGTTTCAGTATTTATTGATTTACAGAATAAAAAAATACAGCAGGTGCGCAGTGGGTGAAGAGATTATTTCTTTGCCTTCGCAGAGTTCCGCGGGGGCGTGACAGGGCGTCCAGAGGGGTTCAGTCCACTAAACTGACCGTACTTGGGTTTGTTCTTGTCTGCTGGCTTCAGGATCTAGAAGGAAAGGGGAAAGGGCACAAAAAATATATATGAATTAATCTGCAGAATGTAGTAGACTTGCACAGAAATTACGACAGCAGAAAATGGCACGGCTGCCCATCCTACCTACCTTAGGCCTCTGGCATGGAGGGGCAAGTAGTGGGACAGTGGGCAGATCAGGTGAGTGGGCAGGGGCTGAGTGGGGTCCGGGCCTCATTGTACTACCCTTGAGACAGGCAGAACAAAAAACAGGCAAGGACTCTGGATCCGAGGGGTGCTCCCCCAGTCAATGAGGGTACATCACACCATACAGTCACGGCCCAAATAAAAGAAGGGCGAAGTGCACACAGAGTAAGAATTTTGTTAAAAAAAAAAAAAAAAAAAAAAAGGGAAAAGTCGCGCACACGGTGCTGAGTGCCAAAATGGAAAATGTGAGGGGATCACCACCATGACATTTAGAGTCTCGCTGCCTTCAACTGGGCCCAGGGCTGAGAATGCTACTGACCACAGTGCAAGCCAGCCCTGGGAGGAAGGTAGCCAGCCCCCAGCACTTTGCAGTGGGCACAGCAGCTTGCTCCCTCACGAGGGGTGGTGACAACCCAGTGCACGCTCCTGTTATGCAAGGCAGACAAGAAGGTACGCCAACACCATAGGAGGGAGAACATACAGGGGCTGAAATTAAGTTTTGCAGTCACTAGCCAGCAGGGCTAGCGACTAGGAAAATCCACTAGCCCAACTGATGTACCTAATGAAATGTTACCTTCCTCCACCACAAGCCCAAAGGGCTAATTAAAAGGAAACTTTTAATATCCCATATACAAAACCTACCAGACCCGATATATATTGGGGTGTGTATTAAAAAAAAAAAAAAAAAACCCTGTGGGGGATGACCACCTGCAGTCCACCGGCCCGTGACAGTTCACCAGATTCTCTCACATCGGAAGGGGGTGGGATGGCCCTTCCCTCGAGCTACTGCCAGAGGGGACAAGCCATGGGGACAGCACACAGATGAGGCGAGTGGTGGGGGTTGGGTAGGGTTGTGGGCTTGATCAGGTACATCTCCGAGACCGCACTGGTCTAGGAGAAACTGCTATAACACAAAAAGAATCCAAGCCACCGCTCAACTAACAAGAGCCTAATTAGCTGAACGAGGGGCTTTGATTTTCAACAAGACTGCCTCCAAACTATGGACACGAAATCAGACTATTTTCTTTATTGCGTTTTGATGTGTTATAGTAATTACTTTTTTATAATAAAATACTTGTGCAGTGAAACAAGTATGATTCTATCTTTGCTTTTTCATAAAAACTGCTAGTAAAAAAGTGAATAGAATTCTGGTATTGTGATGCCAGAAAGTGTTAACTATTTAGAAGCCGAATGTATTTCGGTGAAAAACTAAAGATTTTTTTTTTTCCAAAAGAATAGATGCTTCTTTCAGCAACAAACTGCATTTTATAAGTTTGAACTACTGTGGCCCATCTCAGAGAAGGAGTGTTTTTTTTGTTTGTTTTTAAAACAGTGATAGACTTCTATTTTTTTCTTACCAAGTAAAATCTGGCCTGGAAGAAAAATATCACCTGTTAAATCATAACGAAAGATCACAGGTACAAATCACATACGTCTAGTAAAATACAACGCTTTAGTGGTAGAAAGCTTTAGTCTACTATAAAATTCTGAAGACAGATCTGCAGTTTTCCACTGAAATACACTGCCAGTCTTGCCAGTAAAGAATGTATGACTTCATAATGCAAGGATTCCATCAGATTCTTTTTTACTAGTAGTCAGCAGAATAAAAATAAAACAAATTCAAAAATAAATAAATAAAAGCAAACACCACAATTAACTAGGCATCTTTCATTCTGTAAGCTATGAATCATCACTAAAAGCACTTGCTCAAGATGCCTTGCCTACAAGGAGAGGCACTTATCACAAAGCATAGCAGCCCGAGGCTAGGGTTCCAAATCTGGAAGTAGAAGGGAATCTGGCTACCAATTCCTTGCGTTCATTAGACCACACCGGAGAGGTGTTCACCGATTTGGTTGTGTCGGGGGAGGGGGAGATCTGTTATGGATGGGCAGTTGGCATGGGGTCACAGTATGCCTGCATCATCCTGCGGCTGGGTGGTTTTACAGCTTTTCACCCCCCCCTAAAGTTATAATGTGCAATGCAACTATGTAACAGGTCCACGTGCACCAGCAAGACTGTGCGTCTGCCCTCCCACTTCTGTCCCCTATTGGCCTGTGCCTCTTGGGCACCCCCTGGTGGTGCTCATGCAGTGGGACTCAGTAGTCTACACATCCTGAAGACAGCCTCTGGAAGGTCACTCTGCCAGCCCCACTGCCAACCCTCCAGCTGCCCTGGCTCGTTCCTGAACATGGGTCACCGTTGCCACATACTGCAAACCTGCCACAGTGCAGATAGGCCGACTGTTGTAGAGCCCAGTGTCAAAATGCATTTTTCAGAGATTTCTCCATTATCTCCCTTGTACGCTTCAGGAGCAGAAATGCTTTTACAATGTGTATGTTGCACAGGCTAGCTATGTGTACAAGGCCCAGATTGAAATTCAGTTTAGTAGTCTCTAGCCACTAGGGATCGTGGCCAACAAAATCCACTGGCTCAACTGGTATACTTAGCAGCATAGTCCAGCAGTGCTACAGCTCGAGACGGCAGTGACCCAGGATAAGGAGTGACTGTGGGTGGTGGTGGTGGTTGTGTGGGGGGGGGTCACTCTCCTCCTCCTGGGAAGGAGGGTTGTCTCCTCCGGAGCAGCACTGCCCCCTGGGTGAACACAGGCTGCAGTGTGGCTGGAGGGGCAGACTGAGAAGAGGCAGAGGTGGATGCAGACATGCTTAGTGTGCGCATATCATGACGCCACTCCACGTGCTGCCTCAGGACCGGGGCGCACAAAAAGCGAGCACTGGGGCTAGCAGCTCTAGTATAAAGATCCCACCCTGGCCCCTTCTCCCACAAAGGGCCACAAACACAAGAAGGCTCATGGGTGCCTCCCTCATCCCCATGTCGGCCGGGAAAATAACTGCATGTAAGAAACGGAGGGAAGCCGAAAGTCAGGGACAGATAATCACAACAATCACAACACACACACACACACACACACACACACACACACACACACACACACACACACACACACACACTGGTGCCAGTTTTTAACCCTGAAATTGCTCTCAGTGTCAGTCTAAGCTATACTGCACAATTTCTGTAACCAGAATGTTTCTGCTTTTCAAGCAGCAGTATTTATTAGTCACCAAAAATGTCAGTGTATTTTTATTATGCTTTATAGGCGCACACCCTGGAGGCTCAGCCCCTGCTCTCTCGACACCCCACCCCGACTTACCCCAGATGACCCCCCAGCTTGCCCGCCCAGAGCAGGGCCACTATCCCAACGTGAATCAACTCATCCTGTGTGCATTTTTATTTGCTTTCCAGACATTCGAAACAGCTTTTATAGCTACTTGTGAAATGACAGGCGTCAAAGATCGCCACCACTCAATTTTTATAAAACCTCTTCCACTGAGGTTACCTGTTGAATGTATATAGGGATGCTGTGCCATGTTTTAAGATCACACACAGCATAGTATTGCATCAAGATTGTGTGTGTGGAGGGCATGGCACAGATGTGGGAACTTTTAAAAACTTCAATATCCCAGATCTTGGTTCAGGAATGAAAGAAAACAAAAAGAAAAATGGGTATCTGTATTTTTGCCAGAAAAAAACAAAACAAAACAAAAAAAAAAACACTACTACTAACAAATCAAACTTGTATGGAAACTACAAATACTGCTGCTTTAAATAACCCTTCCACCCCCGACCCCACCACAACTTTTGAGAAACCCACCTGGAAGGAGCACATCAGGGTCTCATCCACGCTCATCATGGCACCAGCGTTGTCAAACTCACCACAGTAGTTGGGGGCGGAGAACAGTGTTACTAGTTGGCGTTTGGCGAAGAACTCGTAACCGTCTTCCACGACCTGTAGATTGAAGGAGACAATCAAGCTAAAGGGAGGCACTGAATTGCAGGGAACGTCTTGCTACTTCTAGTTTGTCACGCTGCTCTCCCGCAGGCTAACAGTGAAAGAAAATGGCAGATGAAACAAGTGCTGCGATGAAACCCTCTGCTTATCGAGTGGGCCAAGTGCAGTGTAGGGGGGGGGGGCTTCCCACACTGATCAATTTTCATTGTTTTGCAGTTAGTAGTACTCTTTTCTCCAGGGTCCAAGCTGCCCTCCAGATGCTGGCCACCCTAGCCCCGCTCTACCATTTTTCCTCTGGTACTTACCTTTATGTGGAATGCAGCATGGCCCAGGTATTCAACAGGGTGGAGGGCTACCAGGTGGCTGAGGAGTGCAGAGGCTTGGACCTCCATCATTTTCCCGCTTTTCTCCCTAGAGAGATAGTGCGCAATGGCCCCTCGATGTCACCCGTATGGTTCCGTGCGTAGTGCATCTGCTACTCTCACCTGCTATGCTGTCAGCCCCAGCTTGCCTCTCCTCTAGTCAATGATGGGGGGGGCCAGGCAAATGCCAGGCACCGAAACCCACCCTCCCCGGGAGAGGCCAACAGTCCTCCAGATGCTCAATCCTCTCCCTCCTCGGCCAACCCCCAACAACCCAAGTCTGCATTCAAACCAGTGTCGCCAGCGTGGTGCGAGGTGTGACATCCAACCAAACTTCCTATATCCACATATCACTATATTTTGTACCAGACTGCTGGCAGTCTCCCTCTTGAAGACCAATGCAGACTACGGCTTGGTGTAATGTTGCAAAAAAAAGATGGTTCCCATATACTGGCCTAATCAGTCTCAGATATATATCAAGACTCTTAATTGGTATGGCACAGAGCAGAAGGCTTTATAACATTCCATTAAAAAAAAAAAAAACTCTTCCACTCGAAGTTCATTATTGTATTGGGTTCCTCAATTTCACAGTCTGTTACCAAGTGAACTGGTCAATCGTCCCACTTTGCCTTGTTTAAAGTTCGCTTTAAACAACTGCTCTTCTAACCCAGTATTTGCACGTTGTCAATAAGATATGCATTAACCGTTTTTTATTGGTCTTGTATTGTGTGTGTATTTATGACCTGGTCACTAATGAAAACAGACAGTAATAGTCATTAGCCAACAAGTATGAAAAATAAAAATGAAACCCTTAGCGCTACCAGGCCAGCTTTACCGTGATCAGGTTAGTGCCATAAAAGGTGAGGCACTGACAGCACTGAAGACTGAAGCCATCTGTTTAGCCACAGGGACAATGCAGGTTCCCCACACTGATGGATTTAGTGCTGGTGAAAGGTGAGGGACCGACTGCACTGGCGACTGAAACCCTCTTTATCCACTGGGGCAGGCTTCCCCATACTGTGATGTATTTAGTGATGGTGAAAGGTGAGGAGCTGACAGCACCAGAGACCGAAACGCTGCATTTTTTCCTCTCTCTGCCAATTACAGGCTATCCCCTGTGGTCAGACATCCAACCTATGGTAGCAGCCTATAACCCACTGGGGCGCCTGTGCCTTCCAAGCTTTCTTCTGTTTTATCTGTACGGCCCAGCTCTGCCTCTGGCAACCACCAAGTCATCACCCAGCCTGTGGCTCACCTGTGCAACTCCTTGGCCTCCATTAAGGTGGGCCCAAGATCGGAGGAGGCAGCCCTGCTCCCCCATAAAACTTCAAAGTGGTGTTGTTCAGGAGCTTGTGCAGTGTCCAAGTGTACCCAGCCTCACCCTGATGATTGGGATTTATTTTCCCTCCATGTTTCTTTCCACTGGGAAAACTGGTGGCTGGCATGAGTGTGCACACTGTACTGAAGAGCCAGCCAAACACCAAGCCCTTGCCAGCCACTTCAGCCTGCACTGTCACCTATGGTCTCAAAGGAGCACGGAGGGAGCAGCGTAAACCCACCCTGGAGAAGAGCATCCATCGAGACACTCAATACTACTGCCTCCTCCTACCCTGCTTACAGACAGGCTCAGATCCATGGCACCACGACAGGCTATCTTGCTGATGTGTCCATGGGCTTTTTTTTTTTGTTGTTTAAACCAATTTATGGCCAGGAATGACACTAAGTCGAAGCTTGTTCCAGGTGCATCATGGGAGCACAAGGAAGTTAAATATCTTGCTCAAGATCACACAAAATGCAAGTGGTGGCTGTGGGATTCAAACCCAGTTCTCCAGCTCAGTGCTCTTAACCACTACGCTACACTGCCTCCCTAAACTGGTTTATAATATGGCAGAACCCAGCTGGTCCCTGATACAGTGGTAGCACTACTGCTCGTGCAGCTGGCACCTCGGGTTAGGAAGCAAGCCTGGATTGGTGTGCGTCTGTGGGGAAGGGGGGCGACTTTCTTAATGTGGAGACACCAATTCCACGTGATTATGTGGGTTGAGTGTGCACATACTGCCATGTCAGCATCTTGGGGGAAATCGGGAGAAAAAGCAAAAAACAAAAAATAAAATCAGCAAAACAAATGCTGACCAAGAGCAGCATTATGGACTGAATCCTCACATGCTCCGCACTGGTGATGCAACGGTATCACCCCCACCCACGAACAGATCATGAACTGTGGACGGTGGGGCCCTGCCACCCCCCCCCCTTCCAAGTAACAGGTTAAGCCATGGGGAGGGATACAGGAGGTCAAAGGTAAGCCCTCAAGAAACTGGGTGATGGGCCAGTGGGTAGTATGCCTGGATGGGGAGCACGGCGAGCAAAGGAGGAGGAACAAACAAGTAATCAGACAGAACCCCTGAAACACAGTTATTTCCCTTTCTCTAGGGCTGTAGGGGGTTACAAGATTCCTTCTTTAGTGGGGCACAAAGGGGGAAGCACCTCACACTTGTCCAGGAAACACAGAATTTGACGGCAGATAAGGACCGCTTGGCCCACCCAGTCTGCCCATTTCCCTACCTACTGGATGAGCTGCAGATCCTAGTTAACCAGCAGCCTACTTCTTCTTACCCCCACACCCTAGAATTGCCTTATGACTGTCCCATGCATGCTTGAATTCCACCACTGATTTTGACTCCACAAGGAGGTTCCCAAGAGCTGAAATCTCTAGCACTGAATACAATTAAGAGGCTCAGGGTTCCTGGCCAGGTTGCATCGGCTGGTAGAGCAACTGTCCACTAGATGAAGTAACCGGGAATGATTCATGGTCCAACCTCCCAGAGGCATTGCACATCGGCCTTGAGGAGAGGGTGGTGAGCATTCCGCTGTCCGAAGGCCTAACCAGAAATATCCTCTGAGCGAGGCAGCATGACAGTAGTTCCCTTTGGGCTCTGCCACTAGCCACTCTGCCCCCACCATGTGTCTCCATTGCAGGAGTTGTTGGGGGGGGGGGAGAGAGAATGTTACCTAGCTGCAACCAGGCCCCACTATTGGGAGGGGGTTAGCTGTTGGATCGGGGGTGCAGATAAGTCCTGGAGATGCGAAAGTACAGAGAAGGGCCTGAACAGTGGGGAGGGAATGCTACGCTGAGAGTTAATATGTTAAAGATGTAGCGCTCCTTCACTCAGCAGCAATAACGCACTTGTTTTTTGGTGCTAGCCAAGAGACCTGGGAGCATGCGGGGAAGCAATCCATCTAGGACGGCTCCACTGGGGGAGAGGGATGGCAACCTGCACATGTGTAAAGCTTAAGCTCCTGGGGAGGGAAGCCTTCGGGCCACTGGCAGCCATCACCATGCACACAGCCACAGATGTGGGCAGCCCGTAAGTAGTCTGGCAAAGACAGACCTACTCCCACATACCCTATCACCACCACCAAGGTGGTGCCTGCAATATACAACTTCGCACCAGATCAACTCAGGAGTGACCCCTCAGTGGAAGGGTTTAAAACAGAGCCTAAACAGCTGGCCCCATGGCGTGGAGGGTTGAAGTGCTGGACGCCACACCATGCGCTACGCAGTCAACCCGGGTCCAGGAATGATCTTGGGTCTCCAGGGGTACCGGTTCAGGGGTGGGAGCAGAAGAGAGCACTGGCTCTCCTCTCTCGGGAGGGGTTGCCCATCCATTGTCCCGCTGCCACCGGATGGAGGTCTGGTGGCTGGCGCAAATGGTAACGGAGCGACTGGAAGGGTGGGGCATCCCACAAGGTGCGATGTGCGCGTGCCTCCACATGCGTCGGTCATGACAAAATAGATAATCTGGAGAAGAAAAAAAAAAGGCCTGAAAATCCACTTGTCTAAATCAGCGTTGAATCACATAGAAAGCAGTTCCAATACCTGTCATGCAGGTAAAGTCAATGTAATAAATCCATGAAGACCAGCAGCGACAACACCCCAAAATCAGGGCAAGATTTATTCTTGTTCCAAGTCCTTGTAAGTGCAAGTTCAGCACATTATGTCTGTTCCAGCAGCAGGGACCCTCACCAACTAATTGCTCCGACCAGTTTCATGCAGACGCACTTCCTCAGGGCTGGTGAGGGTCCCTGCTGCTGGAACAGGCATAATGTGCTGAACTTGCACTTAAAGGACTTGGAACAAGAATACATCTTGCCCTGATTTTGGAATGCTGTCAGTGCTGGTTTTCATGGATTTACCAAATCAGCATTCACGGATACCAGATTAGGCTGTAGTTGTACCTCTGCCAATTTCATTTATATGCATATTATTGCTGATTTTATACCTGTACTGCCTGATGTTTTTATGTTAAAACGTGATAGGATTTTTTTTTTTTAAATAAATACAGTTAATAGCCCTCCCATATTCCTTGCCATGCCATCTATGTATTCCGATATACTCGCACCAATTTTTGATAAATAATCTAGCTCCGGGGCACCCTCAGATCTATATAGAGTTCCGCTCTCCTCACCAGCTACTGCTCTGTCCATATTACTAAGACATTCTAGGACATCAGCTACACCATTCTGTGCTAGTCATCTAAACGGCCTGGACTGGTGTTGCTGATGTCACAGAATGTTCACACAATAGGAAGAAAGAGCAGTAACAGCTGAAGAGAGAGAGAGAGAGAGAGATTCAAGGTAGCTGCAAAGGCAAAACAGCAGATTATTAATTCAAAAAAGCTCAAAAACATGCCATATCAGAATACTGGACAGACACTAGAAGGAGAACAGGAGGGCATCTAGAGATGTAAAAAAATGTTTCCCATCACCTTTAAGTCCCTGGATCCCTTGGGACAGGGCAGTTTAAATAACTGCCTTGACTTACACCACCAATGCAAGTGCCCGACTGTCTGCAGAATGGCACAGACACAGTTACTCAGCCACCCTGCTCAAGGAGGACTCTTGCCACCATCTACCTCCCCCCTCCCCACTGTCTCGGCAACAGCTGCTCATATACTCCCAGCGCACCTGATGGGCCCGGCATATGAGGTCCAAGTCGTGCTTGTGAAGAAACTTGGCCACCACCTCTGATCCAAAGGTGAACGACACGCCACGGTCATTCTCTCCCCAGCCTTGTACATCCTTATCTGGATCAGACCACAGCAGATCACACAGCAGGCCCTGATCTGGCACGTCGGTCGGACGCATTATCCGCCGGATCTGTTCCATCGACTGCAGGTCCGGAGACAAACCTGGAAAGACAGAGCATGCATGGGTTAGAGACACACACACACACACACACACACACACACACACACACACACACACACACACACAGTGAGGAGTAAATATTTGTTGCCATCAAAGTGGGACAGACAGCACCATCCAATTAGGGATAGATGACAGGTACAAATGTCAGTCCATGCAGGACTGTAACCTCTCAATGCTGAAGGTAAAAAGAGGAACATCCCCAACCCTTAACAGGCGAGAGGTACTGTATGAATCTGACTGTGCAGTGTGGGGCAGAAACCTTTCGACTTCAGACAGCTGAGAGGTGTGAATCTGACTGCACCCTCACTACCTGGAACAGATGAGAGGTACCAGTCTCACTGTGCAGTGTGGGACAGCACCCTCTCTGTGTGGATGGAATAGGGGCTTAGGGACACAATTTTAAACCTACCTCCATGACAGCAGAAGATCTTTTCATCTACAATTGCAGCGATTGGCAGACAGTTGAAGCAGTCAGTGAAAGTCTTCCAGAGTTTAATGTTGTATCTCCTTTTACCTGCATAGTGAGAGTGAGACAGAAGGTAAGAAGCTTCCATGGGTACCAGAGAGATTCACCACTAGGAGAAACATTTAAGATACTGCAATCCACTGGCCTGTCAGCGCAGTGGTAGCACTACTGCTTGTGGCACCAGAAATCCAGATTCTAGAGGGAGTCCAGACAGTCGGTGGGTGTGGGGAGATTGAGTGTACCACAGGACGATTTCCCACTCTGGGAAGGGTGGGTTCCCATTCGCCACAATACTGACACCTGGGTGACCACAGGTGGCAATGCGGTCAGAGAACCGAAAGGTGGGTGGGGCTCCATAGATGTCGGGACATCGCTGTGTCTGCCACGAGCGCACATCCAGACATATCATGGCACTAAGGAGCTCCCAGAAGTAACCAGAAATGTGAAAACGGTCCCAGTCCTCAACGATGTCAGACCCTGGTAGATGTGGACCTTCACTCCGCTGGTCATGCACATGCCTGGACAACGGAATGTGCTCTGGGGTAAATCCCCACCCTGCCCCTGCCCAGGGGTAATCCGAGGCGGCAGCATGCTAGTGCAGTGCGAGTGCTCCATGGATGTGCCTTGGGGATCTCGAAGGACGTACAGGACTGGAGAGGGAGGCATAAAGAACGAGAGGATTACAAGAGCAACAGAATTATGCATCAAGCAGGTTAGCAAGGGGAAAGGAAAAGGCCGCCATTATGGATTTCCAAAGAGGTAGCAAAGAAAGTGAAAGCCAAAAAGATTGCATTCAGGCAATACAAAAAGACACAGGCAGAAGGGGATAGGGAGAAGTACCAGGAGAAGCAAAGGAAGGCAGGGAGGTCAGTAAGGGAAGCCAAAGCTCAGACAGAAGAACACATTGCAAAATCAGTGGGTAAAGGGAACAAAACCTTTTACAGGTACATAAGTGAAAAAAGAAAGGCAAAGGGAGGGATAGTGAGACTGAAGGGGGAGGATGGGGCCGCGTGGAGGATAACAGTAATGCTGACATATAGAACAGGTATTTCTGCTCAGTCTTTACTGAGGAAGAGGAAGGTAATGGACCTCAAGGGCAGGGTCGGACTGGAGTACAGAGGGTCCACCTGGAAAATCAATAGAGGAGGGCCCAGGTTGACACACTCATATCAATATTCCACTTCAATCTGATACACTAGCTCTGTGTTTGCATCTTACATTTATCAACAGTGTCCCAGATACCCCATTTAATTAGTAAAAAGAAGATAAATGCAAGGGTTTTCAGAGTTCAGAAAGTAAACTTACCAAACTAAGGGGGGCCCACCTGGAAATTTCCAGGTATCCAGGGGGGCCAGTCCGACCCTGCTCAACAGAGTACAAGGGGTGGGAATGGTGCAGAAATGGACACAAGTCCCTTTACACGAGAAAGGGTCCTGAAGGAACTGGAAGTAATAAGAGTTGATAAAGCAATGGGGCCAGATGGGGTGCACCCAGGGTCCTTAAGAACTAAGAGAGGTGGTGGCTGAACCTCTGGCTATCCTGTTCAGCCAATCACTGGAAACAGGGAGGTACCCAAAGACTGGAGGACAGCAGATGTAGTCCCCTTATACAAAAGTGGGAACAAAGAGGAAGCGGGGAACTACAGACCAGTCAGCCTCACCTCGGTAGTGGGGAAGATCATGGAAGCACTACTGAAGGAGAGATTGGTGGAACATCTGGTTGTCAACGGACTACAGGACCCAAGGCAGCATGGTTTCACCAGGGGGAGGTCATGTCAGACCAACCTCATTTAATTTTTCAACTGGGTGACTAGGGAGGTGGATCAGGGGAGGGCAGAGGAAGTGGCCTATCTGGACTTCGACACTGTGCCACATAGAAGGCTATTACACAAACTGGGGAATATGGGTGTGGGTAGGACGGTAGTGCGGTGGGAAGGTAACTGGCTGGGCGGCAGGACACATAGGGTGGTAGTAAAGGACCGTCACTCCACAGTGGGGAAAAAGTGACCAGTGGGGTACCACAGGGATCAGTGCTGGGACCGGTCCTATTCAACATCTTCAGTGACATTGCGCAGGACCTAGAAGGCAGAATTTCCCTGTTTGCTGATGACACAGAGCTCTGTAAGAGTGGACACACCAGAGGGTGTAGACAGAATGAGAAGGGACCTGCAGAAACTTGAAGAATGGTCAGGGGTTTGGCAGCTGAAATTCAATGCAAAGTAGTGCAAGATAATGCATATGGGGCACAAAACCCTGGCACAATATATCAGTTGGGGGGTGAGGATATAGCATGCACCAAGCAGGAAAGGGATCTTGGAGTTCTCTGATGACCAAGGTAGGGAAACAGTACGCAAGGCAGCAGATAAAGCAAATAGGATGCTGGGATGCACAGACAGGGACATCACCAGCAGGAAAATGAAAGTCATAATTCCACTATACAAGACACTAGTGAGGCCCCACCTAGAGTACAGTGTACAGTTCTGGAGACCTTACCTACGTAAGGACATAGACAGGGTAGAGAAGGTTCAGAGGAGGGCAACAAAGATGGTACAGGGATTGCATCACAAGTCCTACAAGGATAGGCTGAAGGACTTGAATATGTACTCCCTGGAGGAGAGGAGGGAGAGAGGGGATATGATAGAGACATACAAGTATTTTACAGGGAGGAACAGGGTGCAGGAATACACTATTTTTAAGCGAAAGATGTTCCAGGACTAGAGGGCATGGGATGAAGTTGGAGGGAGAACGATTCAGAGGAAACGTGAGGAAGATTTTCTTCACAGAACGAGTGGTGGACAAGTGGAACACCCTGCCAGAGGAAGTGGTGGAGGCTGAAACAATCACAGGATTTAAGAATGCATGGAATAGACAAAGAATTCTGGAGGTCAGGGGTAAGGGGCAACAGACTTCTAGGAAAACAAAGTGAAAGTACAAACTCAAATGGGCAGACTGAGTGGGCCGTAGGCTGTTATCTACCCAAACTGTCTATGTATCTATGTAAGAATTAAAAAGTTAAACATACTGGATTGTAGTACCACCACTGACCCAGGGTCCGTGTACCGTGAAAAGACTCAGTTTTAAACAGCCCCAGTTCTGAGCTACAAAGCCTCTGTGAAATTAATACCATTAAGTCTTATCCTAGTAATCCCATCATTTTAACGTTTCCCCAAAGGGAAAGGACCGTATTTGGGCTCCATGGATCTGGCAGCTAGATCCTATTTTTCCGATTGTGAAGCCCTCCCTGTCAAGACAACACTGAGGTATGAAATATTTAGGAGAGGGCCACATTTACTGCGGTGGAATTGGGGAGCAAGGCATATTTTCATATCTCTTCATTACACCAAAACGCCTTTAATGTCAACTCAAAACACAGCATTTGCTTGATTTTAAACTACAGATACTCTGATAAGTTAGATGAAAAGATGCCACCCCCATGCCCCCAATACACAGTCAATTCCCAAAGCAATTTCTGTCATAACAAAGCCTGGTGCTTCAGAATCAGACAGTGGAAGGTGGGGTGGATTGTTCTGCTGAGTCAAAATAAGATCCATTCCAGAAATGCTTTAAAATTTTGGTATTACAGGGCTGGCCAGTCGGTGTAGCACTAGTGCTATTGCTGGCGACACCAGTGACCTGGGTTCTGGAGTGAGCTTCGGGTAGTCAGGGGGCTGGCTGGGGGAGGAGGAGGATACTCTCCTATTCTGGGGAGGGAAGGTCGCCATTCCCGCTGCTTTACTGCCACCTGGGTGAGCACAGGTGGTCCTGCAGATCAAGGACAGTAGGGTTGGATGTCGGCTGAACCTGGGAGCATGTGTGCGATGCCTCGAGTCTCCAACGTGCCAATGTCTGTGGAGATAGGAGCAACAATGAAGCAAAATGGCTCCTGCATGTGAGCATGACGGCACGCCTGCCACCGTCCTGGATCTTCCTCTGCCTGTCATGTGGCCACAGCTTCCTGATGAAGTGTAGACATTTGAGGGGAGCGTCCCCAAGTTCACCACCCCTGTCCCAGCCGGGGAGAGAGAAGGAGAGATAATCACGGGCTCCACGGGAAGGCCTGAGCACCAGACTGCAGAGTGAAGGAGGGAAGATATGAGCTCAGACTAGGTTGCCTTGGCGACTTCTGAAGGAGTTTGCACACAGGAGACCAGGAGCTTAAAACAAATGAAATAAAAAAATGTTTTGGGGTTTGCCATGATGAGCCTCATCGGAATACAAGACACAAAGGCCAGTGTGTGTGTGTGTGTGTGTGTGTGTGTCAGTGAGTGAGTGCGGGCACACTTCTTGTGAGCATGACTGATGCACTCAAGTTATTAATTTTGGATTTTCCAATATATACAGGTTACTCACCTGTAACAGGAGTTCTAGGAGTGGTATATGTTGTTCATCCACACTTATTGGCAGGTTGCTTGCCGCTTTAAATCTTGCCGGAAGGTCTTCAAGCTGGCTCCTCCCACCCACCCGGGTGGTAAAACTCTCTGCTCTGCCCCATGACGCCAGATCTAGCCCACTGGAAGCCAGGTTGTGCATCGAGGCCGGGTGGGTGGTGTGGATGAACAACATATACCATTCCTAGAACTCCTATTCCTGGTGAGTAACCTGCATTTTAGGACATGGATATGTTGTTCATCCACACTGTCTGGCAGACTCTAGCAGTTCTCCGGGAGGAGGGAGGCAAGGCGCACACCCCCTACTTAGGGAATAGAGACTGGAGAACCGAGGCCCCAAAACCAGCATCCCGGCGTGACTCAAGGTCGATGTGGTAATGGGTGATGAAGGTGTGTGCCAACTTCCAGGTAGCAGCCCTGCAGATTTCCTGGATAGGGACATCTCTGGAAGCAGCCACCGATGCAGCGGTATGGCGGGTAGAATGAGCTCTTATCCCTCTGGGAGGATCCTTGCCTGCCAACCTATAGCAGAGATCTATGCAGGAGGTGACCCACCTGCCTATCGTCCGCTTGGCTGCAGGTCTGCCAGGTGCGGCTTCAGCATAGGTGACAAACAGCTGGCGAACTTCTCCCCGAACTTCAGCTGTCCGCTCCTTACAATAAGCGAGCACTCTTCTAGGGTCCAAAGTATGGAGCCTATATTCGGCCTCCGAGGTGTGATTGGGGTAGAACACCGGCAGAGTCAACACCTGGTTAAGGTGCAACTCCGACACCACCTTCGGAAGGAATTTCAGGTGGGGGCACAGGACAACCTTGTCCCTGTGGAAGGCCAGATAGGGAGACTCGATGGAAAGCGCCTGGAGCTCTCCCATCCTTCTGGCTGACGTGATTGCCACCAAGAAGGCGGTCTTCCACGACAGGTGAGAGATGTCACACCTGTGCATCGGTTCGAATGGCTTAGCCAATACCAGCAGTAGATCCTACGGAGGTGGAGGTTCTCGCACCGGTGGGAATATGTGATCAAGGCCTTTGAAAAAGCAACCGACCACCTTCTCCTGCGCCACCGACTGCTTCTCGGCCCGCGCCCGGTAAGCAGAGATGGCTGCCAGGTGCACCTTAAGGGTCGTTGACCGAAGCCCTAGCTGAGAAAGGGACCACAGGTAGTCCAGTATGCTTGCCAAGGAACAGGAGGAAGGGTCCAGGCCCTTGCCATGACACCAAATGGAGAATCTCTTCCATTTGAAGGCATAGCATTTTCTGGTCGACTCCTTACGGGACGCCTCAACGACGCTGAGGACCTTGTCGGAAAGACCCAAGGCCTGGAACTCTAGCCGCTCAGGAACCAGGCTGTCAGGTGCAGGGATTGAAGGTCCAGATGGAATACCTTCCCCTGATTGACTAAGATCAGGTCTGGGCGGGCTGGAAGCTGCCTCAGGAGCCTGGAGCAGAGACTGAGGAGATCTGGATAACACAACTGGTGGGGCCAGTCTGGGGCTACCAGAATCACCTGCGCCTTGTCCCTCCTTGCCTTGAGAAGCACCTTGTGGATCAACGGAAATGGGAGAAAGGCGTAGAAGAGGTCCGGGGTCCACGGCCTCAAGAAGGCATCCCCTTGCAGCGAGCCCTGCTGAGGCGGGCATGAAACAGTCTCAGCTTCGCATTCTCCCTGGAGGCAAACAGGTCCACCTGAGGTGTGCCCCAGTGGGAGAAGAGATCTTGTACGACCTCTGGCAGGAGAGACCACTCGTGAGACGCAGCCCCTATCCGGCTTAGGGCATTGGCCAGGGTGTTGGAGGCTCCTGCCATGTGAATGGCGAGGAGATCCGCCTCCAGGCTGCACACGAGACCAAATGCGGAGAGCTTCCCTGCACAAAGGCATGGGCGTGTCCCACCCTGGCGGTTTAGGTAGTACATGGTCATGGTATTGTCCGTCTGGACCTGAACCACTTGACCCCGTAGAAACGGAGTGAAGGCGGTGAGGGCTAGACGAACCGCTCAAAGCTCCAGCAGGTTCATGTGGCATCGGGACTCCCGAGGGGACCAGAGGCCATGCGCTCTGTGCTCCCCCAGATGGGCACCCCAACCCATCAGAGAGGTATCGGTCGAAAGAGAGACTGTCGGCTCGGGGTGGACAAACAGGATGCCCTCCTGCAGATGTGCCGGAACGGTCCACCACTGGACAGCGTTCCACATCTCCTGGGTCACTGTCACTAGCTGATCCAGTGGATCTAAGTGCTGTGACCACTGGCTGGCCAGTCCCCGCTGAAGGGGACGCATGTACCAGCGGTCCCAACGGACCCAGGAGGCGCAGGAAGTCCCGGGCAGGACGCGATTGCCCAACCTGAAATGATTGAGCAAAGGAGGAAAGAACCTCGGCTCTGTCCGCCGGGAGCCATGCTCTGGCTCGAAGAGAGTCGAGCTCTGCCCCGGTGACATGTATCACCTGCTTTGGCACGAGTTCCGACTTGGCCTCGTTGATGAGGAGGCCAATCTGAGAGCAAACCTGGAGGGCTAGATCTCTGGACCGCTCCACCTCCACTATAGAGGGGGCTGCAATCAGCCAGTCGTCCAGGTAGCAGTACACCCGGACCCTTCGGCGCCGCAGAATGCTGTCACCACTGCCATGCATTTGGTGAAGACCCTGGGAGCTAGGGAGAGGTCGAAGGGCATGGCCCGGAACTCGTAAAGGGATCCCTCCACTCTGAAGCGGAGGAATCTCTGGTGGGACGGATGGATTGGGACGTGAAAGAACGCATCCTGGAGGTCTAGGGAACAGAACCACATGCCTCATTCCAAGGATGGGATTATCTGAGCCAGAGTGACCATCCTGAAGGTTCGAGACCTTAGGAACCTGTTCAGGTCGTGCAGGTTGAGAATGGGGTGCCAGCCCCCTGTCCGTTTTGGGACCAGGAAATGTATTTATTTGCTTTTGTTGACCGGGTAAGTCACACTAGACAGCCAAGTGCCTATTTTCAGGTGCGACCCGGGAGGGTTACAAGCTTGGATAACAGGTACAGTGACAGATTGGACTTGAACACAAAGAGTATTACATGTCATATAGTGAAAAAAGGCAACCAGTAAAGAGACACCCGCCCGGGGAGGGTTACAGACGGCCTGGGAGAGTTAAGATAGAACATATACATGTAGTGAGTGAGTCAGATTTACATACAGTGGTGACTGCAGGTACTGACAAAAATGACATTACATTATCCAAAAAAAAATCTAGTCCAGTGACCAGGACACAAACCCCGGGTCTGGAGAAGGATCCGCCACCTTCCTGATCACCTCTTTTTCGAGGAGCAGGGCAATATCGGCTTGGCGGGCCGACAGCGAGGCTGCGGACCCGTGGCCCCGAGGGGCGCACGTGCTCGAAAGGGTGGAGCCTGCTCGAACTCCAGAGGCAGGCCCTTTCGTACCACCTCCAACACCCAGCGGTCCGTGGCGATAGCAGACCAGGCGGAAAGGAAGTGGTGGAACCGTCCCCCCATGGGGGGAACCCAGGAGTGGCGAGGCTGGGCGACACCTTCAATCAGTCACTGGGCAGGCTTGGAGGAGGGACGGTCGAGGGACCTCCTGGGCCTCCTCCTGCTTCCTACTAGGGGCCCAGGCTGGGTTTGGGATGCAGCTGAGCCTGCAGCCCAGGTGCTGGTGCTGTTGGGTCGTCGTGCACGCAGGCGCAAAATGACGAAAGGACTTGTGCTGCTGCTGTCAGCAGCCTTTGTCCTTCTGGGCGGAGGTGACAGAGTCCAGAGTGGCATTGGACTTCTCGATCCGCTGGAGGCGACCTTCCACTCCAGGGCCGAAGAGGTCGGTCCCCAAGAAGGGGACGTCCGCCAGTTTGTGCTGGGTATCCGCCGTGAAGCTGGATATCTTCAGCCATGCTCTGTGGCGCATGGCCACCGTGACCGCAACCGATCTGGCACAGGAGTCACCCATGTCCAGAGCTGTTTGGAGCTGCTTTCGCCACCGCCCTACCCTGGTCCCGAACCTGCCGGACCGTGGTCTGCAGGTCAGCCAGGAGATGAGGGATCACCTTATCCAGGGAGCCCATGAGGGCGTGGGAGAAGTGTGCCATCAGCACGGCCGAGCTGGCCTGGCAGAGGCCAAGGAGGATGCAGCGTCACCTTGCGCCCGGCGTAGTCAGCTTTGGACTCCTTGTCGGGGGCTTGTCCGTCCCTAGCGTTCCTGGAACACGGAAGCGCTGCGGTGACCAACCCTCGGCAGAGGGTGTTCCAACCAGGCAAAGAGCCAGTAGGGACCGCATACTTCCTGGCCATCCTGGCCGGAGCAGGAAGCAGGCCGCTGCCAAAGCTCCAAGGCTGGGCCTACAATGGCCTCAGCCACCGGAAAGGCCTCCATGGGTGAATCCCCTCAGTCCAGTATCTCCGTGAGGGGATACTTGGCCTGTTTGGATATGGGCTCGAGCTGCATCCCGGTAGACTCAGAGATGAGCCGAAGCAGACCCATGAAGGACAATGGGCTTTCGTCCAGTGACTGGCCCCTGGAGGACTCCAGTTCAACCGGCCTGGAGAACACGGAGGAGTCTGACTCCGAGGAGTCCGCGAAGAGCTGCCTAGGGCCTGAGCCACCCTCCACCTGCAGAGGACGGTCGGGAGTGAGGGTGACCGACAACCTCTGGGGCAGGCCTTGACCCGACCGAGAGTCCTTGGTTGGCGCCCATGATTTCGGTTGTGTAGGCGGAGGTTCCACCACAATCGGTGGGGCAGCAGGTATCTGCCAAACAACCAGCCCAGGTTTGGGCATCTCGACAGCAGCGAGAGGTTGTTTCGGCCGCTCGGGTGACAGACACTTGATAGCCGGGGAAGGCGTCGGGTGTTGACTTGCTCCTGGACAAAAGTAACTGCTGCCTCATCAGGTCCTCGTAGCGTCGATGCAATTTGCGCCAAAGCCTCTCCTCATCGGAGGAGGAAGACGAGGACGAGCAGCGTCGCCGCTTACCTCCGTGCCGAGAGAGACTGCCGATGTTGGTGGGATTGGCTGGACCGAGAAGAAGTCTGAGACAAAGACAGAGATCCTCGGTGTTTCCGAGGACGGGCCTGGGAAGGAGCGGGAGACACCCATTCTCCCCTCAGCTCGGACACCTTAACCAGGGACTGCTGCACCAGGGGCGCAGGCAGATCCTCGGTCTCCACTGGGGGAACCGGCGAAGAAGGGATGTCGGCCTCACCAGTCGACAACCGTCCGACCAGAATCAAGAAAAATCTCGACCGCGTCGACAGGAGTCTCGGCCGGCTGACCTGACGGGGACACCATGAAGCCAGTGGCCTTAGCCGCAACCTCGACCGAAATAGACAGTCGGCTGTCCGGGGAAGGGGACCTCTCCCACTCCTACGAACGCAGACGATGGGACTTACCCTTGGAATCCTCCTTTTTGGCCAGAGAGGAATGTCCCGATGGCCCCTCTCCCTTCGTGGAAAGGGACTGGCAAAGCTCCTTGAACGAAGCAGAATAAGAGGTACCCAAAGAGAGCAGGATAAATGCACAGCCGAGGAGGAGGAAGATGCGGCCTGGGCCGCCTCCTCCTCGAGGCGATCATCTGCTCGAGCTGCTCAACCGAGCCAACCCGCCCACGGTAACATGGCAGGCCTCTTCGACTTTACCAGCAGGTGGCGCTTCTCGGGGCACCAAGCTTCAACAGACAGCGCGGTCCTCCAAAGCGTTGGCGAGCGAGACAGCATGACTCGTGGGCCTGTGGGTCGTGTTCTAGGCTGAGGCAGTAGATGCCGTGGAGTGCAGATCCGTCCTGGACATCTTCTGCCCACAAGGGCACTGCCGAAAACGAGGTCAATTTGTCCCGCCAGCTGTGAGGGAAAGGATGACCGAAGTCTTGAAAATTTTAAAGCGAGTTTCGGAGAACGAAGAATTAGGATCCAGTCTATCCAAGGCGTTAAGGAGGGAACCTGAGCTTCCAAGCGGTAAGGAAGATCTGGCGTCATGGGGCGGAGCCGAGAGTTTTACCACCCGGGTGGGTGGGAGGAGCCAGCTTGAAGACCTTCCGGCAAGATTTAAAGCGGCAAGGAACCTGCCAGACAGTGTGGATGAACAACATATCCATGTCCCTAGATATATCAGCTCCCTACACCGGCATGATAGACAGACGGTCATCTGGCCACACTGTCACGCTGCTTGGTGAAGAGGGACTTATCCCCCCAGGTTTCCCCCTGTCCCCCAGAAGATGCTTTAATGAGGACATGAGTCCAGGCTGCGGCACGCTGATGCCCACCCTCAGCCAAGTGTTTAGCGGCGTCCTCCCCACCCGATACCTTCACTACTACATTACCAGGACGCAATGTGCAATGGATCACTGGGCATGCACAGACATGTGGCCTTGCGTCATGCCCCATCCTTCCAATTCATGGCTCCTGCTGTGCTACCAGCCAGCTCTGACCACGAGTACCCGCGTCTGGAACACACCGACCTCACTTCCTCCTCTGAAGAGAGCTGTCACAGGGACTCTTGATCCTCCTCCTCCTCCCCTTTGAAGAGGCCCGCCCCAGTGATCCAAGCTTGCTCCTGAACGTAGGTCACCTGCATTGCAAGCAGTAGCGCTACTGCTGCGCCAACGGGCCAGCTTACATGATAATGTCCCCTACCCGACTATGGGTCTAAAACCATGCCTGTACATGCACTCTGTCCTAGAACGTTCAGAGCGGTCTGAACTGATACAAGCACAGATTGTGCAATCCCAGTCTCAACTGCACGATCAGTCAGCCACAGAACACACTCAATGTTCCACACTACATCCTACAGTAGTCCTTTGGTACTGCGAGTAAAATAGGATAAGTAATCCTTTCTGGGGCTGGCCCACATATACTGTGGCAGCGCTACCGTTCACAATGCTGGTGATCTGGTCTCAGGAACGAGCCCATGATGTTGGTGGCTGACCAGCAGAAGGAGATCGAGCAACCTAGTGGAAGCTCTCTCCAGGGAGGGTGGGTCCCCACCTTCACTGCAACACGGATGACCACGAAAAGACAAGTCGAGAACACCCAAAAAGAACAGAACAGGTAGTGATTACCAAAAATGCTTAAACTAAAGAACCCCCTAAGAGATAGAGGCATGTCCAGTACACCTCTGGGGTGCAGCACTGTGCCTGCCCCACCACATCCCAAAACTACTAGGTTCCAAGAGGGGAGGCAGGGAGGGAGGTCAGAATACAGCAAGACTCCATTAGAAAAAAACATTACTATGGTAATTTTTTTTCCTCAAAAAACATGAAGTCTTGCTGTATTCTGACTATATGCAGACTACCAAGCAGTACCCCCTTGGAGAAGGGAGTTACAGAACCTATTTTGGGAACAAGCTCTGCAGCACAGCCATGCCAAACCTAGCATCACTTCGCGACTAGATGTCCAAAGAGTAATGCTTGGTAAAAGTGTGAACAGATTTCCAGGTAGCTGCTTTGCATATGTTCACTAAAGGTATATCTACAGCTGCTGCAACTGAAGCAGCTGTACTCCTGGTAGAATGAGCCCTCAGGCCCGAGGGAGGTTCCTTCCCAAGTTTAGAATTGAATACAAGAGACAATCCACCTGGCAATAGACCTCTTGGAAGCAGGTTTGCCCTTTCCCACTTCACCATAAATGAGAAACAACTGAGAGCAGTCCTTCCTATGGGCCTTAGTATGCTCAATATATATACAGGCTACTCACCTGTAACAAGAGTTCTAGGAATGGTATATGTTGTTCATCCACACTGTCTGGCAGGTTCCTTGCCGCTTTAAATCTTGCCGGAAGGTCTTCAAGCTGGCTCCTCCCACCCACCCAAGTGGTAAAACTCTCGGCTCCGCCCCATGACGCCAGATCTAGCCCGCTGGAAGCCAGGTTGTGCAGCAAAGCCGGGGAGGCCGGGTGGGTCGTGTGGGTGAACAACATACACCATTCCTAGAACTCCTGTTACAGGTGAGTAACCGGTATTTCTAGGGACATGGATATGTTGTTCAATCCACACTTATTGGCAGACTCCTAGCAGTTCTCCGGGAGGAGGGAGGCAAGGCACACACCCCCTACTTAGGAAATAAAGACTGGAGAACCGAGGCCCCAAAACCAGCATCCCGGCGTGACTCAAGGTCGATGCAGTAGTAGGTGATTAAGGTGTGTGCTGACTCCCAGGTAGCAGCCCTGCAGATTTCCTGGATAGGGACATCCCTGGAAGCAGCCACCGATGCAGCGGTATGGCGGGTAGAATGAGCTCTTATCCCTCTGGGAGGCTCCATGCCTGCCAACCTATAGCAGAGATCTATGCAGCAGGTGACCCACCTGCCTATCGTCCGCTTGGCTGCAGGTCTGCCAGGTGCAGCTTCAGTGTAGGTGACAAACAGCTGGCGAACCTCTCCCCGAACTTCAGCCATCCGCTCCTTATAGTAAGCAAGCGCTCTTCTAGGGTCCAAAGTATGGAGCCTATATTCGGCCTCCGAGGTGTGATTGGGGTAGAACACTGGCAGAGTCAACACCTGGTTAAGGTGAAACTCAGACACCACCTTCGGAAGGAATTTCGGGTGGGGGCACAGGACAACCTTGTCCCTGTGGAAGACCAGATAAGCAGACTCGATGGAAAGCACCTGGAGCTCTCCCATCCTTCTGGCTGACGTGATAGCCACCAAGAAGGCGGTCTTCCACGACAGGTGAGATGTCACATCTGTGCATCGGTTCGAATGGCTTGCCCATGAGCTTAGCCAGTACCAGCAGTAGATCCCACGGTGGTGGAGGTTCTCGCACCGGAGGGGATATGTGATCAAGGCCTTTGAAAAAGCACCAGACCACCTTCTCCTGTGCCACCGACTGCTTCCCGGCCCGCGCCCGGTAAACAGAGATGGCCACCAGGTGCACCTTAAGGGTCGTCGACCTAAGCCCTTGCTGAGAAAGGGACCACAGGTAGTCCAGAATGCTTGCCAAGGAACAGGAGGAAGGGTCCAGGCCCTTGCCCGGACACCAAATGGAGAATCTCTTCCATTTGAAGGCATAGCATTTTCTGGTAGACTCCTTACGGGACGCCTCAACGACGTTGAGGACCTCATCGGAAAGACCCAAGGCCTGGAACTCTAGCCGCTCAGGAACCAGGCTGTCAGGTGCAGGGATTGAAGGTCTGGATGGAATACCTTCCCCTGATTGACTGAGATCAGGTCCGGGCGGGCTGGAAGCCGCCTCGGGAGCCTGGAGCAGAGACTGAGGAGATCTGGATACCAGAACTGGCCAGGCCAGTTTGGGGCTACCAGAATCACCTGCGCCTTGTCCCTCCTCGCCTTGAGAAGCACCTTGTGGATCAAGGGAAATGGGGGGAAAGGCATAGAAGAGGTCCGGGGTCCACGGCCTCGAGAAGCCATCCCCCTGCAGCGAGCCCTGCTGAGGGGGCCGGGCATGAAACGGCCTCAGCTTCGCATTCTCCCTGGAGGCAAACAGGACCACCTGAGGCATGCCCCAGTGGGAGAACAGATCTTGTACTACCTCCGGCAGGAGAGGAGAGACCACTCGTAGGATGCAGACCCTATCCGGCTTAGGGCATCGGCCAGAATGTTGGAGGCTCCTGCCACATGGATGGCAAGGAGATCCGCCTCCAAGCTGCGCACGAGTGACCAAATGCGGAGAGCTTCCCTGCACAGAGGTATGGAGCGCGTCCCGCCCTGGCGGTTTAGGTAGTACATGGTCGTGGTATTGTCCATCTGGACCTGGATCACTTGACCCTGTAGAAACAGAGCGAATGCGGTGAGGGCTAGACAAACCGCTCGAAGCTCCAGCAGGTTGATGCGACATCGGGACTCCTGAGGGGACCAGAGGCCGTGCGCTCTGTGCTCCCCCAGATGGGCACCCCAACCCATCAGAGAGGCATCGGTCGACAAAGAGACCGTTGGTTCGGGGCAGACGAACGGGATGCCCTCCTGCAGATGTGCTGGAACGGTCCACCACTGGAGAGCATTCCACATCCCCTGGGTCACTGTCACTAGCTGATCCAGGGGATCGGGGTCTTCATGAGCCACTGACTGGCCAGCCCCACTGAAGGGGATGCAAACAACAGACACGCTGGTGCAGGCCACCATGAGGCCCAGGAGGCGCAGGAAGTCCCGCACAGGGCAATTGCCCAACCTGAAATGACTGGGCAAAGGAGGAAAAAACCTCAGCCCTGTCCACCGGGAGCCGTGCTCTGGCTCGTAGAGAGTCAAGCTCTGCCCCGATGAATTGTATCACCTGTTTTGGCACGAGTTCAGACAGCCTCGTTGATGAGGAAGCCAACCTGAGAGCAAACCTGGAGGGCCAGATCTTTGGACCACTCCACCTCCATTCTGGAGGAGGCTGCAATCAGCCAGTCGTCCAAGTAGGGGTACACCCGGACCCTTCAGCGCCGCAGGAATGCTGTCACCACTGCCATGCATTTGGTGAAGACCCTGGGAGCTAGGGAAAGACCGAAGGGCATGGCCCGGAACTCGTAGAAGGATCCCTCTGCCCTGAAGCGGAGGAATCTCTGGTGGGACGGACAGATTGGGATGTGAAAGAACACGTCCTGGAGGTCCAGAGAACAGAACCACACGCCTCGTTCCAAGGATGGAATTATCTGAGCCAGAGTGACTATCCAGAAGGTTCGAGACCTTAGGAACCTGTTCAGGTCTAGAATGGGGCGCCAGCCTCCCGTCCATTTCGGGATCAGGAAGTACCTGGACAAAAACCCAGGATCTAGTGGAGGATCCTCCACCTTCCTGATCACCTCTTTTTCGAGGAGCAGGGCGATGTCTGCTCAGCAAGCCGACAGAGAGGCTGCGGACCCCGTAGCCCCTCGAGGCACGACAGCTCGGAAGGGCGGGGCCTGCTAGAACTCCAGGGGCAGGCCCTTTCCTACCACCTCCAACACCCAGTGGTATGTGATGATAGCGGACCAGGCGGAAAAGTGGCAGAGCCGTCCCCCCACGGGGGGAACCCGGGGGGAGTGACGAGGATGGGGACGACACCCCTCAACCCGTCACTGGGTAGGCTTGGAGGAGGGACTGGCCGAGGGACCTCCTGGGCCTTTTCCTCCCTGCTTCCTATTAAAGGAAACGGCAGGCTTGGCCTTGAGATGCCTAGTGCGAGCCTGCTGGCCCCGATGCTGGTGGGCCGGACATGCCGCAGAAGGGCGAAAGGACTTATGTTGTTGATGACGGCCCTTGTCCTTCTGGGCGGAGGTGACAGAGTCCAGGGTAGTGCTGGACTTTTCGATCTGCTGGAAGTGGCCTTTCACTCCAGGGCAGAAGAGGTCAGTCCCCAGGAAGGGGACATCCACCAGTTTATGCTGGATATCAGCCGTGAAGGTGGATATCCTCAGCCATGCCCTGCGGCGCATGGCCACTGAAGCCGCAACTGATCTGGCACGGGAGTCTCCAATGTCCAGAGCCGTTTGGAGCTGCTGCTTTGCCACCGCCCTTCCCCGATCCCGCACCTACTTGATCGTGGTCTGCAGGTCGGCCAGGAGATGAGGGATTACTTCATCCAGGGAGCCCATGAGGGTGTGGGAGAAGTGTGCCATCAGCGCGGCTGGGCTGGGCTGGCGGAGGCCAAGGGAGGACGCAGCATACACCTTGCGCCCGGCATAGTCCCGCTTTTTGGACTCCTTGTTGGGGGGCTTATCCACATCCCTAGCATTCCCGGAATGCCGGAAAACGCTACTGGTGACCAACCCCTCCGCAGAGGGGTGCTCCGAAAAACTGGACAAAGCCAGTAGGGACCACATGCTTCCTGGCCATCCTGGCCAAAGGCGCAGGACAGGAAGCCGGCCGCTGCCAAAGCTCCAAGGCTGGGCCAACAATGGCTTCAGCCACCGGAAAGGCCTCCGTGCGCGAATCCCCTCGGTCCAGTATCTCCATCAGGGGATACTTGGCCCGCTTGGATAAGGGCTCGAGCTGCATCCCGGTGGACTCCGAGATGAACCGAAGCAAACCCATAAAAGACGATGGGCTCTTGTCCATCAACTGCCCCTCGGAGGACTCCAAGTCCGCGAAGAGCTGCCTGGGGCCTGAGCCACCCTCCACCTGCCGAGGACGGTCAGGAGTGAGGGTGACTGACAACCTATGGGGCAGACCCTGACCCGGAGAGTCCTTGGTCGGCGCCCCCGATTTCGGTTGTGGAGGCGGAGGTTCCACCACAATCGGTGGGGCAGCTGGCTTCAGTTGAACAACTGGCCCAGGCTTGGGCACCTCCACTACAGCGAGGGGTTGTTTTGGCCGTTCGGGTGACAGCCACTTAATGGCCGGGGAAGGTGATGGCTTGTTCCCAGACAGAAGTAACTGCTGCCACATTAGGTCCTCGTAGCGCCGATGCAATTTGTGCCGAAGCCTCTCCTCTTCAGAGGAGGAAGATGAGAACGAGCGGCATCGCCGCTTACTTCGGTGCCAAGACCGCCGATGACAGCGGGATCGGCTGGACCGAAATGAAGTCCGAGACCCTCTGTGTTTCAGAGGGCGGGTCTGGGAAGGTGTGGGGGACACCCGCTCTTCCCTCAGCTTGGGAGCCTTGACCAGGGACTCCGGCACGGGAGGCGCAGGCAAGTCCTCGGTCTCCACCGGGGGAACCGGTGAGGAAGGGTTGTCGGCTTCACCACTCGACAGCCCGTCCGACGGGTCAAGAAAAATCTTGACCGCGTCGACGGGTGTATCGGCCAGCTGACCCGACAGGGACACAGTGAAGCCAGCGGCCTTAGCCGCAACCTCGACTGAAGTAGACTGTCGACCGTCCAGGGAAGGGGACCTCTCCCGCTCCCACAAACACCGACGGTGGGACTTGCCTTTCGACTCCTTTTTGGACAGAGAAGAATGTCCCGATGGCCCCCTCCCTTCATGGAAAGGGACTGGCAAAGCTCCTTAAAAGAAGCTGTGTGGGAGGATCCCAGAGAGGCGGGATAAATGCGCAACGAGGAAGATGAAGGTGGCCTGAGACATCCTCACTGAATGCGATCATCTGCTCAAGTTGCTCAGCTGGAGCCAGCCGCCACGGACACCACCCAACAGGCCTCCTGGACTTCACCGGCGGGTGGCGCTTCCGGGGCGCAAGCTGCAACAGGCAGCGCGGTCTTCCAGGCGCTGGCAATGAACAGCATAACTCGCAGGCCTGCGGGTCATGATCTAGGCCGAGGCAGTAGACGCACGTGGAGTACGGATCCGTCCTGGACATTTTCTGCCCACATGGGCACCACCAAAATCCGGGAGACGATTTGTCCATCGTAGCCACGAGGGAGTACTTTGACTGAAGTCTTGAAAACTTAATTAGCTTCGGGCGAACCGAAGAATTAGGATCCAGTCTATACGCAGAGCGTTAAGGAGGGAACCTGAGCTTCCAAGCGGTAAGGAAGATCTGGCGTCATGGGGCAGAGCCGAGGGTTTTACCACCCGGGTGGGTGGGAGGAGCCAGCTTGAAGACCTTCCGGCAAGATTTAAAGCGGCCAGGAACGTGCCAGACAGTGTGGATGAACAACATATCCATGTCCTCAGAACCAGCCTTTTTGCGGACCAGGGGCCCTTAGACCAACAACCTTACGGCAGTACAAGGTAGTGTGGTGTGGTGGTTAGACAATCAGTGTAGAAACCAGGGGACCATAAGTTCAAACTCAGCTACAGCCACATACTCCACATACTCAATGTGACCTTGGGCAAGACACAACCTCCCAGTACTCCAGTCCACCAACATGCAGAAATGGGGAGAAGCAGCACCCCACTGGAAACGGGGTGTTGCATCTTAGCCAAGGTACCCTGAGTAAATAACCCCCCCCCCGTTGCAACTACCATTTCCTACTCTGTACTTATATTACCTTTCATATAGTTGCAGTTCTATTTCGTCTAATGCACCTTTGTTTTTATTACTCTGTTTCTACCCCCACCAAATCAGGCAGCCCCATCTGCCAGGACACCCCAGCTCCACCACCTTGACATCTCCCAGGGCTTACCTGCCACCTAGTCTTCCTCAACAGCTACGCCCCAAGCAGGGTCGACAGGCTGGGGAATCCCCATCAGGAACTGGATCCGGTTCCTGGTCTGGCGAGCCCAACTGATTGGGTGCTGGACCTACAGGTATAATGGTACTATCCTGCCACTGGAAACAGTTTCCCCATGTTTCTGGTTCCTACTGGCATGGCATGCAAAGACGCCATGAAGTGTGTCACATGCTCCCGCGCATAGCACGTCCAAGTCTGCCACACCTCCCTTTGCCTTCTAGGCAGTCCCAGATGCCTTCCTCTTAGCTTCTGCCGGGGGCCAGGCAAGCATCAGGCTCTACCAGCCCTCACTCTCCACCCCTGGAGGAGTGCGGTCCTTCAGATGCTTGAGCCTCCTCCCACCAGCCAGCCTTCCGACACCACAAGGGAGCCTCCAAACCTGGGTCGGCTGCCAGCCCTCCGACACCACAAGGGAGCCTCCAAACCTGGGTTGGCTGCCTCATGAACGGTAGTGCTACCACTGTGCACCTTACTGTATATATTTTATTTTTATTTCTTTTTATTAAATAAAGGTGAGAACAACTTGTTGTACAGTCATGTCAAACTGTTACAAATTGCTTGAACACTGATGTTCAGGTTATAAAAGCAATAAAATTGACAATGTCTTCGTATCTGTGTTATTCTTTCTAAAAGAAGACAGATTCATTTGTCCAATGGGCTTAACACCCCCATAGATGTTATCTAAATTATATTCCCCCATGAAACAAAAAACATTAGAGCAGATGTGACGGCTACATTGCAGGACCTCACATGGTCCAAAATCTCCCAGTAGCAGCAGGTTGAAGCTATGTGGAGAGGCTCAAGGGACAAAATCAGGGTCACATCTAGAGAGATGCATCACCTAGGGTTTTCCACCAGAGCTCGAATGCAGGATATTTATTATGCAGTTTGGCCGTAAGGGATTCCATGTAATAGAGATCTAAAATCAAGCTCCTCCAATCTCCCAGAGTAGGAATAGTCAAGGTGCCCCATCTTCTGGTTATTGCCTTCTTGGCAGCCAAAATATAAATGGGTAGTAAAGTTCAATATCAGGAAGGTCTATTTGGGGGCGGGGTACTATAGCTAGGACGACCATTTCTGGAATAAGTTCGCGTCTCCCAGACAATCCATCTCTCTCCTGCTGCAGCAAGTATCAAAGTGTAAACTGCGGGCAAGTCCAAAAAACGTGGCCGAGGTCAGCGTGTGGGCATGAGCATTTCCTCCAGCATCTACCATAGTGAGAGGAAAGATATTTCGTTAGAAATGACTGAGATCAGCCACCCCGGTTCGAGAACAAGCTCGGGTCGCTGGAGGGCTGACCGGGGGGAGGCAGCGTGAGCGTCCCACGACTGCTCACCGTCTTCAGGGAGTGAAGGGGCTGCGACCTGGTGTTGAAGCGACCACTGGTGGAGGCCAGGGGTAGAGCAATAAGTCAGGGTCATTTGGGGTGGTGCGTGATAGACGTCGGCTCTTGCCTTGACGTCCGGACATCACACACCTTAAGAAAGTCAGGAAGATCGCTCGCAGGCTGCCGGATGATGGCTCTCTGTTCCCCGAGGGCCTCCAGCGCCTTCCCAGGGCCTCCTGTTCCTCGGCAGCATCCCTGGGCCCCAGAGAGAATGTGCTGGGGTCAGGCCTCCCACCGGTGCCTTCTCCCTCGGAGGGGGACCCGCCCCACGATTGGATGGCTGCGATAAGAGGATCAGAGGAGGGCTGGGTAAGGATAGTAGGGGCTGGGGGGAACTTGGCAGAGCCCGAAGGAGTGGTGGACCAGTGAGCACTGGGGCGGAAAGAGAGATTACTAAAAAAAAAAAAAAAAATCTGCTGCGGCATTTCCAAGCAAATTCACACCATTTAGTTGATTGGGTTATTTTTATGCCAGGGGAGATGCCTGCAGCCATTCCTGTTCAGAAATATATTCTAGGTACCTGTTCCAGCTGGTCAAAATTGAGAATGAGGAATCACCCATCCCCTCCAAGAATTTATACAGACATCCTATTTGGTGACCCCAAGCTCGTCCATTAATGTGATCTTCAAGAAAATTCCATGCCACTGGAATGGGGTCTGGTAACTTAGATGTTACCTCTCTGTCGTAAAATATAGTTTCTAACCTGGATGTATCGGTGTTGATCTGTATCGTACAAGTCATAAGTTATTTTAAGAGTTTTGAATGGAATTATCCCTGTCGGGAAAGGAATTGCTTAAGAAATTTAAGTCCCCCTCTCCTCTACTTAGAGAAAGTATGATCTGTGGCTGCCGGAAGAAACCCATCGTCCCCAGAAATGAGAGTGTAATAAAAAAATAATGCCCTGAAATCCGTGTGTGTTTTTAACTTATACCATACACCCTACTGTATTTCTCTGCACGTGGTGCTTGCCTTTTGCACAACTGTTAGCTTAATGTACTTACTGCACCATTATATTGTTCGTGCCCACCACACCTGATGCATCTGGAAACAAGCAGTTACCAGCTCAGTATGTCTTTCCTAGTAAAAAGTTTGAAATAAACACTGCTCCCAGAACAGCTTATGCTAAACTAAGCCATCTGGAATGTTGCCAGGGTACAAGAAAGCATACATAGTGGACACCCTAGGTTCAAATCCCACCAGAGCTACTAACGATGCGTGACCCTAAGTCACTATACGCAGGACCCCACTGAAAATGAGATGCTGCAGCTTAGCTGAGCTAATACACTGTAAAAGCAGGGTCCCACTAAAAATGAGATCTTGCATAGCAGCTGGGCCATCCTGGGAAAATATATGTACAAACATGACCCCATTAAAACTGAGATATAACATATGAACTGGGCTATCCTAAGTAAAGATATTGTAAAAATGGGTATAAGCTGGACCCTACTTAAAAAAAAAAAAAGATATTGCATCTCAGCTGGGCTATCCTGAGTAAATACATTTTAAACAATCATTTTCATTGCTATTAATGCTATTGCACTGCACCTGTGGACTCCACAGTTACAGGCCTCAAACAAATTTTAGGAAACTGAGCATCTGGCTGTGTTGGGATTTGAACCCGACACTCCACATTTCACAGCTTAGTAACTTAGTGCTCCAAACCCTGAGGCACACAGCCTTTCCAGTTCAAGGCCTCTTCACTAGGGCCCAAAGAAGCTGGCAGTGGTGGGAATTCCATTAGGACTACAGCAGTTTAAGATGTTCTGTTTGCTATAAGGGGGACCCGAGTTCAGGAACAGACTCTGGTTCCTCCGAGGTCCATCCAGGGGAGGGAGGAATGAGCATTCCAAGGGGAGATCTTCCTCAGAGGAGGATGTGGCAGCCTGCTAGTGGACTGCCACCTGGTGGAGACCAGCTGGTAGTGCAGCAGGAGCTCCCAGCAGGGGGATGCAGCCACAAGATGCTAAGCATGCATGTGTGCATGTCACTGCATGCTGGCACCCACGGAAGAAAACCTGGAGTTGAAGGACACAGCCCTAGTCCGCAACACCGGCATCCCCGCAGGCCCATGCATAGAACTGTAGACTCTGTTGGCAAAATAGGACCACTTGGCCCACCTAGTCTGCCCAGATGGTCCCAGCCTAGTCAGTCTCTGCAGACCCTAAATAGTAAATGGTCCAAGTCGACCCTCCCTGCCCATTTCCTAATACTCCCCTTTGTCTAACCCATGCATGCTTGAGGCCCCCTACTGTTTTTGCCTCCAGCACTTCTGTTGGCATTCTGTTCCAAGCATCTACCACTTTTCAGAGACTCAATACTTCCTCACATCCCTCAACCCCCAGTTTCATCACATGCCCTCTGGTCCTGGTGTTTCTCATTTGAAAGAGACCCCCCCTCCTGCACTTTACACCCCTGTGAGGTACTTGTAGTTCTCCATCACATCCCCCTTGCTCTCTTCTAGGGTGTACATGCCAAGATCCCGCAGTCTCTCTTCATAGGGCTTTTGCTGCAACTCCTGCACCATTTTAGATGTCCTCCTCTGGACTGCCTTCACCATGTCTATGTCCTTTCTGAGGAGCAGCCACCAGAACTGGACACAATGACAATACTCTGGGGGGGTCCATCTCACCAGCTTGCGTGATTGACATGCCAGGCCACCCACTACCATCGTGATCCTGGCATAGTGGTGGACAACTAGTACAGTCTACAAGAAGATTGGCGACTGCTCTGGGGATGCCATCGGGGAGAGAAGCTTGTTAAAAAACACAAGAAGTATATATGGCAGTTGATTTCAGGTGCTGACCACATTCCACCCTTCTAAAACAAAGAAATTAGTAAGAAACATAATTAAAAACAAAGTGAATGAGCCACGGCTGAGCCTGCTATGACAGGAGAGGTGTGGCCCTCTCCTATATAGTATGTTCCCCACAGACAGTCACCTGTGAGCCTCTTAAGGGCCAACACTCTACAAAAGTGGCTACTGAGAACCTAGAGCAGCCTTTAGAGACAAAGCAGCAAGACCACCTGGCTCATATCAACACGTTAAAATGAGAGAAGGTATCCGACCTATTCAGAGCAGGTCACCTTGTCGTGGATGGTCATACTTATCTCAGCAGATTTTTTCTATTATCTACTGGTTCTCCCTGGCTGCCCCATCCGATCGCCCCCCCCCCCCCAAGCCCAGTCAGCTGGCTCCTCCGGGTCTTACCTTGACCACTGTCCTCTTCCACACGACTGTGGTTGAGCCCGGCCACCTGTGCAGAGCCTGTTTTTTTTTTTGGGGCCTTCGTCATCCTACTGCTTAAGGTGTTTTTCCACCTCCCCCCATGCTGGGAGGTGATGCCAGTGCATGCACATGGAGGCAGGCATATGCACACTGCGAAGTCCCGTAGCACCCTCCCTTCACTGGCGTCCCAGACCCATTCTACCCTCAGGCCTCTAACTGGGGGAAGTTATTCGGCTGGATTACTAAGCTACCCTCCCTGGAAGAAGAGAGCTGTCCTCCGGACACTCGATCCTCTCCCTTCCCCAGCTGACCCCTGGCAATCCACGCTCGCCACCGAACATGGGTCACTGGTATGACAAGAAGTAAGGTGCAATGCTTCAGCCTTCCATGCCACTGGGCCGGCCTATCTCAGCAGATTTTTGAAACCAAGATCCCCTTTCAAAGTCACGGAATGAAGAAATAATGCAAGTTACCAAAAAAGCACTCAAGCTATTATTCCGGCATAAAGGCTTCTATGCATTAGGAGGTGGACTGCGTACGTGTCATTGATCTGTAGCGTGCAGGCAACCTTAAGTCAGAAGGCTGCAAATGAGGGTTCCAGCAGAACCCCGGCAGTATTCATGGATGGGGTGTGTCCCTTGCACACTTGATCCCCCAGACGACTGCGCAGCTACGCACTATGGGCAGTCCAGAAGTGTGCCTGGGAGCATGCTGGCACTATTCACCATTCACCAACGCAAAGTGCAGGGTGAAGGGGGCACAGTATATGGCAGTATTGACCCAACCATATCTTCTGCACCCTCCCATGACACCCACCGGCTGTGGCAGGACACTGAATCCTTCCAACGCACTGGGGACCGCCATTCGGTTACTCACCTGCGCCGATTGTCCAGTCCCTTGCCTTCCCAGAATCCCCTGCCCATGTGGCACAGTTGATCCACTTCAGGCCCCAGTACAGGCATCCGACTGGGTGGCTGCCTAGTCACTCGATTCGCCCCACACCCAGCTGCGGGCCCGGGAAGCGGGGCTGCAGACAGGTGCACAGCTGTGCATACTACGCACCCTGCGCTTGTCCCCAGGTGCATAGCTACGAGAGCCCAGTATGCACAAATCGTGTGTACCTAGCCTGCGACAGTGCACAGCCCCCAAAATGCCTGAAAACATCTCTGGGCCACAGTACTGCTCTTACAGAGGGGGTACGTGGGTGAGGTATCTGGTCAAGACAGTGCCAGCAAAATGGCGCAGTCAAAAATTGCACCTTCATAACAGTGTGCACAGTTTTGGAGCTTGTTTACATATATAATAGTGTGTTTCACCACACCAGATTTCTGGTGTCCATGTGGCACGCTTTTTGACCGTGCCGTTTTGACCTAGACCCCTTGTGTGGGGGGCAATATTCAAGTTCCCCTAGTATTCTGCAATTCTACAGCCACACAATTTTCTGCAGAATTTTCCACAGTATTTGCACCTGGCTGCAGAATCTTATGTAGTGCCATGGAATTCATGCTCTGGGTGAGTTTTTCTTATGCAAAAAATTCAGTTTTTCCACAGTGCTTGGCTCTCCCTCATCCACATTGTTTATCCGGAGGCCCATCCTCTACACTCAGCACACAATGTCATCACAATTTAACCATAGCAAGACTGCATTCAGCCACAGAAAGAGAAGTTCTGCCACAGAATGAACCAGTGCTGCTGCAGAGGGAGCCCTACCACAGAAATCAGGACCCAAGTGCTGCAAACAACAAGGGACCCAGGCAGTATCTGACTTACATAGATACTGTCAGCAGGTAAGGGCCTATGGCCTTCCCAGTCTGCCCATTTCAGCTTAACTTTTTCTAGAAGTCTGTTGCCCCACAACCCCTAAACTCCAGAACTCCCTGATGTCTATCCCATGCATTCTTAAAATCCTGTGATTGTTTCAGCCCCCACCACTTCCTCAAGCAGGGTGTCCCATTCGTCCACCACCCTTTCTGTGAAGACATTCTTCCTCACATTTCCTCTGAAATCGCTCTCTCTCCAACTTTATCCCATGCCCTCTAGTCCTGGAATATCTTTTTTGCTGGAAAAGTGTTTTCCTGCAGCCTGTTCCTCCCTCGACTTACACTCATCATAGAATCCGTAGATGCGATTGATGCTTGCGCATTCGTGGTTTCCGCGCCCGGGAGGAAGAAGTTTAGGGGTACTTTATTTTATACGTAACAGCAGGCAGATGGTCTCGAGCGACTGCTTGCCACGGTCCACATAGTCACCAAGGAAAAGGTAGTTGCTCTCTGGTGGGAAGCCCCCGTATTCGAACAGGCGAAGAAGGTCATAGTACTGCCCGTGAATATCACCTGTGGGGGAGAACAAAACAAAAAGCGAAACATTTCACGATCTTTATTTTTCTTTCCATAAAGGTTTTTATGGTATTTTATCCTTCTCCCCGATCCTGGCCTCCTACCTTGGACGTGCGCATGCTTGTGGAGGCATGCATGCACACCACTTCTCAAGGTGCCCCCCCCCCCTTCATGTTGCCCCTGCCACCTATGCTAACCACTGGACCTCCACCCAGTGGCAGTGGATATTGGGGGGGGGGGGGGCACGGCAACCACCACTAGGAGAGGAGAGCTGCCTTCCAGCTTGCTCAATCCTGCTCCAACCCTGCCGCACCCCCCCATGCAGGCACCCTGATGACCGGAGTCTGTTCCCAAACCCGGGTTGCCAGCATAGCGCAAGGCGTCTCAGCACCACTGGGCCAGCTAGGATCTTTAATTTAGCCACATAGTTAATATCAGTGCTTCAGCACTCTCCTTCCCTCCCCCCCACTTTGCCTTCTCCCCTGCATGGCCCATCACCCCCAAATTACCTGGCCCCAATACCCCAGTTTCCCAATTGTCATTCAAACCCACTGCTTACTACCATCTCCTCTTGCCTTGCCACCCACCACTCTTCAGACCCAGCCTGTTCTCACTCCCTCAGGTCACAAGTGCCACTGCCTACCTGCCCCCCCTCATCTGTCAGCTGGCACCAATATCCCATCTCCTCCCTAATCTGGCCACCCCCATACACCGTCCGTCACCCAGCCACCCCCCCACCTCAGTTCATCAGACCCCCTGAGTGTCCCACCCCCTCCCACACCTTGCTTCGCTATGCGCATGCACACACACACACACACACACACACACACACACACCACCCAGCTTTCTAACCCAACCTATTTTGTAGGATGCTGCACCCTGCCCCTCTATAATCCAGGCAGCACAGCAGTACCTTTTTTTTGGTTTGTTTTGTCCTCTGTAAAGCAGTGCTGCCCCTTACCTGTAGCCCAGCTTATTACAGGGTCCTATTCCCTGCCCCTGTGTAACCCAGCCCGTACCCTACCCAGCCTTCCTATAGGGTGCTATACTCATGTCTGTGTAACCTAGCCCAGCCCCCACCACGTAGTCCAGCCTGTTTATAAGTTGCATATCCTCCCTCTCTAACTCAGCCCCACCTACATCCTGTACCAAGTCTTCTTACAAGGTGCTGTACTGTGTCCCTGTGTAACCTAGCCCAGACTTTTTACAGGGCGCTGTCCCCTGCCCCTATGTAACCCGGCCCTGCCCCTGCCCTGTAGCCCAGCCTTTTTACAGGGTGCTGTCCCCTGCCCCATCCTGTAGCCCAGCCTTTTTACAGGGTGCTGTCCCCTGCCCCATCCTGTAGCCCAGCCTTTTTACAGGAAGCGGTCCCCAGCCCCTGTGTAACCCATCCCTGCAGCGTAGCCTTTTTACAGCTGTCCACTGTTCCTGTGTAATCCAGCCCTGCTGCCCCCACCCTGTAACCCCACCTTTTTACAGGAAGCTGTCCCCTGCTGCTGTGTAACCCATCCCTGCAGCGTAGCCTTTTTACAGCTGTCCCCTGTCCCTGTGTAATCCAGCCCTGCCCCCCTACCCTGTAGCCCCACCTTTTTACAGGAAGCTGTCCCCTGCAGCTGTGTAACCCAGCACTGCCCCACCACCCTGTAGCCCCACCTTTTTACAGGAAGCTGTCCCCTGCCGCTGTGTAACCCAGCACTGCCCCACCACCCTGTAGCCCATCCTTTTTACAGGGAGCAGCCCCCTACCCCTGTGTAGCCCAGTCCTGCCCCCACACTGCAGCCCAGATGTTTTACAGGGTGCTGTTCCCTGCTCCTGTGTAACCCAGACCCCCAACCTGTAGCCCTGCCTTTTTACTGGGTGCTGCCCCCTGCCGCTGTGTAACTTAATCCTGCCTCCACCCTGCTGCCAAGCCTTTTTACAGGGTGCCACCCCTAGCCCCCCTTGCAGCCCAACTTTAAAAAAAAAAAAAAAAAATACTGTATTTTGCCCCCTCCTTGTAGCCCAGCCCTTTTACAGAGAGCTGTGTCTGCACCCTATTCCCAGCCTTTTACAGGGTGCTGTACCCTGCCCACTGCGTAATCCAGCCCTGCCCCCACCCTAGAGCCCAGTCCTTTTACAGGGTGCTGTACCCTGCCCTTGGTCCCTGACCCCTCTCTATGGCCCAGCCTTTTTACAGGGTGCCATACCCAGCCACTGTCTCTCTCCTCCAAACAGGCTGCAGTCCCCTGCCCCTTTACCAATGATTTTTGCACAGGGTTACAACAGGAGAATGTTTGAGAGACAAGGTGTTACTCTTTTTTTTGGTTAACCCCATGCTCATCTCTCTACCACCCCCCACTCCACCCCTGGCAGCAATTACTTACCACATATCTTGAGCGGTGCCTCCAACTCTAGCAGGATAGGTTGACTAAGAAAGATCTCTCTGGATTTGAGACATAACCCCCGAATCTCGTTCTCTGTCAGCTGGACATTCTTCCCAGGTCGGGAGCCCTGAACTAAGAAAGAAAGAACTGTTAATCACTACTGCAGACCCCAAAAGGGCACCTGAGAATGCTGACGAAAACCAGGTCTATGCTATTAAAATTAGAGTGCTACTTTTTCAAATGAGTTTAAATGCGCACCCAAAATGGGAAAGAAGGGTGTCTTACAAACCCAGGGTTAAAGGACACTAATACATGGAGGAAAAAAAAATACAGATCAAATTTTTCACCGCTATCATGTGCTGCAAGTTTAAAGGCAACACATCCAGGCTGGCCTACGGGAGCAGAAGATTTCCTTCTGTGATGCTAACAACCCGGGTTCAGATGAGAGACTGGAGAGTCGGAGGGCCAACTGGGGGAAGCGGAGTGAGTAGCATCTGGTACCTGACTAACCCCCGGCAGAGACCAGGGGCATCGCAACCAAAGCTCACAGGTTCCAAGGAGGTGTGCCGGATACAGGCGCGTCTGTACCCTTAGTCACTGCACACCACACCTCCCAAACAAATACAAGGGGAAAGATAGCCAGGCTAAAGCAGGAGGACTTCTGCCCCCCCCCACACACAAAAAATTCACTAAAAAATACCATTAACAGTTTAGTTTGGTTCAAGGTCAGTTGGCATCCATCTGTAGTCCCCTCCCTCCCTGTGACTAGGCTGAAAATAGGCAGAATTGTCTTGTCCTCCTTTCCCAGCCATGACAAACTAAATAAAATAGAGCCCCACACAGAAAGGTGGAGGCACTCTGCCCATGAGGCACCATTTGAGGAGTAAGGGGGGCCTCTGCCCAATGGCCCCACCCGGGGGGGGGGGGGAGATCCAGGGTGCACTCCAGGAGGCAGCAGCAGCTAGGTTCTGGGGGATGGGGTAAGGTGATGAACGAGAGAGAGGCGGACCAAAACAGAACCAGCCGGCAGCAAAAAAAAACAAAATAAGACATCCAGAGACTGCTATACGAAGCTTGCATACAGCACACAAGGAGGAGTTTTAGCAGCTATGTGGTGGTAATAGGATAAAAGTATAAGGGCTTTATATTCTTATGTCTCCTAAAGCTTTTATGAAAGGGGGTGCTCCAATGCTCCTGGAACCTCATCATCTTTCAAGAAAAGCCCTAGCTGTTGCTGGTAAGTGATGTGGGTGTCTGAGGTGCTGGATGCCTCATCTCCCATGTCATGCTAATGACCTGGGTTTGGGAATGTACCAGGTCGCTGTTGGGGGAAGGGGGAAGAGAAGAGTGTCTCCACAGACTGCTCCTGGGTGGGGAAAATAATGCCGACACCTAGTGTAGGCTGGGTGTCAGTAGCAGCAGATGCCTCTCAGAGGGGACGGAGCAGCCAAGTCCAATCAACTTGGGGTGTGTGTGTGTGTGTGTGTGTGTGTGTGTGTGTGTGTGTGTGTGTGTGTTTGTGCAAATAACAGAGCAAAGAACAAACTTGGTGTATACCCAACTATGCTATTTTTTATTTTATTTTTTTTTTTTTTTTATTTATCTGCAAATCTTTCAAGCAGCCAACCTCAACACGGGAATTTGGTTTTCCTGTTCTCAGCCTACAATTAGGCCACCTCTTGTTCTGGTTAACGATTACTGAATACCCAGGATGTGTGGGACTGGGCAGATTTGTTTGGACAGCAGATTCCTCTTGCAGGCCTGGGCAGCCTGCCAAATCCCAGCACTCCTAACACTGAAGAAAAAAAAAAAAAAAAAAATCAATGCCTCTTACCACACACTAACTGACAGCTAATTTCTGCACAGTGCACTGAGTGAAGAGAATTCCCAGAGAATTCCCACCTGTAGTATCGCGGCGTGCCATCCCTCAGCCCATGCAGTTTGTCACTGGACTACCTCGTAGAGACTGGGAGAAGCACAGAAAACGTATAACCCTGGCACTAGCTTGGCGTTCAGCCAATTAATAAAATAGGAAGGCAAAATCCTGCTTCCTGTTTGGTGGCAAAACAGAGAAAAAGTCGGCAGAAAAAGACCATCGTCCCTCTAGTCTGCCCCTGTTCTACCCTATCTGACCCAGAGACTTGCTGTATACAGGGGTTTCTGGCCCCCCTTGCCCCATGCTCTACTGCTTCCACCCTGAGCAACAATGAACTCCGCAGTGGAAATGCTTTCATCTACGGCGCTGACAATCAGGGTTCAAAGCGGACCTTGGAGTTAGCTGGGGAATCTGAGCATCCCAAGGACTGCTCATCTTTTCTGGGGAGGGAGGGAAGTTGGAACTGGCCTCCATCAACCCCTAGCATTGGGCAGGGGTGCAGCAGTCTGGGACCACACTGGGAGCCTGTCGGGGTGGGGACCGGGGAATCTCTGCATGTCGGTGTTTATGTGCCACTGGTCCTGCCTCAGACAGGTGGGGAGGCATGGGAAAAACCCTCAACGTAGACCCCATGTGCTAGGATCTAGCTGTTATGGGGGGAGGGGAATCTTCCCCGCAGATGTCAGATGGCCAAAAACACGTGCATTTAAAAAAAAAAAAAAAAAAAAAAGTACCCCTTAACTCTGTCCCAGTCCTGCTTCTGCCCCATTAATGGTTCTGGTACCCACCAGCTCTGCAGATGGGCTGTTTTATGGGTCAACCACTCTGTGTGAAATAAGACGTTTCCACAGCCCTAGAAACCCCCTCTGCCAGCACCAGCTTCCACTTTGGTCCCCATGTGGAAAGGTTCCAAAGTAGTGTGGTTCTGGAATGGGAACCCCACTGTTTTGCATATTATTAGCTATTTTGGTTATTTTTACAGTGGACCCATTTAATAAGTACAATAAACCCCTCTAGGGTGTGGGTTCCTACACCTGAACCACACTTCTATGTGGCCAGAGGCACTCCGTGCAAGTGCCCCGTGTCTCAGTCACAACACGCCCGGGAGTGCAGTTCAGCAATAGTAACCCACATTGTGTCCTGGCCTACTGCTTACTTAATGCATCACATTTTGTGACTACTGTTTTAACCATTTCCTATTCAAAAAAAAAAAAATTGCACAGAAAATGATGGCGGATGAGGCCTAGCCACCCACAGTCTGCCTGAACCTAGCTACCTTGGGGACACTACCGCAGTCAGATCCCTTCTGTTCTACCCTTCCCCCGCATATGCCCCCTTATGCACTATCCCCATGTGCCAGTCCCACCACCTCTTGAACCCTCCCCCACTGTTTCAACCCCAATAATGTCCTCTGGAAGCCTGTCTCATTCCATCGCTACTTAAAAAGTACTTCCCAGCCATCTTGACCCTACTTCCATTCCAGTTTCAGGGAGTTACCCAGTTACCAGTGTTCCCACTCCTTGTGAACACCTTATTGCTGTCCACCATGCTCACTCCGTGGGGTACTTGAACGGCTCAAATCATGCTGCCCCGGTTCTCCAGCCTCCAACGTGTACATGTTTCAAGCTTCCAAGCACTTCCTTAAGATCATTTTTTTCCTCCTATATAATTTTGGTGGCTCGTCTCTGCACTGTCTTCAACCTGCTCCTGTCCACAGGATGCACAAATCCGTTTGTGACGTGGGGTCAGTTCGATCACTAGCTTTCACACTCTGGTAGCCAATGCAATATTTTTAGCGGCCATCATTGTTAAGGGCTGACAAATCACTTTCAGGCAGGCAGCCAGTTGGCCAGTAATTTTGTCCCGGTAGCCAAACCAATTCGTCCCCCTCTGCCTGTCCATAACCCAGTGTGAGCTCCAAAACCAAACACTCCCAAGTGAAGCGAACCATTCACCTGTACAGAGGTTGCAGTACCCATCTCCTGCTAGTGAGCTGTCTCACTATGCATCCCAGCATCTGATCTGCCTAGCCCATAGCCCTAAACTATGCAGATCCCACGTGCTTCATTATTCCTCCACCAAATGTTTTTTATTCCCTCACCCTGCCATCGCTTGCAGAGACAGAATTCATTTCACAGTGGGGGACTGAGACAAATGTTGCCGTTTCTCAGTTTTGATCCTCCTTTTCTTTGCCCTTGGCAACAACCTGGGTAACTATTCTAATGGTATTACACTGCCACTTTAAGAATCTGGGTTTGGTTGGCCAATAAGACTCATGTTTTTCATTTAACTTCTACTTTTCATACCCAGTGTTACTATGTCCCACATAGCCAAATACAGGGAATGAACCCTTAAGGCATACATCTTGTTCAGGTGATGTATAATGTCATGTGGACAGTACAGGGTTCTACTTCCCTGGTTTTCACCCCTCCCTATGCAGGGGAGGTGCATCCAGTAGCCTTGCCAACAACTGCCGCAGCTCGTCTCACAGCAGAAACAAGCTCCTCTTGCCCAGCCAGAGGGGTTGCTGCGGTGGAAGAATCACCGCCAACCCTTCCCAGCTGAGATACTTTGCAGAATGGCAGCGCCTCTGCCATGCCCCCCAAGATGACTTCCTGGTCTTGCTTCCAAACCAGGGTCATCAGCACGGTAGAGAGACAAAGCTGGGCCACTGAGGCAGTGAATGCGCCCCCCCCCCCAAACAGGGAAAATGCATTAACCGTATGGGGACACTGGTTCTGGGTAAGGGGTGGATAACCGGTAAGTCCCTGAGGTGGTCAGTGACAGGGCAGGGGTTGCCACCTGGACATGACCAGGCCAAGAAACAGCTACATGGACATATGATAAAGAAATTTATAAACAGTGGCCATCAGTTTGAAAACCCATGAAACACTCCTTTAAAGAACTCTCTATGATAAAAAGCTTAAAGGTCACAGGAAATGGTTTTTACACCTCTAGATGCCCTCCAGTTTTATTGGCTACCCAGTATTCGGATATCCTTTTGACGTTTTGTTAAATTAAAAACCTAATTTTGTTGCTTTTGTAACTACCCTGAATCCCTCTCTGCTCAGCAGTTGCTGCTGCCTCTTTTCATACTACCTGAACATTCTATGACATCACAAACTCCTTCCCAGGCCATTCAGATAAATAGCATGGAATGGGAGTTACTGAGGTCATAGAACGTCTGAGATATGAAAATCAAGAGCAGTAGCTGGTGAGAAGAGTGGCACTATGTAGAGCCGAGGGCGCCCCAAAGCTGGATTATTTATTTATCAGAAATTGGTCAAAGCATATCAGAATACATAACTGGCATGGAAAGGAAGATGAAAGGGCAGTTAAACATGCAAAGATCATTCCCTATTGTTTTCTAGTTATGTTTTTGTTTTTCAAACTTTCCCCTGCTGTTGGTCTACGAGGTACTAAAGATAGTAGATAATGCAGCAATTTTCACCTTTTGAAATCCAGACGCTGCCCCGCTCACCGCACTACTGCTGTTTGTGACAGTCTGTTGTCATGGGGAACACTATGCTGTCCTAAACAAAGGCACTGTGCGGTTTAACAGGAGAGGTGTAACTGTTTTCTTTAAAGACTTTTTAGATGGACTACGAAGATATGCTCTAAAATCTTGGGAAGGAACATGGACTATGAAAAAATGTATTCTATTAAATTATAGTGTATGGTGGAATGAGGCTGTGTATGGAAAGCCATACACCGCAAAAAGTTGTTCTGCTGCAGTTATGACATCCTCACTAGCACAGAACTTTTAGTTCTGTGTCTTAGTGAGGACGTCATAATACAACTGCTCCCATTAACGCTGTTCATAGGACAGGAAGCGGTTCACCAGTCGTGTGCGCGAGCTGGATGGCGCTCGGACAGAATAGAAGAGCCAGTTCCCGGTGGCAAACAAGGACAAGTCAAAAAGAAAGTGGTCTGGTAATTTGAGGCACCATACACTATGAAGAAAAGTGTATGGGAGCCCAAATACACAACCGCACTATTCTCTTACCTCTTGGTTTCCATGACTACAAGGACCTGTCGAGCTTCGCTCTTGAGGTCCTCTTCGTCACGGAAACCACTCAGTAAGAGAATAGCATGGTTGTGTATGGGCTCCCATACACTATCCTCAGGGCCCCTGGTGTTCTGCAGCTGAATTTTCTGATTTCTTCGGCATGATTTATTCATTTCTCTGGCAGAATGCAGTCCTGTCATTGGCTAAATATGATGTGATGACATCATATGCTGAGCACAGAGGAGGGTCTTCAGGATAAACGAGGTGGGAAAGAAAGCCTGACACTATGGAAAAACAGCATATTTATATGAAAATTCACCAAAAACAATGAATTCTGCAGCACTATATATATTCTGCGGAATGATGCAAATTCTGCGGCAAATTCAGCAACCGCAGAATTCCAGGGGCCTTGACTATCCTATATGTAACAGCTGAAACATCAGAGTTATGAAAACACATGCTGAAGTGCAAAGTTGCTCTTTAAAAGGAGGTACTGAGCCTACCTGTAGCTGGCAGCAGCCCAGATATTCATGACTAAGCCTGCCCTATACCGATACTACACTGCCACCATTTCAATAACTCAGAATGTCAGTGAAGATGTCACTATGGTTAGCTACAATGTGTTGGGCACAGCTTCACCACCGGTGACATCACAGGTACCAATAACAGTGACAATACAGTATCAATATGGAGCAGACATAGGCAGACAGTGCTGCAGGGTTTTAAATAATTGATTAGCAGCTTTTTTCTTGGAACAATACTAATTGTACAGAAAATATTTATATAGGTTTTGTAGAAGTGTTATATTTGTTAAACACAGTGAGGCAAGTGCTATGCATTTTCATAATGTTTTAGAACTTTCATAAGCAAAATGCTAATCAATTTTCAGAGTTAAACAAAACCCTGTACTGGACTACTGCCAACTACTGGTAAGCCCCAAACTTTGTTTAAAAGAGCATGTTATGGGTTTTCTCCCCAACCCCAGATCCTCCCTTCCCCCCCAATACAGCCACTTGCTCCTCCATTGCCAGCAACGCTGTACCATTGGGCCCAGTCAGCTCCCAACCCTGTTAGCCTCTCTCCCAACATCTTACCGGTGGGGATCCAAAAGAAACAGGGTTCAAGAGTGTTGGGAGCCATGACACGGCAGAGAGTTTTTCTCCCATCCCAGAGTGGTGACTGCATGCCAGGCACATGCGCGTGGAGGTGTGCATATGCTCTTGGAACCAACGTCTCCCCCCACCCTCCCAATGTCAATCCCCCAGACCACTGTGCCAACACCCAGCCTCACCAATCTGGGAGATGAAAGCAGCCCAGCGGTCACTACAATCATCTGCCAGCCCCCCTCTCCCCCAAACCCAGGTCATCGGCATGGCATAATGTGTGGCGTCCAGCGACTCAACCCTCAGCGCCACCGGGCCAGCTCGTGTCACGGGTTTTCAAACTATACTGGCCACAGTTTATAAAATTATCCCCCATTTTATTTCCAGTCATTTCTCGGTCCAGTCCCATCTGGCAGTAACCCCCCAGGCCTGTCACAGACCTCACAGATCGGTCATCCACCACTTACCCAGACCCACAATGCAGTGGGTGGCTGGCAGTGCTGGTGGTGCGGAAGCTTGCAGGGGCAACTTGAATGGGCAGCATTTTCCTACCACTTTTTTAAATCCATCATCTCCAGGATGCTGGCATGCACTGATGTGGTCGCACATGGCTCTGGTATCACGTGTGCGTGACAGGCATCCAGCGGTTGCACCTCTCCTACCTGGTGCTCCCATGCTCTACTAGTCAAGCAGCGAGAAGAGTATGTCTCCCAACCACGAAGAAGAAGACCAGTCCCTGGGATGCTCAATCCTTTCCTGGCCAGTGGATGTGGGTTGGCCATGTGGCAAGCAGTAGTGCCACCACTATGCTACTGGGCTAGCCACTCATTTCCCTTTAACCCCTCCTCCAGTCCCTTTTCAGCAGGATACCTCCCTGAAAAGTGGGGGGGGGGGGTCAATATGTGAGGGACCTTGGAGCAAAACAAGCATTTGCCTGGCTGGGGGGTGGCCTGGCCAAAAGAATAAACAGATGAAGAAAAAAAAAATAATGAATAAAACCTAAGACTTTCTACTATGCCAATGAAGTCCATCTACAGTTACGAATCCGCTCACCTACCCCACCTACTTTCTTAGGGAAAGAGCCTGCACCTCCTCCTTGCCCAAAACATGAAACCCCGGAGAGTGTCACAGTGCAGACACAAACACTCATGCACAAGACTGGGGCCATTCCTCGAACGTATTCATCTGTGACACAGGGGTGGGTGTTTTGGGCAAGATCTATCGCTTCGCACAAGACACAAAGATCTGCGGAAGGGTGAAACAGATGATGGAATCAGGGCACTAGAGAGACCTTGGAAAGCTGGACAAATGGTATATAATAGTTAGCTGACTTTAATGCAAACAAACCAACCCAGCACACACACTACCTGACTGAGGGAGTTATGTTAGAAAACTCAACAGAAGACAAGGATCTGGGAGTGTTTAATTTTACTGTACTCGTCTGATTCTGTCAGGCACCCTTCAGTCCCTCTGCCTCACTCAGCCAGGTCACCCACTGTCCTTGGGACTTACCGCGCTCCTTTGTGCCATCCCGGGAAGGGCTGTCTGGGGGTCATCCCGTCCCCCTCCCCCCGAAATTTAGCACAAGAGCGAGCCACCATCAGCAGTGCAGGACCAGCAGCAGTCCTTATCCTGTACAGTCGAGAATTTGCCATTTTCTTCCCTGCCCGAGCATCATGAGATGGTGCGTCTGATCACCTGTGGTCACCCAGGTGGCAGTATTGCGGCAGAGATCAGGATCCCACCTTCCTCCTCGAGGAGGCAAGTGCTGGCCTTCCAGTACCCCAAAGCTCATTCCCAAACCAGAGTCGCTCATGTCGCAGGCAGCAGCTCTTCCATTGCAACACTGGTTTGGCTAAATGGGAGTGTCTGTATCAGAGTCTGATAATCCACAGCACAGTGTAACTCGGCACTGGGGAAGGCCAACCTGATCCTGGAGGGGTGTATAGGAAGGGGAATCAACAGAAGGAACAGGCAGGGGATCATTCCACTGTGCAGATTCCCGGTACACCCACCTCTGGGGAACTGTGCAAAGTTTTGGAGATTTTTTTGTATTTATGTTTTACTACCCCCCCACGTTTTTCTCCCTACTGTCCCGGTACCCCAGCAAATGGCACAGCGCATGTGTAGAGGCACACACACAATCCTTGACACCTTTTCCGGCCTCTACCCTGGCAATTGCCGGGCTCCCTGTAGCCTGGCACTACCATCCGTCCTCCACCGGGAGGCAGCAAGGGCCGGGGAAACCTCTCATCCCTCCCCAGGAGGGAGAGCTGCCTCGCAGCAGCTCAATCCTGCTCCTCGCCCTCCCCTGCCACCCCAAACACAGGCTTGTTCCCCAAATCCGGCTCGCCCGGCAAGGATCGAGGTATGGCGTCCTGAGTCTCAACCCTCAGCACCACCAGGCCCTGTGCAAGGTTCCAAAGCCAGTACCTACATAAGGACAGAGTGTGAGCTCTCAATTTCAGGGTTCACAGTTCCTCCCAAGGGAAGGTAACTGGCCATTACTGGTACCTTGTAAGGCTGGGCTAGCAGGACTAATGCAGCATCTGTCTTTCGGCTGAGACTTTAAACAGAGGTCACATCTGCCTGGATTGGAGGTAGTTCAGGTGGGTGTTAAAGATCCCATGGCACTTCTCGAAAAGAGTAGGGGAATTTCCTCGGTGTCCTGGCCAAATTTCCCTCATTCACTAAAAATACCACCAACAGCTTAATCTGGTTCAAGGTCAGTTGGCATTCATCTGTATCCCCCTCCCCCGGGTCTTGCCTGAAAATAGGCAGGATTTGTCTAGTGCACTTACCCGGTCAACAAAAACTAAATAAATATTGTGTTAGTCAATAAACCTTGTTTTGTGGTGTGCAGATACTCATTTCTAGGGTAAATCGCTGGCTCGAATACCCAACAATTCTGTACAGAGAAAGGCAACCAAAATGAGCCAGCGGGCCGACACAGTGGCACTACTGCCCACCACACTAATAACCCGGGACCAGACATGATATCTGGTCGCCAAGGGCCGGCCATGGGGAAGAAGACAGAGCGTCCCGATTGCTCTCCTCTCTTGAGAGGGGAGGGCTGAGCTCCGCTGCACAACTGCCACCAAGAGGAAGCCTGGTGGCAGGACAGGACTGGGAGCGGGTGCACCCCAGCAACAGGGAGGGAGCAAAAAAACAGGAAAAGGAGTTGGAACTGGCTGCATGAAGCCGAGCCCGCTCCACTCTGGATCATACCACTGCCCTATCACTGACACTGCCCTCCCCCTCCTAGCCCCGCTGCTGGAGTGATCCAGTTATCGGGAGAGGTGGGTGCCTGCTGAAGAGAGCAGGGACTCTGCTGAGAGCTGCCCATCCACCCAACGTACGGCAAAACTTCACTAGCAAAAATTATTTAAGGGATGGGGGAGTAGGCATATGAGAAAAGTCTGAAGGTCCTGATCATGTACACCCTGAAAATATGGGCGGGGGGTGAAAAGAAAAATAACTACAGGGGACAAACAGGGTGTCATGCAAGGGGCCTGTTCGTCTTAAGAACAACCACAAGCATGTGGAGGAATTTAGACTGTTTTTTTGGGGAGAGAAGAGATTCAAGAAGGAAGCACCTAGTCACAGAAAGGGTGGTGGGCAAGTGGAACAGACTGCCAGAGGAAGTAGTTATCGGCAACAACGGGTTGGGCAGGGTTCAAACAAGAGTGGGCAGGCACAAGGCAACAGCAAGGGGGTAAGGGAGCAAAGGGTAAGGAAGAAGGCTGGACAATAGGGCCAACTTAGGAGAAGGTAACATGGGCAGATTGGGTGAGATGCTGGGCCTTTTTCTGCCATCAGAGAGTCTATGCTGTGTACACACACACACACACACACACACACACACACACACACACACACACTGCATGAGAAAGGCACGCCCACTACAAACAGCTAGGGCGTGAATGTGAAGCAGAGCAAAAAAGCAACACCTAGGGCGGAGGGCGTTGCTGAAGCACAGGAAAACAAAACAAAAAAAATATGCGCATTAAACCTGGAGTTCGAGCCAGAGAACACAGGTTTATTTTCCCTTTCTAATATGGGGTGGACGTCAGCAAGGCAGCGTAGCCCAGCTGGCAGAGCGCACAGCTACTGACTTGCAGATTCAGGTTTGAGCTCCACCTCATTCAGCGGCTTACTGTGCAACCTCTAGCCACTCAGTCAAGCTCCATGCTCAGCCTCCAGTCTCTCTGTGCTTAAAGGGGAAGAGTCAGCACAAGTCCCAATGTGCACTCTGTGTACAGTCATTTCAGGTTTACTTACAGTTTTCTGTAGTATAGTAGACCGTATCTGACTAATGTTACTTCGTTCTAGGGGGATATCTTCTGTTACCACAAATCCCAGAATCCCCTGTGGCCAACATCAGAGCAGTAGGCAGCAGCTGGATATTCAACAGCCTGCAGTACACGGTAGAACTTTTACAGTCTCCGATCATTCCAGGTCAGATTTTCTCCAAGGGCTAAATACAGTCCTCTATGACTGTACTTAATCCAGGGAGGGCAGCGGGAGCAGCAAACAAAAGGTCAGAGTAAATATAAACAGTAGCAAGCACTGCAGGCTGTTTAATCTGCCACTGCTGCCTGCTGCAGTGCTGTCAGCTGCAGGGGATTCTGGGATTTGTAGTAACAGAAGAGGTCAGCCTAGAACTAGGAAAAAGTAGTCTGATACTGTTTACTGTAGTATAGTAGATCGTAAGTAAATCAAAATGTTTTTGCACACTAAGTGCACATGGGGACGTGCCCCACACTTGAAAGTGGGGCCTTTTGTGCGGACTGTTCAATTTGTTTTTTAAGTTTTTATGGACTCGATAACACATTCCCCCCCCCCATTTTCTCCTGGCCGTGCACGCACGTGTGGAGGCACACACGCCACTGTACTGGGACACCCCTCCTGCCTACGTTGACCATCTGATCTCCACCCGATGGCAGCAGAACCATCGGGGGGGAGGGGGGCGCGCACAGCCTCCTAAGAGAGGAGAGCCGCCTTTCAGCTGCTCAACCCTGCTGACTCTCCGATGACCAGAGTCCGTTCCTGAACCAGAGTTCCCTGTGTGATGCGAGGCAAGGCGTCCAGCGCCTCGGCCCTTTGCGCCACCAGGCGAGCATGACTATTCAACTTTAAATATTGGGACCACTGTAGTTCCCAGCAGTCCAAGACGCATCTGACCAGTTCTCAAGGATTCATTATGCAAGTGGATCAGCAGGCCCACTGAGGCCTGATTTAAGCACTTGATCACAGTCACTTAATGCTGCAGCTAGAGAGATCAAACACACTCAGTTTATTCAGCCTAGGAAACAGTAGCCAGGCTGGGGACATGCTCACGGTATTCTGATCACCAATGGGGATCTACAGAGTGACAGCAGGGTTCAGAATTGCCACCCACCTACCACATGCGGGTAGATTTTCCGTTGGGCAGGTAGAATCAGCAATGTATTGTAACATTACCATATATCACAAAGCAGATATGCTCAAGCCAGAAGTTAGAGATGTCATTTAGGCGCTACCTACGAATTGTTTTTGCAACCCCTGCTGTTGCCTGGTGAGCTCCAATTTGTTCTGTGTCTCTTTTTTTTTAATCCCTCTGTCGGCTTGCTGTCTGGTCCATCCCCCCCCCCCACGCCGGCCCACTTGCTCCCAGCCAATCAGCACACAGTACTCTACACCTGACCCCACCAACAACATAGTTGATGTACGTGGCATTCGTAGTCTGCCAAAAACTCAGCCACACCTCCGAGTTGGTGAGAGCGAGGAGGGGAGACTGCTTTGGGATGCCACCAAAGAGGTAATTTGTAATTAATAAGTTATTTCACCAGCAGCAGACAGAGCAGTCAGGCAAAATAAAAACAAACAAAAACTGCTTGAGGCTATGGAGTGTGCTGCTCGAGTCAGAACCAGTGTGGCCATGGTGCGACCCTGTGCACACTGCGAGGAGAACAGGAGTAGAGCAGCCGTGCCTTTGGCCTGCCACTGACAGCAAGTTAGCGGTTGTGATATGATGGTACGAGGGGAGAACCGACAACCAGTCAGTGTCCAGCACAGGGGTGTTACTTTTAGTACTTGCCCAGCCACGACTGTAGCTGAACTTTCAATTGCCCCTATTCATTAGTGGAATTAGCTTTTTGTACTTACCCTTCAAGGAAATTTACTTGCCCTGGACAGAGGGCAATGGGATTTGCACACCCCTGGTCCAGTGGTCAAGGCCTGACTTGGAGGAGGTGGACGATTTAAGGAGCCAAACCCAGCAAGCCGACACGGCCCACTGTGCTATTTCTGGTCTGCTTGGGTGGGAGTACCTCACAGGTTAGGTGTTTGTGGCTGCCATGGAAAGACTGGTCATCGAGCCAATGACAAGAAAGCTATCAAAATGCGAGCTGGAGAGCTGGTCCGAGAAGCATACCAGGGCAGCAGGAGAGAGGACTCCGTTTATTTTAATAACTGGTCTTTGATGGTCGTCATCAAGAAAGGGGAAGGCACAAGGCGGCAGTACACTGAAACAACCCAAGCTCATTTCGGGAAGGGGGGCACAAAAGAGAAGTGCACGGTCAACCTGGCATTCCAATTCCAAGAACTATTGTGCAATAAGTAGAGAGAAGCCAGCCCAGTGGTGCCGAGGTGCTGAATGCCACACTACGCTGGCGACCCGTGTTCGGGAGTGAGTTTGGGCCACCGGAGGTCAGCAGGGGGAGGAGAAGATTGAGCGTCTGAGGACTGCTTTCCTCTCCTCTGGTTGGATCTGGGCATTCCTCGCCTGGTGGCGTCTAAGAGGCGCAACACTATAGGCGGGGCCAGCCATTGGCGGGCATGTGTGGGAGTGTCCCATCCGTGCACCAACGCCATTGCACATTCATGCCAGGGGGAGGAACAAAGGAAAATGGCCCCCATCACTGTTAGGTGTATGTGGTTTCAGGGGTGCCATACCCATGCACATCACCGGGTCCTTCGTGCCAGTCTCTGATTCTCAGTTAAGCCTGGCCGCTCTATCAGATTATAGATAGAGCACCATTAGGAGTCTGTGGTCCCAACCCTGGGGGGCTCAGAGCCGGGGGAGGTTAGGCAGTCAAGGGGACAGTGGAGTCGGGCCAGCCAGAGGGGCAACAGAGGACTTCAGGCAGGCGGGAGAAAGCGGTACCAATCAACCACACTGGAGAGAGTCCGGAGATAGAGAGGAGGATAAAAAAATAAGAGTTATAAATATTTAAATCACATAAAATATATATATTTTCACACACACGTAGAGAGAGCGCACCAAGATAATCACAGTACCAACCAGGCAAGGCACAGTTTGTGCTATGCTACGTAAAAGCCTGTGGGGCTGTTGATTTTTCAGTCATGAGCTCTGACAGCTAGTGATCAAAAAAGTTGGTTTCAACCCCCTGCATACACAGAGATATTTGAGATTGAGGTTTTTTTTTGGGGGGGGGGGGCACAGTCTGCAGCTTATGCTGTGGACCCTGCACTACAAGCAGACTAGAAAGACCCAATGGCCTTATTCTGCTAGCTTTGTCATATGTTCGTAACAGATAAAGACATAATGTATGACTAACCATGCACAACAGGGCAGTGTTTCCATTGAGAGGTACTGATGAAATTATAGGGTCCTTGCCAGCGAAGCATGAGTAATGTACATGGCTGGCCGTTCAGTATTTCAAACAAGGCTAGGTTATCATTCAGGGGTTCCGATGACATGATAGGGACATCGCAAGCAAAACATGAGTTACGTACAGCATAATGTATGGGTAATCATGCACAACAAGGCTGTGTTTGCATCGTGGGGTTCTGATGAAATCATACGGACTTTGAGAGCGAAGCTCAAGATGTCCCAGATGTCATCCGAACCCACAGCAGAGTTGTGCATGGCTGCCTATGTATTTTGCATAGCATATGGCTTGAACCTCTTTATTTATTATTAACAAAGTCTCACCCAGCTGCCAAATCCCTACCTAGGTAAGTAATGGCTCCTCCCCCCACCTCCCTTCACAGCTTCTGAACTGTAGAAAACATCTTTGAAACATGTCCACGACCTGTTTCAGAGTGAAAATTAAGTTCTATGAAACATCAAGCTGCACACTCTGGACATTTTCAAAGATGTTTTTAGTGACACTGTGGACGCTACCATTGTTCACACTATTAAAGCAGGACTAGACAGATTCTGTTTGACAGGCTACCACCTCTGCTGGTAATGCGTTCCACGCTGCTACCAGCCTCTCTGTAAAAAAAGTGTCCTCATTTCCCTCCTGAAACACCCCCCCCCCAATCCAATCTCATGTCATGGCCTCTAGTGTCCCTCTCCACCCTAGCCCTGAATAGCCCCCTCCGTACCAGTCTTGTTCATCCCTCTCATGTACTTGAATGTCTCAATCATATCCCCTCTGTCCCTCCTCTCCTCCAGCGAGTACATGTTAAACTCCTTTAGCCTATTTTCATACGTTAAATCCCCCAGTCCCTGGATCATCTTAGCTGCTCTGCGCTGCACCCCTTCCAGAAATGTAAAGTCCCTTTTCGGGTACGGGCGCCAGTACTGCACGCAGTATTAGAGACCGAGGTCTAACTAATGCTCTATACAGCAGAATCACCCCCCCCGATGTTATTTCATCATGTATACAACCCAGCAGAATGGCATTTAGGGTTACACAGCACGAGCAGGGGTAACATAGGACTTTTTTTAATTTTTTTTTATTTTATTCTTTGTTAACCTGGTAAGGCCCACTAAGCACAGGTGCCTGTTTTCAGAGGCGAACTGGGTACATCGGGTGATTAAGCAACGCTCAGAGTCACAGGCAAGTGGATTTTGTGGGGTGCAAACCCAGGTCTGTCGGCTGGATGTACTAAGCTCATTCACAGCTCGTTACTCCAACCTCTAGGCTACACTGCTTTTGCAGCTAGCCGCCCTATGGCATTGAAGGTTACAGCATGAGCAGGGGTAACACTGGACTAGACAGATTCCTGAGGGAGAATGGCATTGAGGGTTACACAGCATGAGTAGGGGTAACACTGGACTAGACAGATTCCTGAAGGAGCATGGCATGGAGGGTTACATAGCTTGAGTAGGGATAACACAAGATTAGACAGATTTCCTGAGAGTGAATGACAATGAGGGTTACACAGTATGAGTAGGGGTAACAGGACCAGACAGATTCCCGGGGGAGAATGGCACTGAGAGTACACAGCATGTGGTGGGGGTGTAGCATTCCAGCTGCCAAGCTTGGATTCGTGTTCCTATTTACACTGGCGATACTTATGTGGTGGGAGGGGTGTACCAGATGGAGCCCATGTTCCCTTGTTAACCACAATAGTACATTAAAACAAAGAAACAGCATGCACTTGTCATGTTCAAATTACACACCCAGGGCAGACATCTGTACCACCCAAGCACATGGGAAGGGTAATCCTTGCCCTTTAATAATTGCTGGTTGTGAAAGCATCACCTCGGAGGCTTCCGTATGCTGAGCCAGGTGATACCGTGTCCACATCCTTGATGGGAGTGACCTGTCAAGCTGCGTTTCAAGCTGAAGAGACGTTAGAAGTAAACAGCCTGTCACGGTAGCTGCTTCCAAGAATGAACTCAGTCTGGCATCCTGGCAACAGGCATCCTTAACACAGAGCCCAGGGGGAAGAAACACAAAACTACCACTACTAAGGATTTCTGGGAGCCTCCCCACCCCTTTAATGACCCTCTGGATCCCCACTGGCTAATGCTGAGGGTTGAAGTCGCCCCCTGACTTCCAGTTGGCTACTGTACTGTGGGTTACAGGAAGTCGTCCCCACCTCCGGACACCCAGATTCCTCACTGGGTAGTACTGTGGGTTTCTCCAATCGACGCACCCAGCCAGTCAACCGTGTGGCATTCAGAAAGCATCCCCTCCTCAATGGCCAACACTGAGTTTTAGGAGCTCCCCCCCCCTCGAAACCCTAAGTATGAGTTCTGGGGACCAAACACAAACCCAAGTGGGCGTGAAACAAGATATCTTTCAGCCTGCTGTTATTCATGATTAAAGTGTTCCTTGCATTTGACAGTGAACTTGAGTTCCAGTTGTGGAATGAACAAGTCTTCAAGCAATCGAAAGAGAGGGGTCACATGATGCAAACTGTTGGTAGTCTAAAACAAAAAAAGTGTCAGCACGTATGACTTGTTCTAGTGTTTAGCAGGAGCAAACAACAAAAACAGCCGCCCTTTGCAGTAGTAAGCCAAGGATCAAGGTCTTTGTTTTGTTCCGATATTTCAGCATGGAGTACACGCAGGTGCATAAAGGTTTCAGCCTACAACTATTTACAGCCTTGGCTGTTAAACGGCTGAAGACAGGCACCAAACCCCGGCATTCATGTACATTTCAGCAATGATCTGTAAACATTTAAAGCAGCAGATGCAGCAGGACAGAATGAACTTGGTATGGGGAAAGCGTATTTCCAAAACATTTGCATCCACGGTTAAACAGAACAATACACCTGTGTTTTATTATTATTTTTTTTTTTTTTCCAACTTCTTTTAGATTCTTAGATCACTAGGCACACATGCCTGTTTTCGGGGCAACCCGGGAGGTTAAGTGACTTGGTCAAGAGTCGCACAGTATGGACGCGGAGGTTGCGGGAATCAAACCCAAGGGAAAAGATTCTGGAAGCAAAGTCCAGTGCAGCGAGACTTTCTGGGACTGGGAAGGGAGAAGGCAGAGAGGGCGAGGGGTGCAGCAAGGTCAGCTCCCAGGGTGGGGGCTGACCAAACGAGCAGACATGAAAGACCATTAGACCTATTCTGCTGGCATTTTAGTATGTAAGTAAACCCAGGGTTAAGCTCATTCACAGCTTGTTACTCTAACATCTAGAGTACACTGCCAGCCCAATACCTATATACCTCTATGTACACTTACACATGTTAATATGGGCAACAAGACCTCACGCACATTCTTAGGGTATGAGAACTGCGAACCGAAGGTGAGCGATTCCGAAAGCCTAAGAATGAGGACCAACTTAAGAGTTTATTCGCTCTAATAATATATTATTGATAGAGCTGGATAACAAACTTTACCCGAGCATGCCCGTTTCCAGGGCAGCTGCTTGTGAGACACTTGACCAAATAAGAAGGTTTCATGTACAGAGGAAAGGCGTGCCCCAACTGGTTGGGCATGCCCTCTTGATTTATGAATACACACACACACACACACACACACACACACACACACACCCCCCTACCTGATGTAACATGGGTGGCTGTTTATATTACTCACCGATAAGAAATGTTACTCGCAGCTGAAGCAGATGTGATGTCACACCCATGAATTGCATCTAGACAGCAGTGTTGTCCACAGCCAAGGTGACATTCACAGATGTGACAGGACACCCGCTACTAACATAAAATTCTGGGTCCCCGTAAACAACTCGACAGTCTCACGACTCTAGGGGGAGCAGGCTTACTGTGCCCTGCTCCACTCGAAATCACCACTTTGTCATCAACAAGCACACATGCACATCTATTTCACACATACCCACAATTCAAAGAAGATCGGTGGCCCCACCAAAAAAAGAAATTCAGAAGCTCCTTAAAATGGACAAATTTGGTGGGCGACAGCAGCTGGCCTGATGTAACACCATCTGCAAGATTAAAGCCACTCAAGTCACCTCCAGTGGCCCAAAGGCAGCGCACTGCACTGTCAACAACCCGGGTGTGAAAGAAAGTCTCAGAAGTCATGCCGGAAGGCAGGGACAGCTGCAGCTCAGCAGTGTGCATTTCAGCAGGGGAGTGTTAACAGGAGGTTCTGCCACCACAGCAAGCCCCGCAGCCGTGTTGGGGAGTGTGCTTCTGCTTCAGGGTAAGCTGGGGTCGTGCAATGCTGATCATGGCGGGGTCCGCGAGGGAGGAGGGGGAAAAGAAAAAAAAAGCCATCTAAAATGACAACTGGGTACACTATGTCCCCAAGACTCACTATCAAGCGGTGAACAGAGAAGCACTATATTTGGGGGTGTTGCTCACTACCTTGAGGACGTTTCATACCTACACGAAATACTGGCGCTTAGTTAGGACGGCATGTTAAATAGCCTGGCTAACAAGCTTCCTGAACTAGTGGCCTTGATGGAAGAGGGACGGCTGGATATTGTGACAGTCGCAGAAACATGATACACAGAGAACCGTGTCTGGGATGTTGACATTCTAAAAAACTAAGGGGAGAACTAGTAACACCACTGACTACCCTTTTTAACAAATCATGGGAGGATGGGGTGGTACCTGAGGACTGGAGGAAGGTAGATCAATCAATCAAATCTTTATTTATTCAGGGGATCATCATTGAGCAAGGCTCATTTACAAGATGGACCTGATAAGGTCAAGGTTCGAGTTGGTGCACAGCAATTACATCACATACTTATGAGACAGTTATACATACAGAAAAAGGAAAATGTTATTTATAACACAATAATATACAGAGAATTCACATGTTAAAGCTTGGCAAGAGAAAGTTAAACTAACATCTACAATATGTACAATACATATATCTCACAATGAGGGCCATGACAGTCACTCACATAATGAGTACATAGATGGTGAAGGGAATATTGAGTGCCATATACTGGCGGTGTCTGGCTGGAAGAATATGCCATATGTGATTGGAATATGGTTTTGTGGGATGACTATTCTATCTCTAGCGGTAGCAACTGCATTTCTCTGTGAAGAAGGCTGTACAGTGCTGCTTGAGGGATGTAAATGGAATGATAATGGACAGTTTTAGGGATTTTTGTAGGTGTTCCATGCTATGGCTAGAGAATAGCTTATTGCTGCCCTCCCTATTTTGGTGTTGACTTTGGGCAATTTGAGCAGGATGATATTGTTGCTTCTTAGGGCATAGGAGCTGGGAGTGGTCAGGTTGAAGCAGTCCAGGATATAGCTTGGGAGTTTTTTTGATAAAGCTCTGTAGATCCATACAGCTGCATTTCTGCTCCTCCTGACATGAAGGGAAACCCATCCAACTGCATCATAGAGAGAACAATGGTGAGTATTATATGGCAGGTCTGTAATGAACCTTATTGCTCTATGCTATGGTATCAGGTATCCAACTTTTGAAGGTAGGGAGTGGAGCAGTGACTATAGAGGAAGTCTGCGTAGTCAATGACTGATAGAAAGGTGGCCTGGACTAATCTCATCTTTGAATCTCTATTAAGGAAGGGTTTTAATCTGTAGAGGAGGCCAAGCCTTAGGCGGCTATTTCAGCAGTTGTTCTAGATGCTGAGTAAAGTCAAGTCTGTTGTCAATCCACACCTAGGTATTTGAAATTTTCAACATACTCCAGATTTTCTCCAAGTATAGTGCATATCTGGGGAGTCTGATTGAAGAGGATGTGTTGGTGGAGTTTTGGTCTGAACATCATTGCTTTGGTTTTCTTTGCATTGAGCAGAAGCTTTTCTCTAGAAGCTAATGTTGTAACAGGGAGAATTCTGCTTGTAGGATTTCATGAGCAACTTTAGGTGAAGGGTTGCTGACATACAGTACAGTGTCATCAGCAAAGAGATGTACTGAGGACTTGGTAAGGGTTGAATCAATTTTATTTATATAAATGGCAAAAAGGATAGGACCCAGAATAGAGCCTTGGGGGACTCCTCTTGACAGTGGTCTTAATGGGGAGAGGTCACCTTCAGCTTTTACCTACTGTGATCTACCGGAGAGGTAGCATCTGAACCACTTAAGGGAGGATGGATCTAGGCCAATGTTATTCCCCTCCACGAAAGTGGGAGCAAGGCACAGGCAGGAAACTACAGACCTGTCAGTTTGACCTCAGTGGTAGGAAAAATGATGGAATCACTTCTGAAATAAAGAACTGTTGAGTACCTAGAGGTCAGCGGGGCACAGGACCCAAGGAAGCATGGATTCACAGCAGGAAAGTCATGCAAGACTAATCAAACAGATTTCTTTGACTGGGTGACCACAGTAGTAGACCAGGGAAGGTCTGTGGATGTGGTCTATCTAGACTTTAGCAAAGGCATCGGACAGTCCCATACAAAAGATTAACAAACAAGTTAGTCAGCTTGGGAATGTGTCCCAGGGTGGTAGCCTGGGAAAAAACTGGCTAGACAACAGGACACAGAGGGCAATAGTAAACCAAGTCCACTCTGAGGAAAGGGGGGTTACTAGCAGGGTACCGCAGGGTTCAGTACTGGGACTGGTCCTCTTTAACGTCTTGATAAGTGACACTGCGGAGGGGCTAGAAGGAAAAGACGCCTCTTTGCAGATGACAAAGATCTGCAACAGGGTTGATAAACAGGGTGGGGTGGAAAGGATGAGAAGGGACTTGGTGAGGTTGGAGGAATGGTCAGAAGTATAGCACCTTAGATTCAATGCAAACATGTATAAAGTAATGCACCTGGGAAACAAAAATTCAGGGGAAGAGTACACAATGGGGAGAGGTAGTAGCAACAACAAAAAATTGAAAAGGGACCGGGGTGGGTATAATCATATCAGATTACCTAAAGGTTAACAAGCAATGTGAGAAGGCAGTAGGGAGGGCCGGAGAGAGAGAGAGAGAGAAAGAGAGAGAGAGCGAGCGAGAGCTATACTGGGATGTATAGGGAGAGGCATCACCAGTAGAAAACAGAAAGTTGTTACCCCTCTGTACAGACAGTTGGTGAGACCCCATCTGAAGTACTGCATGCAGTTCTGGAGACACCATCTCCACAATGACACAGGCAGGATGGAGGCAGTCCAGAGTCTGCACCAGAAGCCATATGAAGAGAGACTAAAGGAGCTTAGAATGTATATGTAGAATCTGATGGCAGATAAGGACCACTTGGCCCACCTACTCTGCCCATTTCCCTACCTAACTGATAATCTGCTGATCCTAGCTAACCAACAACCAACTTCCTACTATCCCCACTAGAATTGCCTTATGTCTGTCCCATGCATTCTTGAATTCCCTCACTGTTTTTGATTCTACGACCTCCTCAGGAAGGCTGTTCCATGCATCTACAACCCTCTCTGAAGTAATACTTCCTCACGTTACCTCTGAGCCTTCCCCCCCTCTATCTTCAAATTGTGCCCCCTTGTTCTTGCACATCTTTCTGAAAGATGCTACCCTCCTGGACTTTGTTGATTCCCTTGAGGTATTTGAAAGTTTCTATCATGTCCCCCCTCTCCCTCCTTTCCTCGAGGCTATACATCTTAAGCTCCTTTAGTCCTTCTTCATACTTCTTCTGGTGAAGACCCTGCACCATTTTGGTTGCCCTCCTCTGGACAGCCTCCACCCTGTCTGTCTTTGCGGAGATGGGGTCTCCAGAACTGTACACAGTACTCCAGATGTGGTCTTACCAACTGTCTGTACAGAGAGCCAACAACTTCCTGTTTTCTACTGGTGATGCCTCTCCCTATGCATCCCAGTATCCCCCCAGCCCTCCTTACTGCCTTCTCCCATTGCTGGCCCACCTTTAGGTCATCTGATATGACTACCCCCAGGTCCCTTTCCATTTTTGTTGTCAGTATCTCATCCCACATTGTGTACTCTTCCCCTCGGTTGTTTCCCAGGTGCATTACTTTATTCATTTATTTATTTATTCATTACAAAATCAGATTTACAACCTTCGAGTCAGTGTGATGACAGTGTGATGGGGGTAACAGTGGGGGAGCACCTGGGTAACAGTGACCACCAGTCATTGTGGTTTGAAATCACAGAAAGAGCAGAACCAAACCACACAAAAACACGTATCCTGGATTTTAGGGGGGCAGACTTTGGGAAAATGGGGAGATACTTGAAAGAGGCATTAAGAGGAATGGGACAGGAATCAGGGTTGAGGAACAGTGGGCAGTATTTAAAATGGGGATTATAAGAACAACAGAATTATGCATTAAGCAGGTTAGCAAGAGGAAAAGGAAGAGGAGACCATTATGGTTTTCCAAAGAGGTAGCAAAGAAAGTGAAAGCCAAAAAGATTGCATTCAGGCAATACAAAAGACACAGGCAGAAGGGGATAGGAGAAGTACCAGGAGAAACAAAGGGAGGCAGGAAGTCAGTAAGGAAGCCAAAGCTCAGACAGAAGAACACATTGCAAAATTAGTGGTTAAAGGGACAAAACCTTTACAGGTACAAGTGAAAGAAAGACAAAGGAGGGATAGTGAGACTGAAGGGGAGGATGGGAGTCGCTGGAGGATGACAACAGTAAAGCTGACATACTGAACAGGTATTTCTGCTCAGTCTTTACTGAGGAAGAGGTGGGTAATAGGTCTGAAGGGAGTACAAGGAGTGAGAATGGCAGAATGGACAAGTCCCTTTACACGAGAAAGGGTCCTGAAGGAACTGGAAGTAAGAGTTGACAAAGCAATGGGGCCAGACAGTAACTCCCAGGGTCCTTAAAGAACTAAGAGAGGTGGTGGCTGAACCTCTGGCTATCCTGTTTAGCCAATCACTGGAAATAGGGGAGGTACCCAAAGACTGGAGGACAGCAGATGTAGTCCCCTTATACAAAAGTAGGAACAAAGAGGAAGCAGGGAACTACAGACCAGTCAGCCTCACCTCAGTAGTGGGAAAGATCATGGAAGCACTACTGAAGGAGAGATTGGTGGAACATCTGGTTGTCAATGGACTACAGGACCCAATGCAGCATGGTTTCACCAGGGGGAGGTCATGTCAGACCAATCTCATTGAATTTTTTGACTGGGTGACTAGGGAGGTGGATCAGGAGGGCAGGACATGGCCTATCTGGACTTCAGCAAGGCCTTTGACACTGTGCCACATAGAAGACTACTACACAAACTGGGGAATATGGGTGTGGGCAGGACAGTAGTGTGGTGGGTAGGTAACTGGCTGGGTGGCAGGACACAGAGGTGGTGGTAAATGGCTGTCACTCCACAGAGGGAAGAGTGACCAGTGGGGTACCACAGGGATCAGTGCTGGGACCGGTCCTATTCAACATCTTCATCAGTGACATTGCAGGATCTAGAAGGCAGAATTTCACTGTTCGCTGATGACACAAAGCTCTGTAACAGAGTAGACACACGAGGGAGTAGACAGAATGAGAAGGACCTGCAGAAACTTGAAGAATGGTCAAGGGTTTGGCAGTTGAAATTCAATGCAAAGAAGTGCAAGATAATGCATATGGGCACAAAACCCTGGCACAATATATCAGTTGGGGTGAGGATATAGCATGCACCAAGCAGGAAAGGGATCTTGGAGTTGTCATCTCTGATGACCTCAAGGTAGGAAACAGTGTGACAAGGCAGCAGGTAAAGCAAATAGGATGCTGGGATATATAGGCAGGGGCATCACCAGCAGGAAAAAGGAGGTCATAATTCGCCATACAAGACACTAGTGAGGCCCCACCTGGAGTACAGTGTACAGTTCTGGAGACCATACCTACGTAAGGACATAGACAGGGTAGAGAAGGTTCAGAGGAGGGCAACGAAGATGGTGCATGGATTGCATCACAAGTCCTATGAAGACAGGTTGAAGGAACTGAACATGTACTCCTGGAGGAGAGGAGGAGAGAGGGATATAATAGAGACATACAAGTATCTTACAGGGAGAAACAGGTGCAGGAAAACACTATTTTTAAGCGAAAAGATGTTCCAGGACTAGGGCATGGGATAAAGTTGGAGGGAGGGACGATTCAGAGGAAACATGAGAAAATTTCTTCACAGAACGGGTGGTGGACAAGTGGACACCCTGCCAGAGGAAGTGGTGGGGGCTGAAACAATCACGGGATTTAAGAATGTATGGGATAGACATAAAGGAATTCTAGAGGTCAGGGTAAGGGGAAACAGACTTCTAGGAAAACAAACTGAACTTACAAGCTCAAATGGGCAGACTGGGTGGGCCATAGGCCCTTATCTGCCGACACTGTCTATGTATCTATGAGTCAGAGACTCATTTACAAAGGCACCTCGTCGCAGGGAGGGCAGACATCAAGACAGTTATTACAGTGCAGATTAAAACAGAGGATAACATTACAGGTGCAGTAAAACGAACATTTAACAGACACAGATTGCATAATGTAGTAGTTTGTATGTTACTTAGGTTACACAATGTTACAAAATTGTGAGTTACAATCATGGATATAGTACAATGCCTTCAGAAAGTATTCAACCCCCTAGGATTTTGTCATTTTTTGATGTTGCAAACTCAAATTAAAATACATTTAAATGGGATTTTTGTCACGTATCTACACAAATTACTCTATAATGTCAAAGTGAAATGAAACCTCTAGAATTTTTTGTACATGTAATTTAAAATAAAATCCTGAAATGTCTCGATTTGATAAGTATTCGCCCCCTTTTTGCTATGACACTCCAAATTGAGCTCAGGTGCATTCAATTTCCTTGTGAGATCACTCAAACTTGAATGGAGTCCACCTGTGGTCAGTTCAAATGGTTGACAGGATTTCAGAGGAAATACACCTGTCTATATAAGGTCCCACCGTTGACAGTGCATGTCAGAGCAGAAACTCTACCATGAAGACCAAGGAGCTGTCCGTAGAACTCCGTGATAGAATTGTGAGGAGGCACAGATCTGGGGAGGGGTATAAAAACATTTCTAGGGTGCTGAAAGTTCCTAGGAGCACAGTCAAGTCTATCATTAGGAAATGGAAGGATTACAGAACCACCCAGACTCTTCCTAGAGCAAGCCGTCCTCCCAAACTGAGCAACCGGGCAAGAAGGACCCTGGTCAGGGAAGTGACCAAGAACCCAATGACCACCCTGACAGAACTACAGAGTTCCATGGCTGAGATAGGAGAACCTGTCCAGAGGACAACAATCTCTGCAGCACTTCACAGATGTAGCCTCTATGAGAGAGTGGCTAGATGGAAGCCACTCCTGAGAAAAGGCCACATAATAGCATGCCTGGAGTTTGCAAGAAGGCATGTGGCAGACAGACCATGTGGCAAAAGATTCTCTGGACTGATGAAACAATTGAACTCTCTGGCCTGAATGCAAAGCGCTATGCCTGGCGCAAACCGAACACAGCTCACCACCCATGTAACACCATCCCTACCATGAAGCATGGTGGTGGCAGCATCATGTTATGGGGATGCTTTTTAGAAGCAGGGACTGGGGCACTTGTCAGGATAGAGGGAACAATGAATGGGGCCAAATACAGGCACATCCTTGAGGAGAACCTGCATCAGACTGCAATAGACCTTGGACTGGGGCGAAGATTTACGTTCCAACAGGACAATGAGCCCAAGCATACAGCCAAAGCAACACTGGTGTGGCTTCATAACAAGAAGGTGAATGTCTTCGAGTGGCCCAGCCAAAGCCCAGACTTGAATCCCATGGAGAATCTGTGGAAAGATAAAGATTGCGGTTCACAGACGCTCCCCATCCAACTTGACAGAGCTTGGGCAAATCTGCAAGGAAGAATGGGCAAAAATCCCCAAATCCAGATGTGCAAAGCCGATAGACATACCCAAGAAGACTTAAAGCTGTAACTGCTGCCAATGGCACTTCTACAAAGTATTGACTCAGGGGGGTGAATACTTAAGTAAACAAGATATTTCCGTTTTTAACGTTTCATAAATTTTTGTTACACAATAAAAATATGTGTGCCCCTTTAAATTGTTGAGTATGCTGTGTGAATCAATGGGGGAATAATTTCAATGCGTTAAAAATTCTAGTAGTAACACAACAATGTGACAAAAATCCAAGGGAGGGTGAATACTTTCTGATGGCACTGTAGGTCCTCAGAGAAGACAATGGGTTACATCCCTATTTGGGCCTAGTAGGGAACGAGTGGGTCTGGAGAAGGGAGAGGCTGTCCAGTGGATGCTGTCGAGCCAAGGGGCAAGGCGGGCAGGTACCACAGGTTACAACAGGGGGTTAGTTGGAACTACAACAGCGGGTATTAAAGACATAGTTCTGAAGGGCTGTTTTGAAGGAGCCAATTTTTGGCAAGTTGGAGATGCAGCTAGGGAGGGAGTTGAACCAGGTGGGGGCTTGGTAGAGGAAGGATCTCTGGGCAAGAGAGGTCTTGGTTCTGGGCACCTGGAAGGTGGCCTTAAACAGAGCTACGGGTGGTGACAGATGATGACGACTGCTGTAGGGAGGTGGAGACTCCGGGGAGGGCCCCATTAGTGATTTCTTAGCAAGAAGGCAGGTCTGGTAGAGCAGTCTCTCCTCAAAGTTGAGTAAATTGGTGGTAGTACAGAGAAGGCAAGTGTGAGAGCAGCAGGGGGCACCAGTCAGGAGCCTACAGGCCTTACTGATGGAGAGTTGGATTTTGGAGAGGGCAGTGTTGTCAGCTGCAATGTAGATGGGCAAGCCTAGTCCACAAGGGACAAGACGGAGGAGGAGGTGATGGCCAGCCTGAGGCAGGCAGTCCCTGTGCCGGTACAGCAGGCCAATCTGAGAGTTTATGGCGGCTGACAGGGCATTAATGTGGGTGTGGAAGGAGAGGGCAGTATCGAACATGATGCCTAGGTACCTGTATGTGGTCACTTGTTCTAGCAGGTGCATAGTGCTGGGGATAAGAGGGGGGGTATTTTTAACTTTATTTTAGTGATGGGAGAAGAGCATTGATTTGGTTTTCTTTTGGTTAATGACCAATCTGTGGTCACCGAACCACCTTTTGGCTTGGTTGTAAGCTTGCTGGAGGGATAATTGGAGGGAGGTGGGATTGAGGTGTGAGGCAACGAGAACTGCATCGTCGGCCGAGAGGATCATTTTAACGGTACATGAGAATGGCTGGGGACAGCTGAGTCCAGGCTGGGCCGTGGAGGGTGGATGAAGTGGGGGTGTTAGGTCACGGGTATGTTGAGGGTGGGGAGGGCAGAGTCACTGTGGGGTAGTCTGGGGATGAGGTACCTAGTGTGGAGGACAGGTGCTCCGGTCGGTGTGAGGTCTGTACCAAGAGGGCAAAGAAGAGCAGACTTGGTAATGGAGTGTAGGTACCCATAGTTTTATTCCTGTAGCAGACAATAAGGGTGCAGGCTGCCCTTCAGTGAGGGTGACCACCGCCTTGGAGTAGCGGAAGTGCTGCAGACTGTGGTGCAGAAGGTACCAGGTTCGAATATCCCGGTGGGGGGGGTGTCTTGGAGCCTAACAGGGAGGTTGTCTGGGGTTGCCAAGAGGGCTGGGGAGTGCTAGGTTAGCGGTGAAAAAAAAGGGGTGGAAATAGCAATTCTTAGTGGTCACAAAGGGAGCAGGTTAGGGAGTAGGTATGGGGGTGTGGTTGTCTAGGGATTGGGTATGGAGGTTAAGTACTGAGCAGAGTAGGGTGGGGGGGGGGTGCAGAGAGGTTTTCCAGGCAGGGGGGCTGAGTAGTAGAGGAAAAGTGTCCACGAAATAGTAGAGAGTAAGGAGATGTAGAGCAGCTTTGGCACGGTTGGGTGAAAAACCCTCTAGTGGGTGAAGAGTATAAGCTGCAAATGAAAAAAAAAAATCAGTTGAAGAGGAAGGGGACAAAGACTGATGAATAGTGATAAGACTGACTACACAATAAGTGAAATGAAACAGGAACTGTATTGTGTTGGATTGGGTAAGTGTGCTTATAACTGCGCCCTCTAGTGGTTAAAAGATATAATCTCTAATGGAAAAGTCAACACAGGCAAACAGGGGCAAGTGAGATTCCTTCAGGGGTAGATGGCAAAATTCAGAGTTCCAAATCATACACTGCTTGGAGGGTGAGCTTCGGGCAGCTTCTCCCTAGTCTGCTTATCAAACTGCAAAATGCAGTTTGCTTGAGAGAAAATAGCCAAGGGCACAGTAGTTCCAGGTAGTGGGGTCAACTTTGCACTTCTTTGCGTTGAATCCATGCTGCCATACATCTGACAATTCCTCCAACCTTGCCAAGTCCCTTTTCATCCTTTCCACCCCACTTTGCATATTAACCCTGTTGCAGATCTGTGTCTCATCTGCAAAGGGACATACTTTCCCTTCCAGTCCCTCTGCAATGTCACTTATAAAGACATCAAAAAGGACCAGCCCCAGTACTGAACCCTGCGGTACCCCACTAGTAACCCTCCTTTCTTCACTGTGGACTCCATTTACTATTACCCGCTATGTCCTGTTGTCCAGCCAGTGTTTTACCCAGGCTACCACTCTGGGACCCACTCTCAGGCTGGCTAATTCGTTTATTAATCTTTTGTGCGGGACTGTGTCAAATGCCTTGCTAAAGTAAGGCAAGGTAAAAATTTATATAAGACGCCCTTCCTGAGCTCAGGGCACCTTTACAAAATTTCAACACAATTTTAAAAATCCATAATTAAACACATTTAAACATCACAGACATTAAGTTTCCAGGAACGCTTGTTCAAATAAAAATAAGATTAAGGTTTTTTTTTTTTTAAACTCTTTTAGGTAGGCCATGTCCACAGCCCCTCCCTGGTCTACTACTTTGGTCACCCAGTCAAAGAAATCAATTAGATTTGTCCGACATGACCTTCCTGCTGTGAATCCATGTTACCTTGCATCCTGTGCCCCACTGGCCTCTAGATACTCAACAATTCCCTAGAATAGACGAGGACATGATAGAAACATTCAAGCCCCTCAAGGGAATCAAAGCCCAAGGGGGTAGCATCTTTCAGAAAAAGCTGTTCAAGAACAAGGGGGCACAATTTGAAGATAGAGGAGGGACGGCTCAGGGGCAACGTGAGGAAGTATTTTTTCCCCCCACACAGAGGGTGGTGGACGCATGGAAAAGCATTCCAGACCAGGCTGTGGGGTCAAATACAGTGAGTGAATTCAAGAGTGCATGGGAAAGACAAGGCAATTCCAGTGGAGGGTAGGAGGAAGTAGACTGTTGGTTAACTAGGATCTGCGGCTTATCCGAAAGGTAGGGAACTGGGCAGACTGGGTGGGCCAAGCGGTCATTACCTGCCGTCAAAGTCTAGGTTTCTATGTAGTAAAATTCAGAGACAGTGGCAGGCCTGTCGACGCAGTGGTACAGTTCCCACTTGCAGGTTCGGGAACAAGCCTGCAGTGCTGGAGGACTGGTCACAGGGAGGAGGACTGAGCAGCCCAACTGACGTGCTCCTCTTTGAGGGAAGAACAGTGACAGCTGCCGCCACAAGTGTCACCTGGGTGACCATGGGAGACTCCTGGCAGTGCATCAGCTGGTGATGCGGGCTAGCATGACTGCACACGCCCGCATGCACAGCCTCACCTGTGAAGCTTTTGGGGAAGGAGGAGGTCAAGAACCCCCCCCCCAAATGACGGATGCAGGATGAAGCTGGGCCAGGAGATCCCAGGCTGGGATGGGTACCAGGGCTGCAAGGATTGCCAGCTACTCGCAGCAGGTAGGCTTACGTGCATGCTACTACACTGTGCCCAGCATGCCATCAGGTGATTAGAAGAGGCCGAGATATGATGCACCCAACACAGCAGGTGTCCTCTGGGGCAGCAGACGGGAGATCGATCCGTCACAGAACAGCTACCCTTAGGACCAGGGGACTCATGGACACCCAAAAGCGAATCAAAATACTGCAAGAAGTAATGTCCCTACAGCAGTGTGTGCCTCCTGCCTCACTAGCTGACCAGGCTCAACGGTGCAGAACAGGAATAAGCATACCCACCGAGTGACCTGCACTTCTGCAGCCAGAAATCCATGATACCCAAACAGCAACACTACTTCTGACTGCAGAAGTGCAGGTCTCTGTGGGGCCAGCACTTCATAGTCAGAGATATTCATGCACACCAAGACCAACACATGTTCCTGCAGCCATAGATACAAATCGGAAGCACATCAGTGGTACTGTATTTGTCATCCAGAAACAGCTGTATGAATGTTTTACTTAATGGTGGTCATCTGTGGTTGTTTGTGTGGTCTTGACCTTTTGTTGCTTGTGGAGGGGAAGGGGGAAGAGAGATTAAGGTTGGAAACCCTAACACTACATTTACTATTTTTTTTTTTTTTTTTTTTTTTTAATGAAGTTGAACCCTAACTGGTGAATTAACTTTCTTCAAGATAATGAAATCTTTTCCTCGGTCATGCAGGTCCATTCATAAGCCACATGAACAGATGCAGATGTGCAGGGCCCTGCCTGAGGAGGTTCAAAGCCTCTCGGCTCAGCACTTCCACGCGGTTACGGATGCAAACAATCTGAGGGGCTGACTGGGAGGCTGATGGAAGTCACCTCCATGTGGCGACAGATGCAAACATGCAGGAACAAGAGTACTTCTGGCTGCAGAAGCGCAGGGCCCAGCACTTCCACACATCTAAGGTGAAGAGGTATAGCATCCTCTGCCAAGAAAAGACTTGTCTTTACTGTACGGTTGCTTGCTGTCCACGCAGCTAACACTGCACCGTCCTTCCCCAGGCTGGGGTGGTGCCACACAGCAGGGCTGCCTCTCCAGCCTTGGCCTATCATGTTGGCGCACTGAGCTTCCCCAAAACTGAGCTCACCGGCAGGGATCACACCACACTGCCCAATGGGCTTAAGGCTGGCCTTGAACACATTTCTTTTCCCCACATTCTGACCCCACATCATGAACCTGGTTGCAAGAAGTGTTAAATCCCGCCCGAAAGGTGGTTTTGCTGAGTGACTGCAACATAACCCTTTGACCTATATTTGAAAAGTCCCACAATTTTTCTTCATGAGGTAGAGTCATATAAACAGCATATCCAACATTTGGGACTAAGATACTATAAAACAGACAAGGTGTAAATAAATGTATGAAAGAAGGAAAAACATTTTTTTTTTTTTTACATTTTTATGCCCAGAGCAGGCATTTTACTACTGTGTGACAAAAATTCTTAGACCGTACCTAAAGATCTTCAACCTTGTATAAGGAATTCTAAGTTTGCATGAAAAATTCTTGGCTCAAAGAAGTAATCCTGCAGAAACGAGCATTTTTGCCGAGCCACAAATTTTAAGATACATTTAGGTGCAACTAAATAATTCCATTTTTGGCGTGTAAAAAATCTTAGGTCACAATAATATGTCACCCAAGAATTTATGGTTTGTAACACAAGAATAGTCCATTTCGCTAGGCTGATAGCCAAATAAAGTCCACAAACTGTATTTCTGGCTCGGTTTTGAAAAAAAAAAACACACCAGAATTGAGCTTGATGGGTCCTGTTTAACCAGCTTCATTTTCTCCCTCCCCCCTCCACACATACGTATGTATTTTCATTTTTTGCTACAAAAAAAACAAAAAAACAAAAACAAACACTGAAAAGATGGCAGCCTTCACGAGCCAAAATGTTCCTTCTCATGACCTAAAAACGCTTGCGAAAAAATTAGTTTTTGGGTCGTATCAGAGGGTTATCTCAAAAACCTTATCGAAATTTCAAAACCATATAAAACTCTGGAACTAAATATTTTTTCACGAAACCTTCAGAAGGCACACCCTGGAACAAGCCCCTTCAGTCCTGAATATCTCAGGAACAAAATTTCATTCAGTTTTGCCTGCAGGTGAAGGGGGGGCATCCAAAACGGTGCACTGTTTTATAAATTGACATTTCTGGATCTCCGAATCCGGTTAAGCAGCCATAACAAGATCTTGAAATTGCACAGATTACGTGTGCCAAATGTTGTGCAATTTCAAAGGCCAAAGCTTTAATTTTTTTTTTTATATATAATAACCGTTTAGGTTCTCAGGCGGGGCTATACTTCATATTAATGCCCAGATCCCCACTCTACACCCACCCTGGCAATCCTAGCTGGGAGGCCCACGACTTGCCCTTCATGGCAGGGCTTCCTAGGAGGGGAAAGAACGGAGACGAACCGTTGGTCCCGCCCGAGACTTATGCCAGTGTCTTCTCAGTGTCAGTGTTGGAGTCATGCCGGGAACCATCCTGTTGGGTGGACTGAGGTTATTTTCCTGAGTTGGTGACCACCCTGCATCAAGACTTAAGGCATGCAATGACATTGCAGACACATCGCACGTGCTCCTGTGCATAATGTGCCAATGTCCAAGTCCCAGACTGCATGTGCATGAGGTGGTAGGAACACCAGTTCCTAGCCACTGCCAGGAGTTGGAGTGTTGCTGACTGCCTGAACCCAGCAACCCCGAGAGCAGTTCACTGGACGCTCATTCCCCCAACCTCCTCACACTCCAGGTCTTTTCCTGAACTCTGGTCACAGGAGCCAAAAATGGTAGTGCTACCACGCGCGGAAGTGGGCCAGCAGCCACCAAAAGTATTAAGGGGCAACGGTTAGGGTTTAAACATTGAACATTCCGCTCAACCCTAATTATATCTGTGCTGTCACCAAGTGTAAGTTACATATGGGGCTTTCTGCCCAGTTTCCATTCACACACAGAAATCTCACCCCTGCAGCTGCTCCTGATAAACGTGGTAGACTTCTGTCTGCTGCCCTACACCGACACCAGTACAGCCCTCTCTCCCGGAGTTCGCCATCACTACCCCAACCCCCCACATTATTTTATTCTTTTTGCAGTTTATTGCATTACAAAACTCCTGCTCAGAAACACTGCCTGTAGTTTGCTTATTTTATGTTGTCATATTATCGTATTATCTGCGTACATTGTACCTTGGATCTGTTCTGTTCTCTACGGTTTCCCCCTCCCCCGGATGCATCTGGAAACAGGCCAATGCTCGCTTATTATGCATTTCCTGGTAAAACTTCAAATTAATAACAAACTAAACTGCTTAAAGGGGAACTCTCAGCTCCCCTGGAGTAACGCCGAGTGACCTAGAGGTCCCTATGAAGAAAAATGTCAGAACGTTTTTTAGTCCACTTTTGTATAGTATTATGGATTATCTAGTTCATCCTGCAATCCCCCCCCCCCGCTATGCCAGTATACTAGGTTTCCCAGAGTCCCTCCACCCCAGTCAGCCCTCTGATGGTGTGTAAGGCCCTGACCACACTACACACCGAAAACCACTCTAACGTTAGAGGGGCCAAACTGTTACTGCAACAGTTTGCATTTACACCTGTAACATTACAGGAGGCATTTTTGTAACGGTTGTTGAAAACACATGAGGTGGTTTCAACAACGGTTATGAAACCAGGTCTGCCCCTGTAACGTTATCGGCTGTAGTGTGGACATGTGAGCGTGTTGCTCCAACCATCCCCCAGTGCAGCACGAACCACACTGTGGGATAGGATGCAGTCTGTAACGGTCTCACGGCACCCATAATGTGGACATGCCGACACGGTGCCACTCCGCTGCCGGGACTGTTCAGTGGCAGTGTGGACACACAGACAGTTACCATCCATACCGGTTTGGAACAGCTACAGTGTGTTAATGGTTTAGTGTGGATGGGGCCTAAGACGGTCTAAGCCACAGGGGGGCATCTATGTAACTAAAGTCTGTTTTCGTATTAACAATAATACAGAGTGTATTATGGCACTTATTTCTACTAGTGCCGATCATGCTGAAGAGAGGGGTTTTAGTTCACACGCATCACATCCACTGTAAGTTTGTATTTTTGTATCACATGAAAAACTATTTACACAGGACTGCCATGAAAATAGGATACACTACCCTAATGTAATGTTTACTGTATAAAAATATAAAGAATTTTATAGCCACTACATAAGCAAAAAATAAATAAAAACATGCACAAGGTGAAGCTGATGACACCCCAAAAAAAAAAAAGACACGATTTAAAACATTCAGATTTTATCAACACACACAGTCGAGGTTAGAGAAGTCACAGTGAGCCACAGTTTACGTGCACTAACATTTGCGAGCTTACGTGTTTGTTTTACGAATTGCAAGCCTTAATGCATCAGCAGCTGAATGGTCAGGGAATAATTTCTGGTTCCAACACTGGCACCAGGAATCTGAACTACTGTGTATGCAAATCTTTGAGTGATGACACCTCATTTTCCTACGAGTCTTCAGTGTATGGGTATTACAGGAAAACAAACCAACCCACACACGTACATATGCAACCTACAAGTTAGCTACAAAACTGAAAATGAAAGTGACAGAGTGGGTACCATGTGTTTTGAGTTTTTTTTTTTTATTATTAATGTACTCATTTCTATTTATACCTGTTCTTCAGCAAGCTAACCCTATACGCCGAAAAATGTTTTAGTGTAAAAACAACAAAAAAAAAAAAATTAGTTTTGTGGAAACAGAATGCTCACTAAAGCAGTTTCTAAAACTATATTTTGTAAGCCTGCCTGTCAGCACAGCGCTTGGATTTCTGCTTGCAATGCTGGTGGACGTGGGTTCGGAATGGACCCGGTCGCGGGGAATGGATGGAGCATCCTCTGACTGCTCTCTCTCTGGGAGACGAACGCCCAGTGCACTACGGACCCCTGGCGGAGGCCAAGGGCTCCGCTGCAGCCAGTGTCTGAACATTAGGAGGGGGCGTGGGCCAGACGCGGGACATCACTACACGTCCCCGCCCCCCAAGGAAAAATAACGTCCTTTCAGGGACAGAAAAAATCCCCAGCCAAGCACCTCCATGACGCCCTCCTCGCCGCCTTCGATGTGCTCCCAGGGTGGCTCCCCTGACTCGAATGGATGTTCGCGACACCGGTAAGTGCTGCGACCCCGCCCTGGGGGGGTAAGTCAGGGGGCATGGGGGGAGTGCAGCTCATGTGGGTGCAGGAGGCGGCAGGGGGCCGTGACCAGGGCAGAGTTCGGCGCCAGGCTGGCACAAAAAGTACAATAAAAAAACAAACAAAAAAAAAACAAAAAACACTATATTTTATTAGAAACCTGCACTGTTGTGATATTTGCAATATACAGTATACTGATGTACTATATATTATATTTTACGCGTGCACACACACACACACACACACACACCCCCCACCTCTATCTATATACAGAGGAGCAGCCATGTACTCCTATGTTTTGGTCTTGGGGGCAGCGGGATCGCCGGCAGCACATCTGCCACTCCCCCCACTGGAGGTGGAGAATCTACATAGGAGTGGCGCCCCACCCCGTACCAGTGACCACCGTTCAGATGGCTTGGTGCACATGCTCATATCCGCTGGTGGGATGGATGTCACTTGCCACCAGAAGGAGGATGCATAGCTGTACCTGGGTGCGGCAAAGCCACGCTGAATACTCTCCCCTCCTGTATTTCTTCCCCATTTCACCGATCCCTTAGTTGCTACTCACTTAAGATAAAACTCCATAATCTTCCCAAACACTCCCAAATTCCACACCCATTTTAGTTAAAAACACAATTGGTTACACTTTATCTTCCGCTTGGAATAAACTCCAAAACATCCCCAAACTGTCCAACTAAGTCTCTCTGAATATCATCAAATCCCTTATAAGCAGCTCTGTTAAGGAGGATTGTCGCTCTTACGCCAACTAGACCCTGGATTCTTCTGTCCCCCAACTATAACTGGGTCCAAGCACTTTACCAGCTATGGTGAGAATCTCTGCATCCATTACTCAGGGGTTCAAACTGGCACTGGCCAACTAGCCAAATGTTGGTAGATTTCGTATCAGGCCAGCAAGATTTTCATTTAACTAACCCTGTGGGCTTGTACTGAAGAAGGCAACACTTCAGTACGTACACCAGCTGGGCCAGCGGAAATGTCTGTGGGGCTAGTGGATTTTCCCCAGTCAGTAGCCCTGCTGGCTACTGGCTGCAAAACTTAAATTGCAACCCCTGTTACTGTGCACTTATTCTGCCCCAGCCCATCCACTGGCTAGAAACCAACTATCTTGCACTAGGTTTGTATTTTTGCTGCTTATGGCCAATTGTATCTTTTGTACAATGCTTTCTATGCCATTCCGTTATCTTCCTGTACAACTCATTCTGCAGTGTACGACATCCTGTATTTGCTCCGAGTTATGCGTTGTATGTACCTGTGTTTAGCCAGTGGCAGGACCTCCTTGTAAATGAGCTTGCTCAATGGAGCTTTCCTGACAAAATAAACTTCAGCACGTCTTTATGGCCTGGATTTCTGTCCCTACCTTAAGGCCCCCCCAGACCGAACTGTGCCTTCACTAGCCTCGCATGTGGGCATGCACATGCAGTCATTGCAGCGGTGCAAGCTCCGCGGTCCAGCCACAGGGGTCGTTATGCTACCGATGCCGAGCATCTTTTTGCCAATTGAAAATGTAACTGGTTTGTACAATTGGTTTGTGAAGGATTGCATAGGTCTGTCTACACGTTCTATTGTGCTGTTATTTATGCATGGGTCACCCAGGAAAATGGGTCATTTGCCCCATGGTCACATCAATATAAATAAAAAAAACAAAACTCTCCCCGGCTGAGGCGCACTGCAGTGTCTGTTAGCCATCTCAGCCAGACCCGCCTCCCAGTGTGATAATCCAAGTCTGCTTCGAAATGGGGTCACCTGCACAGCAGTGCGATGCATCGACGCAGGCTTTCGGGGCAGTCCACGCTGGAAATATTTTAAAGGGATTTCCCAAGATTCACATTCACATACACACACACATATTCCAGCAGCTGATGTCGGCAATAGTCATCCCAGCTGCTTTTCACAATTTTATTTCAAGTCCAGTGATAGCACTGGAGGGTTTCAAACATGGGTCGAACTGGACCCACTCGTGTAAGAGATGTGGGTTTAAAGAGGAACCTACTGGGTCAAAACATAATCAGTGGCAGATTTTAAACAGTTCACATTCCCTTCCTTTAGGAATTGTTATCAGGTAGGTGCATCAATTTGGACCCACTGGCAAAGGAAAGTGAGGTCCATTTTGGAAAGGATGCAACTTTTGCCCTTTTGGTGCATACTAGCACTGTCACTGTTCAAGTCCTTATGTTTCTGGAAAGGACCGTAGTTTGGTCGTACGAGGTGGGTAGCCGATCCCTTCCATTTCCCGATAGTGCAGACATGCCCCCGTGCTCAGGTACGTAATGACATGCAACCAGGAAGAGCATGGGGATGCAATCCCACAAGTGAATGGGACTCCAATTCAATGCAGTTTTATGCATAAGAATGGTCACTTGGAGATTAAGGGAGGCCACCGCTCGACTACCAAGGCCCTTGTTAGTCAAGCGGTGGCCACCACTAATCTCCAACTGGCCATTCTTATGCATAAAATGGCACTGAAATTAGCCCCATTCACTTAATGGAGCACATCCCCTGCACTCTTCCTGGTCATATGTCATTACATGCCCAAGCACGGGGTATGGCAGTGCTTTTAGGAAGTGGAGATTGCCTACCACCTCATAGGGCCAAATTACAATCTTTTCCACAAACGTAAGGACTCGAAATAAAATTATGAAATGCAGCTGGGATGACAATCACTGACATCAGCTACCAGAATATGTGAGTGGTAGCTGACATAAATAAAGTTAGAAATTCACAACTCGTTCTCTCCCAGTGGCCATTTTGGGTCGGGTTTAGCAATGGATGGTACCAACACCATATGGTGACTACAGGACCAAAGGAGTTAAGCATACAAGCAGCTGCACAGATAGGACAAAATAACTAGATTGCCCAACTGCCCAAGTCACTGAAGGTGCCAGTCTGTGCCTCACAAACAGTACAAAACGCAGCACACTCAGTGATGCGGGTGTCTCTAAACAACTCGCAGCAGGCCACTGAAACAAAAACTGGACAGTAAAGGGCCAGGCAAGCAGTTCAAAATTCTGAAACAGTTTACAAGCCGTGCTGAAAACAGCGTGCAAGTGATTGCTCCTGTGAGTAAAGACACAAGATTCCCCCCACCGAGAGGAATTAATAGCAGGGTGAGTCATTAGACTTGAAGGTCACGACCAAAAAAGACATCCTCGAAATTCTGCCATCTGTAAATAATAATGGATTTAAGAGTTAAAGAGAAGGGGGGGTGGGCAACGAGAGACAAAAAGACACTTGGGAAGAGTGGGGGAAAGAAGGGTAAGACAGTCAGAGAGACTGGGAAGGAGGTAGAGAGAGAGAGAGACACTGAGTTGGGGGGAGAGAGACTGACTGGGAAGTGGGGGAGGAGTGTGCAAATCCCATTGCTCCCTGTCCGGGCAAGTACAAAAAAAAAAAAAAGTCAATTTTAATATAATTAATAGGGGCAAATGAAAATTCAGCTATAGTCATGGCTGGGCAAGTAATAAAAGTTTTGATTTGAACACCCCTGGAAGGGCACAAGACCGGGGTGTAGAGAAAGAGAGAGAGAGAGCGCGAGCGACAGACACACACCCCCACACCCCCTTTCCTTTTCTGTTGGATAAATCTCAAGGGACGGGATTACCACTGAATGACACCGAGATAAAACATCTGCTTTCCTCAGATGACCTAGTCATTTTACCACCCTCTCATCATGGCCTTCAACAGCACCCAAATCATTTAGAGGTGTGCTGCAGCAAATGGGCTCTCCAGGTACACCCGAAGAGCAAAATACTGGTCTTCCAGAAAAGGTTAAAAAAAAAAAAAAAAAAAATTTTCAATTTCATACTAACGGTAATAAGACAGCTCACAACCCGACGTGTAGGTAAGAAAGAAAAAAAAAAATAAATTACTCACCATAGTAATGTTGTTTCTTCTAATGGAGTCTCGCTGTATTCAGACATAATGCAGTTAGCCCCAGCACTTGAACTGCCCTGGAGAGGAAAGAGTTAACTCTATGCAGATGCACATAACGTTGAGCTCAGTTTTCAAACCTCTGTCTGTGGTACTTCTCAGTGTAACCGTCAGATTCTTATGACCACACTAACTAACATACTACAGTATGGAAATTATTCAACATATAGCCAAAGGGCAAGAGATTCTTTCTGGGCCCAAACGACAAGTCGAGAACCCAAGAAGAAAAGGCAGTGACAATATTTAAGTATGAAACACCAGAAAAATAACATCCACCCCACCCAAGAGGAAGGGTACAAGGTACACCCCTGAGGTGCAACACTGTACCTGCCAGCCCACTTCCCAAAAACCAGGTTCTGAGAGGGGAGGAAAGGTCTGAATACAGCACAACTCCATTAGAAGAAACAACATTACTATGGTGAGTAATTTTTTCTTCAAACATGAAGTCTTGCTGTATTCTGACATATTGCAGACTACCAAGCAGTGCCCTATGGAGGAGGGAATGCAGAACCTACTTTGGGAAGAGGCTCTGCAGTGCTGCTGTGCCAAACCTAGCATCACTCCTAGCCTGGATGTCCAGGGAGTAATGCTTGGTAAAAGAATGTACTGTTTTCCAGGTGGCTGCTTCACAGACCTCTAACAAAGGTATATCTCTAGCCACAGCCAGAGAAGCAGCTGTACCCCTAGTCAAATGAGCCCTCAGGCCTGAAGGAGGCATTCTACCGAACTTGTCATAACAGAATTGTATACAAAGAAACAATCCACTTTGCCGGCCCACCGGTAGCGCTACCGCTCACGACGCTGGTGACCCGGGTTTGGGAACAAGCCTGGGGAGCTGGAGGGCTGGCGGGGAGAAAGCTGGCGTCCATGGACTCCTCGCCTACTCGGAGACAAAGTTCCAGGGCTTGACTGACCCCAGCGAGAGCCTGGTGTACAGCAAGTGCTTGGCCATTCAGGAGTGTCGGGCGTGCCAGACGTCGGTGGAGCTCTGCCTTGACATCAGGGCGCATGGCACGGCCAGGAAACAGGGAAAAACACCTCCTTCTCTCTGGGTAGACGGAGCGCCAGCACAGACCTCAATGGTCCCCTGCCTGTCCCATGCGGCAGCCCCGAAGTGCCGTTAGTTCGGGGTGCAAGGGCCCCACCTCGTCCCGGCCTGGGGGGGAAATCCAAGGCTTCATGAGGGACCACCGCAGGGCTCCAGGTACGGAAGGAACAGAGGTAGATGCCAGGTGCTTCCGAAGAAGCGGAGTGCAGGGGGCAGGGGAAAAATAGAAAGTAAAAAAAAAAAAAAATCCACCTGCCAATAGTGGCAGGCTTACCTTTCCCCACTTCACCATAAGTGAGAAACAACTGAAGACAGTGAAAAATACACAGAGATAGACTGGTTCAGACGAAAATCCAATACCACTTTGGGCAAGAACCTCCTATTCGTTCTTAGGATCACTATGTCCCTATGGAAGGAGATGAAGTCAGGTTCAACTGACAGAGCCTGTAACTCACTAATCCGCCTGGCAGAAGTAATAGCTACCAGGAACACAGTTTTCCAGGTCAAGTACTTCAATTCGGCCGAAGCCAGAGGTTCTAAGGGTGGCTGCATAAGCTGAGCTATGCAGACATTAAGATCCCAAGTCGGAGTGGGCTCCCAAAAGGGAGGGGTTAATGTGAACCAGGCCCTTGAAAAACTTCCTGAAAACAGGATGAGATGCCAGGGAAGAGCCCTTCCCTGCTGAGAGAAATGCAGGGACAGCTGCTAGATGAACCTTGAGCACCGAATACTGAATCTTTTCCATTTGGAGTTGTAAGTTTTTCTAGTGGAAGGTTTTCTGAGACCTTCAGAATATCCAGAACTCTCTAAGAAAGATGTAGTGCTGCATATTCGAACTCTTCAAGAGTCAGGCCTTGAGATTGAGAGACTGGAGATTGGGGTACCAGATCTGCCCCGGGAGGAGGACAGGAGATTGTATGTCCTGGGCAGAGACAGTGGACGTGACACTGACAAGGACAGCAGTAGAGGATACCAAGGCTGTCTGGCCCAGTCTGAAGCCACCAGTATCACTGTGCAGGGTTGAGTACTGATCTTGATTAGAACTCTAAACAGCAGAGGGAAGGCATAGAGAAACCTGCCCTTCCAGTCCAAAATGAGAGCATCCTGGGGAACCGCCCCCAGGACTAGAGGTCTGCAACAAAACAAGAGGAAGTTGACGATTGTCCAGTGCTGCAGAGATATCTATCTCTGGAGTGCCCCACCTGGAGAAGATTTATTTATTTATTAGCTTTTGGTAACCAGGTAAGTGCACCAGGCAACAGTCCTGCCTATTTTCAGGTACGACCCGGGAGAGTACAACAAAATAATACAGTGATGACATCAGCACAACACAGTAAAAAATCAATACAGTCCAACAGTATGGGAGGAACACATGATATAAATAGCTGAACAGTACACAATATGATATAACAAACAAAAACTAGATGCAACAAGATAGGCAACGCCTGGACGTCCTCAAAACAGAAGAATTAGGGAGGAGACACACAGTTAGTTACAGTTACAGATTCCAAGTGCACAGAGGTGAGAGAACAGTGACTGCTTAAAGGAGTGGTGGGAGGGGGAGAGTTTAGCCTGGGTGGGAAGTGAGTTCCAGAAATTAGGGGCAAAATGAGCAAAGGCCTGTTCACCCATTCTAGTAGCAATATGGCCAGACTGATAGCATGGGGACAGATGAGGACCTGAGCAAGCGGACACGTGTGATGGGGTAAGCAAGTCCCTCAGAGAGGACGGGCTAGGGGGTCTAGTGAGTGAATCAATAAAGCAACCTAGGGAGTAAGAACGAAGGTCACTGGGAGATAGCCAGTGTAGGCCGGAGTAGAGCCAGCAGTGATGAGTCGGTCGGAGGGCAGAAGTGTCCCATTTGCTGAGCACCCTAGTATTAATATTGAACAGAACAGGGAGGGCATAAAGAAGTTGCGAGAGTAGCATGCCTCTTGCTACTGCTAGCCTAGCAGAGGGGGGTGAGAGTGCCGTACACGATAGGCTGCCTCACACTCTGGTATTAACAGCCTGGCATACCTCGCTTGACATGCAAGGAAAAAAAAAAAAAAAATTGGCAGGGTCAAGCATGACACCAAGGTATTTGAGAGTAACAGTATTCGTAGCCGGCGTCCCCTCCTGACTGCGGACAAGGAGTTTAGAGGATTCTGAGTGAACTTTTTTAGATGATCAGAAAAGCATAGCCTGAGTTTTACCTATGTTAAGGATTTGCTGGTTAGCAGAAAGCCAAGATTGGAGAGACTGAAAGTCCCGAGTGAGGGTATAGTTAATGACAGCAACAGATTTGGCAGAATGGTAGAGCACTATCTCATCTGCATACATGAGGTGGCTGCTGTGAAGGGAGGTACTATAAATGTAATTTAGGAAGAGGGAAAAGAGCAGAGGTCGAAGTATCGAACTCTATGGAACACCACGGGTAATTGGGGTAGGGGAGGAAAGAGTTTTGCAGTAGGAAACCGCCTGGGAGCGGTTATCCAGGTAGCTACCAAACCAGTATAGGGTAGAGTTGGAAGCACCAATGTCTCAACTTGGACAGCAAAAGCAGGTGTCGAACCATATCAAAAGCTTTGGATAGGTCAATGAACACTGTACCCGTAAGCAGGCCTTATCCATGTTGCTTTTGATGTCACTCGTGAGGAGGGTAAGGGCTGTGGTAGTGCGATGTCCCACCCTAAAACCATGTTGGGAGGGGGACTGAAGATTATATAGTTACAGAGATGCTCAGCGACCTGTCGATGGACAAGTTTCTCCAGGAGCTTACTAAGAGTGGGGAGTAGAGAGATTGGGATGAGATGACCTTCAGTATGTGAGGATCCAGGGACCATTTGTGGTGTCCCTCTGATATTCTGCTCAGAGCATCTGCTAGTATGTTGTCCTTCCCAGGAAAGTGAACTGCTACCAGAGAAGTCGGAAGAGAATAGGCAAGAGACCACAGCTTCATGGCTTCTGTGCACAAGGCCGAGGACAGAGTGCCTCACTGCTTGCTGATGTACCACATTGTGGTGGTGGTGTCCGTTCTGACTTGGACCACCTTGCCCTTGACTGAATCCGAGAAGCTCTGCAGGCTAGGAAAACTGCCCCGAGTTCCAGGAGACTGATATGAAGGAGAGACTCTTGTGGGGACCAGACTCCTTGAGCTGTGTGGGCTCCCCACCCTAGGAGAGAAGCATCTGTAGTTAGAACTACTGATGGGACTTGAGGGAGAAATAGAACCCCTTGTCAGAGGTCATCCTGGTCCAGCCACCACTGGAGAGCTTGGACCAGAGTCTGAGTCACTGGGATCAGTTTGGTAAGTGAATCCTTCTTTTGAGACCAAAAAGACCTTAGATGAAACAATGTCCCTCATCTGGTATCTTGCTCCCTGCACCACTGCCGTGGAAGCTGCCATGTAGCCCAGGAGCTGGAGGAACCATCTTGCTGGGCAGGAGACCAGAGGTCGAAAGGAGGAAGAGAGATCCACTAGGGCCTTCACCCTTGCCAGGGGAAGGAAGGCTTTTGCTTGTAAAGTGTCCAGCTCTATGCCTCTAAAGGTGAGAAGTTGAACTGGTTCGAGGACAGACTTCAGAAGATGGATAAGAAACCCCAAGGAGCTGAGTAGGTCCTGGGTAGTTTGAAGAACTGACTTGACCTGTAAAGGTGACTGACCCACTAAGAGCCAGTCGGCCAGATACAGGAAGATGGTGACACCCTGTCTTCTGAGGTAAGCCACCACTACTGCAAGGCACTTTGTGAACACCCTTGGAGCTGATGTCAGGCCAAATGACATAGCTCTGAATTGGTAATGGCCTGAAGGCAACTTGAACCAGAGGTATTTTTTGTGGGAGCACCTGATAGGAATGTGGAAGTAGGCATCCTTGAGGTCCCGAGATGCTGGCCAATCCCCTGGCCTTAGAGAAGGAAGGATTATTCCCAGAGTTACCATTTTGAATTTGGGCTTTGAAATGTGTTTGTTCAAATACCTTAGGTCTAGGATGGGTCGCCACTCCCCCGTTTTCTTTGGGGTAAGGAAGTACCTGGAGTACAGTCCTTTTCCCCTGTGCTGAGTAGGAATCTTCTCTATAGCTCTGAGAGCTAGAAGAGAGGAAACCTCTGCCTCTAGGGCAATGGTTTCTGAGAGTGATGCAGGTGGAAAAGACTTGGCCCTCTTTTTTGGAAATTTTTTTGAAGCAGAGGGCCAGTCCCTGGCTTACTACTTCCAGGACCCACTTGTCTGAGGTCACAGACTTCCAGGCCTAGAAGTAGTAAGCCAGCCTGCCTCCTATTGGAAATGGGGAGTTGACCTGGGCTGACACATCAGGGCGTCTGCTTGGCAGGAGCCTTAGACTGAGGAGGAGGAGGGAGCAGCTCTGCTCATCCCCCTCCTGCCCCTCCCTCTGAAGAACCCCCTCTGTGGGAAGGGAGGAGGCGGCCTGGGCTTGGTAAAAAGGCCTTTGACAGGGCCAGCCCCTGCCCCTAGACTGCTGCCTGTGTGGAGTGGCTTGCCTTTCTTTGGCCTGTGCACTCCTGTACGTGGTCCTGTATTCATCCATTTTCTTCGTGTAAGCCTCTGTCTGCTCCTCAAACAGAGAGTTACCTACTACAGGAAAATCCATAGCCTTAGTCTGGGTATCCTGTGAAAGGCTAGTACATCTGAGCCAAGCACGTCTTCTGAGAGACACAGATGTAGCCATGACTCTAGATGCCACATCACTGGAGTCCACAGCAGCATGAAATTGCATTTTGGATGCCTCAATTCCATCAGCAGCCACCTCCTTGCCTAGCTGGGGAAAGGCCTGCTTAGCCAGTTCCAGAACCGTATCCCATCTGGATTTCTGGTACCTGGCTGTGTAGGCCATATAAGTAGCCTGCCTGAGTCCCAAAGAGGATGCCAAATACTGTTTTCTGGCCATGGCATCCACTTTCCTGGAGTCCATATCCAGGGTGTGTGAAGCCAAAGGAATGTTAGCCCTGTCACAGGCTGCAGAATGCACTACCCAAACATGGCTGCAATGACTATAAAGGAACTCCACAGCTGAGCCCGATAAATACCTCCTGTCCATTCTCTTATCCACAGGAGGTATTGAATTAGGGTTTTGTAAAATCTTGTGTCTCTGTTTCCCAAAGGATTTATGAAGAGGGATAGACAGTCTTTTGGACTCTGGGATGTCCATAATTTCCACAAAATCAGGCTCTTAATTCTCCTCCGCAGCCAAGGGAAGCTGCAGGGTTTCTGCCACCTTTTTGTAGAACAAAAAATGTGAAGGGGACTCGAGCCTGGGAGGAGACACCCCTGAGGGCCTGTCTGGGGAGATGTCCGGTTCAATGGGCACATCTAGACCCACTGGTCATCATCGTCATACTCCTCCTTGGGATAGTCTTAGTCTCCCTCCCACTCCTCATAAAAAAGCATCTAGATCATAATCCAGAGGAGACTGATCCGACCGAACCAACCGCCTAACCGGCAGTACCGGTCTAAGCGACTGAACAATGCTAATCGCTTTGGCCATTTCGTCTGTGGTTGGAGTGCGCGACACCGGATCCGAACCGGCAGATTTACGCTTCTTTTTTGATGGAACCGATCCTTCGGGATCTGCTCTCCTTTTGCCTGAGGAGGTATCACCTAGGTCAGTAGCAGGGTTTTATTTAACTCTAAAAATTGATTAGCGTTTTGCTCATAAAAGTGCAAAAACATTGTGAAAATGCACAACACTTGCCTCACTGTGTTTAATAAACATAACACTTCTAGAAAACCTATATAAATGCTTTCTGTACAGTTAGCATTGTCCCAAGGAAAAAACTGCTAATCAACTATTTAAAACCCTGAGTAGGCACCTCCTCAGGTTCTGCCACAACCAAACTGGGCTGGCCATCCAGATTTATGGACTTCTCGGCCTCTTTCCTTCAGCCTACTCAGTCTTTTGTCTAGAGTGGATTTAGGAAAGTCTTCACAAATTTGGCAGTCTGACTTGAGATGGTCAAACCCCGGACAATACACACAGATGAGGTGGGGGTCAGCCTTAGCAAAGTCCTCCCCACACTCAGTACAGTGTTGAAACCCAGTGGGACCAGTTTTCTTCTTGGGTTTCTCAAACATGGCCAACCTAACAAATTACCCTATTGCAGCTTTCAAGCCAGGTAATGTAATAACCGATCGGTTACAAACTGTGTCACAGGCTTTTTAAAAGAACTGGCAAAACACTCAGTTCTTTTGGAATCTATCAGTACCGGAACACCACTCTAATCCCAGAAATAAATTTAGACAGAATGGGTCGATTCCAAACCGGACCAACCAGAAAGAAACCGAAGGAAAGAACAATTTCCAACTTTTTCACGGGGGTCACTACCTATCTACACATTACCTGTACCGTAGACAAGAGACTGGAAATCCGAAAACATCAAAAAATTATATGGTTTAAACCGAACACTTTACTTTTACCGAACTGCGCAGAGGAAATCTCCGGAGCAACTTCACTGTTAGGCGGAGTAAAGAATCTGACGGTTACACTGAGAAGTACCACAGACAGAGGTTTGAAAACAGAGCTCGAGCTCAACGTTCTATGCTTCTGCATAGAGTTAACGCTTTCCTCTCTGGGGCAGTTCAAGAGCTGGGGCTAACCGCATTATGTCTGAATACAGCACGACTTCATGTTGTTTGAACCTTTGGCCTACCAATAAGTGAGTCATGGAGCTATTACCCGGTTGCAAAAAACATTACAGGAAAAAGCACTCCGTGCCTTCTGTGCTACACAGAAACAATCTGACCCATTCAACCCTCCTATAAGGCCAAGGCTTAAACTATTTGACAGCATAATTCAGCCAACCTTTTCATACAGGAGTGAAGCTTGGAGGCCAACAATAAACCCAGACTATACAAAATGCACCCCCCCGAAGGGCTGCACTTTTTGTAAGCACATGCTAAAGACTCAGAAATGCACCCAATAAGGGCTGCAGGGCTAAATTAGGGAGATTTCCTCTGTTGCCAAATACACATAAACAGTTTTCAGTTCCGATCCCATCTCTAGAAAAGTGAGTAATATTCTTACCCTTTACAAGTACCAACTCATTTCAAGCAAAGAACTGGCAAAAACACAAGACACTCCTGTGTTTCCACACTCCGATTACAGTAACACTGACAAAGACTATGACGCAAGTGAGCCTAAAACAGGACTGTAACTTATCCAGAGCACGAGAGAAGGCCCTGAAAACACTACCATATTCTACGGTGGGAACAGCTAATCAAAACTCAAGCAAATTTACAAATCCCTCCACAGAACGTCCCCACTGCCGATTACTGGCATACAGGTTTAAAAAAAACACACACACTAAACAGAGACATTCTAACCCAATACAGAATCAGTGACCACAGTTTAGAAAACAGAAGGACAGGCACACATTAATCCGGAAACCTGAAGAAGCCCAACTCTGTGTGAAAGCAGTGAAACTGCGACAGACATGCATTTTATTCTGCGCTGTACAGAATACAGCTGTATAGGAGAACAAGGTTTTCTAGAGCCATCACAAAGGGTAGCAGATTACCATGTCATGAATGAGGAAACTAAACTCTGTATACTTACTATTTTTTTTTGGGGGGGGGGGGGATAAAAAACAAACAAAAAACGATGCAGCAGAAATAGCTGTGAAGTATACAGCATCCTGCCACCAGCTTCGAAATGCAACATAAATGTATTGCAGTGCACTGTGGTATTCACATATGGCAGAAGGGTCTAAAAGTGTTAGGACCAATATGTAAGCAGTGAATTCCCTGCCTCCAAGTGTTGAGTGGGTTTCCCACACCCTTATTTTGCTCTCACTCAAAACTAACATTTGGAGTAATACCCACCATGAACTGATAGCATCAACCTCTGCCTAGCTCCTTGATGCGCCCCCGCCCCCAGGCCTGGCCCTTCATTTTCATTTTTGACCACTGTGCCTTAATTCAGTCGGCCATGACCCCAGCTCACCCCCCCTCAACACCGCAGGCCTTCATATTTTCTAAAATCCTGCTGACACCCAGCACACCACAAAGGCAGTGATCAGTAAATAACCCTGTTTAGGGCACAGGCTGCAGTTTAAAGGCACACGACTGCAAGAGCAGATAGGGCCAGACCCTACCACTTATAGAAAGGGGCAGGCCACGGCATATAATGTACCCCAGCATTTACAGCAGTATGTTTATGTCTTATGAATAGTATAAACTGCGGCATTAACAGTACATCTTGTCGTGCCAATAAACTTTGTTTTTGAGACTTTGAACCCACAGGGAGGGCGGATGGGGAGAGAAAGAAAGACAGACGGTGGGAGGGAAGGACACACACACACACACACACACACACACACACACACACACACACAGAGGAACTCAAGGTGAAGTATTTCTTCCATTTCTGCACAATTTACTCCCACGTTCGGATTTTAGGAATTCATTTCCCCACACTTCCAATGCAGCACACCGGTACTAGACATGTACATAAAAATAGGTAGCAACCATGCAGCAGTGCTACCAGCCATGGATCCACACACAGAGTGTGTGTGTGTGTGTGTGTGTGTGTGTGTGTGAGAAAGAAAGACAGGGAGGGTGGAGAGAGACAAAGACACAGGGAGTGCAGGGGAACACAGGATGGAGTATTTTTCTTCCTTTTCTGCACAATTTACTCCCGCCTTCAGATGTTAGGGATGTGTTTCCCCATGCTCCACATTAACACTGCAGTATGCTAGTACCCTACATATCCATGAAACAGGCAGCACCATGCAGTGCTACCAGCCACGGATCCACACACTAACAGAGTGTAAGCAGCACAGGTGGGGACACCAAACAGCAGCAGCTGGGCACGGAGCAGGAGACTGTTTCAGGAGCTGCTCACTCACAGGCCAGAAAGGTAACTGCACGCTGGACTGGCAATTCAGAGGTAGTGCTACCACTTGCCACACTGGGATGTGGGTGGTAGTAGTAGAAGCACGGGAGACAGAAAATGACAGAGCGTCCCACGGGCTACCCTTTTTCCAGGCATGGGGATGGCTGCCCTGCTCTTAGACTGCCACCTAAAGAAGGCTTGCTACCAGCGTGGCAATTTCAGCAACTGTAACATGGTAGAAGAAAGACAGTCGACGAATGTGCAGAGAGTTGGAGGCACACAAGATTTTCCTTTAAACTAGCCCCGTGGACTTGCACTGGAGAAGGTAACATTTCGATAAGTACACCAGCTGAGCCAGTGGAAAAGTTTGTGGAGCTAACAGATGTTTCCCCAGTCATTAGCCCTGTTGGCTAGTGGCTGCAACACTTAATTTCAACCCTTGTGGACTGAAGCCTCAAAGGGCTGGTTAGCAAATGGGATAAACCAAGCTTTATGGGGGGCAGCTGCAATGTGACAAAAATGTTAAACACAGGGTCACAGCACTATACAGTACAATTGCAGTGAAGTTTTACTCCACGGGGAGGTTGCCGTGAAGTGGCCAAAACTCGCATCCACGGAGTTTCGCAAAGTTTTCCCTACCCTCAGCAACTTTGACTCATCCGAAATTGCCAACTTTTCTATGTGAACAGTGGAATTCCACCCATAAGGTGCGGAATTCCACTGTTCGTGGTGAAATTCTGCACTTCGCGGATAGATCTGCACTTCACAAATTGTGCTAAACTCTGGGATTAATTCATGGAGCAAATTTAGCCAACTTCTCCCATCTCCACTACACAGCAGTGGCGAAGTTCCTCAATACTCCACAGTAGTGTCATACAAAGAGAGGCAGTGGCTGCAGGAAGCCAGTGGGTTTGAGACAGGTCAGTGGATGGTACAGTTTTACTACCAGTTAGAGGAACATATGGAAGAAAGTAGCAGCAAATACTTCACACTCCTAAAATATTATGTGGACCGCTGGGGGTGGAAGGAGAACGCGACAGACACAGGGAAGGGGGGAGGACAGCACGACAGACACAGTGAAGAGGGGAGGAGGAGCGCGAGACAGACACAGTGAAGGGGGACAGGAGGCCACGACAGACACAGTGAAGGGGGGACAGGAGAGCACGACAGACACAGCGAGTCAGTCAATCTGTTAACCCCCCCCAACCCACTAAAGTAGCATATGTTTTCGATAAAGTTTTGGCCAGTACCTTTTTATTCCTTTTAATATCACCCTTTTTCTTGACCTGGAAGATGCTCATTTCCCCTCATTTTGAACCTGCTTTTAACAGTGGACCCACTGGTACAGCAGCAGAAGTGCTGGCCACAAGGCCGGTGACCTGGGTTCAGAAAACAAGCCCTGACTGCTGGAAGGCAGGCAGTTGAAAGGAGGCTCGAGCATCCCAGAGGACGACTACTACGGGGAGGGAGGGAGACGGACTCTGCCACAATTCTTCCACCTGGGTGACAACAGATAGAAGTGCCTACAGGAGCAATGTTGGTGGGGTGGGGGTGCCAGCTGGTATGCACATGGCAGTCTTTGCTGCTGCCTTCCTGGGCTTGAAGAGTAAGCAAAAACAGCCCAGGTCCCAGTAGATGACACTACATGGTACTCTGACCAAAACAGCCACCACTACTCCAGTACTACATAAAATACATTTGAAGCTCCCTGTGGAGGCTTGGGGTGTACCCAGAAGATGACCCCACTGCTAAGGGGAAGTCGCGGGGGCAGCATGGAAGGGTGGCTGGGCTGTGTGTAGGAGGTTGCCGTGAGAGGGGATGAATCAGCAAGGGGTTCATGAATAGTGGACATGAACAGTAAAAAGTAAAAACAGCCTTGAAATGATTAAAAGAGCTCACCTTTATAAAAATTCACAAACTCGTTTAAAACTGGATTTATACCACATATTCTGTGGCCTTACCTTTGCGAAATGTCATTTGTCTACATCCTACTACTTTTTTTTTTTTTGATTATTTCAGAAGTGGAAGGTTATAACTTTGCCCCCCAGCCGATCCTTTCATTTTCGGGCTTGACTCCACCTGCCCCCGCCCCCCACGCCTTCAGGCATGTAATGACGTACCCAGGAGAGCATGAGTATGCGCCCATTAAAGACAGGGGGCCGCTATATATAATGTTATTTGGTGAGTAATCAAGACCATCCCCAAATAACCATCAGATATTAAAAACAATGTCAAAGCAAGCCACATCCTACCATAGATTTTAATGGAGCACGTCCTCATGTTTCTGGGTACACGCCAGCACGTTCTAGTGTGTGTGGATCATGACAGCTCCAGAGGCCGGAAATGGAACAGATAGGCTTGGGGGGAGTTACGATCCCTTCAACTTTAAAATAACAGAAGAAATTCTGTCAGATAGACAGCGTTTCGCAAAGGTAAAGCGCCAAAATATGTAGCACACAACTACAAGTTGGTACATCTCTTCAAATACAACTATCCCCAGGTTTTACCAGTACTCTCAGCTGCTTCTGAACATCCATCCCATAACACGATCAAGGGAGAGCACTGCCAACCAGTCACAGCGCTCCATCTTATTCAGCAAACAGCGGCTGAGGCGCAGCTGACAAATAGGCTATACCACGAAGCGCTGGGGATTAGACTGGCGTGCGACTAGTTTGGAATGGTGCAATAAAGGTTTCATTTTTAATTATTAGAAAATGATGGTTGGAAACAGTATTTTAATTGCCTGGCATTTTCATATATAGTAACCCCAGCCCCAAGTCCACCTCTAGCCACTCGGATACATCTGATGGCACTACCACAGCCCCGATAGAGACTTTCTGGGCCTTATTGCCACACCACCTACCCAGGAGCACAACTGTGTTGGTGGGGGCGCTGTCCTGCCAGTCTCCTGCAACCACACAGGAGTGATGCCAGTGGATCTGTGACAAGTCAGTCGACAATTTCATTGTCGACCCGATATTACATGACTCGCTATTATCGACTGCATTTGTGGTCAGCATAAAGAGAGTCACTTCAAACTGTTTTTTTTTTTGTTGTTTTTTCCTCTTCAGGGACCTCCTCACACTAAATTAATCAACTCTGAGTCAGAGTTGCTTCAGAGGGGCAACACCCCAGAAAGCAGTGCTAGGTCCCGCGCAGCAACTACAGTGACCTGGCGCTGTTGCTGTATTGTCGGGCGTGGTAAAGCTGTTGCTGTAGCGACGGCATACCATGCCAGCAACCCAGAGAGGAGATTCTCCACCTCTGTTTTCTCTTATGGAGTATAGACACATGCACGGCTGGTGACAATGGGTGCCTGTCCCCCAATCTCAGCTGCATCCACTGCGCTACTGCCCGGCCTCCACCAAGAGGCAGTCCAAAAGCAGATCACAGAGCCCCCACCCTAATGGGGGAGAGCTGTCCTGGATGTTCAATCCTCCCACCCTGGGTCAGCCCTCCCAGCTCAAGCTCGAATAATAATATATTAATACCGCTGTCTAGACCACTCTTACAGTCGTACGAGTGCTCTTACGTTAGGGTATCAGAACTGCTCATCTTTGATTCACAGTTCCCATACCCCAAGAACACACGTGGTAACACTCTTACAACCAAAAGCATGTTGTTTTGCCAGCGGCGGAAAGCCATGTTAAAAGGAATTTTCTCAAATCTAAAATAAATGAAGAAAATTCAAAATAAAAAATTGCATCTTGTAAAATAGGAGGAAAAAATACATAAAAATGCAATAAAAAAGGTACAGGTAACCTGCCTGCCAGACAGCAGTAGTGCTACTGCTTGCAACACGGACAACCTGTGTTCAGAAACGAGCCTGGAACGGAGGGCATGACTGGTGAACGAGGACTGGGCATCTGAGGGACAGCTCTATGCAGAGGAAAGGATGTGGATCTCAGCATCTGCATGACCCCTAGTGGTGCCTGGGGGTGAAGGACCTGAACTGGAGGAGCAGCAGACATCAATGCACTGTACACAGCAGTGCGTACAGCAAAGTTTGTGACAGCACTGCATGTCCACTCCTCTGGGGGACAGAAAACTGAAAGAAAAGAAAAGAAAAAAAAAAATACAAGGATTGGGCAGATAATGTTGTTTCACCTTGTCTAATCCCGCAACATCAGCAGACAGGCCTCCTCAACCTAGACCTAATTTTCTCTGGATTTCATTTCCATCATTGGGCCAACTGGACGGAGAAGGCAAGGAGCAGCAAGAAACCCAGCCGGGCGGGGGGTTAAGCTAAGGGAGGAACGACCGAATGGTGAGTCGCAGTGTACCAGGGGCCCTGTGCTGTAGGTAGAGGGGCCTCGTGAGGATGGGAGTGGGTACTGGTGCAGGAAGGAGGCGGCCCCATTCGGAAGAGTGGCAGCATAAAGAGAATTAAAACAAGGGTACACATGCAGAACTGCCTGCATTACGTGCATGGTTGCTTTAAGTTCAGCAAATATAACACACACACACACACACACACACACACACACACACACACACACACACACACACTTACTTATTTAAGAGCTTGACCAGGAAAGAGAGCAGAGAAGCTCGTTTCCAGATGCACCCTGGGGGATGGGGTAAGGGATAAGTACAAATGACTAGAAGCACAGTAATAACATAACACACAGTACGTACGCTAATATACATTACCGGTAATAACACACTACACAGTACGTACAGTAAAACACATTACCAAAACAGAGTTGCAATAATAATAATGCATGTTAAACATCAAGTAGTGTGAAGTACCCAGCACACACAAGAAAGCAACGTCAGAAATAAAGGAAAGGTACCTGGCCCGGTGGCACCAAGGCAATGGACGCCACACCTCGCACCACGCCAGCGACCTGGGGTCAGGAGCGACCATGGGTGCTGGGGAGGAGAAGGACTGAGCATCCCAGGGGCTGCTCTCCTTCTCCGGGGAGGGTGGGAGGGAACAACCATGACAGTACTGGCTCCTGGCAGTGGCTGGGGGCTGGTGCATGGTGCGGTCCCTGGTAGGGTCAACACAGGCTGATGCCAGACTTGCTGTGTGTGGACGCGCGCATGGAGACTCCTTGGTGTTACTGCACGCCTGCGCCGTAGAAGAAAATCAAGAAAATCAATGCCAGTCTCCCCCCCCCGAGCGCAATGAAGGAAGGATCTGGCGTCTCCACATCGGTCACACCCAAAGCAGCTCCCCTAGTGTGCCTGCCTCCTGGTCTTCCGCAGCATGGGAGTCGTACCATGGCGACGTGGCTGGGGGGACAGGACATAGGGGTTTCAGAGCTCCTGGCTGTGGCTGGGACAGCGGCTGTAGAGATGGCTGGATGGATTTGGGGGAGACCATAGGTACAAACCCCCCAGCTGAAAGAGAGGCGTATAAAAGTGTACAACAAAAAAAATAAAAAAAAGGAAAGGTTAGCAGAGAAAGCAGAAGAGAGTGAGAAGCCGGGGCCGGGGGGAGATAGTGAATGGGAGTAAAAGAGAAGAGAATAGATAATTGTGGGTTGGGTGGGGGAAAAGAGTGTTGAGAAATATAAAGGGGTAGAAAGGGAGTCAGAGGATGGGGAACTGGGGATACATCTGGGATTCTTTACCAACAAATCTGATGGCATGCTGCAAAAAGTTATTAGTCGTTTTAGAAAGCAGGGATATAGGTGAAACCGCAACACACCCAAAACTAGAATACCCCCCAAATCCCCTGACAGAATGCCTTTGGTGTAGTAATTATGGGGGCACACAGGCAGTTGCAGTAACTACAAAGGGAGAAGGGACATTTTCACATTAACATTCAATTCCAAAAACATCATTTTGGACATCGGGAGTGTTCCAGGTGCCTTGCAATTGATTTACCTTTAAACCCGAATGCACACCAAATCTGGCATGGAGCCCCCTCCCCCCACTTAGTGCTTCCGTCAGAATGTCCCATAGTTACTGCCTCTGCCAAAATGCCTACTATAGTGATCACCCAGGGGGCACTGGCAGGGGATTTGTGGGCATTCCGGATCCAGTTGCAAAGTAGTTTTTACCAAGTCTCAAAATGGAACTGTTTCAAAGATAGATACCACTTTTTTCTCCAAAAGTAAACAGGAAACCTGAGCAGATGAAATTGCCCACAGGTCTTTACTTGTTATTTTCTGTTTCTATGGCATTTGTGCCGGGGGGGGGGTCAAAAAAGGAAGATTACTCAGTACACCAAGCAACAGGAGAAGGGAGGGGCACTCAGTCTCAGGAAGACCATAGAGTGGAGGCTATCCAGAGGAGGGCAACTAAATGGGTGCAGGGTCTGCTTCAGAAGCCCTATGAGAAGAGACTGAACTCAATGGGTACACCATGGAAGAGAGGCGGCGAGGAGGGGGGGCGCCTTGACAGAGATCTACAGATATCTCACGGGGGTAAATAAGGTACAGGAGGGGAGTATCTTAGAAACATAGAAACAGACTGACGGCAGATAGGGACTACCTGGCCCACCCAGTCTGCCCATTTCCCTACCTACAGGATAAGCTGCAGATCCTAGTTAACCAACAGCCTATTTCTTCCTACCCTCCTCAAGAATTGCCTTATGTCTGTCTCATGCATTCTTGAATTCTCCCACAGTTTTAGACTCCACAACCTTCTCAGGAAGGCTGTTCCATGCGTCCACCACCCTCTCTGTGAAAAAATACTTCCTCACATTGCCAGAGCCGTCCCCCCTCTATCTTCAAACTTTGTCCCCTTGTTCTTGCACATCACTTTTTCTGAAAGATGCTACCCTCTTGGGCTTTGTTGATTCCACTGAGGTACTTAAAAGTTTCTATCATGTCCCCCCTTTCCTCAAGGGTATACATACCAAGTTCCTTTAGTCTCTCCTGATATGGCTTCTCTTGCAGACCCCTGCACCATTTTAGTTGCCCTCCTCTGGACTGCCTCCATCCTGTCTATGTCCTTGCGGAGACAGGGCCTCCAGAACTGGATGCAGTACTCCAGATAGGGCCTCACCAACTGTCTGAACAGGGGGATAACAACTTCCTGTTTTCGGCTGGTGATGCCTTTCCCTATACATCCAGTACCCCCAGCCCTCTCTCCTCCTCCTCACATTGCTTGCCAACCTTAAGGCCATGATACAATTACCCCAGGTCCCTTTCCATTTTTTGTTGTTACTATCTCCCCCAAACTGTACTCTTCCCCAGGGTTTGTGTCCCAGCTGCATTATTTTGCACTTCTTTGCACTGAATTCAAGCTGCCATACTTCTGACCATTCCTCCAACCTTGCCAAATCCCTTCTCATCCTTTCCACGCCCCTTTCGTACCAATCCTGTTGCAGATCTTTGCGTCATCTGCAAAAAGGCATACTTTTCCTTCCCTTCCATCTGCAAGGTCACTTATGAAGACATTAAAAGGGACTGGACCCAGTACTAAACCCTGTGGTACCCCACTAGTAACCCCCCTTTCTTCAGAGTAGACTCCGTTTACTATTACCCTTTGTGTCCTGTTGTCCAGCCAATGTTTTACCCAGGCTACCACCCTGGGACCCACTCCCAGGCTGGCTAATTTGTTTACTAATTTTTTGTGTGGAACTGCGTCAAATGCCTTGCTAAAGTCTAGGTAGGCCATGTCCACAGCCCCTCCCTGGTCTACTACTTTGGTCACCCAGTCAAAGAAATCTATTAGATTCGTCTGACATGACCTTTTTAGAGGAAACGATGCACGAGAATAAGGGGACATGCAATGAAACTGGAAGGAAGTAAATCCAAGTTAGATGTGAGAAAGTACTTCTTCACTGAAAGAGTGGTGGATGCCTGTAACAGCTTCCCAGCAGAGGTGGTGGGGTCAAACACAGGTGGGCTTCAAGAATACATGGGATATGGCCCTGTCGGCACAGTGGTAGTGCTACGGCTTGCAGTGCCAGTGACCCGAGTTGGGAAGGGAAGCAGGGGTGTTAGGGGTCGACCGGGCGAGGAGGATTGAGCAACTCTGTGGACACACTTCCTCCTCTGTGGTTGGGGAAGGGGGGCAAGCTCCTCAGCAATACCATCACCTAGGAGACCACAGCTGGTGGTGCAGGCAGAGCAGCTAAGGAGTGAGGAACACCGAGGAGAAGGACTAAGCAACCCAGTGGACGCTCTCCTCCATCAGGGTGGGTGGGCAGCAAGCTCCATAGCAATACCACCACCTAGGGGACCACAGGTGGTGGTGCAGGCACAGCAGCTAAGGGCTGGGAATGCTTCCTACAAAAAACATCAGCATGCTTCCTGCCCTACGTCATGTCGTCGGCTCCACGGTGCACCCAGGGAAGGAGAAAAATTAGGAACACTCACTGGCTGCGGCAGCATGATGCAGACGTCCTTCAGCAGACCATCACCCCACACCACCTACTGGGCTCAGGGCAGGCTCAATCTAGCCAGCCTTCCAAAGGGGTAACTGAGTCCCCCACCCTACCACAGAAGGAAAACTGTGGAGAATCAAGCCAGGGCCAGAGGCAAGTCCCAAAACTAGTGGGTGACAGGGTTGAAGAGCAACCAGCAGAGAGAGAGAGAGAGAAGCAGCTGGTGTGCTGGGAGGAGAAAAGAATTCACGGGATAGACGTAAGGAAATCCTACTGGAAGCGGGGGGCAGAGACCAAGTAGTGTCTGCTGCATCAGTATAGGAAGTTTAAAAAAAAAAAAAAAAAAAAGATAGGCAGATTGGGTGGGCCGTCCTTATGTGCAGTCAGATTCTAAGTTCCACTATGAAACACAGAAAGTGGTGGCGGAAGGGGACCTCCAGATCCACCCAGTCTGCCCACAAGCCTACCCCCTTCCCTAACTGCTACAGAGTGTTAGGATTCTGTTACACGCATCCCAAACCTTTTCATTCTTTTCCCCCTATCTATTTATTTAGTTTTTGTTTACCAGGTAAGCACACTAGACAGTCAGGTGCGACCTGGGACAATTACATGGTACAGGCAGTAACAATACAGAGACATGGCACGGCAATCAACAAGGGACAATCAGGTACAGGTTATAACCAAACAGTCATAGCGTGGCAGTCAAAGAGGAACAGACAAAAAACAACAGATAGTAACTGAGGGGATATTCAATTTGTGTACACAAGGGGGCAGACAAAAAATGGTATACGAGCAGCAAGGGAGGAGAGAGACATTTGCAATGAATTACACCAACAGGAAGGGGGCATGGGATAAACTCATGGCTGCTTAGCCTGTCAGGGGGACACTTAATCCTAAGAGGGTGTATCAGAGTAAATAAAGTGCGTAAGTAGACAAGGATGTCTTAAGGTGACAAGCGAGACATGGCCGGGGAGCTCAGGTACACACAGTGCGTTTCCCCTGGCACATGTGGCAGCAGCGCAGAGTCTGAGTGGCACTGGGCCCACCACTCAGGGCAGGGGCACTAGGTGCAGAAGTACCTTCTTCCCCTGGCTGCCCCCTTCTGACCGACCCCCCCCCAGCCTAGTTGTCTGGCGTGGAGCCTATGGAAGGTCAGCCGTCATCCTGCAGCCAGATAAGTTTTTCCTAGTTTTCTCCCTTCCCCGCTGCTGAGGCACACACAGTGTACCCGTGCACATGGAGGTGTGCGCACGTCCACAGTAGTCCCCAGCACCTTCCCTACGTCTGGCCCCTCTGACCAGCACAACCCTCTGGCCCCCACCTGGGGGTAGTCGTTCAGCGACAGTGCCATTCCCATCCCCCCAGGACAGGAGAGCTGCCCTCTGGATGCTCGATCCTCTCCTTCCCTCTGCCAATCCATGCTCATTCCCGAACACAGGGGGCCGGTGTGGCGTCCAGCGACTCAACCCTCACCACCACCAGGCCGGCCAGTCTTTTTATTCTTTAGATAACAGGGGCAAATGACCTCCCCACCGGCCTTATCGAATGCAGCAAGATTAGCCATTTCAAAACAGGGCTCCGCACCTACCTAACTACCCTGCGAGAATGTCTGCTGCTGCCCTGTTCAAACTCTGTCCACCCTAGTACTACCCAAGTTCACTCTCCCCTGTCTACTCCCACATCTCCCTGCCCCCGCACATCCCCTTGCCTCCCCCACCCCTTATATCTCGTCCCTCTGCTATACCCCTGACAAAGCCACCTCTGGCTGCTTACAGCTCTTCTCTAACTGCTGCTTGAACCCAGGGATTGTACTGACTTAAGTTTGTACTCCGACTTTACCAAAGTGCTGCACCGCACCCATGCAGTGCTGTTGTTACTTAACACTTACTTTCTCCAACAGCAACTGTGTAACCATCTACTATATTTACTTATCTAGTTTTTGTTGACCGGGTAAGTGCACTAGACAAATCTTGCCTATTTTCAGGCACGACCCCGGGGAGGAGAATACAGATAAATGCCAACTGACCTTGAACCAGATTAAGCTGGCGACGGTATTTTTTTTGCGAACGGAAGAAATTTGGCCAGGGCACCGGGGAAATTCCCCTGCTCTTTTCGAGAAGTGCCATGGGATCTTTAACATCCACCTAAACTACCACCAATCCAGGCAGATGGGACCTCGGTTTAACGTTTCATCCAAAACGGCACCTCAGGAGTGCCTACAGTGTCAGTATTGGGATATTAACCCAAGTGCCTGGTGTGTGAATAGAACCCACAGCCTACTGATCTCCCAGCCTCAGAAGTGTGTGCTACCTGCTAAGCCACTGAAAACAAAACAAAAAAACACAGAAATCTGTAATGCCAATCGAGAATTATTCCACCCCCCTTTGGTAACCAGGTAAGGCCCACTAGGCACAAGTGCCGGTTTTCAGGGGCGACCTGGGAGCACTGGGCAGTTAAGTGATTTGCTCAGAGTCTCACAGTATGTAAGTGGAAGTTGTGAGAAACTCAAGTCTGGTCTATTGGATGTACCAAACTCGTTCAGACCTCATTCCTCTAACCTCTAGGCTACACTGCCAGCCATGTCTTACTGGACTGCGATTACCTGAAACCTACGTACTGTACTGTTTTTTGTGTTTTGTTTTTTTTTGGGGGGTGACATGGACCCTTTGTAAAGGAGCCCTTGGTTCAAAAGGTGTTGCCTCTGGCAGCATCTTCGCCTGTCTCACCAAGTTTTCCTCATCAATGTTATCCCTGTCCTCTGTGTGCCCCTAGTACCACCTAATCTATATGTACTCATGTGACGATAAACTGTAACCTGTAATAATTAATGTCCTGCTCGTTTGTTCTCATCCTGACGTGGAAGCTTTAAGACAGCCTTGGCTCAAATGTAATTGTAATCCTAGGCTAATAAATAAAAAAAATAAATAAATCCGAAACTGAAATAAATACAAATGAGTACAGATTGTTAATATATATGATCATACTTCCTCAGGTCTAGTAGACGCGCCCCAAAAAAAAGTAAATTCAACAAATAACTACCCCAACCAAACTGGGACACTGCAGTAAATGCAGTTTCTGAATTAAAGTCAGCGGTTGTTAGAGAAGTTCAACAGTTGAGGAAGGCACACCCGGCAACAGGAAAGGGAGACTGGGGAGGCAGATTAGTCGGTTACAGCCAGCGGGCGGCGAGTTAGTCAATTACAGCGGGCAACGGGGGGCGGGGTGGCAACCAGAATGGGGGGCTGCCGGCATTCCCCAGGTCGGGAGCCCTGAACTTCCAACAGGCGGCCGATGATGGAGTCGATGTTGAGTTTGTCTGTCTCGGTCATTCTCGCTGCGCTGGTTGCTCTGCTCGGGCGGCGGTGACCTCCTGTCCCCTCTCTCGGTGCTCACGTTTCGGGAGTCCTGGCGCTCTCTGGACGCGGCGACTCGGGCCGAGGAGGTGGGAGGGCGAAAGCGGAAGGAGCGAGCCTGGGCCACCGAGATCTGACTACGGCCGAGAGAGACTCCCAATATGGAGGGCGGCCACCGACGGGGGCAGCCAGGTTCCGGCGTGAGGGGAGCTGGGGGCAGCCAGAACGGGAAAGGGATATGGAGCCTGCCACCTGCAGGATGGGAGGGCCACCAGCCTAATCCACTCACATCAAGAGTTGGCTGACGCTAACGAGAGCTGATCCTGTACTTTCTAAATTGTAACTCCAGGTGGTAAAATTCACTATATGGGGGCCAGACACCCACAAGGGAGAGGGCTATGGAATCTGCCAGCTGCAGGACATGAAAGCCAACTGCTGAAGCTACTGCCCAAGAGTTGGCTGGTGCCAGCAAGAACTGGATGGCACTAACCTAGCTGCCCCAAGTATACTCAAGGATACCCTAAATCTGTCAAGCATGTCTCAGAATTAAAGGCTGGCCCACGAGGCATCAGACAGCTGGGCAGCAAAATATGAAAAATTTGAAAGGTCTGCAGACAGCCCTGGGTGCCAGTAACAGCAGGTCCTGCTTTCAACAGTTATACTTTTTTTTCGTAATTTCATTTTCTCCCCCTTGCTCTCTATCCGTGCTTCCTTCCAGATCTCCCCTGGGCAGACTGCCAGTCCCCCTACCTGAAACTGAGGTGACATCCTCCACTGAGCTTCGGCTTGCCCTCCCCCCCCCCAGGCAGGGATGGGTGGATGAGATATACCCAAAACTACTAAATTTCATTAGGAGGTAGCGACAACCAGTGTAAGGGGCTCAGCAGTGTGCAGGGGCTGCAAGAATGCGCGCACACAGAGCGTAACACTGCCCACAGCCAGCGTGGTTCCTCCCACGCCTGGCTGTACCATGCAGCACCATCCCCTTTACTGAGGGGGCAGTTTGCTAGCGGTTGATGGGACCCTCCTTCTCTGGGGAAGGAGACTGTCTGCTAGGTTTGTATAAACTTGCTATTTAATTTTCTGCTTTATCTTCATTGATAACAGTAAACTCTGATCAGCTGAGGGGACAGAGATTGGCTGGGGAAATGAGATTAAAATTGTTGCCAGAGGCAGAAAACAAACAGATTCAAAAGCAAAGCCAGGAACAGCAGTTAAGCAGTGGTGCAAGTAAGAGGCAGTCAGCCCCAAACATGAACAGAAAGGTCCAAAAGAACTAGCGCTCTTGCTAAATAAAGAACCAAGGCAGATGCAAATAAAGTAAATACCATTTATTTAATGGTTCACAGCACTAAGCGGGTGCCGCTACCCCAGCGCTTCGGCGGTCAGCCTTCATCAGGGGGAGTCAGAGGCAGAGCAGCTGTCCCTGGAAGGTAACTGGAATCCTTTTGTCCTGCTGCAACAGGAACCTCTGGTCAGTTAACGAGGGAGCTTCAAAGAGCCCAGGTCTTTCATGTCAGGAACCTGTCCTGGCCATGCAGCCTTCCCCCCTGCAAACAGACATGACTCAGAACACAAGAGGTCTGTGATTCCACAAAATCCAAGGTTCTGATTTAGGCCAGCTTTCTAGGGGGGTAGTTACCCCCCCCCCACCCGAGACAAATAAGAGTGTTGAATCATGATGTCAGAGTAACATATTTAGTGATGCAGCATTCGGGGGCGGGGGGGTTTGCTGGCAGCTGAAGGCTTCTGAAGTCTGTGCTAGACTCTAGCAATTCAGTCAGTTTTGGAACTTCATATTTACACCATATAAGAGTTGGAGTCTGCCACAGCTCACTAAGATGTCATGAGTGGTAAGAAGCTTTCTACTCTGTTAGATTTAAGAAGCTACAGGAATATTTTTCTGTTTCTTCTGCTGTGTGCAAACAATTTTTTTCAATTATTTATGTATTTATTTGAAAACTGGCAACCAGGAAGACACACTAAGCCAGGGCTCCTTTCCAGGTGCGATCCAGGGGTAAGGGAACAGGGAAACAATAAATCAAAAACAGCAGCAGAGAAGAATTCCAAAGTGCAAACAGTGAACAATTCAGCAAGATGGAAGTGCAAGTAATAAACAATGAACAGAAGTTGGTTCTATGAGCAGCAAAAATACCCAATCAGAATGACAAAAGCAGGTTGATACAAATAAGTGCTGCAGTTATAATGATATGAACTGACCCCAGGGGGACCATGGGGGTGTGTGAAAAGGGCACCAGGGGCAGGTCAGGTAGGGGGTGGACTAAAGCAGGAGGAGAAGGGGAGTAGCTTTAGCTGATGCCAAAGGAAAACTGGGGAGGGCGAGACAGAGAGGGGAGAAGAGCTGGTTCCAGAGGGAGGGAAGAGGATAGGAGAAGGTTGACTGCCCAGCAGAGGACTGAAGGTGGGGAAGGGAGCAGGTGTGAGGATCCCTGGAGTGGAGGAAGCATGAGACAGAGGGAATGGGTGAAAGGAGTGTGGCTAGGTAAGAGAGTAGTGGCCCAAACCAGTATTTGGAGATAAAGGAGGACCAGAGGGACTGGCGACATGATGGTAGGGGGGAGGATGAATAGGGAGGAGAGGACAGAGCAGTGATAGTATGAGGGGGGAGTTGGTAGCAAAGTGATAGAAGGAGGCACAGAGGGTGTCCAGTCTGGCAAGGGGAGAGGAGAGACAGTACCATAGGTCACATCTGCGTAGTTGAAGACCAGGAACACCATTCTGGTAACCAACTCCTGGCAGACCTGCAGGGACAGGCGATCTTTGTTACATACAAGGCTCCAAGCTTTGACTGGTGCTTGGAGTGGATGCCATCTATGTGGGCAGAGAAGTCAAGCCTACTGTCAAGCTGCACACTGAGATACTTGAAGAAGGGAACCACTTCAAGAGGGGTGACATCCAGGGTGAAGAAGGCGGGGAGGGGAGATGAGCCTGGCCAGCTTTTAGCTGGTGCCAAAGGTCATGTGCAGTTTTTTTTTCCTTTTTTTTTAAGTTTTGACTCAGAGTTGGTTGGACTGGAACCAGCGCTGGACATTGTGGAAATCTTGCTGAAGTGAGACTTTCACTGTTTTTTTTTTTGGTTGGTATTTTTCCACCTGGAGTCCTGGTAAGTGGCTATGACCCTCCTGACAGAGGCACTCACTCTCTGGTCCCACCGCTCCCACTCCTGCCAATCCCCAGAAGCCCCCCACGGCTTGCCCCCGATGGCAGGGTCAGGGGAGGAGGTTGCAGGCTCCCCCCCCCGAAGACCCAATCCAGATGCCGGGATGGCCTCTTTGGGAACAGTGGACCTGCCACGGAGCTTGCCAGGCTCTGTTTACACCTTTTCTCCCTGCCCACCTCCCTTACGTTGGTATGTGACTCCCTACTTGTACTGCCCCTCGGCCACCAACAGAGGGGAGTCAGTGGGCAGGACAACAAACCCTCCCTCTCCAAGAGAGGACAGCAGTCCTCTGGACACTCGATCCTCTCTCGCCCCTGCCGACTCCCGGCAACCCAGGCTCATTCCCAAACCTGGGTTGCCAACGTGGCATGAAGTGTTGCGACCAGCACCTCAACCTCCAGTGCCACCAGTCCAGCCCGGAGACTTTCACTGTTGCAGTCGAAGGGCCTGAAGTGTAGAGAACTGTGTCATCTGCAAACCTGTGAATATGTGAGTTGGGACAGGCAGAGGGGAGGTCATTGAGGAAATGGAAAAGAGGACTGGACCCCAGATGGAGCCCTATGGGACCCCAGCCTGTACTGGAAAGGGGTTGTACAGGACGTCTCCTACCTGTACAGATTACTGACAGCTAGAGAGGTAGGACTGCAACCAGTTAGTGGGGTTGGGGGGCTGAGAGGCTGGCAGAGCTCAGCTTGTCCAGGAGGAGTGGATGGGCCACCAAACCAAAGGCTTTGCCAGACTGATGAAAATGGTCACCATAATGCGGCCCAGATCCATCCCAGTGAGGATGGAGTCAGTTACACATAGCAGGGAAGAGGCGGTGGAATGGTGCTTCTGAAAACCAGACTCGAAGAGGAAGAAGGGGAAATTGGAAAAGTTGAGGAAGCCAGCAAACCTGGAGTAGGTAAGTTTCTCTTGCAGCTTTTTATTAATTGCTGCAGTAACCCTGTACAGTAATTCCCATAGTCGTGTGTGTGTGATATCCTGTAGACTGTGTAAATATTGTGAAGTAATAGATATTATTTGTATATACTTCATGCCTCTGTGACTGAATCTTTTGGGGGACTAGTTAACTGTTGGCATTGACAAATCCATGATCTGCCTTCGAGGGAGAAGGCGGCTACAATGACCATGTTCTTATAAGTATAAAGTACCCTCTCAGGAGTCAGTGACAGGGGAACGCCATTTACCCTTAGCAAAAGGAGCACTGTATTGTATGGGCAGTGGTTCTTGTGGGATTTGGACCAAGAAAGTACCAGGTAAGAGAATCCCTTTTGAGGAGTGGCAGCTACTGAGGTACCTTTACAGGTGTTGAGGGCTGAGAAATTTAGCAACTTCCTGCAGACACTAGGTCCTGGGTGATGACAGGGTCGCTCAGTCCTTCCTCTCCCCCGTGGCCCACTGAAGAGCAGCTAGGGTCTGCGAAGAGAGACTAGGCAGGGACCAACTGGGAGGACCAAGCGGTGTTTTTCTGCATACAAGTTCTGTGTTCCACTCCAACCAGATTCTATTTTCTAGTCCTCATTTGGAGGGTTTACATGTGCCATAATTCAATTACTAATCAAATTATGTTGTACATATAAACAGTGCCAATGTAGACATTCATATTAGTTTGTAATAAGATATGTACATAGATGCTGACAGACAGAAAAATTACTCTTAATCCATCCACTCTGCTGGTTCCTTCCTAGGCTCTCCCCCCGTCTACCTCTAGCTAGGCCTCTAGTGAATCACTGATCCCATAGTTAAACAATAAGGCATGACCAGTGGGTTAGATCAACAGTCTGTTAATCATCCCACTAGGGGTGTAATGTGGCACGAGACATAGCTGAATGCCATACTGCCCCTAGGGGCCGACTGTTAATCTAACTTCTAAAAGTGCCTCATTGCAATTATAACAAATTATTGCAAAAAACGAGTGTACCTTTTTAATATTTTTCTCATTGAGAGGCAGATTTTTACAAAATAGTTCATCCACCAACTGTTTTAGAATGCTGCTTCAGAATGCACAATTTTAGTCATTCTGCAATGTTAGGGGATGGAATGCTGACAGGAAGAATTCATGTGCCGCCATAGTGATCAGGCTGTACGTGACAGTAACAGGGATTAATGTAAGGCTTGCAGAATGCTGACAGCCAATAAGATTGCAGCATTTCCAAGGCCATTTTTTTTTTTATAATTCTGCTTGAACTGTCCTCTTCCATTTGCTCCAACCCCTGCCTGTCAACCCAACCTTAGCTAGTGCCATGTGTCTATTGCACCCCTATTAACGTTTGCCACCATATTAAGTTTAGGCTGCCAATAGATTTGGAACACATAGGAATTCAGGGCATGTACGAGGTCCACAGCATGGCAACACTGACCAGCTCCAGCGACAGATGGCTCCACCCTTTCCATAAAGAGGTATTTCCTCTTGCCGTTCCTAAATTTGCCTCTGCCAGTTTACAGCTGTGGGCCTCATGACAGATTCCTCGCTTAGCTTGAACAGTTGCTGGCTGGCTACCCCCCCCCATTTCTCTCATGGCCTCCAGTGAATATATATGGGATATACAACAGACTGACAAAATATGCAATGTTTCTTCACATGTGAGGGGGCAAGACCATAACTCACATGTGGCAGAACCAGGAGTTAGTTATGGAATGAGAAATTGCCTGTTTTGAGTCAGACTACATTTTGAGTCAGACTACTGTACATTTGATAAATGCAACAGTAGTTTGAAAGTTATAGCTTTTCAATCTAGTTTGAAGATTTCCTGTTTTTGATTTTTTTCTCCCCTCACCTATTTCTCTCCTCACTGGTGTCCGCAGGCAGTTGACTCCCCGCCTTACTACCTAAGTCTGTCCACCACTCCCCCAGCACCACAGAACCCCCTAGTATCCCCACAGATTTTCCCCTGTGGCAGGGCCGAGAAGGGGAGGGCCATCCCCTCCCGTACAAAACCCATTTCAGGGCCCCCCCAGCGGTGGTCTGGCGACAAAGTGGGACACCAGTTGGCAGGCAGGGCTGACGGAGCCTGCGGACGCCATCTTTTTCCATTTTCCTTGTCCCTCTCCAGCACAGCCGTGAGTGCGCAAACGTGCCACATTCTTGCACCTCCCCACCTCCTAGTGCTGCCACACAACCTCTGCCAGGAGGCAGCCAAGGAGCAAGACAGCCATCCCTCCCTTCCCAGGAAAGGAGAGCAGTCCATTGGATACTCAGTCCTCTCCCTCCCCTGCCGACCCCCAGCAACCTGAGCTTGCTCCCGATCCCGGCTCGCCGGTGTGGCATCCAGCACCACCAGGCTGGCCTTTTTCCTTTGATTTTTAACAGCTGGCTTCAGTGCTGCACCAGGCATTGTGATGTCATCGGCACTGTCAAAGCTGCTCTCTGACTGGTTCAGTATTCTACTCTGATAACTTTAAAAAATATCCATTGTGGCAACAGTCAGTAGGAGTAATATTTTTGTTGACATGTTCCTGTCACTGTGTCAGTATGGCTCAGTTCGTAGCCTAGCCACCTCTGGGTCACAAGGTCCTGGTTTCTAGTCCCACACTGGGACTGGGCTGATATGTTAAACACTGGTACCCAAGTGCAGTATTATGGGGTGCTGTTCTGTCCAGGTATGATGTCCTTCAGATGAGATGTTAAACTGCAGTCTCTTTTGCCCATCTCTGGTGGTGTCCAGGTGGAAGTAAAAGAACCCAAGGCACTTTTTACAAGAGTAGAGTTTTTTCCCCCCAGTGTACTGGCCAACACTCCTCTTCCCATAAATCCAGTTCATGCAGTTGCCCAAGGCTATGTGTGTGGGTGCTGATGTGCAAAATGGCTGCCACTACATATTCAGTCACTTCACTACCAGTCTCTCATTGCTTGTAAAGCACTTTGGGGTACAACGTATATGAAAAGTGCCATATAAATGCTGATTGTTATTCTTACTGATGTCATCAGCTATCTTTTTGGTCTCATAATTTTTCCCCCCACTCCTGCTGTATATTGAGGTAAGCTAACCGTCCCCCCAGCGGACCATGAATAATTTTAGTAACACTCCTTTAGATCAACTCCAAGAGGTCAGTGTTCTTTTTGAGGTGAGGGTGCCAGAAAGTACAGTTACATAAGAGTAACAATAGCTCTTCCTTCGGAGCTCTTGCAGCAGTTTACACCATAAGGACCTTACCACAAGGCACTAGGACCCCATGGAAAAATTCTTAGCTAGCAGTTCCCAGCAGGAACCGCCTCCTGACACTGGACCTCCAATATCTACCAACGGTATAAAGGGGGCAGTCCCGAGCCACTCCCCAGTTCTCCAGCCGGAGACCCGACTGACAAATCACAGAGAACCAAGGTTAGTGGAAAACCCCGCCACGGGTAAGAAAAGAAAGGAGAAAAGGACCTGGGGAAAGGAGGGTGGGAAATGACACCTGCTGCAAGAGCTCCTCTCGAAGATCTACTGTTACAGTAAGTTCTTATGTAACTGTACTATCATAAGGACTGAGTACCAAGCAGTACTAAACTGATCCCAAAGGGAGTGGAGGTGGAAAAACCGAGGAGCGGGATAAGCTTCAGGACAACAGGCCTTGAAGCACCACCAATCCAAACCCAGCTCTCCGACAGGAAACAATGTCCAGACTGTAGTGCTTCACAAAATTGTGCACTGAACTCCAAGTAGCTGCTGCACAGATATCTGCTGCAGATACATTTCAGATTGCCAAGAAAGAGGCAGAAAGACCCCTGGTGAAATTACCCTTAACCTTGCCCGATACGGGTTTGTTGTACTTATCGTAACAGGTGATACAATGGACAAGCCATCTGGATAGAGTCTGCTTTGCCACTGGTGCTCCCAGAGTTCTCAGGGCAAAGAAAACAAAGAGGTGGCCAGATTTTCTCAATGTCCAAGTACAGTTGATGTAGTATCTATGAACGTCCAGAGTGTGAAGTAGGGTCTCCCCTCGAATAGTGTGGCCCAGGTAATAAACCTGAAGGTTGATGTCTTGATTGAGGGTAAACTGATACACCACCTTAGGAAGGAACTTAGGATTAGTCCTCAAGGACACCCTGTCCTTGTGGAAAATTAAGTACGGCTCTCTAGCTATCAGAATCTGAAGCTCAGAAATCCTTTGAGCAGAAGTAACAGCAACCGAAAACATAGCTCACAATCCGCGGCTGGTTCGAAGGGAGGCAACGTAAGTTTTTCTAATAAAAACAAAAGATCCCAAGGAGGGATGGGGTCCCTAATGGGAGGTTTAAGATGAAACATCCCCCTCAGAAATGTTCGGGTCAGATCCATCTGGGCAACAGATTTGCCATCCACTGGTAAATGATAGGCAAAGACTGCAGAAAGATGTACCTTGATGGAGGAGTATTGGAGGACCGAATTTGACAGGGAGGAGAAGATACTCAAGGACCGCGTTTATAGGGCACAGGAGGGGTCCGGACTCCAAATGGAGGCCCACAAGCAAAAGCACTTGTACTTAATTTCGTAGGTAGCTCTAGTGGAAGGTTTTTCAGCTGCAACCAAGACCTCGGCCACTCTGGGAGGTACTCCGGAACATACTGTGGCTACGTCTGCTGGTGCCAGGCATGCAGGTGTAAGGATCGTAGGTCTGGATGAACCAACCTGCCCTGCTCTTGCGGCAGTAAGTGGCAGGACAAGGGCAGGGGAATCGGAAGTTCCGCTGCCAGCTGCTGCAGCAAAGGGAACCATATCTGATGAGGCCAAAACAGAGCTATGAGAATCATCTCCGCTCCTTCCGTTTGCAGTTTGAGTAGAACTCTCTGTAGAAGAGAAAAGAGAAGGAAGGCATACAGAAACCTCCCTGTCCAACAGAGGGACAATGTGTCTCGCCTGAAAACACCGGGCCTGTGATAGAGCAAGCAGAAACTGGGCAGTTTTGCATTGCATGGGGATACAAAAAAGGTCCAGCTCTGGACGACCCCATCCTTGGAAGAGGTTGTCCACTACAGACTGCAGGAGTTCCAATTCGTGTGTCTTTGATCGAGACCAGCTTAGGGCCTCGGGCAAGATGTTTTGGACCCCTGCAAGATGCACTGCAGTGAGCAACAGCCATGATCTCGAGCCCGGAACCACACCCTCAATGCTTCCCGACAAAGAGGAGAAGAGTGAGTTCCGCTCTGCTTGTTGATATAATAAACAACTGACATGGTGTCTGTCTGTACCAACAGGGAAGCCTGGACAAAGATCTAAGTGAAATGCTTGTAGAGCATACAGAATCACCCTCATCTCCAGACTATTGATGTGGAGGGTCAGTTCTAGGGAACACCATATGCCTCGAGTCTGATGGTTCTGAAAATGAGCTCCCCAACCTAAGCCAGAGGCATCAGTTGTGAGAATCTGTAATGGGGGTTCTCTGTGAAAGGAGACCCCGGACTTGAGATTCTGTGAGGAGAGCCACCAGGAGAGAGTCTGTACCACTGCATTGGAGAGAGACCAACTGGTCGAGATTATCCCCCCTCTGATCCCACTGCACTCAGAGTCCACTGAGGAACTCTCATAAAGAGGTGTGCTAAGGGAATTGTCACTATGGCCGCAGCCAAATGGCCCAGGAGCTGGAGCATGGTTCGAGCTGGGACTCGACGAGCAGCTGAGACTTTGTGGGCCAAAGAGCGAAGGCATATTGCCCTGTCTGGTGGGAGGAAGGCCTTCCCTTGCTCTGTGTCCAGGATTGCCCCTATGTACTGAAGCCTTTGACATGGTGTCAGAAATGATTTGGCTAAGTTTAGGGTGATTCCCAGGGAGCTGAGCAGGCTGAAGGTGTCTTCTAAGGTTGCCAGAAGTCAATCCCTTGTTACAGTGGTCAGAAGCCAACCATCGAGATAGGGATAAACAAAGTCCCCTTGTCTCCTTAAAGCCGCCACTACTACCACCAGGCACTTCGTGAACATGCCATGTGCTGAGGAAAGGCTGAAGGGCAAGACCCGAAACGAAGTGCCTTCCCTGAAAGGAGAACCTCAGGAACCTCCTGTGAGCTAGAAGCACCAGAATATGGAGGTAGGCATCTTGCATGTCCAGGGAGCAGAACCAGTCCCCTTGATGCAACATGGGAAGAACGCCCGGCAAGGTGACCATCCTGAACCTCTTGTACTCTGTAAATTGTTCAAGAGGCTCGGGTCCAAAATCAAGCAAAGATCGCCTGTCTTCTTGGGAACCAGGAAGAAACGGGAGTAGAACCCTTTCCCCCACTGCTGGGCTGGAACGGGTTGTATTGCCTGATTGTCTAGAAGGGACTGCACTTCCTCCCAAATGAGCTTTGCGTGGGAGGGGGAGTAAGTCATTTTGGACCAGGGGATTATTTGGGGGCAGCTGCAGAAATTCCAGCTCATGACCCCTTTTATCAACTGGAGGACCCACGCATCACTGGTGATTGCGGTCCACCCGTCAAGGTAAAGCGAGAACCGACCCTCAACTACCTCTGCCCTGGACTCGGCAAATGGCATGGAGTCAGGCGTGTGTGCCTGGGATGGGCAGGGAGACCTGAGTGGGCTTGGCGTTCCTAAGTCCCTGTGCTCCACCTTGTTGAGAGGGAGCTTTAAGATGAAAGTTGCCTCTCTTGTTGTTTAGGCTTCCGCCCTCCCTGGCGTCAAAACTGATGTTTGCCAGGGGTCTGTTCAGACCTGTACAATTGATGTACCGACTGAATGGCCTTACCAGAGTCCTGGAGGTCCGAGATCATTTTCTCAATGTCTGGACCGAAAAGCATGGACTCATGGAATGGGGCATCAATGATGGCATCCTGGAGGTCCTGCCTAAATCCAGAAACTCGGAGCCAAGAGTATCTCTGCATACAAACCCCTGTGGCTGCTGCCCTGGCCACCAAATCATAAGATGACCTCAGGATGTGTTTTCCCATGTCCAGAACAGACTGGAGTACATCCAACAGTTCTGTTTTGTGGTCAGAATCGTGCTGCTTTTTAGCGAGCTCAAGTGCCTTGTTCTACAGAAATTTCTGGTATTGCACCAGGTGTGCCAAAAAATTGAGCAAACGAATGGTGCAAGTAGCTGAGGAGTAGACCTTCCTGCCGAACTGGTCTAGGCATTTGGATTTCTTGTCCAGTGGCTGGGAGCTCATGTCCCTGGGCTGTTTGGTCCTACCATGGGCAGCCGTCAGTACAACCATGTCGGCCTTGGGCTGTTCACTGAGGAACAGCTCGCTCGTTGGAGTGTGGTATAGCCGGTCTGCATTCTTGGGTATAGCAGGGGCTGTTGAAAGGTGCCTCCAGGCCAACCTGGTGGCGTCCTGAAAGGGAGCTACTAAGCGTGGAACAACTAAGGGTTTGGGCTCATTTAAACCCCAGGAAGTGAGCAAGTCTCTTCCTCTCTAGGTCAAGATCCTCTGTTTCCCATTGATTTAAAAATTGGATGTGACACATCACATCCAAGAAAGTGGGATCATCTGGAGGGAGGGGGGGGGAGAGAGTCCCCTGGAGGATCAGGTTGGTGTGGGGGAGAGGAAAACTCTCCAGAGGATCGGAAGGTGGCAGAAGACCTGGAGTTGAAGGACCCCGAAGATCTCGAGCAGGAATGCCAGTGCCTTCCCCTGTAATGCCTGCAGGATGATCTGGAATGGCGACCGCTCCGTTCTGGAGACCGGTCATCTGACGGAGCAGGTGATTTGCCCCTGGGAAGGTGGCAACGTGGTGCCCATGGGGCTGCGGTAATTCTACTGGGAGAGGTTGCGGTGAAGTCTATGGTTCCTTAGGGAGAACGTCCTTTCTGACAGTGTCCCACCAGGATCTAGAAAGGTCCTTTACTTTGGCTAGGGAGACCATCGCAGGGGCAGATGGGCCCAGTGTCTTGGACCTGTCGTCAGGCTCCTCTGGTGGTGGACCGGCTTGTCTTTGTCCAGCATATGTTCTGAAGATTTTGGGTTATCCGGGGTCGTGGCTGATGGCAGGTCTATCTGGCATCCACTCGTCTGTCGATAATGGGTCAGACGTCGGGGGAGGCCTTTCGTCGGCCGGAAACCGTCCTTCAACAGCAGCACGTTTAGGAGGTGCCGATGGTGGACGACCCCGAAGTCGAAGAAACAGCAGATGTCGGGGTGGTGCACTGGAAGTCTGAGACCTGATGCTTAGGAGAGCTGGCGTCAGGGTGGGACACCATATCCAGACGTTGCTTCCTGTCATTGGGTCCAGATGGACGATCAGACGATGTAGAGGAAGGCTTCGTCAGGAGGTGGGCAGCAGACTAGGAGTTGCCCACCTGTTTAACAGCAGCTTCTTAAAGCAAGTACGATGGAGAATTCAACCAGTGGAAAAAAAACTAAATTTTCAAAGCTCAATAGTGCTTTTTATTTTCAAACTATGGCCTTCATAGTCCCAGTGTTTCACTGGCATCACCTTTGAAAAAGCTGGCAAGACAGCCAGTGAAAGATTAGGATTATTTTTTCATTACTGTATTTTTTTTTGATTTTCTTGTGCTTTTCCTCCCATGATCCCAGCACACAACACATGCATGTGGACGCCCACATGCGCCCCATAGTGCCAGTTACAGTCCCTTCCACCCTACCCTGGCAATTGCTTAGGCCCCCTTGTGGCTTGGCACTACCACCCATCCTCCACCAGGTGGCAGCCAAGAGCCAAGGAAACCCGTCCCTCCGTGGAGAGGACAGCGGCCTCACAGCAGCTCGATCCAGCTCCTCATCCCCCCTCCCCCACCAACCCAGGCTCATTCCCAAATCCGGATCGCCGGCATGTCACGAGGTATAGCGTCCAGCACCTCAACCCTCAGCGCCACAGGGCTGGTCGAAACATTGGGATTGTGACGGTGGTTGCAGCCTGAAAACTGAAAGGGTGGGGTCCGCAAGAGCCCAGGCCATGCTGGGTACCAAGACAGCCCACAATGATCCCACTCCACACTATAGTTTTTCCATTATTTTTGCCTTGCCTCTTCTCCACCTGTAGTACTGACACTAGATGGAGGCGCGTGCATGCTACGTACCAGCCCATCAGCTTCCCCAGCTGGATTTGCTGAACCACCTTGTGTGGCCACCCTGACGGTACATTTTCTTGATTACATACAGATTGGTTGCTCTTGCTACATTTAATTAAAAAAAAAAAAACACAAACAAAAAAATAAATTGGTATAGCAGGTGCCTTCTTTTCCCTCAATTTCATGACCCTGAATGCTTGGGTATTGAGGGGAGGTCCCAGGACTCCTAAAAACCAGCTAACCCCCTGCTGTGCCTCCCCCAACCTCTATAAACAACATTATGCAAAAGTTTTTTTTTTTTGTTAAACAATTTATTTAGCCAGCATGACCCAGCTAGGATGAAACAACTCTTTTCATACAGGGTCCTGCTTTAATCCATTTTCGCAGCTGGCTGGACTGGAACACTGGGAGGTTAAATGGCTTGCCCAATGTCACACAGCGAGTATCTGGGCTCTAGCAAGGTTTGAACCTATGATCTCCTTGTTCCCAAGCTGGTGTTCTAACCACTAAGCCACACTACCTCTATGCTCAGCCTCTGGCAGAACCTGAGGATCCGGGTTCTAAAGCTCACAAGGCATATCCATTGTTGCATATCTGTAAATTACACCTGCTGTCATGCAAACTGTGTCAAACCACCACAGACGTGTGCTCATTAAACCCCAGTGCAGAGCAAGGGGTTGCTAGCCCTAAATAACAGAGAACCAAAATCCAATAAAGCTCTGCAATCGTTGTGCCAAATTAACACCAAATAAACACCAACCTCTCTTTCGACTGAGTATAAAGGTTATTTATTGATATCGGGTGCCTGGATCCACAATTGTGCTTCTCCTTCAGTTTTAAAGTACAGCCATTATCACTGCATCTAACAACAAGCACTAAATCCCAGCGCTTCGACCACGTGTGTGGTCTTCATCAGGGGGTGATTAATGCTCTGAGACACTCCCTTTTATAGCCACTCTGCCATTGATAGATTGCCTCTATTGGTTAACTAGCAGAACTTTTTTTTCTTTTTTCAATTTTAAGTGGCTCTGGTGTGTCTCGAACCTTGGAACACAAAATTCATTTTTTAAATTTGTGACATTTAAATAAGTGTTTAAGCATCTTTTATCTCAATTTTATATCTAACACCATCCTAGGTCACTGGTAAACTCTATTCCATATGGTCAGTTTTTAAGGCTTAAGAGACATTTTTTGAGGAATGAAGACTCGGAAACACAAACAGATGAAATGATGAAGAGATTTGAGGGAGGTACAAAAGGAAATTCTGTTGAGTGCGAAAGAAAAGGCAAGACCACAATTGAGAGAGAATTTGCTTAAATCCAAAAAGATAAAAACTGTTGAAAAGGGGTTTAATACTCCGGTAACTCAATTGAAAGAGAGGTTGGTGTCTATTTGGCATGAGTGCAGAGCTTTATTGGATTTTGGTTCTCTGTCAAGCAAATTTGTTGTACCTGACTAACGTCACTTTTGTTGTACGTGACTCTAAACCCAATGAAAATAGGCACTGCCTAAAAGGTTTTATGTGAAATAAAAACTATAAACTAAACAAGGCCACAAGTAACCAACTTGAACAGCTTTGGTTACAAAATATAAACAGCTCAAGCATTTTTTTATTTAAAAAAAAAGCATAAGGACACTGAAGAGGTTCAGTAGTAACAATTTATTATTGCAAACGCTGCTGGCAGCGGGAGGGATGGAGGGGATTGTTCAAATAGCTGGCTGCCTGGAGGCTTCACAGTCTCACTGCTGGGATCTACAGCCTCCGAGCATGAAGGCTAGGATGGACCAGGCTGCAATGACACTGCACACCCTGTAATGAGGAAAGGGAGAGAGAGAGACCACAGTAAGATAGGACCTTAAGTTTCAAACCATCCAACAATCAGTCCTTCTTTCTTTAAATCTCTAAAGGCAGTGCTTCCTGGTTCAAAATAAACACATAGTACGCCCTCTGATCTGCCATGATATAAATAAAGCTGACCTGATTTACCTGCTCCAATCGTAGTACATCAGAAACTGATCAGATGGTCTCCAAACCACCCAATTCCCAGTCATGAAACACTGCCACTGAGAGTAAAATTACTGACCCTCAGTGACTGCCCCACCTCTGGCAATAACCCCCTGCATGAGGTCGCCCCACTCACTCACATTATCTCCCCAGCATGAGACTATCCCATTCCACATGCTATCATCCCTACATGAGACTGTCCCATCCCTTCACACTATCTCCTCCACGAGCCTGCCTTTCCCATCCCTCAAACAAGCCCCCACATGTAACTGTGCCACCCCTAACATAACCCCCGCATGAGACTGTCCCACCCCTCACACAAACCCCTTCACATGTGTCTGTTCCAGCCCTCACCCAAACCACCCCTTATGAGGCTGACCCTCCCCACACTAACCTCATGAGATTGTCTCTCACCCCACACTTACTCAAGAGTCTGTCCCAGCCTTCACACTAACCACCCTGAATGAGACTGGCCTCCCCTCACACTAACCCATTCACGAGTCTATCCTTCCCCTCACACTAACCCCTCTGAACGAGACTGACCCTCCCTCACACTAACCCACTCACGAGTCTGTCCCACCCTTAACACCAACCCCCTCGCATGAGACCTTCCCACCCCGCATTACCACCACGCCTTAGAAAAGTTTAATGCCTCACACTAACCCCTGAAATGAGACTGTCCCACCCCCACACTAACCCACTCACGAGTCTATCCCTCCCCTCACACTAACCACCCTGAATGAGACTGGCCCTCCCGACACACTACCCCACTCACGAGTCTATCCCTCCCCTCACACTAACCACCCTGTACAGAGACTGGCCCTCCCTTCACACTACCCCACTCACGAGTCTATCCCTCCCCTCACACTAACCACCCTGAATGAGACTGGCCCTCCCGACACACTACCACACTCACGAGTCTATCCCTCCCCTCACACTAACCACCCTGTACGAGACTGACCCTCCCCTCACACTACCACACTCACGAGTCTATCCTTCCCCTCACACTAACCACCCTGAATAAGACTGGCCCTCCCGACACACTACCCTACTCACGAGTCTATCCCTCCCCTCACACTAACCACCCTGAATGAGACTGGCCCTCCCGACACACTACCCCACTCACGAGTCTATCCCTCCCCTCACACTAACCGCCCTAAATGACACTGGCCCTCCCAACACACTATCACACTCATGAGTCTATCCCTCCCCTCACACTACCCCACTCACGAGTCTATCCCTCCCCTCACACTAACCACCCTGAATGAGACTGGCCCTCCGGACACACTACCACACTCACGAGTCTGTCCCAGCCCTCACACTAACCACCCTGTACGAGACTGACATTTCCCTCACGAGTCTATCCTTCCCCTCACACTAACCCACTCACGAGTCTGTCCCAGTCCTCACACTAACCACCCTGTACGAGACCGACATTTCCCTCACAAGTCTTTCCCTCCCCTCACACTAACCCACTCACGAGTCTGTCCCAGCCTTAACACCAACCCCCCCTCGCATGAGACCTTCCCACCCCGCATTACCACCACGCTGAGAAAAGTTTAATGCCTCACACTAACCCCTGAAATGAGACTGTCCCACCCCCACACAAATCTCCCTGAATAAGACTGTCCAACCCCTCACACTAACCCCTCCCACATGGGAAAATGTTCCACCACTCGCACTGATCCCCTTGCCTGATAGACTGTTCCACCCCTCACGCTAAGCACCTTTCAGATTCTCCCACAAAGAAATGCAGAATCTGTCAGCAGAAAAGGACCGCTTTGCCAACCATTTCCCCGAGATGGTTCCTACCTGGTTTGTTTCCATAGACCTAAACTGGTCTCCGGTGATCCTCCTTCATTCCTGCCTACTTGCCAATATTCCCCTATGTCTATCCCACGCATGCTTGAAACCCTCTACGGTTTTCACCTCCACCACTTCTACTGGCAGTCTGTTCCACGTGTCCACCACTCTTTCAGTGAATTATTACTTCTTCATATCCCTCTTAAACTCCCCCAGTTTCATGGCATGCCCTCTGGTCCTGGTGCTCTTTCTCATTTGAAAAACTCCCCTCCTGCACCCTGTTCACCCCCATGAGGTACTTGCAGGTCTCTATTATGCCCCCTCTCCTCTCTTCCTGGGTGTACATACTGCGATCCCTCAGTCTCTGCTTGTCGGGCTTTTGATGCAACCCCTGCACCACTTCAGCTCCCTCCTCTGGACTGCCTCCCCCTGTATATGGCCTTTCTGAGGTGCAGCCTCAAGAACTGGACACAATACTCCAAATGAGGTCCTCCAAGCGAGAGATACGGTGGTAACACCACCTCCCCCTGCTGCTGGAAACACCTTCCTATGCATCCCAGAATCCCAAAACTCTAAGGTCTCCTTCCTGTTCAGTGATGGTCAGTACCTCCCCCTACCCTATACTCAGCCCCTGGGTTCCTATACCCCAGGTGCATGAGTCTGCGCTTTCTAGCACTGAACCCCAACTGCCATGCTCTTCACCACTCCCTGAGCCTGTCAAGGGCCCTGCACATTCTATTCATCTCCTTGAGTGTCAACCCAATCGCAGATTTTGGTGTCATCTGCAAAAAGGCATTTCAAACACCATGAAGTCTTGCTATATTATAACAATAGCAGTCAGCCACTGCAGCTGAACTGCCCCGGAGAGGAAGGAGTTAACTCCAGAAGATCTGGAGTTCTACAGCGCGAGGGCGCTGTACCCAAAGCTCTATCTGCAGTTTCAAATGAAACTGTCAGATTCTTACTCCGCTTCACTGAACAGTCGCCTCGGAGATCAGCTCCTTCAGCTCGGTTCATTCTCGGTTCAAGAGTAGTTTTCGTTCATTTGAACCGGCAAAAGTCATTATTTTTACCGCATTTCGGTTCTAAAGCTCTATCTGGTAACCGTAAGTACAAAATTCAAGTCTGTGTGGAAAATTAATTATCGGTTCAGTTTGAACCGATCGCTTATTTTTCTGCCTTTTAAAACTGTACTGTGGGTTTAGAGTGCAGTTCTGGTTCTTATCGTTCTAAAAACCCGAAATTATTACAGTTTTTCAAATACCAGTGACACGTGTTAGGAACCGATAAGGGTGTCTTGCCTGGCACTGCCATCAAAAGGGCAAGTTTTTGGTTAGGCTGGCATTATGTCTGAGAAACCCAAAAGAAAAACCGGCCCACTGAGTTTCAACACTGTGATGTCTGTGGGGACGCCTTTGCCAAGGCTGACCCACACACCACTTGTGTCTATTGTCTGGGGGCTGACCACCTCCTGTCAGACTGCCAGGTGTGTAAAAATTTCCCTGCAGCCACCCTGGAGAAGAGATTGGGCCGGCCCAGGGAACGAGAGGCCAAAAAGTCCGCTGACCCGGATGGCCAGCCCGTGTTCAGTACCACTGGACCAGAGGAGTGCCTCTGACCAGGGCGAGACTTCCTCGGGCAAAGGAAGACTGGTTCAGAGGAACCAGTCCCAAGTAAAAGACAAAGAAATCAGGAGGTTTGGAGTCCAGAATTGTGTCTCCAACTGCTTGCAGAGATAGCTAAAGCCATTCAGATTGTCCAGTCACTGTCTCAGGGATCTGTAGAACCACCAACAGTTGGTAAAGGTTGGTTCATTCCTCCAGTGGTTCAGGATTTTGAAGTTGAGGATTTTATGAACCACAGGAGGGAGGAGGAATTTGATCAATATATGTGTGGCTGGGAGGGTCTGACGTGCCCATGAACTGGCATTTCTCCAGACAGACCTTTAGAATCTCCCCCTATTCTGAGTCCCCTTCTTTCTTTATTTTTACAAAGGTTGCAGAAACCTCCAGCTTCCTTTAGAGGAGGCTGTGGATGAGCAAGAGGAGCCTGATTATGTGGAAATGATGGATATTCAGAGTCTAGGAGGTTGTCTATTCCTTTGCATAAGTCATTTAGGAAGCAAACAACAAAGATTTTAAAAATCCTCATTCTGTCCCTCCTGTAGATAAAAAATGGACAGAAGGTATACTTTGTCAGGCTCGGATACAGACTTCCTTATTGAGCAGTGTAGTCATGTAGGTGTGGTACAAGCTGCAGCCTGTGACAAGGCTAATATTCCTCTGGCCTCACATCCTCCTGACAAGGATTCTAGGAAGATTGATATGGCGAAGAAACAGTATATGGCAGCTTCTTTGGGACTCAGGCAGGCAAATTATATGGCTTATGTGGCTAGATATCAGAAATCTAGGTGGGACACAGTATTGCAGTTAGCCAATAAGGCCCATGGCCAGCTGGCTAGTGAGTTGGAACAGGTGGCTGCTGATGGCATTGAAGCCTCTAAAGTTCAATTTCATACTGCTGTTGATGTTAATGATGTTTCCTCCAGGGTCATGGCCACTTCTGTAGCTTTCAGTAGGTTGGCATGGCTCAGATGCACTAATCTGTCCCAAGATACTCAGTCAAAGGCTATGGATTTTCCTGTAGGAAATTCTCTGTTTGAGAGCAAACAGAAAATTATATGAAAAAGATGGATGAATACAGAACTACCTACAAAAGTGCCCAGGCTAAGGAGAAGCATGCCATGCCACAAAGGCATGCTCCCAGAGGTAGGGGCAGACCCTTTTCAGGCCTTTTGCAATTTCAAGCCTCCTCTGCTGTCTGCGAGAAGGTTTCTTCAAGGCAGGGGAGGAGCGTGGGCGCAGTAGACCGTCTCCCTCCCTCAGCCTAAGGCTGCTGCTAAGCGGGCACCTGATGGGGTGCCCAGGCCGATTCTCCTGTACCAGTGGGGGCAGGTTGGCTATTTCAGCCAGAGCTGGCTGTCCCTAACCGGACAGATGGGTTCTGGAGTAATAGGCCAGGGTCTGGTCCTCAGCTTCAAATATTTTCCAAAGATGAGAGCCAGGCATTTCCACCTGCAAATCCTTCAGAAGCCCTTGCTTTGGAAGCAGAGGTTTCTTCTCTTCTGGTCTGCAAAGCAGTGGAAGGGTTCCTCCTTGCATCAGGGCAAGGGGCTTTATTCAAGATACTTTCTTACCCTAAAAAGACAGGAGAATGGCGGCCATTCTGGATTTAAGATACTTGAACAAGCATCTGTTGAAACCAAAGTTCAAAATGTTAACTCTGGCAATGATATTGTTTCTCCTAAGGCCAGGGACTGGCTAGCTTCCCTGGACCTCAAGGATGCCTATTTTCATGTTCTGATCAGGCCTTCCCACCGAAAGTACTCAGGTTAGAACTGCCCTCAGGCCACTACCAGTTCAGGGCAATGCCCTTGACCTTACCTCTGCGCCAAGGTATTCACAAAATGTCTCGCTGTAGTAGTGGCTCATTTACGAAAGGCAAGGGGTTGCTGTGTTTCCTACCTGACGACTGGCTCATTGTGGGTCAGTCTCCAGGTCAGGTGAAATCCACTTGCAAGTCACCCAGCAGCTTCTCTCTCTCTGGGATTCCTGCTAAACTTACCAAAGTCAGTTCTGGAACCAGTTCAGGCCCTAACTTTCATAGGGCAAGAATTGAACACGAGGTTAGCCAGGGCCTTTCTTCCCTCTCGGAAAGGGGTGGACAGACTCATCGCCCTGGCATCCTCCTTTACCCTGCGGGTCTCGACCAGCAAGGCATTTCTGCAACTCCTCGGCACATGGCTGCTTCCACAGCTGTTGTGCAGGGAGCAAGATTCCAGATGAGGACATTCAGTTCCATTTGAGGGCCTATTGGTCTCAGAGGAAGGACCCCTACCAAATTGGTCCCAGTTATCAAACCCTGATCCTGGCCTTACACTGGTGGCAGGATCAAAGCAATCTGAAACAAGGGTTCCCTTCATTCCATTTCTCCCTCCCTCACCCTCACCACGGATGCCTCCCTGTTAGGGTGGGGGCTCACTCGGCGACCTTTACCACCAGGAGTGGTTCTCCTCAGGAATCTCTGCTCCACATCAATCTTCTGGAACTCAGAGCTGTCTTTTTAGCTCTTCGGGTCTTTTCAGATTCTGTCCAGAACAAAGTGGTTCAAGTCAGGACAGACAATACCACCACAATGTGGTACATCAACAAGCAAGGGGGCACTCGGTCTTCAGCCTTGTGCACCAAGCAATGAAGTTGTGGTCTCTGGCTTATTCCTGAACACCTCCCTGATAGCGGTTCATCTCCCAGGGAAGGACAATGTGCTGGCGGACTCTCAGCAGAATTTCTCAGGGCCATCACGAATGGGCTCTGAATCCACAAGTACTGGGGTCTGTCTTTGCCAGTTGGGGCACTCCTCAGATAGATCTTTTCGGCCCCAGACAACCACCAACTTCCTCTTTTTGCTGCAGGCCTCAGTACTGGGCTCAGTCCTCTGGATGCCTTTCTGTTGGATTGGAAAGGAAGTTCCTGTATGCCTTCCCTCCTTTCCTCTCCTTTTCAGGGTACTAGTGAAAATCAGATCTCAACCTTGCAGAGTGATTCTGATTGCCCCAGATTGGGCCAGACAGCCCTGGTACCCTCTGCTCCTGTCCCTGGCAGTTCACCCTGCCCTGAGCCTGCCCAGAGTTCACGACTTACTGGCCTGTGCACAGGGGAGTGGTATCCGGACCTCAAGTCCCTCCACCTCAAGGCTTGGCTCTTGAGGAGCTAGAATTTGCTTGATTTACACCTTTCTCAAGGTGTCATGGATATTTTAAAGGCTTCTAGGAAGCCTTCCACTAGGAGCCACTTATAATTCTAAGTGGAAGAGGTTTTCCATCTGGTGCTCTGAGAGGCAGATTATCCCAGAATCTGCTGATCTTCCCATTCTTCTGGAATATTTGGTCCATCTGAATTCCCTAGGCCTTAGACCAGCTACCTGAAGGTTCATCTGGCAGCTGTCTCTGCTTTTGTGTCAGCAGGGAGCCTGCCTCCCTTTCTTCTCACCCTGTGTTCTCCAAGTTTTTAAAGGGTTACTTCACCTAACCTCCCTTTTCGAAACCAGCTCCCGCCTGGGACCTGAATATTTGCATTGCTCAGTTAATGCAACCCCCCTTTGAGCCTCTGTCTTCAGCAGAGCTCAAGTATTTAACTTGGAAAACTGTTTTCCTAGTAGCTATCACCTCTGCCAGACGCATAAGTGAGTTACAGGCCCTGTCAGTGGAAGAAGATTTTATCTCTTTCCACAGAGATAAGGTAGTCCTTAGGACTAATAGAAAGTTTTTGCCTAAGGTGGTTTCTGATTTCCACCTGAATCAATCTATCTCCTCCAGTATTTTTCACTGAGCATTCTTCCTCAGGTGAGAGGAGACTGCACAGCTTGGATGTCAAAGGGCATTAAGTTACTATCTAGGCGCACCAGAGGTCATAGGTTCGAATCCTCCAACTGTTTCTTACCTATGGCGAGGTTGGCAAAGGAAACCTGCCACTAAGAGAACAATTGCAAGGTGGATTGTCTCTGTATCCAATTTTGTTATCAGAAACTGGGTAGAGTACCCCCTCAGGATTGAGGGCCCACTCCACCAGGGTATAGCTGCGCCTCTAGCGCTGCTAGGAGACATTCCTAATTCTGGAGATTTGTCAAGCTGCTACCTGGAGACAGTTCACCTTTACCAAGCATTATTCCTGGATGTCAGTCAGGAGAGATGCTCGGTTTGGCACAGCTTATAGCTTCAGAGCTTATTTCCAAGTAGGTTCTGACCTCCTCTCCATGGAGGTACTGCTGTGTATTGTTATTGTTATAATATAGCAAGACTTCATGGTGTTTGAAGAAAAATTACTCACCTTAGTAATTGCTTTTCTTCTCATGGAGTCTTGCATATTATAACCACCCTCCTCCTGCCCTCCTCAGAACTCCTACTTGGGTAGAGGTGGCAAATTGGTGCAAGCACTGTGTCATGCCATTTTAGTTTTCCCTAACCCTGTTTTCCTTTGGGTTAGGGATCTAGATTGTTCATTTAGGTTATTTTTTTTTTTTTTTTTTTTTTTTTTTTGCCCCTTGTTGGACTTGAGTCTTGGGGGAAGGGGGTTCATATGTGCTTGTCAGGGTGAAAAGAACCATAATACCATCAATCTTTTGTTATTATGGTTCTGGTGTTTCTTTGTTGTTTATATTGTTGTTATTACTACTAGTAGGTAGCCATAGGCTAGTGCAGTTTTTCCACACAGACTTTTTCCGTCCTTTGATGTTGGCTTTTAGAAGATCTGACAGTTTCATTTGAAACTGCCAGATAAGAGCTTTGGGGACAAAGCGCCTCGTGCTGTAGAACTCCAGATCTTCTGGAGTTAACTCCTTCCTCCCCGGGGCAGTTCAGCTGCAGTGGCTGACTGCTATTGTTATAATATAGCAAGACTCCATGAGAAGAAAAGCAATTACTAAGGTGAGTAATTTTTTCATCTTCCCTACCAATTCTTCTGCAATGTCACTTATGAAGACACTGAAGAGGGCCAATCCCATTACTGAGCCCTGTGGCACCCCGCTGGTTACTTACTCTCCCCTCATTAGGGTGAGTGCAGTTAACCACCTCCCTCTGTTGCCTATCCATTCGCCACTTTGGATCCTACTCCTAGACTGCTTCATTTCTTTATCAGTATCCTGTGCAGCACAGTGTTGAAGGCTTTGTTAAAGTCATGATAGGCTATGTCCACTGCCCTCCCTGATCTATTTCCCTGGTCACCCTTTTGAAAAAATTAATCAGATTCCTCTGGCATGACCTTCTTCCCATGAATCCATGCTGCCTTTGGTCTTGTAGCCCGTTGTATTCAACTCTACCAACCTTTCCTCTAATAGGGTTTCCATTAATTTCCCACCACTGATGTGAGACTGACAGGCCTACAGATGCTAGCATCCTCCCCGACGTGGCTCTTATGGCAAGGGACCACATTTTCTTCTCCCAGTCCTCAGGAACCATGCCTGTTTCCAGTGAGCTGTTGAATACGGCCTTCAGCAGGGAAGCTAGAACCTCCTAGGGTTTCTTTAGTACCCTTGGGTGTATCCTGTTCTGTCCTATGACCTTCGACATTTAGAGTTTAAAGTGGACTCCTTCCTCTGAACATGGACTTGCATCCACCTTCCCCCCACCCTTTGTTCCTGCTGCTCCCAGGTAGTCCATACCCCCCACTGTGAAGGCTGAGCACAGGTACTTGTTCAGGATATCGGTTTTATTTTGATCTTCTTCTGCACAGTCCCCCCCCACCCCACCATCCTTATCCTCACTGCCCCTGCCCTTGTTTTGCTCTTCTCACGTAATATACATACGTGAAGAAAATCTTGTCCTGTTCAGCTACCCCTCTGGCTATCCTGTCTGTCTGTGGCTTTACCCCCTCACTGACTTTCCTGCCTCCTTGTTTACTGTCTTCATCTCTCTGCATTTCCTTATACATACTGAATGCCACCTTTTTTTCTTCTTCACCACCTCAGCTATTTCCCTAGAGAACCATAAAAACAGGTTACTCACCTGTAACAGTAGTTCCAGGAGTGGTATATATTGTTCCATCCACACTTGTTGGCATGTCCCTTTCCCCTTTAAATCTTGCCGGAAGGTCTTAAAGCTGGCTCCTCCCTCCCACTCATGTGGTATATCCCTCTGCTTCGCCCCATGACGCCAGAACTTCCTTTCCACTGGAAGATTCAGGTTCTCTCCTTATCGCTCCCACTCGTTTTCCTTCTACTCACTGCCTTCACCCAGAAGCTGGTTGTCTTAATTATGCTGTCTCTTATTTTTCCACACTGTGCCTCCACCCCTCCTTGGCAACACCCCCATGAGGCAGTGTCTGAGGCAGTCTCCCATTTCTTTAAAATCCACCCTCCTAAAGTCCAGGACCCTCGTCCTTGTGTGGTTTGCCTCTGTTCCTGGCTTAATGTTAAGCCAGAGGCCGGCCTGCCAGTGCAGCGGTTGGATTTCCGCTTGTGACACTGGCGGACTGGGTTGGGGACGAGCCTGGGTCGTCGGAATCGGAAGGAGAAGGATCAAGCGTCCATAAGACAGCTCTCCTTCTCCGGGGGTTCTGCGTCTGGTGCAGGAGTGACACCTAGCAGAAGCTGGGTGCATCGCCCCCATCACGACAGTTGAGGAATCTCTGGGGCGGGACAGACGCAGGCCATTGCACGCCTCTGACCCAGCCATAGGGTAAAATCCTTCCATGCCAGCCGCCCTATGACGCCCTGCCCCCAGACTTCAATTAGTCCCAGCCGAGGGCTCTCCCAACTAGATATGGAAGCACGGTAACCGATACCTGTCAGAAGTCGCGGCTCCCCGCCTCCCTGGGGGTAGCTTGGGAGTAACCGGGACAGCAAGGGGCTTAGAAGGTGATGGAAGTCGTGGGGGGTACTCTGACCAGGACGGAGCTCCAACGGCTAGGCAGAAGGACATAAAGTAAGCTAAACATATATATATAAAAATGTTAAGCCAGACTGTACAGTGATTACTGGTGCATAATGGACTGCCCACTGTGACATCTGCAATGCCATCTGTGTTTGTTAACATTAGTTCCAGCACTGCCTGATCCCGAATGGGTTCCTTGACTAGCTGCCGAAGAAAAGCCCCTTGTAGGGAGTCAAGGATGGCCCTGCTCATTGCTAAAGCTGCAGCTGGAAGGATCCAGTTCATATCTAGCAGACTGAAGTCCCCAAATAGTAGCAACTCCCCCTTACTTGCCATCCTGATGATGGCTTCCGAAGTGCCCCAGGGTGTCTCCCTCCCCACCACTCACACCAGTGCCCCCGCATCAGACTGTCCCTCCCCTCACACGAGATACTTTCCAACCTCTCACACTAACTCCCCTCACATGAAAGACTGTCACTTTCAACCTCCAGTGCAGGAGACACTGCCCCACATCTTTGTGGCTCCCTGCATACCTCTCAACTGTCCCACAGTAGGAGGGGCATCCCTCATTTAACCCCTCAGAACCCCTCTCTCCATACCTCTCACCTGTCCCACATTAGGAAGGATATCCCTCATTTTACCCCTCAGAACCCCTCTGCACATACGTCTCACCTGTCCCACATTAGGGGGACATCCCTCATTTTACCTCTCAGAATCCCTCTGTCTATACCTCTCACCTGTCTCACACATTAGGAGGGACTTCTGTCATCTAATCCTACAGAACCCCTCTGTCCATGAATGCCAACTGTCTCACATTACAAGGGATATCCCTCATTTTACCCCTCAGAACCCCTCTGTCCACACTTCTCAACTGTCCCACATTAGGAGGGATGTCCCTCATTTTACCTCTCGGAATCCCTCTGTCCACACCTCTCACCTGTCCACATTAGGAGGGATGTCCCTCATTTTACCCCTTAGAGCGCCCCCATCCCCCATGATGAACTAGTGGAGTGGCACTATTTTGGAGAAGACCCCCTACTCCCGTTGGTACCGAGGTTAGGGGTCAAAAAGCACTTTATAAGTGATCTGGGGGGAGGAAGGAAAAATGAAACATCTCACCCCAGTAAAAAAAGTTTTGTATTAAGGTCCATACTTACTGAAAAGTACAAATGACATTTGGTGCGTGTTTCCAGTGACGATACATGGTTATGTGAAGTTTTGGGTGATTCCAGTATGTCTTCAGGATGGCCCACGCTCTGCAAAAGTCACAGGAGTTTAGTGCTTTGGGAAATCGTGCTCTTCCTGTCCCACACCATGCAGCCTTCCCACCCTGGTACAGACCCCCCCCCCCAGCCAATCAGTACATTTACAATGGTATGCGGAAAGCCAGTGAGGGCTCAACCATGTCCATTTATTCACAATGTTTGCCCACGGCACCATCTCTTCCAACTCCTCTGCTAGCAACTGGCTAGGGTGCTGGCGAGCTGATAAAGTTACAGGACTGCAAAACAGCGCGGTCCTGTAACTGGAAAACAACCTGGCCTTGGCAGTTTAAGACTCGAGCTGCAAATCTGGAGACCTGGGTTTGAATCCCACAGCCCCCAGTTGTATACTGTGGGACTCTGAGCAAGTCACAACTTCCTTGTGCTCCCAGGACGCACCTGGAAGCAAGCTTACAGCTTAATGTCTTGCTCCTGGTACCAAAAAAAAAAAGTTTTTTATATGTATTTGAATGCCTTCCATAAACCAAAACATATATTTAGACAAAACATTCATCTTGAGCCGGCTCTGTGGCGTTGAGCGATAGGGGATCACCTGGCACGCTGGTGACTCAGGTTTGCGCCTCACCCAGGACGATAGGAGCAGAGACCGACAGGAGGGTTTGGATGCTCTATCAGACTCTCCTCCGGGGAAGCCTAGCCTGCACCACCTTATGAGGGCTCCTGGCCACCTGTAGTGGCTGTGCACTTTGCAGTGTGGGTGACCACACACCACAGGTGCGTCTTTCCAGGCCACCACCTGCATGTGTCTGCAGTATGGGAGGTGGGGGGGTTGGAGACACATCCGCTTGGCTGACCGGAATCCAGATGATGGACACCAGGTCCCCCTGCAACACGCAGCCTGGACAAGCACCTCTAATCCGATCCCCTGCCGTGTGCTCAGTGTAGCAGACTTTCATATCTCCCCTCGCGTGTGCCCTGGGAGGGATACGTCAGGCAGCTGGGGGCACAGCCCAAGGGGGGATGGTACAAACAGCCGAGAGGGATGGCTAGGTGGGCGAAGGAAGGCCTAGGCAAGGCCTGAATGAGTGGCCAGGCGGGATGGGGAGAAAAAAGAAAGGAGAAAAAATTCACCTTTATCACATTAGCTCCCCAGATCAGCGTCAAGGACAAACAAGATCGCCTATTTAAATCCCGCTTAATTTCTGCAAGCAATGGAGTTAGGTTCAATTGCAACAGTCCTGTGAAATTCAGGGAAATATTAACCCCCAAGTATTTAATATTCTTTGTCCAACTGTTGACTACCTCACAAAGTATAGCCTTCTCTCGACACACAACATGGCTTCCGTAGAGGTCACAGTACCTCTACAGTGCTTCTCAAATTCACTACCGACATGGACACTGGCCAGCTGACAGGGGCAGTTTTTATAGACCTTACCAAGGCCTCTGATCTTGTTGATCACCCCCTGCTCCTCTCCACTCTTCGCAGTCTGAGCTTTTCTTCATCACCAGCTGTCGCCTGGTATGGACGCTATCTATCAAATAGCACTCAAATTGTGAAATTCAACTCCTCTCTATCTGATGGTGCTACCATCAATATTGGAGTTCCCCAGGGCTCCATTCTGGGACCTCTTCTTTTCTCACTTTTTATCAATAACACAGATGAGGTTTTTCTTTCATGCTCAGCTATTCTCTATGCAGATGATCTTGTATTGTATTCAAGCTCTGATAAGGTCACCAGCATAAATGCATCCCTTTCCTCAGATTTCACGAATATCCAAAATTGGCTTTCTGCACATAAGCTTGCACTTAATGCTAAGAAAACCCAAGCAATGTTACTTGGATCTGCCCCTAAACTTAGGACATGTCAAACTCCCCTACTGGTGCAAGACCACAGTGGCACACACAAAGAATGCGTTACATCTTTTAAGTACCTCGGAATTCTTCTGGACCAATCCCTGGACTTCAGCCTGCATATGGAAATGATAGAAGGCATCCTTGGGATGGCAGAGAAAGGGTAGATATTGCTGATGGGGACCTGAATATGCAAGATGTTGACTGGAGCACCTTTGCTGCAGCAACATCCAAGAGCAGGGCCATTCTCGATGCCCTACAGGGGGCATGCCTCAGACAGCTAGTTTTGGAACCCACGAGAGAGAGAGAGAGAGAGAGAGAGAGAGAGAGAGAGAGCAATCTTAGACCTGGTACTTTCAAATGGGGACGGAGAGAGGATCTCTGATTTTGAAGTAGGTAACCATCTGGGATCAAGCGACCACCAAACAGTGTGGTTCACGATAAATTAGCTGTAGAGTCAAGCCATACAAAAGTGAAGGTACTGGACTTCAGGAGGGCTGATTTTGTCAAATGGGAGAGTGCCTCAGAAAAGCACTAGCAAACAGGCAAGAAGGAGGGGTGGAGCAACAATAGGGAAACATCAAAACCACCACCACAGAGACGACAAGTCTTTGTGTGAAGCAAATAAATCAAAACAAAAGAAAAAAAACACTATGGTTCTCAAAAGAAGTGGCGAGGAAGGTAATGGAGAAAAAGACAGCATTCAGTAGGTATAAGGAAAAACAGAAGGAGCAGGAAAGAGAACTGTCCCAGTTAAAACAGAAAGAAGCGGGTAAGGCAGTCAGAATATCAAAGACCCAAACCAAGGAAAAGACAGCCAACTCGGTTAAGAAGGGGGATAAAACCTTTTATAGGTACATTAGGGAGCAAAGAAAGACTAAGGCAGGGATACCGAGGCTGAACAAAGAGGAAGGTGGTCGGGCATAGAGCGACAGTGAAGAAGCAGGGATACTGAACAAATACTTCTGCTCAGTATTCACAATGGAAAAGCAGGGGTAAATACCTAATCTAGTCAACAGAAGCACTCTGGATAGGGGGGGGGTTGATATTAGTCCTTTCACAGAAGAAAGAGTTCTGAAAGAACTCTTAAAACTGAAGGTGGATAAAGCAAAGGGGCCTGATGGGATTCACCCCAGAATTCTAAAAGAACTACAGGAAGAACTAGTAACACCACTGACTACCCTTTTTAACAAATCATGGTAGGATGGTGTGGTACCAGAGGAGGGCGGATGTGATTCCCCTTCACAAAAGTGGGAGCAAGACAGAGGCAGGAAACTACAGACCTGTCAGTTTGACCTCAATGGTAGGGAAAATCATGGAATCACTTTTGAAGGAAAGACTTGTTGAGTACCTAGAGGTCAGTGGGGCACAGGACCCAAGGCAGCATGGATTCACAGCAGGAAGGTCATGTCAGACAAATCTAATTGATTTCTTTGACTGGGTGACCAAAGCAGTAGACCACGGAGGGGCTGTGGACATGGCCTACCTAGACTTTAGCAAGGCATTTGACACAGTCTCACACAAAAGATTAATAAACAAATTAGCCAGCCTGGGAGTGGATCCCAGGCCGGTAGCCTAGGTAAAACACTGATTAGACAACAGGATACAGCGGGTAATAGTAAATGGAGTCCACAGTGAAGAAAGGAGAGTTACTAGTGGGGTACCAAAGGGTTCAGTATTGGGTCCAGTCCTTTTTAATGTCTTTATAAGTGACATTGCAGAGTGACTGGAAAGGAAAGTATGTCCCTTTGCAGATGACACAAAGATCTGCAACAGGGTTGATATGCAAGGTGGGGTGCAAAGGATGAAAATGGACTCGGCAAGGTTGGAGGAATGGTCAAATGTATGGCAGCTTAGATTCAGTGCAAACAAGTGCAAAAGTAATGCACCCAGGAAACAAAACCCAGGGAAGAGTATACAATGGGGGGTGAGATACTGACAACAACAAAAATGGAAAGGGACCTGGGGGAAGTCATATCAGACGACCTAAAGATGGGCCAGCAATGTGAGAAGGCAGTAAGGAGGGCTGGGGGGATACTGGGATGCATAGGGAGAGGCATCACCAGTAGAAAACAGGAAGTTGTTGGCCCTCTGTACAGACAGTTGGTAAGACCACATCTGGAGTACTGTGTACAGTTCTGGAGACCCCATCTCCGCAAAGACAGACAGGGTGGAGGCTGTCCAGAGGAGGGCAACCAAAATGATGCAGGGTCTGCACCAGAAGACATATGAAGAAAGACTAAAGGAACTAAAGATGTATAGCCTCGAGGAAAGGGGGGGCATGACAGAAACTTTCAAATACCTCAAGGAATCAACAAAGTCCAAGAGGGTAGCATCTTTCAGAAAAAGATGTGCAAAAACAAGGGACAATTTGAAGATGGGGGCATCTCAGAGGTAATGTAAGAAGTATTTATTCACAGAGAGGGTTGAGATATATGGAACAGCCTTCTTGAGGAAGTCGAGAATCAAAACAGTGGGGGAATTCAAGAATGCATGGGACAGACATAAGGCAATTCTAGTGGGGGGTAGGAGGAAGTAGGCTGTTGGTTAACTGGGATCTGCAGCTTATCCGTTAGGTAGGGAAATGGGCAGACTAGGTGGGCCAAGTGGTCCTTATCTGCCGTCAAATTCTAAGTTTCCTTTTTTTTTTTTTTTTTAACAATCTGCCTGCATGGCAGTGAATGCTAAACTGGGGGTTGCTTCCACGTCCAGTTTCATGTTGACTCCCTCTGCTAAACTTGCTTTTGCCAGAGGCATAATACCCTGCCCTCACCTATAGCATGCTGACCTTTGCTGCCACACACAAAACCATCCTTCATAAGTGGGATGTCACTTATAATAATAATAATAATATCTGTCGATACGCCTCCTCGTCACCACGGCTTAAGCACCACTGCCAACTGTACAGGGACCTGGGCTGGTTATCCCCCTCAGCTTATCGTCAGTACTCTCCGGGCTCCCTGATTGACTCTATACTCAGAAACCAGACCCCTTCAGTGCTTGCAACATTGCTGGTGCCTCAAACGTCCTCCTATAGACTGTGATCGGTAGCTAAATCCCTGCTGAATGTACCTAGATGTAAAACATCAAAAGGCTCTGTTGCCTTCAATCACTCTGGTCCTAAGCTTTGGAACTCTCTCCCCCAAGCACTTCGAATATCTGGATCCCATGAGAGCTTCAAAAAGGAGCTGCGCTTCCATCTATCCCTTGCTGATCTCTGCACTTGTTTTAATTCTCCCCAATCCACTTACCTGCCAGATGCTGCCTGGCCTAACTTTAACCTCCCTACCTCATAGCACTTCTTACCCTCACTATCTCCTTGACAGCTAATCTACCCCAACTCCCCCCCCCCACACACACACACACCTGAGCCTTGTTTCAGAGGCTGTGATAATGTATCCTGCCCAGTCAGGAATTTGCCCTTGCCTTGTTTCGCTGCCTATTTGAATCTTCATTGTTGTGAATAATTTTAACAATACTCCTTGCTGCTATGTTGTGGTATCTCTTCCTAGACTGTGTAGGTTTTCTCTGCTAAAATTCTATGCGAATTTCATTGATTGTTATTGTCTTGGCTACATGTATTCAGTACTAACTGTTTTGACCTATGCTATTGTAATTTCATTGTACTCATCCTATGTACCTGTCTTTGATTGTTGTACTCTCCCGGGTCGTGCCTGAAAATAGTCATTTCATGGCTAGTGCACCTACCCGGTTAACAAAAACTAAATAAATAAATATTCTCCTAGTTCCAGAAATTGTGGCAGACAGTAAGAAGGGTCTCTGCTCAGAGACACAACCACTGACTTACTTAAATTTAGCTTATACTCAGCTAAATTATTAAACGTTTCTAGAATTTCCATTAGTGACTATAACCCTTCTGAGAAATTATTCAGGAAAATAAGGGTATCATCTGCATACAGCAGTATTTTATATTCTTTCTTACCAACGGTAATGTCTCTAATGCTTTCACTCCTCCGTACAGCTGGTGCTAAAGGTGCCATGTAAATCACATACAGCACAGCCAAAAGCAGGCAACCCTATCTTATACCATGCCTCAATTCAGTCATATTTGAAAGAGCCAAATTAGTCTTAATCCAAGCCACCAGGATGCTGTATATCATGTTTACCCTTTTTGTACAGTGGTACTATTCTGGCCTTTAACAGGGTCTCCATCTGAAATTTCCAAGAGAACCTGTCAAAGGCCTTTTTGGCATCCAGCGCTGGGAAAACTGCACCTATGTTACCTGCAGCTAGTATCAAATCCAGTGTTTTCCTAATACAATATATGCTAGAACATCGTTACTGCCTAAATTGCATTGATTCACAGGGCTGTTGTACCATCGACGTAATGCAACGATGTTGTCTTACCATTGTGAGTACGTCACATCGATGGTATAACAACATGGAACACGTTCGCGAATGTACGTAAAGCAAACTTCCTGTCTTCCTGAATTGGCCACGGCGGTGAGAGTTGGACCACGCAGAGAGCGGCGGTGATTACAAAAACCGTAAAAGTAAGGATCCTGCGCCTCTGTTTTTGTGGACCATACATTATACAAGACAACGTATAGTCCACTATCAGCAACAAAGCACGTGTTGCCATCTCGAGGTTGCCAAGGCAGCCAAAACCTCTCGAGCTTTGCTCTCAAGGTTTAAATGGTCGCCATGGCAATCTCTCCATGGCTACACAACCTTGTTACCGACAGCGGATCATACATTATCCCTTATATTATGATGGAGCTTCGTCTCTCGAAGCCCGTCTGATCCTCATGCATCTGCAGGCTTACATTTTTTCCATAGATTTTGTAATTGTTCTTTAATAACGAAACTGGATATGACTTGTCTTCCTCTGGATTTTTGTCTGGTTTTAGGATAAGAAATATCCAGGCTTCATTGAAGGACATTTCGGGCCCTTCCTGTCAGAAACCCAACTTCCTTTTTCAAGGACTGGGAAAGAACTCTTGAGAAATGTTTTTATGGAAGGGAAAACACAGTGAAGTAAGTTGAGAACTACTGAACAGTACACAGGTCTCCAAGTCCGAAATGTGTATTGGTGCTACACTGCTTCCCAAAATGAACCAACTTTAGTTGGCTTTAATGAAAGCAAAATCTTGCCGTAATGGGTTAGGATAGAGCGATCAATTTGTAATAAATAGTCTTTAAAATCTATACTTTATATTGACTCTAAATTTAGAAAAAGAACAGACATTGTACTTCCTACAACAAACTGCACCGTAGAAATATGTAGGGATTTGCATAAAATTCTGGGTTACTTAAACACTATCTCTTACTTCACTCCTCTATGGAAAATTAAAAAAATTCCAGCTTTGAAAATGAATGCAACCATGAGAATATGGGATAACAGACTTAGGTCAATTATTTGAAGAAAAAAAAAAAATTAATGACATCAGATATAAAGAAACAAAAATGTGACCTACCGAAAGGGACACTGCTTAACATATTCACAGATTAGAAGCCTCCTGGTTCAACTGCCGGTGAGAACGTGCTCCGAGATGGCGGGGTGAGAACTTAGCTCAGTCGCCACCTACTACTGCAGCTGTTTTTCTTCCCTGTTTTTCACTCTACGCCTCAATTTACTACTCGGCTGTACTGTTTTCTATGGGAGGGAAAAAAAAAAAAAAATTTGAAGCCTGGTGCTCCGATGGATCTGTCCTCAATTCTTGATCAGCCCAGAAACCCGACTGATGCGACGGCTTCTAGTATGGCAGTGGTCCCAGTCCCGGCAGAGGCAACTGCACAACCTCTTAATGCGGCCATTCTAGGCGAACTCCGGGAATTCCAGGCTGAATTTCGAGCCCTACAGATTAATTTAAAGTCCTCCTTAACTGCCACAGAAACCCAGGTAGGTGATTTAGAACAGTCAGCTAACAGCACTGATACCTGGGTCGATCACCCCGAACGTGTCCCACTGCAGGATCAGCGGGAGCTCCAAGATCGCTGCAAGGACTTGGAAAATCGGTCCAGCTGCAACAATCTTCGTGCCAGAGGGGAAAGAAAGTCCTGATATGATTTTATTTTTGCAGAGTGTTATTCTCTTCTTCACTGCTGGGTATGGCAGATCTCGCCCCACTACAACTCGAGCAGGTACATCGGGTTCTTTCACCAAAGTCCTCTACTCCTGGAACTCGACCTCGGTCTATTGTGGTCTGGTTTTTAAACTCTGCTATTAAGCAGGAGCTTCTTACCAGCGCCCGGTGGAAAGGCCCCTTGATGTATAAGGGACACCAGCTCTATACTGACAATTATTCCCCCATGCTGATGGCCAAGAGGCAAGCTTACACACCTATTTTGAAACTCTTGTGGAAGCACAAACTTAAATATACTACTCACTATCCCGTCAGGCTTAGAATTCATTTTCCGGATGGGGCTCGTACTTCTGAAGATCCTGAGGTGGCCTTGCAGGAATTCTGGGCTTGCCATATAGACTTCCTGGCAGACTGGATGGACTACGAGGCCTCTGGAGAGAAGCGTGCCCTCTAGAAAGACCAGTGGACTAAGCTGTCTCCTCACAGCAAGAAACGCGCATCAAATCAAGCTCTTACAGAGATTAAAGCCATGCTATAGGCTTTCCAGAGAGAGGAGCTTTCACAGGACTGTCGCATTTCCCCTTTTAATACAGTACTGGGGCTTTGGCCCTTTTCGGATCTCCCCCTTACCAACCTCCCCGGGTTCTTTTTCTCATCTTTTTCTTTGCCTTTGTCCCTCTTGGTCGGTCTCCTCTCTCTATTGCCTGGCATGGTCGGTTTCTTCTCCCCTTCCCCTTTTTTTTTGTTTTAGTTTGGATCTTTGGTTCTCTGGGCTTCACTACTCACACTGTTTTTTGGTCTTGTCTTCCTATTTAATTTCTTCCTTCTTTTATTACTTTTTAGGTGTTTCTTTTCCATTGCTTTTTTTGGTACCTTTTTGGGGTTTTTATTTATCATTTTTTTTTTTTGGCACTTCTCTGCACAGTTTCGCTACAGTTGCCGATTTTGCCGACTACAGCTGTCAGATTGTTTTGCCTTATTTCATTCAGGGTGGGGTCTCTTTTTTTTTATTTTGGTTTTCTTCCTATCCTTGTATTTTTTTTGTTTCTCTTTGCCTTTGTTTCTTTATTGGCTTCCCTTGGGTGGGTCTCGTTCGTTCAGATTTATTCCCTTGCCTTCTTTTCTTTTTAGTTTTTTATATATTCAGCCTTTTCTTATGTTTTGCTGGTTTTCATTTTAGCTCTACCGCTTCCTCATCTTTTCTTCCTGTTTCTTTCGATTACCTTTCGGTGTTGCTTATTACACAATTAGAAGGCTGCAATCAGCCAGTCGTCCAGGTAAGGGTACACCCGGACCTTCGGCGCCACGGGAATGCCGTCACCACTGCCATGCATTTGGTGAAGACCCTGGGAGCTGGAGAGAGGCCGAAGGGCATGGCCTGGAACTCGTAGAAGGATCCGTCGCTCTGAAGTGGAGGAATCGCTGGTGTGACAGATGGATAGGGACGTGAAAGAACGCATCCTGAAGGTCAGAGAACAGAACCACATGCCTCGTTCCAAGGCTGGGATGATGTGAGCCAGAGTGACCATCGTGAAGGTACGAGACCTTAGGAAATTGTTCAGGTCATGGAGATCTAGAATGGGGCGCCAGCCCCCCCGTCCATTTTGGGACCAGGAAGTACCTGGACACAAACCCTGGGTCTGAAAGAGGTTCCGCCACCTCCCTGATCACCTCCTTCTGGAGGAGCAGGGCAATGTCGGCTCAACGGGCCGACAGAGAGGCAGCGGACCCCAGTCCCCCACAATAGGCGGCGGCTCGTGGGGTGGGGACTGCTCGAATTCCAGCGGCAGACCCTTTCCTACTACTTCCAAAACCCAGCGGTCCGTGGTGATAACAGACCAGGTGGAAATGAAGTGGCGGAGTCTTTCCCCCACGGGGAGAACCCAGGGAGGAGAGACAAGGTTGGGGGTGACACCCCTCAACCCGTCACTGGGCAGGCTTGGAGGAAGGACCGGCCAAGGAGACTACTGGACCTTTCCCTCCTGGCTTCCTGTTGGAAGAAGCAGTAGGCTTGGCTTTGGGGTGCCAAATGCGAGCCTGCTGGCCCTGATGCTGGTGTTGCTGGGCCAGACGTGCCGCAGGGGTTGAAAGACGAAAGGGCTTACGCTACTGCTGGCGGGCTCTGTTCTTCTGGGCAGACGTGACTGAGTCCAAGGTGGCGTTGGACTTCTCGATCCATTGGAGGTGACCTTCCACCCCAGGTCCGAACAAGTCGGTACCCAGGAAGGGGACGTCTGCCAGCTTCTGCTGGGTATCTGCCATGAAGATGGAGATCCACAGCCAAGCTCTGTGGCGCGTGCCCACTGCGGCCGCTACTGACCTGGCACACAAATCAGCAATGTCCAGGGAAGTCTGAAGCTGCTGTTTGGTCACCGCCCTTCCCTGATCCTGCACCTGCTTGACCGTGGTATGGAGGTCAGCCGGAAGATGAGGAATCACCTCATCCAGGGAGCCCAAAAGGGCGTGTGAAAAGTGTGCTTTCAGGATGGCCGAGCTGGCCTGACGAAGGCCTAGGGAGGAAGCAGTGTAAACTTTCCACCCACAGTAGTCCAGCTTCTTGGACTCCTTATCAGGAGGCTTGTCCACGTCCCGAGTGTTCCCAGAACGCCGGAAAGCGCTATCAGTTACAAGCCCTTCCACAGAGGGGTGCTCCGAGAAACCGGAGAGTGAACCGGTGGGGACAGTATACTTCCGGGCCATCCTGACCGAAGGTGCTGAACAAGAAGCTGGCCGCTGCCATAGCTCCAGGGCCGGGCCAACAATGGCTTCAGCCCATACCTCTCAACCTCCTGCCTCATAAATTAGGGACAAGGCTTAAAAAAAATCAGGGACAAAGGACCAAAATCAGGGACACAACTTCAAACTTGATGATATCCACTCAGAAAGCTGGTAGAATACAGGGCTTAGTGCAAAATGCATTTTCTAAGGAAGAACAACTGTTTAACTTTAATGTTTGACATTATTTTGTGCTTCCAACTCCCACTGTTTGCTCGTGGAAACACAATTTTTAGGAGGGACAGAGTAAAATTTTGTGGCAAAATCAGGGACAGTTGAGAGGTATGCTTCAGCCACCGGGAAGGCCTCCTTGGGGGAATCCCCTCAGTCCAGCATCTCCATGAGGGGATACCTGGCCTGGTTTGAAACGGGTTCCAGCTTCATCCCAGTGGATTCTGAGGTAAACCGAAGCATTCCCAAAAATGAGGATTGGCTCTCATCCACTGAGTGGCCCCCAGTGGACTCCAAGTCAAGCGGCCTGGAGAACAAGGAGAAGTCATCATCAGACTCAGAGGAGTCTGCAACAGCTGTGAGCGCCTGAGCCACTCTCCACCTGCCAAGGCTGATCGGGAGTGAGGGTGACTGACAACCAATGGGGCAAGCTCTGACCCGACCGAGAATCCTTGAATGGGGCCCCAAATTTAGGTTGTGGAGGCAGGGGTTCCACCACAATGGGTGGTGCAGCCAGTTTCAGCTGAACAACCGATGCCGGCTTCGACCCTTCGACCACTGCAAGGGGTTGTTTCGGCCACTCCGGTGACAGCCACTTAATGGCTGGGGAAGACTATGAAGTCAACCTATTCCCGGTCAAAAGGAACTGCTGCCACATTAGCTCCTCGTAGCACCGACGCAATCTGCGCTGGAGCCTATCCTCTGAAGAGGATGAAGATGAGGATGAGCAGCGCCGCCGCTTTCCACGGTGCTGAGACCGAGACCGCCAGTATCGGCGGGATCGGCTGGACAGAGAAGAGGTCCGAGACCTTCGGTGTTTCCGAGGGTGGGTCTGAGAGGGGGCGGGGGAAACCTGCTCCTCCTTCAGTTCAGGGACCTTAACCGGGGACTCTGGCACAGGAAAGTCCTCGGTTTCCACGGGGGGAAACCGGTGAAGAAGGGTTCTCTGCTTCTCCAGTCGACAGACCGTACAACGGGTCGAGAAAAATCTCGACCAAGTTGACAGGTGTCTCGGCCGGCTGACCTGACGGGGACACCATGAAGCCAGCGGCCTTAGCCGCAACCTCGACCGAAGTCAAGAGTCGACTCTCCGAGGAAAGGGACCTTTCCCGCTCCCATGAATGTGAACGGTGGGACTTACCCTTGGGGTCCTTCTTTTTGGACCAAGAGGAATGTCCCAAAGGGCCTTCTCCCTTAGTGGAGAGGGACTGGCAAAGCTCTTTGAAAGAAGCTGTGTAGGAGGATTCCAAGGAGAGCGGGATAAATGCCGTGACCGAGGAAGATGAAGATGCAGCCTGGGCCGCGCACTACCGAGGCGATCATCTGCTCCTGACTGTTCCACCAAGCCCGCCGCGGACACCGCCGCGGGCCTCCTTCGACTGATCGAAGGATGGCGTTCTTAGATTCCGCCCCAACAGCAATCGAACAGCGTCCTCCAAGACCAAAGCCAAAAGGATCTGCATAACTCACAAGCCTGTGAGTCATGGCGAGTCCAAGGCAATAAACGCATGTGGTGTGTGGATCGGTCCGGGACATCTTCTGCCCACAGGGGCACCGACAAAATCCGGGAGTCGATTTTGACCATGCAGGCATGAGGGAAGATACAGACTGAAGTCTGTAATGTCGTAAAATTAGTTTCGGATTAACCTAAGAGTGTGAATTCAGCCTAATACGCAGAGCGCCAAGGACAGAACCTGAGCTTCCAAGCAGTAAGGAAGATCTGGCGTCATGGGGCGGAGCCAAGTGTTTTACCACCTGGGTGGGTGGGAGGAGCCAGCTTGCAGACCTTCCGGCAAGATTTAAAGTGGCAAGAAACCTGCCAATAAGTGAGGATTGACCAAATATCCACGTCCCTAGAACATAATATTTTGCCACAAAACAGCTTATAATTTTTATTAGCTCTATATTTCTTACCCCCATCTTTTATTACTGAAGTCATGTGCATGAAAACAGGGTAGCTATCCCCAAGGGTTCATCAGCCGCTATCGCTTCTTCCCAACCTGATGTCATAATACTCTGCTTGTGACAGCACAGTTATTCCCATGGCAACAGACTGATGTCACAACAAAGCATTATAATTTCAAGCAGGGAATAAGCTATAGAGGCAGATGAACTCTAAGGGATAAAAATCTTGCCTTTGTGCAAATTTCTTCAGCAACAAATAATGGAAAGCAGAACTCAACAGAAAAGATGCGAAATGCAAGTTGATTTGTGCCTAAATATTGCATTTTCAAAAACTGTCCCGCAGACACCAGTGGCTCTTTAAAGACTACATTCTAAGTCCAAGGGACAGCAAATGCAGCACAAATCTGCTTTCGAACGGAAAGTATGACATGGGGAGGGAACGGCTACAATTAGGTTGTTTCTTGGCTTCCTGCTTCTCATAGGGCATCCCAGCATTACAGTCCGCAGAGGGCCCCGGGGTCGCAAAGTGCTGCTATAATTTTACCAGAAGCTCGGGACGGAATTCTAGCCAAGTAAAACATGACTCCATATTTGTTTTTCTTTTGTATTGCTGTATAATGGATCCACACGAGTTAAAAAAAAAAAAAAAAAAGTATTTACATTGCCTACGTATTGGAGCAATTTATCTACCTTTACTTTAAAAAAGACGGGTTATACTAAAAGCAAACTCGCGCTACACCAGGAATTTTTGTTTCATTTTGCTCCTGCTGTCCTGGATACCCACTCTTTCAGGCTCGCCACAAGGCGGCCCCCCGCTGTCCAGACTCACTGTGCCCTGCTGGACCCTTCCCTTAGGTCTCCAGTATCTCTGTTGTCAGGCAGATCTGACTTATCCCTGTTTGGGGGGGGGGGCTCCTGCAGCCACCAGGAAGGAAATGATGGCTGGAGGTGAAACGGCCAGGCTGCTTGGGGGTCTAGTAGTGTGGGAGGTGCTACCAGGAAGGCCATGCAACACCACAAGCATCAGTACCACACTGAGCAGACTTGGTAGACCACAACGACCTGGTGTCAGTTTTGTATGTTCATAGGGCCATCACCCAGGGTGCTCCGTGCAGCACTTTTCTCAAGTTTGGGGCCACGCCCACTCATTCACCACATGCACACTACTGCAGCGATGCTCAGCAGCATGAGGTCACCCACACGGCCAAGAGCACCACTGCAAAGCTACCACCTAGAGCGGCTGTCAAAGTGAAGCACAGTCACCCACACTGTGGGAAAGAAGCATCCATCGGACACTCTGAATCCTTCCCTGACGACTCCCATTCCTGGTGGCCTGGGCTCAGGGAACGAATCTGAATCACCTGTGTGTCAGTGATGCTACATCACTCAGCACTACTGAGCCGGCCATTGCACAAGGAATTCGACGAATGTTCTCTCTCGTTATACCATCGATGTCACATCAGTTTTTTTTGTTTTTTTTTTATATTCAAGTTTATTGCATATTTGCACTTATACATGTCCATTACAACTCATTGCTCTACGTTACACAGTGCAAGAGGATAGTACATAGTACATGGTCAGGATTTTCACCCCTGCTCCCTTTTATTTTTTATTTATTTATTTTTTCTTCTTCTCCCTCAGCTGCCTACAAGTTCAATCACATTTCCATTTATACACTTTACATAATTCATCATCTCAACTGAGGCTTGACCAGGTCAAACATGGCTTTTTATCCAGCTATTTCTCCGCCTCCCTTTTCTCTTTTCCCCTTTCCTCTCACTCTAGTCCTTTTCTTTATTCTCCATCTCCATAAACCATGGGGTCCATCTTTCCACCCAAGCCTGCCCCTCATATTTATTCTATATGTCACCTCTTCCATGTCCTTGATTTCATCTACTATTGATTCCCAATCTTGGTTCGCTGGAGGAGTAGCGGTGAACCACTTTCTGGTCACGCCTTTATGGGCTGCCCCAACAATATATTCCATAGATAGATTTGACTTGTTCCTCTTATTTCTTCCGTAATACTCCTAAGATCAGGTTTGTCGGGCCTAAATATGATTGTATATGAAGAATCTTTCTTATCCTCGTTTCTACCTCCTTCAATATTGTGTAAGGACCGGCATGACCAGAACATATGGAGATAGTTTGCTTTATCAACACCACAGCCCCTCCAGCAAGACCCTGTACAAGTTTTGTCCCATTTACTTTGTGTTTCTGGAGTACAAAATATCTTACTCGGACCTTCCATTACGTATTCTCTCCAGTAGGAGAGGGGCATGTAGTCTTGGAGGGCCCCTGCCAAGCATGATTGTCCATCCCTTTCCTCCAGTTGTTCCCCATCTCTTTCTCCCATCTGTTCTTAATGTGTAGTTTGATCTTCACCTCGATCCCTCAGAGCTCCATATATGGCGAAATAAGGCCCTTTACTCTTGTAAGATTCAGTATGTCTACTATGGTGTCCTTAACTTCATTGTTTGGACTAAGTTTGTATAGTTGTTTTGTAAGGTGTGTATATACGATCTTATTTGGAGATACCTGAAGTAGTCTGATTGTCTTATGTAAATTCTTCTTTAATCTGTGCAAATTCCATAACCGTATCTCCCTTAAGAAACTGACTTAGAGAGCACAGTCCAATTTTCCCCAATTCTTAAAGGTGAGGTCCTGTCTAGCTGGGAGGAAGTCCGATCCCAGGCGAACCACCTCAGCGGCCAGGTCTCCCCTCAAGCTATGTTTATTCCAAAGCCTTCTGAGAGAGCACAATGTATTTCTAACTGTTGTTAATGTAATATCTTTCTCTCTACCTTGTAATTTAGTTACCATTACTCTAGCTTCCAAAGGTACACCATCTGTTAAAGCTATCTCTATTGTTTTCCATCTCGCCTTACATGAGCTAACTGACAGAGCAGGGCCCACTTCAATTGTGCTGCCAAGAAATAGTCCTCCAGGTTAGGCACATTCCGACCTCCTATTTTTTACTTGACCAATGACTCCGCTCTTTAACCTAGGTCGTTTTTTGTTCCAAATAAACCTTGTTAGCATCCTATGCCAGATCTGGAATTGGTTCTTATGTATTTTAATGGGGAGACATTGAAACATGTAAAGATATCTTGGGAGTATATTCATAGATACTGACTGTATCTTTGCGTATAATGGTAGGTTAAGTGATTCCCACCTTTTGATGTCCTGTTTAATCTGACCCGTTGTCTGTTCTAGGTTATTTGCATACAACAGCCTTAAATTTTTGGAAATTTGTATGCCCAGGTATTTAATCTTTTCCTTGTTCCATTGTGTCTTCAGGGATTGGTGCACCTCCTCTGTAGGCGGTAATAAAATTTAACACCTCTGTCTTGTTCTTATTAAGTGTATACCCTGAGTACTGATGGAAATTTATCTATGAGTTCCCAAATTTTTGGGATAGAGTCATCGGGATTAGATATGTACAAAGAACCGTCGTCTGCGTATAGAGATATTTTATGTTCTTCCCCTTCTATGTCTATCCCTGTAGTCTCCTTCGATTCCTTTATTGGCTTGAGCTAGTGGCTCTATATAAAGATCAAATAGGAGGGGATAGGGGCAGCCCTGCCTCGTGCCACGCCTCAGCGATCTCTGTGAAATCCTCCATTAACTTGGACTTAGGCTTGTGGAGAAGCGTGATAGAGTTTTGATTGTTTTATAAATGCGGTGGGAATCCCATTCTCCTCAAAACCAGGAAAAGGAAATTCCAATCCACCTTATCAAACGCCTTCTCCGCGTCGAGACTCATGAGGCAGGCTGATATTTCCTTTTGTTTATTATGTCAATAATATTTATGGTTAGCCTCACTCCCTCAGGTGCCTGCCTACCCTCCACAAAGCCCGTTTGGTCCGGATGAATAATATCTTGTAGAAAGGTTAGCCGCGATGCTATGATTGCTGTGAACATTTTATAATCTACATTAAGTAGGGATATCGGTCTGTATGATCCACATTCCCTCGGATCCTTCCCTCCTTGGTATTACCGATATGGAAGTGTAATTCAGGAAGGCGGGACATTAGCCCCTTCAGCCATATTTGATTATACACTGTATGTAGTAGGGAGCTCAAATGCCTCAAACACATTTGTAGAATTCCTCCGTGCCATCCGGTCTTACATTTTTTTTTAACCACCTATGGTGTCCGTTATTTCTTTTGAGTGATTGTTGCTCCAATAATTTCCTATGTGTCTCGGTGAGCTCAGGTAGATGCAGGTTCTTTAAGAACCGCACTGCCTCCTCGGGTCTTGTGTCTTGCTGGGGGCAATAGAGGTCTTTATAGTATGCGACAAAGCTCTCTGTTATTTGTTCCCATCTATGCCTAATTACCCCCGTACCTGGTTGTCTTATTCCGGTAATATTTGCCCTAGCCGATTGTTGTCTCAGGCGATAAGCCAGAAGTCGAGTGGCTCTTGGCCCCCCCTCATAATAGGTTTGCTTTATGCGTATTAAAGCCCTTTCCGTTTCTCGGAGTTGCAGCCGATGTAGTCTTTGTGTAAGAACCCTTATCTCTCTCCCTCTCTCCCTCTGAAATTTTACTTTTTGCTGCCTCTCCAATTCTTGGAGTTCTTTTTGTATTTGCATTCTTTGCTTTTCCTGTTCCCTCTTTTTATAGGTAGCTATTGAAATTAGTTTTCCTCGTACCATTGTCTTAATCGTGTCCCATAGGATTTGAGGAGCAATCTCTGGGGATTCATTTAACTGAATGGTACTCCTTATTATTTGTTTTACTTCTTCTTTAATCTTTTAGTCCCTGAGTAAACTATGTTTAACCTCCAGTGTGTAGGTTTTTGGGAGTTGGAGATCTAGTTTAGCGAACAGTGGTTTGTGGTCTGCTATAGTTTCGTGCCCACCCAAAGAGAGTCAAAACTGGAAATGTCCTTACCAAGCGTAAAAACATATCTATTCTAGAAAATGCCATATCTGGGAGAGTAGTAAGTGTAATCTCTGGCCTTATGATACCTCTCTCTCCAAACATCCACTATGCCCGTCTCTCATAGAGCCTCTTCAGAGACCTAGAATCGTTTGATTTGGGAGTCGGTATGTTGAGAAGTAGTATCTAGGGCCTCTATCCAGCACCCTCCAATCCCCAACAATTAAGATCCTTTTTGCCTTTTCTGCAATTAATTTAAATAAGTCTGCAAAAAAGGAGTCTGTGTCCCAATTGTACATACATTTAGTAAGGATATTTGAAGTTCTCTGAACACGCCCTACCACCAAAATGTATCTAGCTCCCTCATCTCCTATTACTTCCTCTACCTCAAATGGGAGCGTGTTCGATAGTAGAATGGCCACTCCCTTTTCCTACCCTTGGGCATAGATGCATGGTAGATGTTCGGGGTCCTTGCTCCTAAGTTTGAGAGCTTCTTCAGGAGAAAGATGTGTTTCCTGAATAAAATGTATTTCACATGCCTGTCTCTTTAAAAACTGCTGCAGGCCTTCCTTTTTATTGGGTTTTAATCCCATTTACATTCAGTGAAGTGTTTTGGTCTTTATTTTATCCATGATCGAGTTTTCCAAATTGTTTTAGTGGTCTGAGTTTAGAGTGATCACAAGAAGCATCCTCCCCCTCACTCCTTCCCCTTCTCATAGGGTCCCCCTCACCTTGAACTTGTTTCCCTCATTCACACTGTGCCTCAGTTCGATGTATCTTTTGTGCCATGCCTGTTGTCTATAAGTCTCAAGGTAACCATCACCTCTTCGGTAACTTTTTAGTATAACTATAACAGATTTCCCTGTACTTACCCTTTAAGTGGGGTTATTAACCATTTAACCGCATAAACAATTCCAAACACTAAATTTCTAACTACAGAACTTAACAATTCTCTCCAAGGTCTAAGAAGCTGACGCATTGCATTCCTATGTACAAAAGTTTCTTTACTTTTCACGTTACTTTTTAGAGATTCCAACTTCAATCTTTGTGAAATTCGGTTTCCTAGGTCAGTCCACCCTTCCTTGTGCGGACTGGAGTGTGTCACCCTTGTGGCACTGTGCCTCGGATAGTGTTCTAGGCTAATTCCTAACAGGACTTTATTCTGGGGTCTAAGCCCCCTGCCCTGTGTTACACTCAACGTCAGCAGGATCAGGCAGCAAACAAGATTTCCCCCTGTCTCCATCTTCACACTACCTTCTTTTTTTCCCCCCCAGCTTCACTGCCTTCTGCCCCCCCCTGCCCTTTTCCCTTCTTTTCCATATTATGGGCAATCCCGGTCCATTAAAGGAGTCACAACCCATAGAGACCCCTCTCGGCCAGTCACATGGTTCTCCGCCTTTGCAACCCTCCCTATTTACATCATTGGCCAGGAGGTCCCCATGTACTCTTCCATCCCCAAAGTCTCCATCCACTGTGCGTGCTAGGCGTTTTCTTTTCATTAACGCTCCTGCTGAGTGCCAGATCCCAACTGATCAAATCTCTCCAAATCGAGCCTTCCCTACCCCCCACCTCCCCACCCAACAAAAAAAAAAAAAAAAAAAAAACACACTCCCCTTTCCCCTCCCACCTTTCCAGTATTACCCCCCCATAAACATTGCCTGCCCTGCGCCCAGTCCACCCCACTTCTCCCGCACCCCGTGAGACCTTCCAGACTCCTCACCCTTCTTCTCCATGTCTCTTCCGACGATTCCCCCCCTTATTAAAATGTTCTGGTGTCCTATGTACTCATCCTCAGTCTTCTTTCTCACCCTTCCTCCCTCTAACCTGACAGGCTCTATTAATTTAAAGCTTTTCGGTCTTTCCCCATCCCAGGGCTTATTTTACACTTTACCTTGCCGATTAACCATTGCCTTCTATAGTCCTTCAGGGTGGTGTGCAGCCGTTTACCTTACGAAACGTCTCTCTATGAAAGTGTCCACAGTTCATGTTCAAATGTCCTCTGCTGCATCTTCTTCTGGGATGATAGTGTTTAGCTGTACCCTCGAGACATAGGGCCTAATCAGGGCCGCTACATCCCTCCTGAGACTCGTGGCGTTCGAACTTCCCCCACTCGTCGATCCTCTCCGCGCCACTGACCACGCAGACTCCCTTAACTCCTTCTCTAGTCTCTCTCTTTCAAGCCCTGAAACTGAGATACCGGATTCTTCCAAAAAGGGCTTGGCTGCCAGTAGGTTTTCAAAAATCTTTATTCCTTGCCCCGATTCCACTTTTAGCCTCGCCGGAATAGCATCTGTGCTTTCACATTTCGAGCCCTCAGCTGTTTCACCACCGACCACATGTTCCGCCTTGCTTCTTGTACCCCCATCGAGTAATCATTGTCCAGGATTATTCTATGCTTCCCATATGTCACCTTTTTTTTTTCCCAGGCTCTTTTTAAGATTTCCTCCTTAGCGGTGTAGTTTGTCATTCGGACAATAAAAGAGCGGGGCCTGGAGTTTGGGTTCATCGGTCTTGGGGCTAGGGAGCGGTGTGCCCTGTCCATAGAGACGTCTACCTCTGGCGGGAGATTTAAAAGCTCAGACAGAAGCTTTTGCATGAAAGTGATCGTGTTTGGGCTCCCCTTTTCTGCTCCTTCTGGGATACCATACACCCTGAGGTTTTGTCGCCTGCTGCGCCCTTCAAGATCGTCTAGTTTTGCTTGCAGTTCCTTTCTAGAGACCATCAGGTACAGTACCAATCTATCGTGTCGGTCTGTCTGTTCCATCATATTCGTGAGACCCAGCTCCAGCTTGTCGCTCTGTGGTCTATCCTGCTGATGTCCGCTTTCATTTCTGTGAGGTGAGGTCTATCTTTTGTACTGTTTTGGCCGTTTGAAGGATCGATGAAACTAATCGACCTCCAGTCTGCATGTCTGCCGCGGTCGTCTTCCTCCTCCGTGGGCCCATAATCTTCCCGTTCCGCTCCTTGTAGCAGCATTTGCAGCTTTTTGCAGTGTTAAATTGTTTTGCCATTCCCGACCCTCGATCTGGTGCTTTTTGCTGGGGATTGCATGGTTTGGTACCGGGGATGCCATTCGATTTGATCTGCAGCTGAGGGGATCCCAGAAATTAAGCTGCCATTCCTCTCGCTGACGTCACCGGAAGTCCCAGCACCTCCGATGCCACATCAGTTTGATGCTAAATTTTTTTTTAACTGTAGCTTTTCTCTTCTTATCCCTGCTGTCAGGAGCCCCAAGGTACACTGTAACCTCCCCCCGCACCCCTCAATCACAACCTTCTGTCTCAATGCTGCATCTGGATGGCTCCCCGGTCGGGGTGGGGGAATATACTATCATTAGTGGTTGGTGTCAGGCAGCGGAGGGGCAGAACCTGGATTCACTGAAGTCCATCACTGCAGGTAGACATTTTTTTCACCTTTTGACACCTAACACGCACATGCACGTGCACACACACACACACACACACACACACACACACACACGCACAGTGTGTAGCCGTCACGCATCCATGTGTAGCCATCAAACATCCCCCCACCGCTATGGGGTGTCCTTGCCTGTAATGCCAGCTGTAGTTACCCAGGTGGCACTACAGCCGCAGCTACACACAGCCTCCTTCCTCAGAGAATGTCTCCTGGGACACTCGATCCTTCTCTCCCTGGCTAGCCCTCAACAACGAAGGTCCCCTTCCACATCCCGGCATTGCAAGTGGCAGCACTACCGCTGCAACAAAGGGTCGGCTTCAGTTCAATGGTATTAGCAGAGCAGGATGTTATTTTTTTTTTTTCTGTATATCTTTTTGCTCCTCTGTTGCCACCTACACCTTACCATCAGCCCTTAGCCCGGGAGCTCTCAACCCCATCAGCCACTCCCTCCATTGTCGCACTGGTGGAAATTCATACAGAGCGGGGTACAAGAGCGCCTGGGGCTGTCATATACTGCAACAGAGATGCTGAGTTTTTCTGTGTTTTTCTCCCTCCTGACCCAGGGCTATGGCAGCATAGCGGGCTCATGTGCCCCCGGAACCACAGTCTCCCTCCACCCCGCACCCCGACATAACCTCGTTCCCCCAGACGTCTGCTCCGACACTCGGCCACCACAGGGTGTCGGCCGAGAGCAAGGAAACTTGCCTCCCCAATCTGGGAGATGAGAGCAGCCCAGTGACCGCTTCAAACATCTCCTAGCCCTCCCCCCACACCAGCCCCTGGTGACCCAAGCTCGGTCCCAAACACGGGTTGCCAGCGTGGCACGAGGTGTGGCATCCAGCGCTTCAACCTTCACTGCCACCGGGCTGGCCACGATGTCACATTTCAATGGTATTATGGGGTTTGGATGTCACTGTCACACAATGGGAGAAATAACCAGAAATTTATTACATAATATTATGAACTGCAGCTTTTAAAAAAAAAAAAAAGCTACGCACCCTTTAAACATATTCACAGCCAGCAAAAACTTGTACTGCGTCAGTCGTCGGACGTCCAAGGAGCACAGAACCCGGAACTCATGATAGATCTGTACCTCATTCACATCTGGCATGCCACGCGCAGTCACCAGCAGCAGAGGGGGTCGCCGGGTTGGCAGGTCAGGCCCAGACAGATGCTTGAAAGAAAACAAGACTTTATATGTTCCGTTTCTGAACTCCCTTATTTTCCAGTCAGATGGGGCACCTCCTTTCAAGGAATAAGCATGGGGAGGAAGAAGGAGTGAGAGGAGGACTAGAGAGATGATGAGAGATAGGAGGAAGAGGGAGATAGAGAGTAAGGAGGGAGTTTGAGGAGTATAGGGAGGAAGAGAGTGTAAGGAGGATAAGGGAAACTGTGAGGAGGAAGAGAGAGTGAGGAAGAAGAGGGGAGAGAGTCAGGAGAAAGTAGTAGGGAGTATGAAGAGAAGGGTGTGTGAGGAGGAAGAGAATATAACAGAAAGAAGAGGGAGAGAGAACGAGGATGAAGATAGAGGCAGAGAGGAGGAAGAGAAGGAAGGCGTGCAAGCAGGAAAAGAGGGAGCGCGAGAAGAGTGCGAAGAGGAATAAGAAGAGTGTGAGGAAGAAACGGGTGAGGGAGATAGTGTAAGTAGGACAAGGAGGAAGAAAAGAAGGGGGTTTTGTAAGGAGGAAGAGGAGGGACACAGAAAGAGAAAGGAGTGTGAGGAGGAAGACAGGGAGACAGTAAGAAGGGTGAGAGACTGAGAAGAGTGTGAGGAGGACGACTGAGGAGGAACAGAAAGAGGGACAGTGTAAGGAGGAAGAGTTTCAGGAGGAAGAGAATGAGGAAGAGTGCAAGAAGGGGAGAGAGTGTGAGGAGAAAGAGGAGGGAAGGGAGAGAATGAGGAGGAAGAGTGTGAGGAGGGAGAGTTTGAGGAAGAGTAAGGGAGTATGAGGAGGAAGAGTGGAAGGGGACTGTGTTAGAAGGAAGGGGAAATCGAGAATGAACAGAAAGTGTGAGGGGGAGAGAGGGAGGGAGTGTGCAAAATTGAACAGACAGAAAGAATGTAAGGAGAAAAGAAGGGAAGAGTGAGGAGAAGGAGAGGTAAAGTGAAGGTATAAACAAGAAAAGAAAGTGAGAGAGGGGGAAAGGATTGCCTATTCCTCTCATTCTTTAGTATTCCCTTGTGGTCTAGTGGTTCCCCAACCCTCTGCTTCTCCCAGTATACGTTATTATAGTAAGTCCTAGCTGTCCAGTGCTCCAACAGCCTCCCCCCAATCCACCTGCTGACATCTCGCTTCCCCTCACTCTCCCCTTAGCCCAGTTCCCGGCGCTCCAACCAGCCACATACAGCAAATGGTACAACCCTCCTCTCAGCACTGCGGCCAGCTGCTATACAAGCCGCAAAGAACATCATTTGAGGAGTAATACAAACGAATTGAACAGGGGTGGGGTACACACTGAGCCACCAGGGAGTTATATAAATGACAGAACGGAGATTTGGGGACACATGAGCCATCAGGGAGTAATACAAATATTGGAAGTGGGAGATCAGGTGGTGAGAGTACACACTGAGTCACCAAGGAGTAATAGAAATCACAGGAATGGGAAATGGGGAGGGACACTGTGGGCCACCAGGGAGTAATACAAATGATGAGAATGGGAGATGTGTGTGTGTGTGTGGGGGTTACACACTAGGCCACCCGAGTAATACAAATGATGGGAACAGGAGATCGGGTGGGGGGGGGGCACACTGGGCCACCCGGGAGTAATACAAATGACAGGAAAAGGAGAGCAAGGGCTGGAGCGAACTGCTGGACCACCAGGGCTCTCATGTCAGGGTTGTCACTGGTGCTAAAGGGCTACTGCGCCCAATGCAAATGAGCCCATAATGGGCATGCAAATGGCCCCCAAAGCACCCTCCATGCCCAATGGGCTGATCTGCATGCTGAGACACAATACAGCTCACAGGAATCTTTTTTTTTTTTTATTGTAGTTTATCTCCCCCAGCAACTCCAAGCCCTGCATTGCTGGGAGCGTCACTGGTGTCTGCCCCTGTTTCTGACACCTTACTTGAACCTTACAGAGTCCCTCATGGAGCCATGGTTCTTCCCCCAGGGTGGAGATGACCCCCAAAAAATTGGAGTCTCGTCGGGATCCAGCACGGCCAGGCAGGTGCAACTTATTTAGGGGTCTGCCCAGACGCTTATTCTTCTCGGAGCCTGGAGAGCAATTTTCCATTGTTCCAGGGGCGTGGCCTTGCCCCTAATGCAGCCATCTGTTCGTCCTCCCATGTCTGGCTTACGCTTGCCATACCCCAGGCCTCCACCTGGGGCCAGTCAAGTGCTGCGCCTCTGCCCCCGAGAAGATGACTCGTCCATGGGACATTCAACCTTCCTCCCCCGGCCGGCCCTCTGACTCCCCTGGTAGTTGGCATCACAAGCGGTAGCGCTACCATTGCGCCAGCGGTCTGGCTGCTCACAGAAATCTTGGTGCTATCCTGTTTTAGGCAGCACTATTTCCTGTGAATTATATACAGCTCTGGTCCATGCCTGGCCAGTGCAGATTCAATTAGCGCAGCGCCAACATGGACCAATATTCAGCTACCGCCACATGCTTTCCATCTGAATACTGCTGCAGCTCGGAGAGAGCACAGGGCCAAGTGCAGTACAAATGTTTTGTGCTGCACCTGCCCAGTCTTGTAAATGTGGGGCCCTTACGGTCATACTCTCCTCTCAGTTCTAACTGACTGAATTTTGTTTTTTTCCATTTTCTTGTATTTTAATCTTTGTTTTTGTGTATTTGTGATTGTTAGGCGCCCTGAGCCTCAGGGAATGGGCGCCTTATAAATAAAATCACCTTGCCTTCCCCCTCCCCTAGGACACATCTGAAAATTAGTTATTCCAGTTCAGTATCTTTCCTAGTAATCTTTTGAAATACATAGATAAAAGGAAGCAAGAAAGTGCAAGGAGAATGAGTGAGGTAGAATGTGAGGAGGGGAGTGACAGGAAGAATGGGAGGGTGAGGAGAAAAAGAAACTGCTCGGTTGCTTTAAATGTAGTGGTTTGACTTGAGCAGTTAGTTTCAGTACAGCTCTTCATTACTTCCAATAGCTTTCTATGAAGTCCAAACTATCCACTGCTTAAACTGACACAAAATGGTCGTCCAGGAACTAATGAGTTAAAGGCAGGGGTTCAACTGTCAAAACAGTTAGATTGGTTCACTATAGCTCTTTAAAGGCAAGGGTTGGACTGTTGAGCAGTTCAACTGGTTCATTACAACCCTACTTTAAAAGCAAGGGTTTGATTGGTTTGGTTATAGCTCTACTTCAAAGGGTGGGGGTTCCAGTGTTGAACAATTCCACTGGTTCGTTACAGGTGTATTTTAATGGTAGGGTTACACTGGTTTGCTACACCTCTACTTTTAAAGGCAGGAGCTGGGCTGTTGAACAGTTAGACTGGTTATCACAGCTCTAGTGGTTTGTTAAAAAGTTCAACCGTTTGTTAACAGCGTTACTATAAATGCAGGGGTTCAACTGGTATACAGTTTGATTCGTTACAGCCTTTTAAAAAAAAAAAAGGCAGGGGTTTGACTGTTGACAGTTTGATTTGTTACAGCTCTACATATAAGGCAGATGTTCAACCTTTTGAACAGCTGGCTTAATTTGTTACTGCTCTACTTTAAAGGCAGCCGCAGGACTGTTGAATAGTGACCGGCTCACTGCAGCACCTTCTTTAAAGGCAGGGGTTCAACTGCTGAACAGTTTGACTGTTTTGCCACAGTTCTAGAGAGGCAGCGGCTCGACAGTCTAACAGTTTCACTGGTTCATTACCGCACTACTTTTAAGGTGGTGATGTAACCAAGTTTTCAACAGTCTCCTAGTTCACGGTACCTGTAACAATGTGAGGAACAGAGTCAGAAAGAGGTGAGTAGCGGCAGGGCAGACTGGCAAACACTGACTCAGTTAAAGATACAGCAGCACAAAAACTAAACACAACAGAGAAGCACAAAGTTGGCCTAATAAACGGATAACAAGTGACTGTTTAAAGAATGAAGGGAATTATTCATGGACACTCACAATGCAGGACACACGGGCCGGATAACGTTCACTATATTCAGGTGCTCCTTCACAGCATCGAGGTAATGGAGGAATGACACTTCTGCTATCAGGTTCTCACTGGGCAAAAAAAAAAAAACACAAAGACTAAGACAAGACACAATTAACCCCTTCAGAGCTGAGACATAAAATGCATGTTACTGCTTCCTGTGCTGTGTTTTGGCTACTCTTTATGCAAAATAAAATGCCTTTTTATCACAGGAAACACATGCAACATGCATGCGAAGGGCAATAATAATTTCCTTACCCGTAATTATAGTTGTGTGTAGGCTCCATCCACAGGCATGCAGTTGGTATGGGCTGTCCTCCCCTGCTAGCTGGGATAAACTAACAGTCTGAGAGAAGCCTCAGGACAGCCTCCTCCCAAGGCTCCCTCAGTCAATTAAGCAATCTGTCCTAGACAACCTAGGAAAAGGGGCTAATATTCCTTGATGCAGCATCTTCTGATGCAGTAGCTGGACCGCCTATACTTTATGTCTCAGGTGTCACAGTGATAGGAAACTGTATGGCCGACTGGAATTCCATCTGGGACGGGAACACCATCAGTGCCATAAGTTTGGTAAAAGCACCTCAGACAATGAATTTCTGCAGGGGGTTTTGCCCCCCCCTAAAATAAATATAATCACCGCCACAGTAGCATGTTTTTTGAAGAAAAAAAAAATTTGCACAGCCAGAAGCTCTTCTTTTCGGGGGTGACTGCGGAGGTTTGAGCTTATTTGGTGGTTGCCACACGGTATGCTGGTGGGACACGTGAACCCAGGTCAGCTGTATGTGGCCCAGTTTCCTCACAGTCCATTCTAGCCACTATGTTACAGGGTCAGGGACGTGGAGCCACGCTACACCTGTCCACTTTATAGTTTCCCACGTTTACCTTACAGGAACACAGTACTAACAGTATTCCCACCCCAGATAGTATTCCTGTCGGCCATACCATTTCCTGTCGCCATGACACCTGAGACAAAGTATAGGCGAGCCCAGCAGCTGAAAAATCAAGTGCTGTTCTCTACATATCTATCTATAACTATATATATTCATTACAAAAAAAAAAAAAAACTTTGCTAATGCACCAGTTAGGGTTAAAGCGACGGAAGTAGGGAAATGTGGAGTTAGGGTGGACAAGCCTAACACCCCTACCCAACCCTGCAGGCAGCAACAGAAAAAGACATTATGGTTTCACCTCCCCTGAGTCTTCGAAAATCAGGTGTGGGGTATACCTTGGGGTTGTCAACCCTAACGCTCACCCCAGTCCATCAGCAAATAAGCTGGTGGTGTGTAGATTATATGATAATGGGGTGAGCATTAGGATTGACAACCCCAAGGTACACCCCATTTGTGAAGACTCAGAAGAGGTGAAACTAACGTTTTTTCCTGTTGCTGCCTGCAGGGTGTAGGTGGGATGTTAGGGTTGGGAGCCCTAACACCACATTTTCCTACTTTTGTTGCTTTTAACCTAAACTGGTGCAGTAACATAGTTTCACCAATTTCTTAGTTTTTGAGATAGTATAATCAGATCTCATTAATGCAGGCCCTTTGGGACCTGCATGAATACAACTATTTGCTCAGGGAATCAGGGCCCAGAGGCCCTGCACTCCATCACTGCATAAGGCCAGTTGTTTCCTTTAAAAGATAATACGAGCATACGAAATGCCAGCAGAAACAGACCTCATGGTCTGAGGGCCAATCTTGGAAAGGATAGGGCTAGGAACTTCATCTTTTTATTGAACACATTCAAAATAATTCTTTTAAATATTCTGAGTTTTTGTGTTCACATTCGGTGCAAATAATTCAGAACGACATCCAAGTCCGGTGGTTTGTACCTTTCTGAACACATGTAATTGCAATTTTTTAGTTACAGTATTTAATTATTTAGTTTTTGTTGACCAGACAGACAACTGAGTGCTTATTTTCAGGCACGACTCAGCAGGTTACATAGGGTCAGTGTAGCGGCAGGACCCTGCTGTGAGGAATCCTGCACACACTGCCAGAAATGCAGTCAGCACTGGCAGGGTCACGACTGCACATACAGCTGGAGACAAAGCACTGCCATCATCCCGCTTAGGTGACACCTGTACTTACAGCTGGAGGTGTGGTTAGCACTGTCAAGATCTTGCTGTAGGGACACCTATACACAACGTTAGAGACATGCCTAGTAGTGTCAAGATCACACTGTGGGAAAGACTGCCCACATTGCTAAAGACACATCTAGCACTGCCAGGGCCCCACTGTGGGGAAGACTGCCCACATTGCTAGAGACACACCTAGCACTGCCAGGGCCCCACTGTGGGGAAGACTGCCCACATTGCTAGAGACACACCTAGCACTGTCAAGGCCCCACTGTGGGGAGGACTGCCCACACTGCTAGAGACACACCTAGCACTGCCAGGGCCCCACTATGGGGAAGGCTGCCCACACCGCTGATGATGCACTCCAACTGTTGGGACCCTGCTGTGGGAAAGACTGCCCAAACTGCTGGAGCACCAGTTAACACTCATAAATCTATACTATTTAGAACTCTGGAGTCCTTGTTACAGCCACAGTGCTGTGACTCATGATTACCAGAAAATGTCAGTCTGGGTACTGCGGAGGAAGCCGTGACAGCCACCGCACTATAACTCAAGATGAACCTCAGAAGTCAGTCTGGGCACTGCAGAGGAAGCAGGGACCACAGGGCTGTGACTCCTGGTCACCAGCAGATGAGAGTCTGGGCACTGCAGAGGAAGCAGCGACAGCCACGTCACTCTGACTCCTGATCAACAACCGAGACAGTGGCAACCACTGCACTGTAATTCAAGATGACCAGCAGATATGAGTCAGGGCACTAAGGAGGAAGCAGCAACAGCCACGGTGCTGTGAATCCTGATCACCAGAAGATGTCAGTCTGGGTGCTGCGTAGGAAGCAGCGACAGCCACAGCGTTGTGACTCCTGATCGCCGGCAGATGCCACTCTGGGCACTGCGGAAGAAGCAGTGACAGAAGGTGGGGAGGTTGAGGACGGAGAACAGTTTGTGTGACTTACGAATCTTTCTTTAGAAGAAGCAGATGAGTCATCTTCAAGAGAGCTAGAAAAGAAGGGGAGAGAGAGAGAGGCAGAGTTAATCCTTTAAGGGAAGTAATTTTTACCACTTTCAGTGAAAAAAACACTATTTTTAAAAATATTAACTTTTTTTAAATTAAAATTCAAGAGAAACACTCCTTTTTCTCCCCCTGAAGCTTCCACGTACACCTAACCTTGAGTCTTGGCCTGCAGTGTCCCCCCACTGTCGTGGTCGGTGGGGATCAGCAGAGTCCAGCCAGAGGGTGCTGGCTACAACAGCTCGGCACACATATTTTGTCCCCATTTTTTCCCCTTAGCTGCTCCCTCCACCTCTTGGCTAGAGCGCCGCCACAATCGACCTCGTGCGCACACAGTGTCCCCCTAAGCCTGGACTGGCTCTCAACGTGGCGACCCAAGTCCACTGCGGAATCTGGGTCCTATACACAGCAGCCCAACGCGTACCCCATACAGTATACATGCACACACCATCACACTTATTTTTATTCTTTGGTCACTAGGGATGGGGGGGGGCATGTTCAGATATGGCACAGGAACTTTAAGAAGACTGCATCTTCCAGCCCCCTACGTTCCTACATCAGGCTTTGAAGTCTGACTGGAGGATACTCCCCCCCCCCCACACAAGCTTCAACCCTTGCTGGTCACCAGAGCTACCCAAGTTTTTTTTAATTTACTGTACTTACTCCTCTGACTCCGCTCAGTTCCATCACCCGCGATCCCTAGGACTTACAGATTACCCCTCCCACAGGATGGGCTGTCCAGTGGCCATCCCTTACCCCCAAACAGAGTTTTAGTGTCAGTGGGGGAGTAAGAGTCACAGTCAGGACCTGCGGCACAAAGCATCTAGTGCAGTCAGGGATTTTACGCTGTTTTCTTCCCCACCCGAGCGTCATGAGATGGTGCATCTGACCCTGAGAAGTAAGAGTGCTAACACTCCCCTCCTGTACCCACAGCACTGCCACATATGGTCACGTAGGTAACAGTACTGTGGTGAACACCAAGATCCCACCCTTCCCCGAGGAGGCGAGTGTCCATGGAACACTCAACCATCCTTTGCTGGCCAGCCCTCCAGCAGCCCAGGCTCGTTCCCGAACCCGGGTCTCTGGCGTCGCAGGAAGCAGTGCTACAATTGCACTGGCAGGCTGGTCCAGAGCTACCCACTTCTGCCTGGCGACCACTCAGCCCCATCCTGCTCTATCTCTGGCACTAACCAGTCCTTATGAGGTCCACAGGGCCACACGATGGATTCCATCAGGTGTGGGGGCTGGCACATAAGTGCCCCCACCCCACTACGCAGCTGTAGAGGACAGTGGCCACACTCCAGGAGTTTTCCACTTTATTTATAACCCAGCCCCAAGGACGCAGGCAGTGAGGGCTACATGGTGCATGTGCACTACTACGGC